>RCWM02000147.1:272500-910000 GCA_003667255.2 Euschistus heros
GGAGAATGATAGGATGGAAGAGCTTTCTTTAGAGCTTCACAGGATAGCAGACGCTTTTTTTCAAAGGGTGAATGACGGGCGGACGGCATTTAAAGCAAGAGTGACATTATGCAAGGACGAAGAAGGATGTCTCCTAACCAAAAAAAGTTACATCTTGGAGCGATGGGCGTCACACTTCAGGAAGAAACTCCAAAAAGAAGATGAGGAGAGAGATGCAGAGGCAGGAGGAGAAGACACGGAAGATGATGCAGAGCCATCTGATGAGGATGAGGTTGAGGCAGCCATTGCAAAACTTAAGAACAATAAGGCACCAGGACAGGACGGTATCCAAACAGAGCTACTGCGGTATGGCGGACCGGACTTCAATAAGGATCTCCACAATCTCATCCTTACTATTTGGCAAGTAGAAAGAATGCCTGAAGAGTGGAAGAAAAGCATTATCTGCCCGCTACATAAGAAGGGAGACTAGCTGGAGTGCAGCAACTATCGGGGAATTGTCCTCCTCTCATCTGCTTACAAAGTGCTCTCAAATATCGTCTTCGAGAGATTAGTTCCTCATGCAGATAGAGAGATAGGGAAGTATCAGGCAGGGTTTGAAAGGGAAACATCCACTACGGACCAGCTATTTACACTGAGACTGCTGCTGGAAAAATGTAAAGAATATAGAATCGTAACCCATCATCTCTTTGTCGATTTCAAGTCTGCCTATGATACTGTCGCCCGACCGGAGCTTTATCGAGCCCTAAAAGAGATGAACGTTCCGATGAAATTGGTCGGACTAATAAAGATGACACTGGCAAACTCAAGGTGTATGGTGCGCGTGGGTGATGATCCTTCCTACCCCTTTGTCACAAATTGTTGTGTTAGGCAGGGAGACGCTTTGGCCTATCTTCTGTTTAATTTTGCCGGAGAGAAAGCTGTGAGGAAGTCTGGGATTCAACTGCACTCAACCCTATTCAACAGCACAGTCCAGCTTCTGGGATACTCCGATGATTTCGATATAGCCATATCGGAACGAGCCCTACAAGAATCATTTCTGGCTTTGAAAGACTCTTCGAGGGATATTGGCCTAGTTGTTAATGAGGCCAAGACAAAGTAAATGTGGATTGGAAGTGCCGGACCAGGAGTTGATTATTTTGAAGCAGGGGACTATCGATTTCAAAGGGTAACCAGCTTACCTATTTAAGTTCAGAAATCAACTCCCAAAACGATATATCACAAGAAATAATATAGAGGATTACAGCTGCCAACCGATGCTACTTTAGCCTTGCCAAATATTTTAGAAGTAGGATGCTCTCCAAGAGGACCAACATCAAGCTGTAAAAACACTAGTCCGCCTAGTCGTCACTTATGGGTCCTGTCTTCGAAAGGAATATCCTCAGACAAATTTTTGGGCCTATTAGACAGGACAACGTCTGGAGAAGAAGGAGTAATGGAGATCTAGAGAGCCTCTACAACGATGTTGACATAGTCAAGTTCATAAGCCTCGGACGACTTCGATGGGCGAGACATGTGAAAAGGATGGACTCTTGCGAGATCCCGAAGATGTTGCTAACAGAGGAGCTCTACGGGAAACGGCAGGTTGGACGACCGAACATTCGATGGATGGACTCGGTATCTGCGGTATCTGCGGACGCGCGGGCCCTTCTTGGAGCCCGAAACTGGAAAGCTGTGGCAAGCGACCGAGCGAACTAGCGGAAGCTTTTGGAGGAGGCCTAGTCTCGGTGACGGGATGTCGCGCCATCTATGATGATCATGGTGCCCGAATGGAGGGACTTTTGGAAGTTTTAACGTAACTTCGCGGAATTTCTATCTTCTTACAGGTATAGAACAACGAGACCTCTTTCCACTGGAAACAGGAAACATATTTCTCACCTCTTTAGCAGCGGCATCAGCCAATTCATTCCCAGGTATTCCAACATGACTGGGTACCCAAAGAAAGTGTATAAGTTTATTTATTGTAAGTAGCTGTTTTATTATTGTGTTGGAAATTGGATTGTTAGAATGATGTGAGTTTTGTAAGTTTTTTAAAGCCGAGAAAGAGTCTGTGCAAATTACGATCTTGTTGTTATCTAAACATTTAACTGTATCAAGTGCTGATTAGATAGCAAATAATTCACTTGAGGAAACCGAGTATAGTTTAGGAAGCAATATCAAACTGTCGTTCCAGAAAGTGTTACCACGCAACCTGTGTCTTTGTTTTTCTTGGAGGCATCAGTATAAACAAAAAGGAAATCTTTATATTTTGATTTGGACTCAAGAAAAAGTTGTTGTATAAAATCTTGCGGATAAGTAGTTTTGTTGTACGAGAAAAGTGAGAAGGCATTGATTGTTTTCCATGGGGGCATAGAATAGGGATGAGCTAAGTAGATATTTGGAATCTGGAATAGGTCTGATAGGAGTGGATAAGCAGAAATTCGGGGAGGTATTTTATATCTACTTAATTCGAAAAAATCTTTGTTTGACTTAAATTACCCTAAGAATTTTAATAGCAAGTAGTGCCTGCAGAGCTCTAGAGGCCATTCTTCAGCATCACACAGCACGCTTGATATGGGACTAGTTCTGAACGCAACTGTTGTTCTACGTATCATTTTGTGGTGAATGGAGTCTAGTTTCTTGAGGATATTTTTAGCTGCATCACCAGATACTTCGCATCCGAAATCTAAAACGGGTCTAACTAGGCACCGATAAATTCTTAGGAGTGAGTTTCTATCGCAGCCAAAGTTCAGGCCTGAAAGAGTTTTGATAATATTTTCTTTTTTTGTTATTTTTGATATTATGTTATCGATATGGAATTTCCATGTAAGTCTTGAATCAAAGACTATACCTAAGTATCAAAAATGATTAATTTTGTTTACTACTTGGTTATCCCATGATATAGAAAAAGCTTGAGTGCATCTTTTAATTTTGCAAAACTGGGTAGGTGAAGATTTTCGTACAGAAAAGCGAAAGCCAGAAAGGGTTTCCCATGTCTCTAATTTCTGCAAAGCGTGTGACATAGCGTCTTGACCAAAAGCTATATCAGACGTTTTGAGATACATCAAGATATCGACAGCAAAAAGTGAAATTTTGACTGGCTCAGGCAAATCGTTGTTAATGTCATTGATTGCTATGTTGAAGAGTGTTGGACTAAGTACCGAGCCTTGTGGTACTCCACATTCAGGAAAAAAAGTATTAAAAATGTTGGTGCCTAAACGAACGCGAAAATTTCTATCTGTCAGAAAATATGGCTCTAGAAATTTTAGCACTAATTCCAGAATCTGACGGAAATCCGTTATAATTAGTAGACTTCATTAAGAATAGCAATTATTTGTATGATTCATGTTGCAAAGAAGATAATACTCATAAAAATACTAATCAGGCAAAATTAGTTTTAACTATATTGAACAAATTAACAGGAAAAGCGAAAGGAAATATCAAGATACAAGAACTGGGGAACAATTAATTTCCAAAATTACCGACCCCAACATCATCGCGAACAATATTCATCTTTTAATAATCATAATAATCAACATAATTACCGACCACACCAGTATCAGCACGTACTAAGTCAACCAGTTAACAATTATAATAATAACCATAACTTCCAGCAACAATACCAACCTGTTTCGTACCAGACCCCAATATACAATCAACAATGGGACCCTCAGTCACAACATAGATTTTTTAATAAACCGCCGTCGAGGAATTTTAGACAACCCCAAAAAGAAGTAGATTCGAATACGGTATCAATGAGAACAGTATCAAACAGGGATCACGCAATAGAGGAGGAGAAGGACGAAAAAATAAAAATGTTATTAGAAAGAATAGAATTATTAGAACAAAAACAAAATCATTTTTTTTAGAATCAGACCCAAGCACGAGCAGACCTCCTAACTTAGATGAAATATAAGCAATGATTTAAATAATAATAACCAAACTATAAAACGTAATAAGGAATTAAGCGATTTAAATTTAAATAATGATTTGCCCAATTTAATCGATAAATTAGAAAACAAATGGTTAATAGACACTGGTGCCACAAAAAATGATATACACCGCGTTATTCAGAAATAATTCTCGATAAAAACACCTACAGGTAGGGGTGAGGGATCGCAGAGTGTAAAAATTAACTTTAAGTCCCTGATAGGAATCAATCAAAAAGTCAAATTCTTAATCTTTCCATTTAGCAATAGGTTTCAGTTTTTATTAGGCTACGAAGCCAAAAAAAAAATTTTCTTTAATATATTTTATTGAAATAACTGTACAATCTGCCTCAGTAAAGGGCAATAGGTACAGAGATAAATGTATTCATTCAGTCCATATTTACAAGTGCACACACATACACACACTCACAACTAATGATAATAAAAAACAAAATAAAATAAATAAATATCTTCATAATAATAAAACTAATAATTATTAACAATTATAAAAAAATAAAACGAAATTGAATTAAAATTAAAATACACAAATTATTATTCATTCATACTTTATATACAATACAAACACACTCAGCCCGGGGAACCCCGAATCGAACCTATTCCCCACTTATTGGGAGTCAAGGCCAGACACGAAGAGATCCCAGCGCTGCTCTCTCGGCTGCATCACTGGTAATATCCAGTGGAGGCTGAGTGGGAGCTCAGGACTTGAGTAGAGAAGCTGGTCATTACCAGAACTCCAACATAACTTTATACATTACAAAAGGTCTCGGGGCCATTGCCGTTTTAACCTTCTTGGAGGGTTATAAGGATGGTTATGACTGAATAGGGATTGAGCCAGAGGATGGGGATGATTGGATAGGTTTTGATGAAATTTCGAGAATTTTGAAGGAATGAGATCAAGGACAAAAGGTATTTTTAGGTCATTATGTAGGGTTTTATTGGTAACATAATAAGGTGCATTGACTATTGTTCGGAGGACTTTGTATTGGAAGGATTGAATACGTTTAATATTCGATTGTCTTGCTGTTCCCCACAGTTCAAGTCCGTAGGTCCAAATAGGTTTTAATAATGTTTTACATATGAGGAGTTTGCTATCAACTGAGAGATGAGAATTCCTGCCTAGTAGTCTGTAAAGTTGGCTGAATCTCCTATTGAGTTCTTGTCTTTTGAGTCTAGTGTGAGGGTTCCAAGTTAGCCTTTTGTCAAGATGAAAGCCAAGGTAGCGTACTGTGTCGGGTATAGGTATAGGGATATTATTGAAGTGGATGGGAGGACAGGATTTGCGGCGAAGGGTAAAAGTTATATGATTGCATTTGGCTTCATTAACTTTTACTCTCCACAGGTTGCACCAAGCTTCAATCTGTAAAAGATGTGTTTGGAGGTTGAGGGAAGCAAGTTTAGGATCTGGATGGGATGATAGGATAGCAGTATCATCTTCAAATGTGGCTAAAAAGGTATTAGGGTTTGTTGGTATATCTGCAGTGAAGAGATTATAAAGGACAGGACCTAGGACACTACCTTGTGGCACACCGGCATCAATAGGATAACAGTTGGAGAACTCTGAGCCACAGCGGACTCGAAAGGAGCGGTTTGAGATTGTATAGGGATTGAGGTAAATGGGTCTTGAGCTTGAAGAGCAAGCCCTGGTGCCACACCTGGTCGATCATCTAGTTCGGCAGCATCATCTAGTTCTTGGGGTGTTTTCAGGGACAATCTGAGGTCAATGGAATTGGTTAGTTATTAGTTATTAGGTCAGCACCTAGAAGGAAGTGGTTTCCCTGTGAATCGAGGAAGGAACTGAATTGGGTGAAGGAGACAGTTTTTCCAGGAGGACAATAAGCTGCAGCTATTGTAAGAGGGAAAGGGAAGGTTTTGATAACAACTGCAGTTGTTTGTAGGAAGTTATGAGTCGGTAAAGGTAGTAAACAATGGGAAAGGGAATGATGGATGATGACGGCAGTGCCACCATGAGCTTTTCCGTCCGGGTGATCCGTCCGATAGGTCTCGTATTGTGCTATTTTGAATGTTCTGTTACTAGTTAATGGAGTTTCAGTAATCAGGGCTATATCGATGTTACTGTCGTGTAGTAGTGCTGCCAACTCGTCAGTATGATTTCGAATACCATTCGCATTCCATAGGAGAATAGATAGGGAAGGTTTCATTTAGGGATTTCTTTGGGCGAGGATGATGATGTTGAATAATGCACTGGTTTGGAGTGATCATGGATCGGAATTCTGAGAGGAAAGAGTTTAGTATTGATAAGATATCAGTAGCATTGAAAGGAGGCGGGATATAAGGAACAGTGGGTGTGTTGTTTTTAATGGGCTGGATTATAGGATTTTCAGGGGGTTGGGTTTGAGGCTGATGGGTTTGGTTATGGATTGGATGTTGGGGTTCGTAATAAATGTTTTGAGGCTGGGGTTGTGGCATGGCCCCTGTTCCAGTAGGTAGCTCTTTGCCACCCATCATACTAGCACAGGAGATGGCTTCATTAACTGGTCTAGATGGCTGTCTTCTTGCTTGCCTCACTTCTTCATTCCTTCCTTGAGCTGGTTGTAAGCGAGCCTTGAGCTTCTTATAGGTTTCACACCCTTTATAGTTCGCCGGATGGCCCTAGTGGCATAGAGCACATACAGCTGGATTATCACGAGGTTTGTTGCAATCTTCAGTTTTGTGTGGATCGCCGAACCTAACACATCTAGGCATATGATGACAATAGCGCTTAGTGTGTCCATACGCTTGGCGGTTATGCCATTGAACAATTTCCCTTTTTGGATACGGTTTTTCTATTATTACATTTGTGTAATAGAGCCGCTTAACTCATTTTAGAATCGTAATATACCCCTATGTGCATAGTTTAGAAATAAATATAAAGTGATTTAGTTACTAAAATCAATGAAAAAAGATACATAAATATTAAATAATAGTTTAAATTGTAATAATCGATTATATTTCGAATCAAGGAATTGAAATATTCCAGGCGGAATATGAGGAATTAGAAGGTTTTTTTTAGTGTCATAACGGATGCATTTTAATGCATTCTATATTTAAAACGGAAAAGCTAGCAATCATAAAAAAAATTTTTTGAAACAACATAGGTACTAATAATAATAATAAAAAGAGCTTTATTTAATGCAATTTAACAATTTACAATTCTGTCACATGATTGTATAAATACATGTTTTGCTAATAAAACCATTCACACTAAAATTTCATTCCATAAAATTAAAACAAAATACTTTTTAAACTGTAGGAAAAAAATAATTTTTAGAAAAAAAAACAAAACCGACTTCAAGAATAAACCTACATATACAAACTTGAACTAAAAAATAAAAAATAATATTTTAATTGCTTCAAAACAAAAACCATTAAATGAAAATCAACGAAATTATCGATACTTATATACCTATTTACAATTTATGACCAATTATCTTTGGAGTCGGTGCCAGCCAAGATGGGAAGTTTAATCCTGTCTTTACAATAAATAAACAGTCAAAGGGCCGGAGACAGCGATGTGGCGTTGATAAAACAGTGAGAGGATCTTTAAGATTACAATTTCTTTTCAATTCTGTTTGTTTTGGTTGGCACCAACTCCAAAAATAACTGATTATAAATTGTGAATAGGTATATAAGTATCGATAATTTCGTTGATTTTCATTTAATTGTTTTTGTTTTGAAGCAATTAAAATATTATTTTTATTTTTTTAGTTCAAGTTTGTATATGTATGTTTATTCTTGAAGTCGGTTTTGTTTTTTTTCTAAAAATTATTTTTATTATTTACTTTTTAGTGGTGAGAGTATTTTTGTTTAAACAGTCAATTCTCAATCATCAAGCTACTCTGAAAAATAGTTCGACTTACTAAACAAAGTATTAACGATGATATTATTCCACTTATTTGCATATAAATGGGAAAATTGAACACAAAATTGTAGTTGAAATCATTACTTAAATTTTCATTAATGGGAATGTTGTTTGTACATATATATAAAATCATTGATACAGAAAATTAAATACCCGGTACCAATTTATCATATAACTTTCAACTAAACTGCGCTTTATTTTTGAGGGTGCCTATAAGTTGAATTACCGACTTCCACCAGTGGCGACCTTTTCTTTATTCTTTAGGATGCTTGAAAGAGAACTACGCGGAATTCGGACTTCACTAGCAACAAACGCCCAACTTCTTTCTTATTTCTCCACTCTGCAAATCAATTTTAACTTTTCGTTAATTGAAAGAATTTACTGTTACGAGCCACTGGGGGTATGACTAATCAAATCACAACTTAAATACTAAACACTAATTTATTTACAACTTAGTAAATACAAATAACTCCCATAAGCTTCTTAATCTAATAACAATTATACTTAGGTCTAATTACACTAAAATGTATATTACACAATACTTATCTTTAATATCTTAATACTAGATGTCACAATTATACATAAGAATCTATTACACTGACACACAGAGACTGTCACTACATTCACTGACACTGTTAATCACTGTCACTAACTCACTGCCTGAACTGTCACTGACACTTGACTGATTGATCGTTACTTGATCACTGACACTTGGATACTGCCTCACTAGGCTAGGAGTCGGCCTATTTAAAGCTACGCCGAACATTCTAGATCCGGCCAGATTACAAATCTAGGGCCTTCTGGAACGCCGTGACCCTTCCAGGCCATTTACCACCCTTTTCGGCTACCTGCTCGCCCATGCCCACGGCACCACCAAACTCACCTAACCGTAACACTACACTAGCCACTGTGAAATAATTCACTCGAGTGAATAACTAATAATAAGTGACTGGTGTAACTATTAATTGGAAAGATAAACAGTGACGGGAAACCGGAATATAAATTACACATGAAATTCTTTTAATTTGTGTTGGAGTTATAGAGGCGATGACTTCTAATAGTTCATTTCATAGAGGTGGTCCTAGAAGTTCTCTCTTTTGAACCCCATTTTCAGTTCGACTTATTTACACAATTTTTAACGTCTTCTATCTGAAATCGTCTCTTTGAGGTGAAATTTAAGTGTAATGTACTTCCAACCGCAAATTTTGTTCGACTTATGAGAAAGAAAGAAATACCTCTTGAAAGGTTTTATTAAACACAATTTCACACATAAAAACTACATAGCATGACTCGTAAAAACTAATAACAGTTAACCATAAACTGAGAAGGTTATAAAAAAACATATGAGAAAATGAGATACAAATACAATGTTATTATTTACTACAACTTATTTAAGAAGACATCGAGAGTTGACTGTATATGTAAATTATTTTTGTTAATATTTTATATTTAGTTACCTTGGAGATTGTAGATAATCATAATCATAAATATGTTTAAAATGTAAGGTTATATAAAAGTGATTTTTATTAACTGGTTTTTTAATTTTTCATAAAAAGTGCTTCGTTGATTTCAAAAATTTTTTTATGGGACTACCTCTGAAGTAGGCCCTACCGATCTAAAATAGAACCATCAAAATTGATTCAGAATTGACGGAGGTTCTCAACTCGTCTTTATTTATTTTTTGTTTTTCTTTATGTTACGAGATTACTCCGTCAATTCTCAATCAATTTTGATTATTCTTTTTTAGATCGGTAGGGCATACTTCAGAGGTAGTCCCATAAAAAATGTTTTAAAATCAACACAGCATTTTTTAAGAAAAATAAAAAAAAACAGTTAATAAGTGATTTTATGACCTGTTGTTACCTAAAATGTTTTGTAACATTACCGTGTCCAGCTCAGAGGAGACGGCCAGGGTTAAAAAATATAACAATAAAAAATTTACATAAAAGGATAAACATCACCAGCTAAATTAATTATTTTTCATCAATTATATATAATCAAAAGTGGCAAATAATCTTAACTTAATAATAAATGAATTGAACTATAAATTAAAAATCATTTATAAAAAAAAATGACATAAAAAAAATGAACCTACTGGAGTAAGTTTCGAACGTGGGTATTTCCCCCAGGAGTCTTTTGCTGTACCCTTCAGCTATGCCACCTGCTCCTACCTAAGCACCTTACCTTGATACTTAAGTCAGTTAGCCAATTATATTTTTACAGAGAGAGCTTTACTAGTGATCCCCCTAACATTTTATCTTTAAAAATATATCTAAAAAAGTAAGGAAAAAGAGAACAAAAGATAATTTCTTCTAAAAACACACACAAAAAAAAGAATACAAATTTATTGAAACAAAAATAAAACAAAATTAACTACCAGCTGGTTTAAAAATAAAAATTTGAAATTATACTCCTTAATAAACAAGATATAAACTAATATATACATGTATTTACTGTCCTGAAGGTGGTCTCGGCTCCCCTTGGCTCAATTGAGTAAAGTTCCCTGGTGAATGTTGGTTTCCTGGCCCCAATCTCCTTTCGGATTTTTCATTTCTTAACCCGCGGGTATTAAATGAAGACAAATGTCCAAGAACACCGTTTTTCTCCGAAAAATCGGTCACCACAAGTCACTCACACCTCTGACCTAGCCGGCCAACCTCTTATCTCTCTCCTTGTCTTTTCTTGTCGACCCCCTCTCGCTACGCCAGTAGCTCCGGGCGGCCCCCCTCACTACAAATTGTTAATCTCACTGTTCACTGTTTTTTTTTCTCTAACACACATAAATGCAGTGTACATTCTGCCCACTTAAAACATTTTAACAAATAATAATAATAAAAAATAGTTCATATGTTATTGTTTTTCATTAACTTAATGCAATAATAAAATACTAAACATAAACAAGGAACAATTAATCAGAAAATCTATCTTTGTTTCCTTTTTCCTTTTCCCTAATCACCAACCACTTTTTAATTTTTTTTTCCTACCTATTTTTTTTTTAATGTAACACTGTTTTTTTTTTTTTTTTTTTTTCGATTTTTCTAAAAAAGTATTGCATTGATTTTAAAATATTTTTTAAGGGACCACCTCTGAAGTATGCCCTACCGATCTAAAAAAGAATCATCAAAATTGATTCAGAATTGACGGAGTAATCGCGTAACATACACACACACAAAAAAAAAAAAAAAATACAGACGAGTTGAGAACCTCCTCCTTTTTGAAGTCGGTTGAAAACTGAAAAAAAAAAAAAAAAAAATAATAATAATAGCAAAATAATATAAATTAATAAAAAATAAATAAATGAAAAATATATAAAAATAAGCAAAAGTTTTTGGCATTCAAATTAATTGCTATTTAAGAATAAATTAACTCGTACAATCCTTTGATTTGCTAAATTTAAATTTTAACTAAAACTAATAAATTCTAAGAATGTCTTATTAAATAAATTTTATTTTAGTAGTATGTGTCTAGTTCGTTTGTGTACGTATCTTCTTAAGGTTAGCTCATTATATTTGCTTATTGCTTGTATTATGGGTTTGTCTGAGTTTATTGTTGAGTTGAAAAAGTTCTGGGTCTGGGAGTTAATAAACTGTTTAATTGTTTGAAAATCTAGATCGTGCAGGGTGTCAGTTATTTTTGTGTACCTTGGGTAGTCGTTAATGATTCTCAAGCATTGGTTTTGAATTCATTCGATTTTTTTTGTAATTGGAGTCACATGTGTAGCTCCATACCGGAGAGGCGTATGTTAGTAATGGTCGAATGACTGATTTATATAGAATGATTTTGTTTCGAGTTGATAGTGGGGATTTTCTTCGGAAATATGGTGACATTGTACTGATAAGTTTTTTGGCTTTGTAGCATTTATTATTAATGCGGAATGTGAAAGTTAAACGTTTATCTAATCGAGACCTGGGTAGGTAACAGTTTGTTCCCAAGGAATTCGAATTTTATTTAGAATGATATGATCCGCTATTTTAGGTCTTCTTTTTGTAAACATTATTGCTGCAGTTTTGTGTTCATTTATTTGTATTTTCCATTTTTTGTAATATTTATTGAATTTGGAGTATAATGATTTTAATCTCTTTTCTATTTGTTACCATTTACGATAAAATTGAGATTGCTTATATAAGTGATTAAATAACATAAAAGAATAATAATAGAAATGAGGAAAAATGTTTACGAGTTTGTTTATTATTTATGTTTATAGTACATGGATACTGTAAGTAGTTTGTTTTGTACGAGACATATTTCAGTATCGCTTTAGTATTTGTTAGATAAAGGTCTGTAAGTTGTGTAAAGTAAAAATATTTATTTAGACGTGCGAGTGTGCAACTGTAGCAAGTTGATGTAC
This sequence comes from Euschistus heros, assembly GCA_003667255.2. NCBI lineage: Eukaryota > Metazoa > Arthropoda > Insecta > Hemiptera > Pentatomidae > Euschistus > Euschistus heros. The sequence goes on from RCWM02000147.1 coordinate 284,634, forward strand.
TGTTGTTGTTAGGAGTGTAGGTTGTGATGGTAGAATTAGAGAAGCCGAAGTTCGTAAGTAATTCTAAAACATTTATGATTATAACATATTTAAACATATAATTATAAAATATATTAGTTTTTGTTATATTTACCATTAATCAATAAATGATAACAATCCTTCTATTAAAATAAAAATTTTTGACATACCGTCTTTAGCATTTTTATTTTTGTCATCGTATTTTTAAAATTTGAAATTATTTTTCCAATGTTAAATGAGCTGAAAAAAATTTTAATTTCTTTAAAACAATCAGAGAACGAAGGCTCCTGATTCTGATGGTCTTTCGATGGGAAGGCGTTTGAAGGCCACTGAGATTTTGGGTTCGGGAGAGTAGGGAATGCTTCTTTAGTTGCTTTGAAGTTTTTTCGCGGTGCTGCTTTTATCGTGGGGTTTTTCTTGCTTAGTTGCAATTCCATGTTTCTTGTGTATTTTATACAGTTTGGTGAGTTTGAAAAATGGTCTTCAGAGCAATTGATACATTTAGGTTTAAATCCGTTAATGAGTGCGTTGGGGCAGTCTTTTGATATGTGATCTCCTGAACATTTAAGACACTTGGGTTTTTTAAAACAGTGATTAAATTAGCATTGCGTGATTATTTTCTTTGACCTGTATTTTCCAATTTTATTACTAGATCACAACAATAGTTTATTTTATTTAATTGCTCTTTATTTTCTTTATTAACTACTATTGCTAGTGGAAGTTTAATTAGTCCTGTTTCGGTTTTTCTTTCCATTTGGTATATTTTGTATACCTGAAGGCCTTGGTTTTTAAGGTTTTCTGTTATCTCCTCGATAGGGAATTCTGGGGGAAATCCTTTTAGAACTAATTTAGGCTTTATTTCGCTTTTAGGAGTATAGGAGTGAAAATCTACATTATTTTCTTTAAAAATATTTTTTATTAGTGAGAAATCCTGGCTATTGAATGTATAAATGCTTGTTTTATTTCCATTATATTTTACTTTTATTTCTTTTACTTGCGGTTTATAGCATTTATGGTTTCTTTAATATTATTAAATGGGCTGTTTATTATGATAGGTGGGTATTGATTGCTAATTTTGCCTTTATTGTTTAAAGATGTAGATAACTCCGAAATTTCATCCTCATCCATATCAGAAAGTATGTCGTAGCAGTTTCCCACGTCAATATTATATTGTACAGCATCACCTCTTTTCCGTTTGATGTTGATGATGGTCCTGGTGGTTCATCAATTGTATTTTCGGCCCCTCCTCTAAGTGATTTGGAATGGGTTATTAACTTTGTAAAATTAATAAGAAAAAAGACGAACTATAATGAAAAACAAAATGTCTTAAATATTAGAAAACGTAACTATATAACTTGGACTACACTCTTTACAATACGGCTGCTACAGCGAGACTGAGGTACTAATTATATTCATAGATTCACTATGTATAGTTACATCTCGTTGCTAATGTAATAAATTATTTATTTATTTATACTATTTTTCTTCATTTTTAAGTTTCTCATAAATCTTGATGTTTGGTCGCACAATAATAATTTATACGGACATTACTAACACAATGTTGTATTTCCAGTTATATATTACTTCAAGATCTCAAATGCTTTGCATGACCCATGGGTCATAACTTCCAAGACCTCTCAACAAATTTATTTACACTATAAAAAAATAATAATAATAAACCTTTTAAAATATAATGCGTGCAAGATAATATCGCACGGTAATTAAAATTCGATTTTATCACTTCCAGGCAATTGTGAACCGACAGCGGAAGAGAAGTAAAGACGATAAGGAAGAGAACGATCTCCTAATCGTATTCCTCAGCCGACAATGATGGATTAGTGACTGAAAAGAAAGATTTTGGTGATAATCTTTAATAGTGCCATTTCTGTGATGGGATGATACCGCCAATCCGAAACAAATAAAGCATTATAACCGTCCCAAGTTGGAATGGAGATAAAAGATCTCCTGCAACACAATACAAATCTTTGCGGATCGGATCTCAAAAAGGTTCGCCTGTGTCAGGATTAATAAAAATTGAATAGGAACAATAGATTGTGTCCTGATAAAAAAGCTACGCCAGATACAGATACAGATACAGATACAGATACAGATAAAGAACTTTTGTTCCAACCTTCTAATTCAGATCTTATTCTAACATGTACTTCTTCATATTTTTGAAGTGGAAACCGTTTTGTGTGACATCACAGTCTGTTTTGGTTCTTAAACAAATTCTGGTTAATGACTCGATTTATGACCTACAATGAGAGGACACACTTATTATATATATATATATATATATATATATATATATAGCTAAATAAAAGGTTCGCGGGACTGAGTTTTTAAAAAGAGCGTTTTTATTGACAGACATACATTATAACAAGCAAAAGCACAATTTATAGCCTAATACAAGGACTGCGTGTTGAACAAACTGTCATCACAACGTGTAGAAGCAGAGTGTCACCGGACGAAGGTGGGGGTGCCCCTTTTATACAATTATCTAGGAGAGGGGATAGTGTACATTTATTTATTATCCCTTAATACCATTGGGTTTCTATAACTTCTCCCCCCCCCCCCAAGTTCCGAGGTCTCCGATGGAACAAATATCTTAGTGTAAATAGGTAAGATTCTATACAATAAAAATAAAAGGTTTGGACCTTATACATTTCTCAATACCTTTTACACTAAGTCATAACATTGCAATAGATAACATTCTATAAACAAAAGGGATTGGACCTTATAATTTAAGTTTATACAAAAAAAAAAGGATTATAACTTGTGTACTAAGTTTAGGATTTGTACTATCTATAGTTTTAAATAAAAAGATTAAACTCTGTACTGAAATACAACTATCAGCTTCCTATAAACAAAAGGATTAGACTTTGAACTTCCTGTTTATGAAGTCAGGATCTGTACACTTGCAAAATAAAAGGATTAAACCTTGCCCATCTCTTAATATTAACAATAAGCTTAAACTATAAAATGTTTATACATTACAAAATTCCTTGCTAAAGTACAATTTTCCTTATAACTAAAAGATAACAGGACATTTCTTAATACTAAACAATTCATATCTATACATTATCTAAACAAAAGGACAAATAAAATAAGAGTCTTTGAATTAGTTTCCTCTATTACAAATAATACTTTTAGCTTCAAAATTACTCAATTAAAATAATAATATTTTAAATCAAAATAATAATTCAAACACTCCTTTACAATAATTACAATTAATAATAATTTCAAAATAAAATACATACTTTTTCAATGATCAATCAAAATAATATTTCAAGACAAAATAATAGTATCCTAATATTTATGATAGTGACTTCAAAATATTAATTACAAAATAAATCGGACAGAATATTACTGTGAAATAAAATAATAATTTGAATGATCTTTTACATTATTAACATTGAATATAATATTTTACAACAAAATACAAAAGTCCGACTTTATTAAAATAACTACAGCATTGTCAATTTAAAACAGATAATTCCTTCAATATAACATAAATATTACTCCTAATACCATTGCATTTATTATATTTAAAATAAAAGATTTTTAAAACATTTTTATATTGTTTAAATAAAATTAAATATTTTTAATCAGAACCACTGTCTGAATCGTAATTATCCGAGACATCCGAAATATTCACGCGAATGGATTCATTATCGTCGTCCGAAATAGATTGTTTCTTTTTCCGTTTTTTCCTATTGGGCCTTTTAATATTGTCGATATGAGTTTTAATTGGTCTTTTGTCTTTTACTTCTACATTTACTTTTTTAAATTTGTCTCTACTTTTTATTTTCGCTTGGGTATTTTTCAAATATTCTGTATCCCCTAATTGTTTCTGAATATCTAAAGGGTCTTCTCTATTTTTATTTAATTTTTCTGTCCTTGTCTCTTTTTCGTCATTTATTTTAGATCTAATTAGTTTATGTAATAATTGTTGGTCCTTATGATATTTTAATACATATTGTTCTGTCAGGTCGATGTTTTCGTTTGATTCTAATCTGGAGGTTCCAAAAGTAATTTCATTAGGAGTTAATTTTAATTTATTGTTTAAGGTATTATTATACGCTATTACCGCTAATCTTAATTTTTGTTGCATCGAACATTTATCTTTTTCTTTTCCTATTATTCTCAATAATTCGTTTAGGGTAGAGTGGACTCTGTTCAATAATCCCAAAGAGTTTGAGTGGCTGGCTGAGGTGTAATGTAAGATAATATTATTTTCTTCACAAAACTATTTTACTAAATTATTTTTCATTTCCGTCCCTTGGTCTAATGATATTTGTAGAGGTGTGGGAAAGTATGTCATATAGTTAGTCAGTGCGTTACAAATATTAATTGCGTTCTTTGATTGTAGGGTTTGAGCAAATAAATGTTTCGAAAATGTGTCTACTGCTGTGAAAATGATTGCGTTGTTAAAATTAAAAATGTCAATCATTAATTCCTGAAACGGTCTTTCTGGTGTAGGTGTAATTTGAAATTTGGTCTTTATAGGTTTTCGGTCATATTTCGTAACTTTACAAGTTTCGCATTTATTAATATACTCCGCTATTTTATTTTGCATCCCTGGAAAATAATATTCTTTTTTAAGTTTTTCGAATGTTTCGTTATACCCCTATGCTTTGTTTTGCCTAAATGATAATTATCTATAATTTCTATTTGTTCATTCGGATTTTCGACGTCATTTACAATTTGTTTATATTTTTTCAATTTAACCGATGGATATTCCGTTTCTATTATTTGTTGTATTGTTCTAAAATAATCGTCATATAAATTTTCGGTTATTTCGTTAGGTGATTTACAAATTATCCCGTATGTTTTATTAGGTTCGAGTATCTGTTCTAATAATGAAGCGATATCTGATTTAGCATAAATGTTTAATTCGTATCGGCGTTTCCCAAATGGTTTAGTGAAATTAATTTTTGTATTTCCCCTTTTTATAATTATTTGATTTTTTTCTATGTTTATACATTTTTCGGGTTCACAAATTCGTACTTGTTCGTTACTAGATTCCTGGGAATGGATTGTCTCTAAATCATCTTCCGGCGGTACTTCTAAGTCCTCTTTTATCGCGTCATACTCGGAATTGTTTTCGTCCGCTATTTCCTGATTTAATAATTCTTCGACGTCCATTTCCTCCACGTCGCTATTATGATTCAATTCGTCGCTTCCCCTGGAAAGTGCATCGGCCACGTAATTTGTTTTTCCCTAAATGTGTTTAACTTCGAATTCAAATTCTTGTAATTTCCAAACCCACTTCATTATGCGCGTGTTACCATTTTTCATTGAAAACATCCACGTTAAAGGTTTATGGTCCGTGCATAAAAGAAATTTTGTACCGAATAAATAAGGCTTAAAGTGTTGGGTTGCCCATACTACCGCTAGTAATTCTTTTTCTATTGAACTATAATTTAATTCCGCATTTTGTAATACTCGGGACGCGAATGCTACTGGGTGTTCTATTTCATTTTCGTCTTTTTGTGAGAGCACGGCTCCGATGGCTTTATTACTGGCGTCTGTAGTTAATATAAATGGTCGTTCCTAATCCGGATAATTTAAAATTGGTGTGTTACTCATCATTTCCGTTAGGGTTTGACATGCTTCTTTAATTTCCTTTGTGCCATAAATTTTTGTTTTTAATGAATTAAAAATCGGTCTGGTAACTTTTGCGTAATTTTTAATAAACTTTCTATAGTACCCCGTCATGCCCAAAAATTGTCTCGTCGTCTTTTCATTACGCGGAATGGGGAAATTTAAAATTGCTTCTATCTTTTTCTTGTCTGTTTTTAATCCGTCTGGGGTTACGATGTAGCCTAAAAAGTTTAATTCTGTTTTAAAAAATTCCGTTTTATCTAATTGTATTGATAGGTTATGTTCTTTTAGGGCTTCAAATACTCTTTTTAAATCTTTTAAATGTTCCTTTTCGTTTTTTGAGTAGACTATTATATCGTCGATGTAAATTATAGAATTGGGGATATTTTGTATCATCATCGTCATCGCTCTCTGAAAGGTTGGGGGTGCATTACACAAGCCAAAAGGCATACGTAGAAACTCAAAATGCCCATTTTCGGTGGAGAACGCGGTTTTAGCTATTGAATCTTTATCCATTTCAATTTGGTGAAATCCCGACGCGAGGTCTATGGTGGAAAATATTTTCGATCCCTTTAGTCTATTTAATAAATCTTCGATATTCGGTAGGGGAAATTTGTCTTTTACTGTAGCCTGATTTAGTTTCCTATAGTCTATCACCATTCTAATTTTTTTCTGTCCCGACGCGTCTGATTTTTTCGGTACGATCCAAAGCGGAGAATTATACGGCGATTTGCTAGGTCTTATGATATTACTTTTTAATAGTTTTTGAACTTCATCATTAATTTGTTTTTTAAATTGTTCCGGGTAACGGTAATTACGCGTATAAATTGGATTTTCATTCGTTGTTATTATTTTATGTTTTATTAACCCTGTTGATTTTAAATTCTCGTCGTCCCTTTTTAATACTTCGCCATGTTGGCTAATAATTTCGATTAATTCTTCCTTTATTTCCGGACTAATATGTTCGTGGCGAATTAAGTTTTTAATTTCGTTTTTATCATTAATAAAAAATAAGTCATTCTCTAATTTGAATTTTTTCTTTTTAAATTTTAATTCATTTTTTTCTAAATTGATTTTTAATTTTAGTTTTTTTTTCATTGTCTCGTAGCCCAATAAAATATTAAACCTTTCGCTAAATGGAAATATTAAAAATTTGACTTTTTGATTAATTCCTATCAGGGGCATTAGGTCAATTATCACGCTTTGTGATCCTTCCGCCGTTCCCGTAGGTGTTCGAATTGCAAAATCCTCTTTAGAAATTTCCGAGAAATGTGGAATGTGATCGGGGTGTATATAATTTTTTGTGGCACCCGTATCAATTAGCCATTTATTTCCCATACTGTCAATTAAGTTCGGTAAGTCGTTATTTAAATTTAAGTCGTGAATTTCTATTTGTTTATCCTGGTTATCAATGGTCTGTTTAGAATTTAAATTACTTATATCCGGTCCGGAGGTCTGCTTGTGCTCGGGCCTAATTCTAAAAAATGATCCTGTCTTTTTTCTAAAGATTCAATCTGCTCTAACAATAATTTAATTTTTTCGTCTTTTTCTTCTTCAATTGTATGTACCCTATTAGAAACAGTTTTCATCGAAACGGTGTTAGAATCTATTTGAGGTTGCTGGTAATTTTGCCTAATATTTCTAGAGGGTGGTTTATTAAAAAATCTATGTTGTGACTGGAGGTCCCACGGTTGGTTATAAATCGGAGTCGTATATTCAATAGCTCGCTGTTGTGGCCGCAAGTTATGTTGGTTGTTATTGTTATAAGAATTAGAGGTTGGACCTTGCTCATACTGATACTGTTGCTGTCGGTAATGTTGGGGATTATTATACGACGTATATTGCTCGCGGTGGTACTGATGGGGTCGGTAATTTTGATAATCATGGTGGTTGTTAAAATTTGGTCGGTACTCTTTGTTTTTAAAATTATTTTCGAAATTTTTCTTTTTATAATTATTTTGAGTTGGGTTATTTTTTTATACTGTTTTTTATCGCCATAAATTCTATGTACGATGTGAGCCGCGCTGTTTCTTAGTATTTCTTCTAAATCTTCTAACGAGTCAAATTTTATATGGTAAATGAATAAAATTTGTCACACCTATACATTTCGTCCTGTTTATCTAATATCTCATTGTCAGAGTAAATTCGCGCATATAAATCGCATCTTTTTTGGCCCAGTCGTTCCAAGAAATCGAGTGGGTTTTCATTATGGTAAGTCCGCGTATTTTAAATTTCCGAAATTAATTGTTCTCTAGTTCTCGTGTCTTGGTACTTTTTCTTTAAGAATTTTATTATTTCTTTTACTGTACTGAATTCCTTATCATATACGGCGACTTTAGCTTTTCCTGTTAACTTATTTAAAATTGTTAAGACTAATTTAGCTTGATTTGTATTTTTATGCGTATTATCCTCCTTACAATATAAATTATATAAGAATTCACTATTTCTGATAAAATCTACTAGTTGTAACGGATTTCCGTCATATTCCGGGATTAATGCTAAATCGTGATTTTTAATTCAAGAGCCACATTATTTTCTTTTTTAACTAACGTAGAACCAGTTATTTTTAAGTTGCTTAATTTTTCTTCTAATATATTCATAAAAATGCTAAATTAATATTTTAAATTATTATACTTATTATACTAATTATATTTAAATTACAAAATTACTTAAAATAAAAATAAAAATAAAATTAATTATACTTTTTCTTGATACAACGATGTCTTCGATGTCTTCTTGATGACGCTCCCTTTTAAGAATTTTATTATTTCTTTTACTGTACTGAATTCCTTATCATATACGGCGACTTTAGCTTTTCCAGTTAGTTTATTTAAGATTGTTAAAACAAGTTTAGCTTGGTTTGTATTTTTATGGGTATTATCATCTTTACAGTATAAATTATATAAAAATTCGCTATTTCTAATAAAATCAACTAGTTGTAACGGATTTCCGTCATATTCCGGGATTAATGCTAAATCATGATTTTTAATTTCTAGAGCCATATTATTTTCTTTTTTAATTAACGTTGAACCTGTTATTTTTAAGTTACTTAATTTTTCTTCCAAACCATTCATAAAGATAAATCAATATTTTAAATTATTATACTTATTACTAACTTATATTTAAATTACAAAAATTACTTAAAATAAAAAAAAAATAAAATTAATTATACTTTTTCTTGATACAACGTTGTCTTCGATGTCTTCTTGATGACGCTCCCTTTAGCTCCTTCCCGTCGATTCTTTAGCAAGAGGTTGAAGGTCCTTTTGGTCAAGGTATTGGAATACCAAAGCGCTCCCAAAGACTTGAAGATCTGCTGATGTACTAATACTCAGCTCCCAATCTTCTCATGCCAGTGGAAAGAGGTCTCGCTGTTCTGTAACTGAAATAAGATAGAACTGCCGCGAAGTTACGTTAACGCTTCCAAATGTCCCTCCGTTCGGGCGCCAGCTAAATAAAAGGTTCGCGGGACTGAGTTTTTAAAAAGAGCGTTTTTATTGACAGACATACATTATAACAAGCAAAAGCACAATTTATAGCCTAATACAAGGACTGCGTGTTGAACAAACTGTCATCACAACGTGTAGAAGCAGAGTGTCACCGGACGAAGGTGGGGGTGCCCCTTTTATACAATTATCTAGGAGAGGGGATAGTGTACATTTATTTATTATCCCTTCATACCATTGGGTTTCTATAACTATATATATATATATATATATATATATATATATATATATATATATATATATATATATATATATATATATATATATATATATATATATATATAAGTTTTAAGATGGCGGAAGGATATTAATTCGTTGTTAACCCATTCTACGGATATTTATTTATTAGTTTCAACCGATATTTTATTTTAATTGCTTGTCTTGACTTGTCGAGAAGGAATTATTTCATCACTAAAAAATTGTATGATATTAAAAAAAATAATCAAATATAATTATATAATATATATAAATATTATATACACTGTTTTACAGATCTGCCAGGATCTGACGATTTTTCGAGGCCGAAGGACATCCTTGGTTACTCTCTCCATCCACAGTTAGAATTAGCATTTTCATCCTTAAGGATTGCTGTTTTAACGGTTTTTTAAGTTATCCGAAGGATAACTTCCTCCATTTATGTCCTCCAGGATACTGTTTTTAAATATTTAACGGTTTTAAGATGCCGGTCCCTAAAAGGAAATTTTTATAAAAAAATTAAACGATTTAACTGTTTTAAGATGGCGGAAGGATATTCATTCGTTGTTAACTCATTCTACGGGAGGCTGGAGATAGTTTTTCAACACTAACGACCCCTTCCCGTTCACTCTTTTTGCTAAAAAGGTACGATATAAAGAGTGGCGGTGGAGGTTCGGGGTGGGATTAAGAGATAGCTCCTGCTATAAGTTCACTGTTTTACACACTCAGGTTTCTGGTTAAATGATATTAGACAGGTATTTTGCCGTTTTGAGTTGTGGGCCATAGAAGCCATATAAAAGTTATCCACCTTTTTTTAATATGCTATTAGCACTCATAAGAGTAGTTTAAATCCAAGTTCGCAATCCTCAAAACCTAAAGCGATTTTAGTGGTACTCTAAAAACCGTGAAATTTTTGCACTATTTTCAGTATTTCGTTTATATCTCGTAAAATATGAAAATTTGCTTGACATAGCAAGTTGCAATATTAAAGAGCAGTTGTGAGTTATCAGTGACACAGTACGGACGTTCTAAACCTAATCCTCTGCTACCTCCAGCTAGCTGTTTACAGGCCAGTTATTTGTTTATATATTCTATTTTTATTTATTTAGGCCAGTTCTCTTTTTACTCATTTATAATTAACTAAAATCGTTTGGCAATGGGAGAAAGTAGTCAGGGGGCTAGTCCCCCTGATATTAATAAGCCATTAATTCGAAATAAAGACCGAGTAGTTAACACATATCTCCAACATTTCAAAGGACCGTTTATAGTAATAGTTGAAAAATCAGTTGATGAAAGTATATCGTGCTTTCATGATATGAAAATTGGTAGAACCTTAGGATTAAACAATTCGCAGGTTTTTTCCGTTAAAAAGAAAAATAGGTTCCAAATAGAAATTAATTTCAAAACTCAGGAACTTGTCAACCGCTTTTTAGAAAATCAATTTCTTGAAATCAATAAACTCAGGGTTATTCCAAACACCAGAGAGATGTTCAACCAGATGTTCACCCATCTCTCTCAGAAGAAGAAATTCTCAGCGAAATTCACTCTAATGAAATAATAATTAAAGTTCGCCGTTTTAACAGAAGAATAAAAAATCTCTATTGAAATGTAACAACAGTAGCTACGGGAACTATTCAAATTGTATTTCATGCTCAGAAGCTTCCTGAAAACATCACCCTTAATTTAGCGCCTAGGAAAGTTCACCCGTATATTTTCAAACCCCTATTTTGTGGAAAATATTTAAGATATGGGCATACAAAAGAGAAATGTCGAGGAAAAGAGAAGTGCCTAAAATGTGGCTCCATTGAGAACAAATCAGATTTTTTCGGCAATGAGATAAAATGCATACATTGCAAAAACGCACACCTCCCAACAAACCAAGAGTGCCCTGAAGCAATTCGACAAAAGAAATAAAAAGAGGCAATGGCAGTCAAACCTCTTAGTTTTAATGAGGCAAACAGTCTATTTCCGGTCCCTACATATAACACATTCTCCGTCTTAGATTTTCCCCAGTTATCCTTAAATAGCGAATTCTCAGCTATTAACCCCTACCGGTATGACATAGACGTTACTAAAAACCCTGGAAAAAACTCTTCGCTTCAAATTAATAAAGATAATATAAAACTTAAAAAATATAATGACACCATTATTGATTATCAAAATAAGAGCACTGTAGCCCCAATGTATAAGCCATCAACTATATCCTTTTCTTTAATACAAAATAACCCCCATAGGGTCAACTCGGATACCAAATATATCAATATGTTGAATTCTTTAATAAATAAAATTAAAAATATAGAAAAAGAAGAGGAAACATTAAATATTATAGGACAAACCTTTTACAACTTTGTGCAGGAAAATAATGAAATAATAAAGTCAATCTCAGCATTACAAAAAAATGAAAATATGCCCCCTAATCACTAACCTTAATACACTCAACAAATACTCAAGACTTAATACTAATCGTTATATTTTGCATATATTTATAACTATCTATCACAACTCTTCATTTTAAACCATCTCTGTCTCGGCATTAATCAGAAATCGATAATACCCATTCTATTCCTTCCTTTCCAAAATTACTAATAATAGAATTAACATCCATAATTATAGATTGAAAATTTTACAACATAACTGTCGAAGCATAAACAATAAATTCTCTGAAATCGAAAATTACCTTAATAAAAAGAAAATACAGATAGCTTTATTGCAGGAAACGAGGTTTACTAATAAAATGACATATCATGCTCAAAACTATAACATAATAAAAAGTAACAGACGAGATAGATACGGAGGGGTGGGAATTTTTCTCCATAAGTCTTTAGTCTATGAAACTATAGAATTAAATAATCTGGGAACGATTGAGGCAGTAGGGGTTAAACTTCTCAATACCGAACCTCCCATCATATTAATATCAGCTTATATTCCTCCAGATCATAGAAGGAAACCATATCCTCAAAATATCCAAAGCTTATTTGAGTTACAAAATAAATACCCCTACTGTAGTCTACTCTTGGGAGCAGAATTTAATACGCACTCCTCATTTTTCGGTCCTCAGGAATACGATACACCCAGAGGAGATGATCTAATTATGGCATTACAAAAGAGTCCTCTATTATTACTAAATGAAACGGAACCATTACAAAATTAGGAACGACTACTAGTAGACCCTCTATACTAGATCTATCATTCGCCACACCAGATCTATTCTACCACCTTACCTGGACCGCACTACCAAAAACTAAGGAGCGACCACCTACAGTTCCTCATAGAAATAAACAACCTCAAACCTCAGATGAATTACAAATATTTACCTAAACGAAACTTCAAAAGATTAAAGAAAACAGTTTACACCGATAAAGTCACAGAATTGGAAAAAACATACTCGAGATAAAACATAACAGAGCTGACTGGCATAAAAAACCTTGCAGGAGAATCAGCTATACCTCGGAAATGTTCGGAGTACCATTCAAAATTCGTGCCGAAATGCTGGTGGAATGCTGGAATCCACAGAAAAGAAAAGAGCAATAAAAGAATACCTTAGAAACAAGACGGCATATAATTACAAAATAATGCGATCAAAAATTAACAAAACCAAATCCCTAATTAAAAAAACAAAAAAGGAATCATGGATGAAATATATTGAGCATCAATCCAAAACAAATAGGTTCCATGTGGATTAAAATCAAAACTCTACGTGGCAAGAGGATTAACATGCAAAACATAGTACTGACAAGCCAAACATCCGCGATTGCTTTTCTTGAGAAGTTGTCTAATATATTTGATCCTAGATAACCATTACTCCGCGCAAAAAGACCACCTCTTAGACTCACCCTTCCAACTAACATAACTTGAAGCAGCATTAAGTGGGAAAACTGGAACCGCCCCTGGTATGAATGAAATCAATTACGAAATGATCAAACTCTTACCTGACACGATGAAACAACACCTGCTCACAGCATATAACCAACTCTGGAACGAAGAAATGATCCCACCTGATTGGCGAAACATCATCTTATCCCCAATACTAAAACCTGGTGAAGACCCATCCACAATAACTTCATACCGCCCTATCGCTCTCATCTCGTGCTTAGCAAAAGTATTCAACATCATTATAAAAAAAAAGGCTTGAATGGTTTATAGAACCAAAAAATATTTTAAGCCCTTTCTGTTTTCGCTTCAGAAATAATAGATCCACCACAGACGCAATCTGGCTCCTTACCAACGATATTTTCAAAGCCTACAAACAAACAAAAATCCTTCTTGCATTACCAATAGACATAGACAGAGCATAAGACAACGTAATAATCGAAGTTCTTCTCTCCAAATTAAAAACTCTTCATCTACCAATCAAATTAACTTAATGGATAATAAATTACCTATCATACCGGAGATATTTCGTGGACAGCTGGGAAGGACGAGTAGCTGTTGATACATATAGCGGGCTCCCTCAAGGAGACCCTCTGAGCTCCACCCTCTTCAACCTTTACACTGAACATATTTCCAATACCGAAATTAATAATTACAAAATTATACAATTTGCAGACGACTTCCTGATTTACACTTCAGTGAATATGGCAGAAGAAGGCAAACAAACAATAGACACAGCATTAGACAGGTTAAATCAACTGTTTTTGGCTATGAAACTAAAAATAAATCCCAGAAAATGCAGTATAATTCTTTTTACAAGGAAAAGAAAGTTTATCCTGAAAAATTTCGAGCTGTCTAACGATAGATTCACTATAAGAAGCGAAGAAACTCTAAAACTCTTGGGAGTCACATTAGACAGAAAATTAAATTTCAGAGACCACATCAAAGCTATTCAAAAACAGTCATTTCACAATATAAACATAATAAAATCCTTAGCCGGAGTATCATGGGATCACACCCTCGGAATTTTTTTTTTTTTTTTAATCTTTTATTAATTGAAATTTACAACTGTATTAGAAAATACATCCAGTAAATGTGCTGTATACAATACAATATGATAACATGATTAAGTCTTGTAGAGAAACTACCCATTGGTAGTACTCTAATGAAATTTACAAAAGAAGAAGATCCCGAGGCCATCTTCTTTTCAGGCGCCTCGGAGGATTCCCAGGAATGGAATGGGAAGCAAGTTGTGCAACAAGTGGATTTGGATGCGGAGTAAGTTTATTATGAAAGGAGAGGTATCTGGTTCGCGCCAAATCAGCGACATAAGGGATATTAAGGTCATTGTGGATTACTTCATTTGTGACAAAGTAAGGAGCATTAAGGATTTTTCGAAGGATTTTGGATTGGAGTGATTGGATGCGGGAAGAATTCGATGGTTTGGTGGATCCCCATAACTCTATACCGTATGTCCAAATAGGTCTGATAATCGTCATATAGATTAGTTTCTTATAGTGAATCGGGAGGTTTGAACGTTTGTCAAGTAAGTGTTGTAGCAGTCGAAATCGACGTGCAGCTTCTTGTCTTTTCAATCTAGTATGAGGGTTCCAGGTAAGTCTCTTGTCCAGATGAAATCCAAGGTATCGTATTTGTTCCACATTATTTAGCGGTACACTATTAAAGGATACAGGAGGACAGGATGAGGTAGGTTTTCGACGGAGGGTAAAGGTTATTTGTTGGGATTTGCTAGGATTTATCTTAACTCTCCAGTTATGACACCATTCTTCAAGAGAAGTGATGTGTGACTGGAGTGTCTGGGATGCAGCAAATGGATCTTCATTGACTGATAACACGCTGGTGTCATCAGCATAGGTTGTGAGGATAGTGTTAGGATGTGTTGGGATATCAGCTGTATACACTGTATAAAGGATGGGACCCAGGATACTACCTTGAGGAATACCAGCGGTCTGGGGAAAGATAGATGAGTATTTAGAATTGTGATTAACTCTAAATACTCTATCAGAAAGGTAGGAACGGAGGATGAGGAAATATGTAGATGGAAGGAATTGGCGAAGTTTATAAAGCAGTCCTGAATGCCATACCCGATCAAAGGCCTGTTCAACATCTAGAAAGGCACCCGTGCAATACATCTTGCGCTCCAATGCAGATGAGATAACATCCACCACACGATGGCACTGCTGGGTTGTGGAGTGAAACTGACGAAATCCAAACTGATGGTCAGGAATAATGTGATTGGAATCGAGGACGGGATAAAGGCGTTTCAAAAGGAGCTTTTCAAGGATTTTTCCCATGATAGGTAGGAGAGAGATAGGTCTGTATGAGGAAGGATTTTCTGGTGGTTTTTTAGGTTTTGGAATCATTTTAATAATTGATAATTTCCAGGAATCGGGAAAATATGTAGTACGGAGGATAGCGTTATAAATATAAGTTAGGAGTAATACTGCTTTCTTTGGAAGACATTTGAGGATTCTTGAGGTAATAAGGTCATGTCCAGGAGCTTTGTTGGAGGGCAATCTACGGATTATGGATATTATATCTGATGGGTGGAAGGCTTTAGGGGGAAGGGTCATTTGGAGAGGAATAGTCAGTTCTGCTTCAATACGTTCTACATGGTTAGGATTTAGGATGTCAGGATGAGGTTTAAAAGTGTTATGTAATTGTTCACCAAATACCTGCGATTTTTCTGAATCAGATTTGGTCCAGGTTTGAGCTGGAGTGAGGAGAGGATGATTGAAGGTTTTGAATTTTAAAAGTTTTTTGGTCGTGGTCCATAATGATTTGTCGGAAACAGATAGTTGTTCAGTTTGTTTCTGTAAATTTTCAAATTTTAGTTTTTTAAGTTCTGTTTTAAGTTTGTTGGTTAATTTGGTATAATTGGTTTTGTCAGATGGGTATCGAGTTCTGTGCCATTTGGCTCTAGCTCGTCGTTTTTCGATTAGTAAGACCCGAATATATTGAGGTAAGACCATGCCTTCTGAGCGTATTATTCTATTTTTTAAGGTATTTTCTGCTATGCTGGTTTGTATTGATTTAGTAAGGTGTTCTATTGCCGTGTCTATTTGTTGAGATGTTTTTAGAGGAGTTTTTAAGTCTATATGGTTTTCTAAAGTCGACCGGAATTCGTCCCAGTCTACTCGTCCAGTTATTAAGGATGGAGGAGAAGGTTTGATAATAGGAGTAGAATGTAATGTAAGCAAAACTGGGCTATGATCAGAGGAAAGGTCATCTAAGGAATCTATTGTAGTTTGGGAAGTAGGTATTTGAGAGGTGACGAATATGTCGAGAATATCTGGGCGTTTTTTAAGGGATGTAGGCCAGTAGGTAGGATTGTTAGGTGAAAGGATAGGGTAATTGTTTAAGGATGATACACGGGAAAGTACACTACCTCGGGAATTGGATGTTCTACAGCCCCATCGCTGGTGTTTAGCGTTGTAATCCCCACCTGCAATGAAGCGCCGCCCAAAGGATTGGAATAAGGAAAGCAGAATATTATGGGAAAGGCTATTTCCTGGAGGACAATATACAGCTGAAAGAGTAAGGTTAAATGGAAGAGAGGATAGGATCAGTGCGGTAGACTGAATGGTGTCAGTTGGAGAGGAAGGAATCAGGGTGTGGGTTAGTGATCTATGGATTAGGATACAAGTACCACCATGGGCTGTTTTGTCGGGGTGGTCAGATCTGTAAGTGATATAGTCTTTGATGTGGAAATAAGAAGTAGGCGTCAAGTGGGTCTCGGTAATTAGGGCAACGTGAATGTTATTGTCGTGTAAGAATATGTCTAGTTCATTTCTGTGATTGAGCAAACCATTTGCGTTCCATAAAAGAACTGCCAAGGAGTTTTGGATCATCGAGGAACAGTAGACGTGATTTCTGTCAGGGCTCTTGTGAGAAGGGTAATTAAAGGTCTGATGGTTTCTTGGAGTTCACGGAGGAAGGAGGAGAGAATCGATGAAATATCACCAAAACCTTGGGAGGAAATAGGATAGGATTCTGATATTTGAGGCGGAAGGTTAAACTGTCTTGACGACGGTAACTGGAATGGGATTTGGCTTGGATTTTGTTGAGGTGTGATTTGCTCATAAGTTTGTAGTGGAGTCTTGGTCTGTTGGTTTACTTGTTGTAGAGTCTGTTGGGGAATTTAATTACATTATACAAAACAATTATTCCTAAACTATTGCTCTGTTATTTACAATGAAACAAAATCCCCCTACATCAAAGTGTTAAACACATTGCAATCAGGTGCCATTAGGTTGTGCCTAGGGGCTTTCAAAACGTCTCCCATTAATGCTCTTCAGGCCTTCGCTGGAGAAATGCCGTTAAACATTAGAAGGTCGTGGCTAGCTAAAAACTACCTTCTCTAGGT
Source organism: Euschistus heros (assembly GCA_003667255.2). Classification (NCBI taxonomy): domain Eukaryota; kingdom Metazoa; phylum Arthropoda; class Insecta; order Hemiptera; family Pentatomidae; genus Euschistus; species Euschistus heros. Next base: position 302,217 of record RCWM02000147.1, read on the forward strand.
TTATTCGGACTCTAACCACCCGGTTGGGAATGCAGTTCACAAAGGCGATGTATTCTGTCAAAAGCTAGAAGAAATTATTAACGAACTACAACCATTGCTTAAATCACTCCATTAATCTGAAACTTCTCAGGAATACACAACATCAGCTCCTAAATGTCTAATTAACATAAATAGTAATCCCAATCTAATCGGTAAATCACGGAATAAATTCACTATTCTTCATTGCATCTGAAACTAACAGCACTGAAAACAATAACTGAACGATATCCCGATTACCAGTAAATATATTCTGATGCATCAAAAACACAAACCCGCACTTCGATCGCCGTATTTGACCCCCAGAACAACCAGAAATTATCTTTGTCAGTCCCATTGAATCTTAGTATCTTCAGCGCAGAACTTTACGCCATCCTTCATTCTATAATGTACTGTGAAAGAACATACGCAAATACCAATATAGTTATCCTAACATATTCAGCCTCGGCATGCCAACATCTAAAATTGATACACCAAACAAAATCATATAATTACATTTCTATTAAAATAATTTCTTTCTTACACATGCCGATAAACAATTATATCTTCCAATGGGTACCGAGGCACGTAGGGTTGTCACGTAATGAAACGGCAGATAGAACAGCCAACCCACGCCACCATCACCGGATAAATGTTAAGATCCCAATAACAGACTTGATAAGAAAGATCAAATGTAACGCGATCGAAGAAGGTTTTACGATTGGGAAAGTACACTGAAAGGAAAGGACCACTACGCATTGCAGCAAAAGGTAGCATTGACCCCATGGTTTGTACTCAAAGGCTAGATCTCGACCGCCCAAGCTTAGTAAAACTTGACCGACTCAAGATTATCCATGGCAGAACCAATAAACACCTCAATTTAATGGCACTACCTCAAATTGGCATGTGTCCTAAATGCCAATGCCTGGAAGATTCAAGAAACATTGTGTTTAATTGCAAAATGTTTGTGAAAGAGAGGATAAGAGCGTTGGGTACACAAACCATTCAAGACGGTTCTGAATTTCTTAAATATGACCAAAGAAAAGGCCCACAACTTAAAGAAATTTTTATCAGAAACGAAAGTTATCATACAATAGAGGAATACATACAAAACTCAACTGGGCATAAAATTAGGTAGGACTACATTGGCAATATAGAACTTGTGCTAACAAGTCTTGAAGCAAAAAAAAAAAATTAAAGAGCATTACATTTTTGTAAATTTAAGTCTAATTGCATCTCTGTAATTTAAATTATTGCGGAAATATAGCTATCCAAAAATGAAGAGTTTTTTCTGAAATGTTTAAATGAAGAGTCAAGTTCTCGGGCAGATACTGATGAAAGTACTGGTTTTACAAAAACACCCATAAGAAATAATATAAAGAAAATTAAATTAGCTTCAATGTAAACCCTAAAATATGTCCGTAGATGTAATAGTTTTCTAAGAAAGAGGAAAAGATCGGAAAATAGAAAAATTGGGTTTGGAGAGAAAATCATATAGACTGATTTGACAAGTGTGTGTGTGTCGGTAGAAACCAACCTTTTTCATTTTTAATTTATTAATATATACATAGAAGTATCTATTTCTTTATTTAAAGAGATGTATCAGTACCAGAAATTTCACTGTGAGGAAAGTTCTGCTATGCGGTTCTCCACGAAAACTCGTTTGTAGGTACTCTTTTAGCTATAACTCCAAAACTATTTGGAAGATTCAAATTTTTTTTTTTCATCAGGAAATTAGTTAAATTTGCTATTATTTCCTGTACATAATGTATATTAAGTCCCGTAAACTACCCATGCCAGTACGCTAAATACCGCCAACTGTAATGAAATCCAACATTTTTTGGCATATTTTTGGCTATAACTCCAAAAATATTTGTTCGATCTCTATTTCCTTTTTCTCATATCAAAGTTCATTAAATTTACTATTAGATCTTGTATGGTACTTCCGATTAAAATCCGTAAAATACCCACCCCCAGCTCACTGAACATGTCAAAATCGTCATATTTTGTCAAATCATGAATTTTTAGCGTGATAGCTTGGGAATTTTACAGAAATTTCATATATAGAATTTAATTGTAAATTTAATTAGCTTTGACATGACTACAAGGAATTTGGGATCGTACAAATATTTTTGGATTTATAGTGAAGGATATGCCAAAAAATACTGTATTTTTTACGGGACAATCAAAATTATGTACATGAGCTAATAGTAAATTTAACCAGCTTTCAGATTAAAAAAAAAAAAAAAAATTACGAATCGGACAAATATTTTTGGTATTATAGCTAAAAGAGTAACTACGAACGAGTTTTCTTGGAGAACCGAAAAGTAAATTTTAATATTTTACGAGATATAAACGATATAATGAAAATAGTGCAAAAATTTAGCGGTTGTTAGAGTACCACGAAAATCGCTTTTGTCGGTTTTGAGGATTACAAACTTGAATTTTAACTACTCTTATGAGAACTAATAAAACATTTAAAAAATGTAGATTAATCATTTTTGTTTAATTTTTTGGGATAGTTTTCTGCGACATAAAAACCGGTCTGGCGGCATGTTTCCGACGGCTTTCGACTTCCAGATCACTTGATTCGTGTTGAAAAAAGGATACACTAAAAAATGAGACCAAACTCAAGAGCATACCTTTCCAATTATTTTTTTGCTATTTTGGGCGATTTCAAGCGTTCACCACATTATGTTCCGACGGATACATGCTGCCAGACCACGATATATCATTTCAAGGCGGATGATACTGTAAAATGGGTTAGGAAACAAATTAAAAAAAATTCAAAGAAATTTGCATTTGACGGGTTCCTGGACTATATTGGGATTAATTTATTAGAATACTAGTTTCGAATACTAAACATTCAGCTTCAGTTCTAAAGTATACAAAATTTTCAACACATCAGTATTATGTTACTTGGATTACATATACTAAAGTTTTCAAAACGTAAGAAAAACAATCAAACATTAGTTCTCACCTCAGGAGATCTAAGAGATATCTGAAATGTATCCATAGTGGGAAGGAGAAGGGGCAGATAGGTTAAACGTTTTGAGTTTACTATGGGATTTTTTCGTTCCTATTGGAAACAAATTTAAAATGGAGCTATTGGAAATGTTTATCTGATCATTTAAACAAAAATCTGGATCGGTTTTCAACGATATTATTACTTCTAATGATTCATAAATATTTAATTTTAGGCTATTTTCTACTTGACGTGTTAATTGTACTCCCGAGTCTTTATTAAATTTTGTTATTTTCATTTAGATGGATGGCAAAATTGGAATTGCGGATCTTATTATCGTATTCTCTTATATGTTCGTTTACTCTTTGATTTACTGATCGTCCAGTTTTTCCCATGTATTTTTTGTAGTAACTTTTTAGGAAAGTGTTTATTTTGTCTTTAGGGGAAGTATGATAACAATGGTTTATCTATTTTGTTAAATGCAAGGGTTTAAATGTAATTTTTTAAATTCCTTTCCGACTTTAGTGGATACTGGGCCGTAATATAGTATCAAAATCTATTTCTATTTAGTTCTAGTAGCATTATCCTCTAGGGGTGTTATGTATATATTATTCATAGTTTTTTTTATAGATTTGTTTTTTTTAAATAATGTCGATCTTAATTTTACAGTATCCGTTATTGTTGGCTCCAGTGTGTATGGTTTGGATTTCTTTGTTATAATTTTGCTCATTTAACGGTATATTGAAAAGATGGTAGATCAGGCTGCGAGTTTATGTGTTAGTGGTCTCTTATGGTGTATAACTACATTTGTGTGTATATAGGGCGTTTCCTCTATATACCAATTCATGCTGTTAATTTTCATAGAGATTTCAATGTCTAAAAAATTTTATGTTTTTGTTGCTCTCTAACTCTAAATAATTGTAACCTTCAAAATTTGCAATGGTAAGCCATTTTTATTTTAATTCATAAAAACTAGAATAACGGTTATACGGTTAAACGTATCAATTTCATATTTTAACATAAAATACAGGGTAGGTAATAAACTTTAAATGCCTTTGATTTCATCTTCCTATCTAGTTTCAAACTCAAGTGAAAAAGCAAAATGTATTTAGGATTTTCCAACTCTCCAATAGGGGTTTGTTCATCGAATTTCGCATTAATAAACATTAAAAGACAGGTGTGGCGTAGGGAAGTAGCGACCCCATCGCCCGGTCTTTGGGCCGCAATCAGCTACTGGTCCTCCAGGTTGGGGGTTGAGCGGAGGGGCCAGCTACCCCTTCCTCATAAAAAGCCTACTGCTATGAAACATCAAGTAACTAGCCTCGGATGTGGACAGTCTTTAAGGTATCGACCCGGCGCTCTCAAGGAATTCAAGTTGGCTACGTGGAAAGTTCGCACTTTATATAGACCAGGATCATTGAGGGTGCTTTTGGATGAGCTGACCAAGTATAGGACAGATATAACAGCACTTCAGGAAATCAGGTGGACAGGATCCGGACTAATGGAGATGAAAGGCCATACGGTGTACTACAGTTGTCATCAAGACCAACATTCTTTTGGAACAGGCTTTGTTGTTAGCGGTCGGATGAGGCAACTTGTAATTGATTTTAAAGCCATTGATCATCGTATTTGTAAGTTGCGAATGTGAGGAAAATTTAGAAACTGCTCTATAGTTTCGTGTCATGCCCCAACAGAAGTGGCAGAAGAAGTTGTAAAGGATATTTTCTATAATAGTCTAGAAAATGCAGTTGCGGAATGCCCTCGGCATGATATAATTATAGTATTGGGTGACCTGAATGCGCAGGTCGGAAGAGATTCAGTGCTGTGGCCCATAGCGGGTAGACACAGTTTGCACGAAGTCTCCAACGACAACGGAGCCCGGATGGTGAATTTTGCAGCAGCGCACAATATGGCTATGGTTGTAGGGAGCACTATGTTTGACAGAAAAAATATCTATAAGGCTACATGGGTTTCCCCAGATAACAATCATAGTAATCAGATTGACCATGTTCTTATTAGTAGAAGACAGCGTTCTATGCTTAAAGCTGTCAGAACATATAGAGGCGCGAATGTGGATAGTGACCATTATTTGGTAATTTCACGAATATGGGCTAAAATAAGCAATGTACAGAAGGTCAGAGGAGCTCGTTTACAGAAAATAAATATTCGAAAGCTGCAGGAGCCAGATCATAGGGAAATGTTTGTTCGAAGAATTGGAATGCAGTGCTACAGAAAATGGTGTTGATGAAATATGGAGCCATTGCAAGAAAACAATTATGCGGGTAGCTGAAGAAATACTGGGATCTGGGGAGCCACCTCGAAGATCAGTATGGTTTGATCAGGAATGTCAGGTGGCAACAGAGAGGAAAAACAAGGCTTATAAGAGAATGGTAGACAAGCATAGAACGCGTCAGGCTGTTTCTGAATACAGAGTATTAAGAAGAGAAGAGAAGCGCCTGCATAGAAGAAAAAAGAGGGAGAAAGAAGAAGAAAAAGTCCAGGAGATGGAGGACTTAAACAAGCAAGGAGACCCCAGAGCTTTTTACATAAAAGTGAATGCCCAGCGGAAGGAATTTAAACCCAGATCAAATATTTGTAGGGGGAAGGACGGAACGCTTATTACGAACAAAGTAGGGATCCTTGAAAGGTGGTCAAACCATTTCAGCAGCCTACTGGAAAACGTCCAGAATCTTGCCCAAGAAGAAAGCTCAAACTCTATCGCATATAATAAAGATTGTGAGCTCCTCGACCCACCATGCGATGAAGAAATGAAGATTTCAATGTCTAAAAAATTTTATGTTTTTGTTGCTCTCTAACTCTAAATAATTGTAACCTTCAAAATTTGCAATGGTAAGCCATTTTTATTCTAATTCATAAAAACTAGAATAACGGTTATACGGTTAAACGTATCAATTTCATATTTTAACATAAAATACAGGGTAGGTAATAAACTTTAAATGCCTTTGATTTCATCTTCCTATCTAGTTTCAAACTCAAGTGAAAAAGCAAAATGTATTTAGGATTTTCCAACTCTTCAATAGGGGTTTGTTCATCGAATTTTGCATTAATAAACATTAAGAGACAGCTGAGGCTTTTCTCATTCCTGCGATACTATTTAAGTTGAGTTGTGACGAAGTAATGGCGATAAAAAGTTACCAATCATCGGTATATAACTTTCATCACGCTTGATGTGGGTGAAAAAAAAATGATACTTTTTGTTTTTATTGAACAAATGTTTTTTAATATTTTTGAGAGTGCTGAATTAGAATCTGACTGCATTTAGTAGTTAGTCACAATAACTAAAAAAATAAAATAAAATAAAAAAATTGTCAACAAGATCCGTGTGAGACTGAGTGTGTCCTCTTGTTAGTATGAAATATGTGTAAAAAACATGCATATTTACATCTTAAATTGGCAAGTGATATGAAAGGATTTAGTGTTATGTTCTAGGTTTTCGAAAGAGATTTTTCTTATTAAGCATTTTATATTCAAATACAGCCACACATAAACACTAGGTAAATACACTAACAAACAAATAATTCCTTACAATTGATTTTTTCGTTTTGTTGACAAAACATTTGTATATACATTAACTTATAAAATGTATTAGAGTAATTAAAAATATTAATAAAATAAAACCTTGCCGTATTTTAAAACAATGCCTAGCAGAATGATACTTTGAGCCCGGAAAATGAAGAAAATTAAGTAAGTGAGATTTTCGCCTGGCAGTATATCTTAGTAGTTTACCAATTTTTTTATTTTATTTTATTTATTTTTGTATTTCTTTCGATTTCACTATATTGAGATTACTGAGGAATACAATATCTATGCACATACAAGCATATTATATTTGTTCTAGGTACAAAATTGTTCATATTTAATTATTATGAAACAGTAAATTTAGTAAAGAACGGATAAAATACGATATGATTTGCAAATAAAAAAACTTAGAAAGTATACAAAGTGTTCATTTTTTTGTTTCTTCAATTTTTTTTATTTTCGCAAACACTCTCTTTAGTGTCAAAGAAAGGTACCGTAAAGTTGGCCAACTATGTGCCAAGTCTTAAGGTTTTTTAACATACGGCAATTAATTTGTTTGCAATAAAATGGAATATCCTAGCTCTCAAAATGACATATAAAAAATAAAAAAAAATCTAAGATGCATAGTGGAGAAAGGGGGAATACAAAAATGTTGACACATTGTTAAACCTCGGAGTTATTTTTTTTATGTATTTTTTTTCTTGTTTAATGGCTTTGGAATCATCTATACAGCCAATCTTGAAATCATGTTCTATTTAGGTCTTTACTATTTATTTGTTAAACATGTTTATTTATTGAATATAAATACTGAGAGATGCTGATGTTTTCCTATGATTTGTTAGTTGTTAATAATTTTTTATACTGGATATTATTACTGAAAGGTTTTAAAAAATTAAGGAACTTTTCTCTTTGAGCCGGGCATTCTATAACTGTGTTGTAGGGTTTCTCTTTTGTTGCACCTATCACACTCTGAGGTTTTCTTAATTCCAATGCGCTGAAGATAAACTTTGCATAAACCGTGATTAGTTTTAAGTCTAGTAAAATTTTTAACTACGTCTTTGGTTAAATTCAATCGGAAGTACCACAGTTCGTTTAAAATTTGTGGTACAATAGACTTATAATATATGCCTGTAGACGACTCATGATAATTCTGTGCCCACTTATTAAGCATATATTTTTTTAACATCGAAAAATATTCATAGTACGGTACTTTTATGTCAGTGGTAGGCGTTTGGTTGACCGGAGTTTTAGCAAGGCGGTCAATCTCGTCATTTTCGGGAATTCTCATATGTGCCTTGATCCAAATAAATATATATTTTTTTTTATTGCGTAGTAGTGCTCTTTCATTACGTTGGCTAAAATATTATTTTTATTTATATTGCTATTATTTTTTATTGCTACTAATGAGCTCATACTATCAGTTAATATTATAAATCAATTTTCATCGGACTTGTTAATAAATTCAAGGGCTTGAAATATAGTATATTATTCAGTATTGTAAATAGAAGTGGTGTTAGGTAATTTGTATTGAGCGGAATATCTATACTTTGGGATGTATACTGCAGAGCCTGTATTATCTATCATTTGTTTTGGATCCGTCTGTGTAAATATTGATATGTTCTGGCCAGTTTTCTATAAGCAAGTATTTTATATTTGCGTTAATGATAACGGGAGGCAACGAGTTTAGTTTTTTGTTAATTAATATATTAAATTTTTGAAATAGCATATCGTATTCGAGTGAATATATAGGTAGTTTATGACTGATAAATAAATTAACGACTAAATGTTGGTATATTATAAAACTATCGTAAACCATAGGGACATATTTTTTTCTTTTCCTAATATTTCGAGGTTAGTATGAGAATACTCAAGGATACTATTTTATTATAACATTTTTCATTTCTAGCCTTAATATTGAAAAACAATCTGTCTGCTAATAGTTGTCTTCTAAACTTTAAAAATGTTTCACCAGCCTCGTTATATAACACGTCTATCGGAGTAGAATCAAGAAGTCCTCAGCACATTCTTAAAAACCTATTGTGAATCGTGTCTAATTTCTTTAAGGTACTATCAGTCGCTTCACCGTAAATTGTAGGCTTGTAATCAAATATTGCCCTGATAGTGCTTTTATAAAATAATAAGGGCATATTAGGGTCTGCTCCCCACCTATTATTAGTACAAATCAATTTTAATGTTCCCATTAGTTTTTTTCAGATCTTTTATAAATTGCTGATATGTGTTTGTTCTAATTAATTTTCTATCAAAACGGAGCCCTAAAAAACAAACTGAGGTCACCCACGGAAAGTTATTCCCGTTTAGCACAACCTGATCTCCTGGGGGAAAAGCATGTTCTCTACTGAAGGGACAAATTACAGACTTAGAGACTGAGATATTCAAACCCGTATCAAGCTGCCATCTTTTAAGACCTCTCGCTGCCTCCTCTAACATCTCGAGGCATCGGTCAATGTTTTTATGCGTTACATATAAACATGTATCATCCGCGAATTGTAATATGGCTATTTCTTCGAGTATGTATTTTCTTAAGTCTGCAGAGATTACAGCAAAAAGTAGGCCACTAAGGATGCCTCCCTGTGGTAACCCAATCTGAGCATTTCTTGTACCAATTATGCAATTGTTAAACCTTAAAAACAATTTTCTGTTACCTATCAAGTTCACAATGAATTTGATGATTTTTCTAGGGACTTTATTGGCTTCCATTTTATATGAAAGTATATGTATTGGAATTGAGTCGTACGCCTTCTCTATATCCAGAAACAATCCTATCGTTTTTTTGCCTTCACTAAATCCTATATTTATGTCAGAATGCAGGGCTAAAAAACTATCCATACTTGGCTTCCCTTTCCTAAAACCGTATTGCGAATCAGGTAGCTTATTCTGGGATTCTAATCACCATTACAGTCTATATTTAATCATTCTTTCAAAAGTTTTAAGTATACAGGAACTTAATGAATTGGGTCTAAAGGAAGTAACCAATTTTGGACCATTACCTGGTTTTAAAATAGGTATCACACAAAATTCCTACCATGACTCTGGTATTGAATTGGTTTGCCATATATTATTGAATATATTTAATACTATGATTTTTATTTGCTTAGGTAGTTTATTTAACATTATCTAATGGATATTGTCTATACCAGGGGAGCTGTTAGCATTATTTTTTTTTTAATTGTAAAAGCTATGGTAAAATAAAATTTTTTGACAATCGATCATCAATTTCTTCATTATCTCTATCGCTATCTTATGCTTGTGTAATTTGGGGTACTATCAAAGGGGGAGCTAAGATGTCTAAAAATTCCTCAAACCAGTCTCCTGTAAGGGGCATCATTCTGTTTTAGGTTTTTCGGTTTTTTAGAATGGATAGTTAAAAGAAGTATGAAATTCTTTAATTGGATTATTTTTATTTATACTCGAAGTGAACTCTCGCTATAACTCTTTTTGTTTATTTTTTGCAATTTTTTTTTAATTAGGCATCCAAACTTAGATATTTTATTAGGTTATCGGTTGTTGGATTATTTTTATATGGCCTATATGAAAGTTTCCTTCGATTAAGGTGTTGACAGCATTCGCTATCCCACCAAATTCTACTGTATTTTTTATTAAAAAATGGATAGTATAAGGGAATCGTGTGTTGACATGAATTATTAAGAAGTTTAATAAATTCGTCATACGAGGGGTTTTCCGGGAGTAGTGAAGCGTTTTTTAAGGTAATTCTTTCAAATTCATACCAACTTGCCGATTTAATTTGCCACTTTCTTGTGGTATTATTAATATTTTGAGTATCATATCTTTTTTACTGAGTTTCTATTATTATATTGAGATGATTAAAACCTATTGAATTATCATGTACTTTCCTGTACTGACGTATATTGTCTACAAGGGTTGAGGAGCCGTCATTTAAGAGAATGAGGTACATCTTCAACCGACTTCAAAAAAGAGAAGGTTCTCAACTCGTCTGTATTTTTTTTTTTTTTTTTTTTTTTTTTTTTTTTTTTTTTTGTGTATGTTACGCGATTGCTCCGTCAATTCTGAATCAATTATGATGATTCTTTTTTTATTAACTGTTTTTTTGATTTTTCTTAAAAAGCGCTTCGTTGATTTCAAAATATTTTCTATGGGACCACCTCTGAAGTATACCGTACCTATTTAAAAAAGAATCATCAAAATCGATTCAGAAATTACGGAGTAATTGGGTAACATAAAAAAAATATATATATATATAAATAAAAAAAAATACAGATGAGTTGAGAACCTCCGTCAATTCTAAATCAATTTTGATGATTCTTTTTTAGACCGGTAGGGCATACTTCAGAGGTAGTCCTATAAAAAATATTTTGAAATCAACGCAGCACTTTTTAAGAAAAACCAAAAAAACTGTTAACAAAAATCACTGTTATATAACCTTACATTTTAAACATATTTATGATTATCTAAAATCTCCATGGTGACTAAATCTAAATTATTAACAAAAGTAATTTACATATACAGTCAACTCTAGATGTGTTGTACTTCGATAAGCTAAATTCTTAAATAAGTCGTTCAAAATCTGCGGTGGGAAGTACATTACACTTAAATTTCAAAAATAAGTAGAACTAAAAATAGGATTCAAAAGAGAGATCTTATAGGACCACCTCTATGAAACGAACTATTAGAAGTCATCGCCTCCATAACTCAAATTCACATTAAAAGAATTTCATGTGTAATTTGTTTTCCTGTTTTCTGTCATTGTTTGTCTTTTCGTTTTATAGTTACACCAGTCACTAATTATTAGTTATTCACTCGAGTGGTTTTACAGTGGCTATTAAAAATTCTTTCAATTAACGAAAAGTTAAAATTGATTTGCAAACTGAAGAAAGGAGAAAGAAGTTGGGCGTTTGTTGCTAGTGAATTCCGAATTACGCGTAGTTCTCTTTCAACCGTCTTATAGAATAAAGAAAAGATCGCCACTGGTGGAAGGAGGTAAGTCTACTTTTTGGCACCCTCAGAAAAAAGCGCAATTCAGTTGAAAGTTGTATGATAAATTGCTACCAGGTATTTAATTTTCCGTATCAATGATTTTATATGTATGTACAAACAACATGCACATACCCATTAATGAAAAATATACGTAATGATTTCAACTCCCATTTTGTGTTCAATTTTCCCAATTACATGAAGGTAAGTGAAATGATAACCTCGATAAGACTTTGTTCAGTACCTCGAACTATTTTTCAGGGTTTCAAGGTCGAACTATTTTGGCAATTGACTATATAAACAAAAATACACTCACTACTAAAAAGTAAAAAATAAAAATAATTTTTTTTCTTCCCGTATCCAATCCTTACATTCCAAAATCCTTAATGCTCCTTACTTTGTTACAAATAAACGTATCCATAAAGATCCTAATGTCCCATATGTTGCTGATTTAGCCCAAACCAGATACCTATCCTTTCATAGTAAACTCCATAACCACACAAATCCACTAGTCCTAAATAATAATACTAACGATTATGTCAAATATTACTAATATCAAATATATCGATAATTTATACATCAAATATAAATATATATAAACACATTTAAATGATAAAATATGATCGATTCAATCAAAATATTACAGTGGAATGCCAGATCGGCCATTTCAAATAAAAATATTTTGGAATATTTTTTATAATCAGAAAAAAATCGATATCGCTTTAATCTGAGAGACGTTGTTCAAACCAGGTAGAAAAGTCAATTTCCCAAGTTATAACATCGTCATATCAGATAGAAATGACGGTTATGGTGTAGCGATCTTAATAAAGTCGAAATATCATTTTAAGCAAATATTTAATTTTTGCAGAGTTCAAGATATTGAAACAGTCGCTGCAAGTATAACCATCTTGAAAAATTACAAATTAAATGTTGTTTCGTTTTATGCAAAACCTGGAAACAAAGCAACAAGAGATAATTGGGAAAATCTTTTAAATAGTTTTCAACATCCCGTAACTATAGGCGGAGATGCTAACGCTCATCATTATTAATGGGGGTGTGATTCCAGTGATTAATAGGGAAACAGATTAGTTTCAGCAAATGAAAAAAAATAATTTTTAGAGAAAAAAACAAAACCGACTTCAAGATTAAACCTACATACACAAACTTGAACTAAAAAATAAAAAATAATTTTTTAATTGCATCAAAACAAAAACCATTGAATGAAAATCAATGAAATTATCAATACTTATATACCTATTCACAATTTATGATCAGTTAGTATTGGAGTCGGTGCCAACCAAAACAAATTGAATTGAAAAGAAATTGTAATCGTAAAGATCCTCCCACTGTTTCATCACCGCCACACCGCTGTCTCCGGCCATTCGAAAGTTTATTGTAAAGGCAGCATTAAACTGCCCTTCTTGACTGGCAACGACTCCAAAGATAACTGATCATAAATTGTGAATAGGTATATAAGTATCGATAATTTCGTTGATTTTCATTTAATGGCTTTTGTTTTGAAGCAATTAAAATATTTTTATTTTTTATTTTTTAGTTAAGTTTGTGTATGTAGGTCTAATCTTGAAGTCGGTTTTATTTTTTTTTCTCTAAAAATTATTTTTTTTCATTTGCTGAAACTAATCTGTTTCCCTATTAATCACTGGAATCACACCCCCATTAATAATGATGAGCGTTAGCATCTCCGCCTATAGTTACGGGATGTTGAAAACTATTTAAAAGATTTTCCCAATTATCTCTTGTTGCTTTGTTTCCAGGTTTTGCATAAAACGAAACAACATTTAATTTGTAATTTTTCAAGATGGTTATACTTGCAGCGACTGTTTCAATATCTTGAACTCTGCAAAAATTAAATATTTGCTTAAAATGATATTTCGACTTTATTAAGATCGCTACACCATAACCGTCATTTCTATCTGATATGACGATGTTATAACTTGGGAAATTGACTTTTCTACCTGGTTTGAACAACGTCTCTCAGATTAAAGCGATATCGATTTTTTTCTGATTATAAAAAATATTCCAAAATATTTTTATTTGAAATGGCCGATCTGGCATTCCACTGTAATATTTTGATTGAATCGATCATATTGTATCATTTAAATGTGTTTATATATATTTATATTTGATGTATAAATTATCGATATATTTGATATTAGTAATATTTGACATAATCGTTAGTATTATTATTTAGGACTAGTGGATTTGTGTGGTTATGGAGTTTACTATGAAAGGATAGGTATCTGGTTTGGGCTAAATCAGCAACATATGGGACATTAGGATCTTTATGGATACGTTTATTTGTAACAAAGTAAGGAGCATTAAGGATTTTGGAATGTAAGGATTGGATACGGGAAGAAACAGAAGGTTTAGTTGAGCCCCAAAGCTCAACACCATATGTCCAAATAGGTCTGATAACTGTCATGTAAATGAGTCTTTTTAAAAAAATCGGAAGGTTTGAACGCTTGTCTAGTACATAGATGTTGAAGAAGGCGAAAACGACGAGCAGTTTCCTGCCGATTTAGTCTCGTATGTGGATTCCAGGTTAAACGTTTGTGAAGTTGGAGTTCTAGATAGCGGTTCTGTTCAACAGGGATCAGTGGGATATTATTAAAGGATACTGTAGGACAAGAAGACGTAGGTTTACGGCGAAGGGTAAAGGTTATTTGGTGGGATTTGCTTGGACTGAGTTTGTATTTAGAATCGGTAGAGTGAAGACGTGTGTTGTGGAGCTGCCGAGGATTAACTCGAACAACTACTCAGATAAAAGCTGAACTTTTAATTTTTCTTTATTTATTGTTTATCGTTATTGTTTCTTTCTTTTTTTTTGTCGTTTATTTTCCTTTATTATTATATTGTGTTTTTTTCAAATTAATATTCCTTAGCCATAATAGCTGAATCTCCTCCTCGCATGAGGAAAAAAGAAAAATTTAAAAATTTTAACGAAAGTAAGCGTAACACTAAACCATAAATATGAAGAACTAAAATTGATAATTAAGAAATATCAACCAATAGCCACATGTATACAAGAAAGTAAAAGTTTACCAAATAAGGAATTCGAATTAAAAGATTATACAATTTACAGAAACGACTACATAGACGGAAATAGAGCGTGTTGGTTGCAGTACATAACAGGGTTGTGTCTGAGATATTAACTATCAATACTCCCTTGCAAGCTATTGTTGCCAAACTCTACCTAAATTTCCCCGTATATCTATTAAATTTATATTTACCACCCAAAAATTTTGTTGAAACTGATCTCACCAATCTTCTGAATAACCTGCCATCTCCTTATATCGTTACGAGCGACGTTAATGGCCATCACACTTCCTGGAGTTCTTTGAATAATTCTTCGAGAGGAACTGCTGTTAGAAAACTGATTGACAATTCTAATTCTATTCTTCTTAATACAGGACAGCCAACATACTTGAGCCCAGCCTATCACTCTTTCTCCTGTATAGATATGACTTGGTGTACTTCTAGCATTTATACTCACCTCAACTGAAAGTCAGCGGGGATCAATACTCTTGCGACCATTTCCCCTTGATTATTGATTTCGCAAATAATAACACTGGCTGAAAGATATCCTAGGTAGATTACGGAAAAGTCTGACTAGATTAAATTTAAAAGCAGTATCCAGATAGCGAAAATCGATATATCTGAGGGAAGTAGCAGTAAATGGATAAATGATCAAATTACATCATCGATCCTGGCTGCAGCAGAAAGCTCAATCCCAAAATGCTCAACCAGTACAAAAGCCAATAGAAACATCCCCTGGGATGATAACGAGTGCAAAATAGCAATTAATAACCGAAGAAAATCCCTTAAATTGTTCCAACAAGAACCTACTCAAAAAACATAATAGAATAAAAAAAAAAAAAAAAAAAAAAAAAAAAAAAAAACAATCAATAGCAAGCAGTATAATTAGAAATAAAAAAAAAAATCTTGGAACCTTTTTTTTAGAATCAATCTCAACAAACACTCCACCACGGCTATTCTGGAAGAAAATAAGAAGCATAACTAGCAAAAAAGTGTATTATCAACCAGGTTTATTAATAAATGGTAATTTCACACAAGACCCAAACACTTTGCCCGAATATTTTGCAGGTTATTATTCAAATATATATTCTCCCCAAGCCCACCAGATAGAAGAAAATGAAGGAAATTTGGATTATAGCGACAATAACATTGATAATTCATACAACATTCCTTTTACTATGGAAGAACTAACAGCCAATTTAAATGAACTGAAACCGACTGCACCAGGAATAGATGACATACATAATGACATGCTTAAAAATCTTCCAAAACATACACTGAATGCTGTCTTAACCCTGTATCCGTATTTGGTACCCTGGAGAATTTCCAGAGATCTGGAGAAAAGCAGTTATAATTCCGATTTTAAAAAACAATAAAAATTAACTATTCCCAGCAAACTATCAACCCATTTCAGCGTCTTACACGGGTATTGGAGACGAAAAATTTATTATCAAATGCACAAAATGGATTCCGGCAAGGTCACTCAACAGATGATCATCATGTAACTATGGAATACGAGATACTGAGCAGCTTTGCAGAGAAGAAAGAATGCATCGGAATTTACTTCGATATTGAAAAAGCATACGACAACTTGAATCCAGCACTCGTCATTCAACAGCTGCAAAAATGGGGATTTACGGGTCGTTTTGGCCTTCTAATTAAAAACTTTTTTTTCAATCAGAAATATGAACAAGGGTTTTCCACAGGGAAGCGTCCTAAGCTGTGCTCTTTTTGCAATAGCCATAAACAAAGTTACGACTATTATACCCAAATCGATTATTGGTTTCTGTTTGTTGATGATTCGGCATTGCTTTTATCGTTTAGAGACCGGGAGAGGATGCAAAGTATATTGCAAAACTGCCTAAGAAACTTAGAAATGTGGTCTACACAATCAGCTTTAAAATTCACGTCTGAAAAGAAGAAACGTATAATGTTTTCAAAACGCAGAACACCAACCCCTCCACCATTACTACCTTACAGAGGCATCAACTTAAACTTTGTACCAAGAACTAAATTTTTAGGCCTAGTTTTTGATTCTAAACTGAGCTGGAAAGAACATATCAAGTGGTTAAAGGCAGAATCATTCAATAGATTAAAAGTTCTTGCTGGCTGCTCTTGGGGTGCTGACAGGGCAAGCATGATTAAAGTTTACACGTGCCTGATAAGATCCAAACTGGACTATGGAAGTTTTATTTACTCCTCAGCGAACCTCACCTAGCTTTCAGCAATTGACTCGGTCCACCATGCTGGTCTACGTCTCGCAACAGGTGCATTCAGAACTAGTACCGTATGTAGTATTTGTGTTGAAGCCGGGAAAGCACCACTAGCTGTTCGTAGACACCAGCTTGCCTGCGCTTATATCGGTAGACTAAAATTCAATAACTAAAATCCAGCTTGGAAACCCGTGTTCCAACCAAAGTTCAGAAGATTACTAGAAAACCAACGACTGCCTGCCCCGTTGGGAATCAGAACCGGAAGATATATAAAAGAAATACCTCGAACCTACAACCGATGATTTGAAATATCCACCATAGACTCTAAAAATTAAAACAATAGATTTAACACTCAAAAATTAGCACCTCAGATATAATATACTTAACGGAATATTAAAAAAAAAAAGAAAAATACAACAACTTTAAACTCATATTTACAGATGCCTCAAAATCAAATAACAATGTTGGGTGTTCCGTTGTTTTGGACACTGCGATTTTGAAATACAAACTTCCACCAATCAAAAGTAACTTTACAGCGGAATGCTGGGCGGTTACTGCGGCGTTACATTACTATGCACCAAAAAGAAAAAAATCTTGCCATATTTACTGATTCCCTTTCTGCCATAATATCTTTTCTTAACATATATAACAAGGATCCAGTCATAAGAAAGGCACAGGCATATGCCTCAATGTTAAAAGATTCACAAAAGAACTTGGTACTTATCTGGATACCATCCCATGTGGGGATAAAAGGGAATGAAACCGCGGACAAAGCAGCCAAGCAAGCAGCCATTTCCTCGCTAGACATCAAAACAATCTATACCCCTTCGGACATTTGCAATTTTTTAAAGTATTTAGCCAGGAATACTTGGATAGAATTATGGCATGAAACCCAGGCAGATAATACATTAAAAATAATTAAAAGTGACATCAAGCAATGGTTTACATCAAATCGGAGAAACAGAAGAGAAGAAGTGGTGGTCACAAGATTAAGGATTGGCCATACTCGCCTTACGCATGGCTACCTTATAATGAGAGAAGGCTTACCGAAATGTTTATACTGCCAGTGTCAACTAACGATCAGACATATTCTCGAGGAATGCCCGCTGTACGAAACTTTTTTTGAGCAGGAATGGCTGGAAAGAAGACTCTCGGTAATGCTTGGAGATAACGAATACAATATTGACAAAATTATCACATTTTTGAAACATCATAACATTTTCGGAAAATTATAATTTAAAAAAAAAAAAAAAATAAGGAACCAGGACACTAAAGACCATAGAAGTTGAGTGTCGAAAGACAATCAGCCTACCTCTCCCCCCCCCCCCTTTGTTTGGACTTATTTTAATTCTCCAATTTCGACACCATTTTTGAAGGTTGAGGACATGAGATTGGAGTTTTTGTGAGGCAATAAAGGGATCATTATTTACTGATAACACACATGTGTCATCAGCATACGTGGTGAGGACGGTGCTAGGATAAGTGGAATATCAGCTGTATACACCGTGTAGAGGATGGGACCTAGGATGCTTCATTGAGGAACACCTGCAGTTTGGACGAAGAGGGAAGAATAGGAAAAGTTATGATTAACTTTAAAGTTTCTATCACTGAGATAGGAGCGGATAATAAGGAAGTATGTGGAAGGAAGGAATTTAAGGAGTTTATAAAGCAGTCCCTGGTGCCAGACTCGGTCAAAAGCTTGTTCTACGTCGTGAAAGGCTCCTGTGCAGTTCATTCCCCGTTCTAATGCTGAAGAGACCACGTCCACCACGCGATGACATCGTTGGATGGTGGAGTGTGAGATTCAAAAACCAAACTGGTGATTTGGGATTTGTCCTCATCTGATCTTGTCCAAGTTTGAGAGTCTGTAGGAGAGGGTGATTAAAATTTTTGTAACCAAGGAGTTTTTTCGTCGTTATCCATAATGACTTGTCTGAAGTATTGAGGTTTTGAGTATGTTTATGTAGGGTTTGGGTTTTAAACTTTCTGATTTCTGTCTTAAGTTTGTTCGTTAAATTGTCGTAATTATGTTTGTCTGATGGGTATCTTGTACGGTGCCATTTCGCCCTCGCTCTGCGTTTTTCTGTCATTAAGGAGCAAATATGCTGTGGTAAGGTATACTGTTGCCTATGAGAATATTTTGGAGGTAAGGTATTTTCAGTTATACTATTTTGTATTGATGATGTACGTTTGTCAATTGGTGTGTTAATATCTTCTTTTTTTGAAGGGGAACTTTCAGGTCCAATTTATTTTCTAGATCGTATCGAAATCCATTCCAGTCTACACGTCCTATAATCAGTCTGGGAAAGGATGGTTTAAGAACGGAATTTGAATGCAAGAGAAGCAGAACAGGGCTGTAATCTGAGGAAAGGTCGTCTAGGGATTTGATGATGGTTTGAGAGGTGGAAATTTGGAAAGAAATGAAGATATCGAGGATATCAGGACGTTTTTTGAGAGATAAGTAGGCCAATAAGTAGGATTTAAGGATGAGAGGACAGGATAACTAACAGTTGGATGTTGTAATGCGGGATAAGATGCTGCCACGGGAGTTGGATGTTCGACAACCCCATTGCTGGTGTTTGGCGTTTTAGTCTCCTCCAGCAATAAAACGCGGTCCGAGGGATCGGAATGAGGAATCAAGATGGTTGTATGAAAGGGAATTGTCAGGAGGGCAGTATACAGCTGAGAATGTTATGTAAAAAGGACGAGTAAAAATGATTACTGAGGTGGATTGAATGGTGTCCGTTGGACTAGAATGAATAAGAGAATGGGATACTGATTTGTGGATAAGGATGCAAGATCCGCTATGAGAGGTGTTGTCTGGGTGATCTGATCTGTAAGTAGTGTAGTCTCGTATGTAGAAATACGTTGAGTAAAGTGAGTCTCAGTCAGTAGGGCAATGTTTATTTTATTATCATGGAGAAAAATGTCCAGTTCGTCTCGGTGATTTTGTTGTCCGTAAGCATTCTATAAAATGATTCCATAAAAGCTAGAGGCTTAGCGCTCATTTTGCAACATTAAACGGAATTTCTGTAAGTACTCTGGTAAGTAGGATAATGAGCGGTCTGATGGTGTCCTGAAGTTCTCGAATCATAGCTTGGGATGGATTATTAGTCTCAAAAAGAGTGTCTGTTGGGAGCTGCATTCTTCTTGAGATATGAGGCACAGATTCAACTTGTATTGGTACTTGAGATGGAGGATTGATATGAACCTGATGCTGGATCGGAAGTGGTGGTTGCTTCTGAGGTGGTAATTTTACTTTTAGAGGTAATTGATGGGGAGGAATGTTCTGTTGTGGAGGTTGAGATTGTAAATGGGAGGTCTGGGGCTGGGGTTGGGAGATTTGAGGCGCCTGAAGTCTTGGTTGATAAATAATCTTCTCAGAGTAAGAAGCTTGCTGTCTAGGTGGATGATATCGAGCTGTGGTAGACAGGTGATTTCTGTGTGGTTAAGCTCCTTGAATCCCGGGAAATATTTTCTGATCATCGATGTCTGGTGACTGGGTCCTCTGAGTTTGTTTAGGGGCTGAACTGAAATTTCTTTTACTCTGTACAGCTTTGTATACAGTGCAGCCTCTATAACTTGCAAGGTGATCTTGACCACATAAAGCGCATATCGCAGGCGTATCTCTGGTTTTCTGGCATGTTTTCATAGCATACACTTAAGTTGATTAATAGTATTTTATATAAGTTAGAGACTGGTTTATTTTTTGGTACAGCATTTGAAATTGTAAAAAAAAAAAAAAAAAAAAAAAAAAAAAAATATATATATATATATATATATATATATATATATATATATATATATATATATATATATATATATATATATATATATATAAGAAGTAAAACAAAAAAAAAACTTTACAATGTTAAACAAGATTCTATTGGTATTGCAGGTGATTTAAATAGAGATAATGAAAGGTATGGCTTTAAAAAAAAATATTGAAATTCAAGATGGGGGTAAAATGTATTTCGTGACGAACCTACGAATAAATCTCGACCTTCCCACCCTGGCTGGTATAGGCCTTCAATGGAAGTCTTAGGCCCAAGAAAAAAAACTAAAACAAAACAAGATTATAATAAAAAAATAACTGATTAAAAAAAAAAAAGTTGATGCTGTCAATGTGCGCGAAGTTTTCATAGAGTAAATAAGTAATGACTGTTATTTTTTTCAGAATGGTTGCATTTATATATGTACATACAAAAACGTCTTTGCTTGTTTACTGATGATAGCAGATTAAAAAGGCTTTTTTAACTACGTAAATCGATTTCCACCTAAACCTCGAACTAACCGGCCAGACATTATTAAACTTTAGAAATTAAAATTCAAGAAAAGTCTGTTGTTTTTTTTTTGTGAAGTGAGAAGTATCTCCATTCTTCCTCTTAAATAAAATTTAGAGAAACAGTTTACTAAGAGGATTGCTTTAAAAAATTCTTTTTGCGGACGTGGGTGTAACACTTTCCTTGTACTTTTTTAAAAAGAACTTTCCTTCAGGTTCCATTTCTTTGAAAAAAAAAAGTTGGTGATTCCGCTCCCCCACCTCTGGAATCACTTATTATATTTCTCAAAAGTCGGGTCAAAGATTAAAAATAATGTTTTATGCATGTTTTATTTTCGGAGACAGCTTGAGGTGTTACCGATCTGATTATAGTTTTCTTATCGAACTTACGATGTCGAATATCTTACACTATATCAAGGGATTAATATCGAAAGGTCTTATCAACAAAAACCTCATTTTGAAGAAAAAACAAAGCAGATGAAAATTTAATATTCAATTGAGAGAAGACGATATAGGGTGCAGGAATTGAAAAGCGGCAATAAAAACTAATCAATTTATTGTGCCGACGATTTCTGCCTTCACCAGAGCTAAAAAGTATTAAATAAAAGGTTAACCTGCGGGTTCGAACAAATAAAAACAGAGAACTCGAATAAAATAGAGGCTTTATAACAAAACATGTATAATGTTGATAACATTATTAATAAAAAAAATAATGATCATAACAAATCAAGCCGTTACTAAATTAATAAATGGAAATGGAAACTTTATTAATTTTGTTATTTACTGTTATATTTATATATTAATACATACATATTCCTAATGTTATCTACTCAATTCAAATTGTAATAAAATTTTATTCAGTTTCTCTGCCTCACTCACACGCCAAAAAATTAGATAATTGATTCGAGAAAATTAGTTTTCAAATAATAATTCAGGGCCAATTTCGTCCACCTCTGGTTAAAACAATAATAGACCTAGGTTATACTATAACTATTTATTATAACTAGGTAGTATCCTCGAATGCAATGGAAGAGGAGGCTGAGAAGAGACTAACGGACGGAGGAAAAGCTTTTGCTATGTTAAATGTATTCTCCTGGAATAAAAACATCTATACCATTGTTAAAAATTAAATATATAAGACTCATGTAGAATGTGTAATGACATACAGTTCAAAGACATGCCTCCTAGACGAATTACAAGCTAAGAGATTCCGTAGCTGTGGAGATGGATTTTTAAAGGAGGTCAGTAGAACCTAGGGAATCAGAAATGAGATTATTAGGGATAGAATGGAAGTAGGATGGAATACGCAGGAGGAAATAGTAAGAAGATTAAGATGGTTTCAACCTATCAAAAGAATCGATGATAAAAGAATCCCCAAAATAGCATCTGATTGAGAGCAGAGGGTAAGAGAAGGAGAGGCAGGTCTTGCATCAGGTGGATGTGGCTGAAACCACGGATGACCGAGGACTAACGGAGGAGGAAGAAATGGAAAGAGATTAGTGCAGGAACCAACTGAGGGAGGAGTAGGAAACTTCGAATGACGAAGAAAATCCTCACAAAGAAAAAAGTTTATTTATTTCAATTTATACATATTGCAGATAGTGGTTATTTATTTTTTTTTTTATTTATTTCTTATTGTTCATATTGTATGAATGGATTCACAACTATGACTATATCTTATTACCTTTAACTAAGGGAGATTGTAATATATACTCAATAAAAGCTTAAAATAAAAATACGAAGGTGTCCTTGTCAAACGAACCGCTCGGCGTTCATTTATTCCAATACTTCTTTGGTTCTAATATACCTCTATGGGCTCAGGGGGACCATTACTCGAGATCGATGAGTTTCTTCAGAAGCTGTAAGATCAAATTCATCCATTAGTACTCATCATCTTACCAAGGGGTGCAAAGTGTCCATATGCTTGCTATCGAAGAGCGATAGACTGGTCCCATACTTCCTACCTAAAAAATCTTGACTTATTTAACTTTCTCGAGGCCTACAATGCATTTTTTATTTGTTTTGACACGTGGATTCTTGCAAAGGAAAACATTCCATACATTTTAAGAGTTGGAAATAATGTACAATGTCAGGAGTTTATAAGCTATGAAATCAAAAATCATCATTTCCTCTTGACAAGGTATATTATTTTTTTAGGTTACCCAGAAACACAAAAATTGAAGATAAAATAATATATTATAGTATAAACTTGCATATAAAAACACTCACTTATGACATTTATAAGTATCAGTCAGGAGTCAGTGACTATCCAGTGGTAGTGATATCCAGTGGCAATGACTTAGTGTCAGTAGTTATGTAAACGAATTATGAAATCGAAACAGGAAAACCATCAGCAATAACATCCCTGGAGAGCTGGATCAGCATTCGTTTCCGTATAAATAGACTCGTGAACCCTTTCGAGGCGTTCTTCGTTCATTCGTACGTATACCTGTAATTCTGTACATTTTAATAGACGTTTTTTGTTAAAAAGCATTTATTTATCTACCTTGTATTTATTTATTTATCTAGTGATAAGTCAGTGTGTGAGAGTAGTGATAGTCTCTGTATGTGTCAGTGTTGTATATAGATTTAGACGTTTTGTGTGTGTTTATGAATTCTAGAACTAAGTTATTTTGGATAAGTACTACCTTATTATTGTATAGCATAGAAATTAGTGTAATTAGATTTTAGTCAGACCATGGTCGGCAAACTTATTAGCCAAATAGCCCATAATGAACATTACAATTTAAAAAAAAATGGGACCCAAATCTGCTGGTTCAGTAAAAGTTTATTACACTAAATAAGTAGTACACTAAATAAAACTAAATTTCATACTAATGCGAACAATGTGCTTGCATCTCCTTGGAACGTTTGGGTAAGTCAGGTTTGTATGTTGTTTTTAATTTTAGGCATGATTCCAAGTTTTCATCAAAAAGACGACTTCTCAGTATACTCTTGATAATGTTCATGCTTGAAAAAGATTTTCCGCGTATACATATATCCGTATCCGGCTCCGAAAAATTAAAAGAGATTTCTCCACTAGACACTTAGGGTGGGAGAACGACGAAAAGATTTATCTAGGAGAGGAAATGACTCCAGTCAATCGCCACTTATACTGGCTGGCGAGGCAGAGGAGGGCCGCCGGCAAGTTGAAGTTCGTTTGGTTCGCTGGAGGCAGAGTACGATGTCGACGAGACAACGGACATCCTGTTGTCCTGATAGACCAATAAGAGGACCTAGAGGTTTTCTCCTGAGAGAGGAAACTCTGTTACCTTAGCATCCCCCCAACAAACACTTCATACAAGTTTTATTTAACAAAATTTATTTTATTTATGTTTCTTTCATGGATTAGTTCCATCATTTTTTTCTATTATCTTCGTTACAAGAATATTCATATTCATTATAGAACTCTTACTGTTTATGTTCCTGATATCATTTCTTTACTTGAAAATTTCTATTATATTAGTTATATTTCACAGATTCCTCATTTTCGTCACCATTATCTTTATATTAATTTACTGTATTATGGCCATTATAGTAATTCTCTATATTACTATCAAGTCTCGTATTTAATTAGTATAGCTTTATGTGAACCTAATATTATAATCACCCCCACCGCTAATCATTCATCAATTCTATCCTCTCTTATCCTTTACCATGAGTACTATACTCACTGCATGCCATGTTAATGCTCAATCTATCCCAGCCCACTATGATGAATTCCTATTCCACTTCCAGCAGAACTTTTACCATGTAATAGCAGTTTCCGAAACATGGCTAAAACCTTTTATTCCTTCCTCTTCTGTTTCAATACCTCACTACAACCTCCTCCGTCATGATCGAGTCAACAGAGTTGGTGGTGGTGTCGCCCTTTACATCCATGAAACACTCCGATCTCGTATCCTCCATTCCTCAATTAATTCAGATTCTCCTCACATAGAATACCTTTTTAGTGAAATTACCATCAACACCCGAACTATCCTTTACGCAGTAATTTACCGACCCCCACATGTACCCTTTGATCCCAGCTTTGAAACCTTCCTCTTCTCAATAATTCCTTGTTATAATCACATTATTATCGCCGGAGATTTCAATTCCAATTTTTTAACTGACAACCCTGATAAACGCTTCCTGAGTAACCTCTTTCAATCCCTTGGTCTCTTCATTGTTCCTTACTCTGCAACCCATCACCTTTCCCAATCGGATACTTGGCTTGATTTACATGTAATTGACTCTCCCACAAATTTGGTATCCCACTCCCAACATCCTATACCCTCTCTTTCTGCACATGATTTAATATCGATTTCTTATGACTTTCCTGTTCCTTCCTTCACTCCTCGAATTATTACGTACCGCAATATTGACTCTTTAACTTTTCCAATGGTTCAAGCCGACCTAGAATCCATAGATTGGAACGCCTTTTACTCCACACCATCCTTAGATTCTAAGATCGAATTCCTGACTTCCAACCTTTTATCCATTCTAAATAATCATGCTCCTCAAAAAAAAGTGAAAACGCACCGTCCTCCAGCACCTTGGATAACTCAAGATATCAAAGAGATGATGAGAACCAGAGATGCAGCCAGAAGGAAATATATCCGGACAAAACACCCTGAAGATTTAATCACCTTTAAAAACCTCCGTAACCGAACCCAATCAGCCTTCCGTCGTTCCAAATTCCAATATTACCATAAAGCATTATCCACGCTTTCCGATTCCCGCCAAAAATGGAAACTTCTCCGCCAAATCCCCTCCTTACAATTTAAATCTTGTCCTTCGTACCATGCCACGCCAGATGAACTCAATAAGTATTTTACCTCATCCGGTTCACCTTCCTCAATCCCAGTTTACAACCCGAATAATACAGATTTTGATTCCGATAAATTCTTCTTTTCTTATATCGAACCCTCCCAGCTAATAGAGGCTGTGATGAAATCACGTTCCAAATCATTTGGACCAGATGGGATTCCAGCACGATTTATTAAACTTTGCCTCCCATTAATCCTAGCACCTCTACTCCATATTTATAACTTTTCTCTCCAGAACTCAATCTTTCCATCCGCCTGGAAAAAAGCTACTGTCCTTCCCCTAAATAAAGTTCCTAATCCAGCATCCGAAGATGACTACCGACCCATCTCACAACTTTCCAATCTTTCTAAACCTCTAGAGAGAATAGCTCAAGACCAGATATCCTCATTCCTTGAACAGCATCTTAATCCTTTTCAGTCAGGCTTTAGAACTGGCTTTTCCACACAATCAGCTCTTGCAAAAATCACCTCAGACATCCACCAAGCTATGGACCATCATAAAATCACCATCCTCATCCTCCTTGACTTCAGCAAAGCCTTTGATACCATTGATCACAACCTACTCCTTTCCAAACTAGCTAATAACTTTTCCTTTTCTCATAGTGCGACCAGATGGATCCAATCCTTTATTTCTGACCGTACCCAGATAGTCCAAATTCCTAACCTTCCCCCTTCCTCTCCCCTCCCAATCACCTCTGGTGTGGTTCAGGGCTCCTCAATATCACCTTCTCTATTTAGTTCCTACATTAATGACGTTTATCCCCTCATAAAATATTGTTCCTCTCATTTTTACGCGGACGACTCACAAATTTACCTTTCCTTTTTCCCTAGTGAACTGCAGGAAGCTATCGCAAAGATGCAAGCTGATCTTGACACAATATCCTCTTGGGCCTTTGCTAATAAATTGAAACTGAATGCTAGCAAATCCAAGGCTATTGTGTTGGGCTCCAGGGTCCTTCTCAACTCCTTACCTGGAATCCCTAATTTCTCCATAGACTCCAATCCCATAAACTTCCACAACTCCGTTACGAACCTCGGCATTGTCTTTGACCAAACCCTTTCCTGGAAAGACCATGTTTCCCTAATTATCCGCCGAACAATTTCCACTCTTCGACTCCTAAACCGCTCCCGTAAATTCCTCCCTCAATCAACTCGTCAACTATTAATTACCTTCCTCATATTCCCCCATTTTGATTTTGGTAGTGTGGTGTACGGAGGCCTCTCTGCATCTCAAGACGCAAGATTGAAGAAGCTCATGAACTGTTGCCTGAGATTCGTTCTAGGGATATCACGTTATGACCATGTATCTCACCACTACACAAGATTAAAATGGTTATTTCCCTCCTTCCGAAGACAATACTTCCTTGGTTCGTTCCTTTACAAATCACTTTCCTCTCAGTCACCTCCCTATATCCTGAAAGCATTAACATTAAAATCATCAGTGAGTTCCCGCAAAACCAGATCCCGTTCCTCAGACCTCTACCTAACTTCCTTTAACACAACATCCTTCAAACGCTCCTTTATTTCTAGAGCTTCGAACTTCTGGAACTCCCTCCCTTCCATCATTCGCCATTCCTCCACTTATAATAGCTTCAAATCACGTCTTTTCGTTTACTTATTAGAAACTCAATCTAATAGTCACATCAATGAAGATAATATATTTTAAAATGAAGTATGAATATTCAAAGTATAATATTGATTTGTACAGAATTACTTTAGTACCATTGCACTAAATTTGTATAATTGGTTTCAGCATAATTATATTATTTATCAGACAAGATACATTATTTTTTCCGTATAATTTATATTTCTTAGCTTTGTCTACCGCATTCTTTTGTTGAATATTTTTTTTTTTTTTCCTAATTTGTTTTTGTAGCTTATTTTCAATTTCGAACCTTAAGATGTAATTTGTTTTTCATGTGATAATTTAAACCTTGTATTATTAATTTTATTACTTTATGTTGTAATTTAAGTTATTTTTCAATTCCTTAATTTAATTTAAATTGTATTTCCTTGTCTTTATTATATTTCTAAATTATACATACGGCAGCTAGGCCGCCAATAATTGTTCATTATAATTATTCTTAAGGGGCAATAGCCCCAGAATAAAATTTATTTTCATTCATTCATTATATATATAGAACCGAAAAGGGAAAGAACAGCGAATGCGAGCTTTTTTAGCTGATCGTAAGTCAGGAATTCCAAGCGTTGAAAATGATGATGTTTTCCATCTCCAGGTCATTCATAACAGACCACTTGTGTTGTGAACTAAGATCAAATTTTTTCTTCTCCAATATTTCCAATTCAACAAAAAGACGTTCGAATTTAGAGCGCCATATCTCTTTTTTTTTTAAATCCAGCCATTGCATTTCAAAGCTACCAATGTCAATTTCAAAAGGAGAAAATTTCAACTAGGTAATCGTAGCATTAAGAGGAGTTTTGACAAATGCTAAAGTTGCTCTGCCGTTTTTAAATTCCTGAAACCTGCTGAGAAATGCTTCCCACATATTTAAAATTATTGTTTTAAAATGGTGTTTATCAATAGAGGAAATATTTTCTTGGCAATGCTTCAGCAGGCTCAGAAAGTGAAACAATGTTTCCCCTTAAAAATCCTGAGCAAAAATGGATAATTTTCTTCTTCTAGCATCGAAATAATAGGGTAAATCACTAGTTATGGGAAATGTTTATTTTTAATCTAAAAAATAAGAATTCTATAAGTCCTATGAGTCGGCCTTTTTTCCATGAATTGTTAACTTGTCATAAGTTTCCGCAAAACGCTCTCCTTTCGATAAAATGAAATATGAATCAGTCCCAAACTAACTAGCTACGGCCGAGTTGCCTTTTTGTTAAGCGAGACCGATTGGAAACCTGGACTCCTTAAGGATCTTCTGAGTATTTGGCCAGTTTAATTCTGGAATTAAAGGTATGTGCTGATTCTTTATTAATTCGTGATTTTTTTAGTTATAAAAATAACTCATTTTTTAATTTAAAAAATAGATGTACCCATAACTGGATTCTTTTGATTATAAAATTTAATTATGGTCACTGGTGTGCCCATAACTGGATTTTGAATTTTTCAGTGAAAATACCACCATTAGACTCTAAATTTCGTTCTGATTTCAAATATGCTAAAATAAATTATTTACGATCAGTGCTACTAGTTATGGTCACAGGTGACCATTACTAGAAAAATGTGCCCATAGCTAGTATTAGGCAACGAAAATGCATAATGGGCACATATTACACATTCAATATAATTTTTAATGAATTAGAATTATATATTTCTGAAAAGGTCCAGGATGCCCCAGGAAGGTCCCACTTATGTTAATATTTCCCTATAAACGTATTCCTTCAGACATTGTGCAGTCATTTCCCGGTGATTGGGGCGTAGTGAGACGGGATGGATGCGAGCAGAAGTATTCTATGAATACATCGCAAATATTTTTGGCCCATTTTTGAAGAAAAATAACATTCAACGACCGGTTATTTTATTTTTCGATGGCCACAAGAGCCATTTGACCCACCAACTTAGTGAATTATGCACAGAAATTGGAATTATCTTGATTTCCCTGTACCCAAATGCAACAAGATTAGTGTAACCAGCAGATGTTTCGGTATTATGCCGTTAAAATAATTTTGGAAATCTTTAGTTAACGAATGGAAAATTTCTAATCAGCTAAATAGGTAAACAGCTAACCAAAAAAGATTTTGCACCAATTTTGCAAACGGTACTAGAAAAAATTATGTAATAATCAACGGATTTAAAGCCACGGGCATATATCCGTGGAATCCAGATTCAATAAATTACGAAAGACTTCTCACAAGTGCTCAACCTGGGCCTAACATTAATAAAACGATGAATTTTGATGTAGGTGACTCCATACCAAGTGATTCAGAAAAGTTTCTGCGCAAAAATAAATTTGAAGCGATGGCCGGAGTTAGTCTACTTGAAAAAATTAAGCAAAATAATTTAATTAATGAAGCAGAAACTTGCCTAAAAAATATAAGTAGTTTTTTTTGAAGAGGGGAGTAAACTCCCTCCAGAACTAGCAGATAATATTTCCAGGGCAGTTGGTCCAGATGAATCCAATTTTGATAATATATTAAATCAGTCAGTTCCTTTAACTTCGCTTCTTGATAGTTCAAATCCCGATTACATTTCTGCAGTATCATCAATATCAGGTGTTCATAGAAATTTATTCCCAGACGCATTAAATAAGGGATCTCAGTTAGCTAAACCTTTGTTAGAATCACCTAAAAGGAAATGAAGAATAAATGTTGAGCGATGGCTATTTGTTGTTTCTTCAAGCCATTGGAAATGTTTTTACAATGAAAAAAAAGGAAAGAAGGAGCAAGAAGCTATCGAAAAAGAAGACAGACGAAAAATGAGTATCCAGAAAAAGACTGAAAAATTAAAAAAAAAAATCAGCCCCAAGTAAGTTAACTGATTTGTGTATAAGAAGGCGATGGATAACAATAGTAAAATTTTATATATATATATATATATATATATATATATATATATATATGTATATATAGCTAAATAAAAGGATCGCGGGATTGAGTTTTAAAAAGAGGATTTATTCTGAAGTACATACATTGATACAAGATACAAGCACAATTTTATAACCTAGCAAAAAACTTCGGGCATAACATCTGCACGTCTCTGTGTCACCGAGGCCAGGTGGAGGTGACCTTTTATAGGGTTGTTTAGGAGAGAGGATATCATACATTGTTTATTATCCTTAATACTATTGAGGTTCACATAACTCCTCCCCCCCCCCCCCCGAGTTCTGAGGTCTCTGATGGAACAAATATCTTACTGTAAATAGGTTAGATTCTATACATTAAAATAAAAGGTTTGAACCTTATACATTTCTTAATACCTTTTACACTAAGTCATAACATTCTATGAACAAAAGGGATTGGACCTTATACTCTAAGCTTATACAAAAATAAAGGGATTAGACCTTGTATGTGTCTTGATACCCTAGTGACTTTTATAAAAACAAAAGGATTAGACTTTGAGTTTCCGGTTTACTTAGTTAGGATCTGTACATTTGAAAAATAAAAAGATTAACCCTTGTACGTCTAACACTAAAATGGGATTTTATACCATTGTCAAAACAAAAGGATTAGACCTTGTCCATCTCTTAATATTAACAATAAGCTTAAATTATTTACAAAAATATCATGTTTACACATAGGTTACTTACATGCTAAAGTACAATTTTCCTAATAACTAAAAGATAACAGAATGTTTCTTAATACTAAACAATTCATATCTATACATTATTTAAACAAAAGGAAAATAAAATAAGAGTCTTTGAATTACTTTCTTCTATTACGAATACTACTTCTAAATTAAAAATTACTCAATTAAAACAACAATATTTTAAATTAAAATAAAAATTCAAATACTCTTTTAATTACAATTAATAATAATTTCAAAATAAAATATAAACTTTTCTTAATGATCAATCAAAAAAATATTTCAAGACAAATAGTAGTATTCCAATATTTATTATAGTGACTACAAAATATTAATTACAAAGTAAATCAAACAGAATATTACCGTGAAATAAAATAATAATTTAAATGATCTTTTACATTGTTAACATTGGATATAATATTTTACGGCAAAATACAAAAGTCCGATTTTATTTAAATAAACTACAGCATTGTCAGTTAAATACAGATAATTCTTTTAGTACAAAACAAACACTTCTTCTTAATACCATTAGATTTATTACATTTTATTAAAATAAAAGGTTTTTAGACATTTTAATATTTTTTAAATAAAATTAAGTATTTTTAATCAGAACCATTATCTGAGTCATCCGAGACGTAATTATCCGAAGCATCCGAAATATTAACGCGAAGAGATTCACTATCGTCGTCTGAAATATATTGTTTCTTTTTCCTTTTTTTTCTAGTGGGCCTTTTAATATTGTCAATATGGGTTTTAATCGGTCTTTTATCCTTTACTAGAATATTTACTTTTTTAAACTTATTTTTACTTTTTATTTTAGATTGAGTATTTTTTAAGTATTCGATATCTCCTAACTGTTTTTGAATATCTACGGGGTCTTCTCTATTTTTATTTAGTTTTTCCGTTCTCTTTTCTTTTTCATTATTAATTTTAGTCCTAATTAATTTATGTAGTAGTTCTTGGTCTCCATGGTATTTTAGTACGTATTGTTCTGTTAAGTTAATATTTTTATGTGATTCTAATTTGGTGGTTCCAAAGGTAATTTTGTTTGGTGTTAGTTTTAATTTATTGTTTAATGTATTATTATAAGCTATTACTGCTAGTCTTAATTTTTGCTGCATTGGATATTTATTTCTCTCCTGTCCTATTATTCATAATAATTCGTTTAAGGTAGAATGGACTCGGTTCAATAATCCTAAAGAGTTTGAATGATTAGCAGAAGTGTAATGTAAGATAATATTATTTTCTTCACAAAACTGTCTAACTAAGTTATTCTTCATCTCAGTCGCTTGATCTAATGATATTTGTAACGGTGTCGGAAAATACGTCATATAGTTAGTGCATTACAGATATTAATTGCGTTCTTTGATTGTGAAGTTTGAGCAAATAAATGTTTTGAAAATGTGTCGACTGCTGTGAAAATTATTGCATTGTTAAAATTAAAAATATCAATCATTATTCCTGAAACGGTCTTTCTGGTGTTGGTGTAATCTGAAATTTTGTTTTTATGGGTTTACGATCATATTTTGTAACTTTACAGGTTTCACATTTATTAATATATTCCGGTATTTTATTTTGCATACCTGGAAAATAATATTCTTTTTTAAGTTTTTCAAAAGTTTCATTTATACCTCTATGTTTAGTTTTACCCAAATGGTATGTATCTATTATCTCTAATTGCTCGTTCGCGTTTCGAAGTCGTTTACTATTCGTTAATATTTTTTCAAATTAACCGACTGGTATTCTGTTTCGACTATTTGTTGAATGGTTTTAAAATATTCTTCATACAAAGTTTCGGTTATTTCGTTGGGAGATTCACATATTATTCCGTATGTTTTATTTGGTTCGAGGATTTGTTGTAATAATGGGGCAATGTCCGATTTTCCATAAACGATTAGTTCATATCTCTCTTTTCCAAATGGATTAGTGAAATTAATTTTTGTATTTCCCCTTTTTATAACTATTTGATTTTTTTCTATATTTATGCATTTTTTCGGTTCACAAATTCGTACTTGTTCATTACTAGATTTCTGGGAATGGATTGTCACTAAATCTTCTTCCGGTGGTACTTCTAGGTCTTCTATTATCGCTTCGTATTCGGAATTGTTTTCGTCCACTATTTCCTGATTTAATAATTGTTCGACATCCATTTCCTCCTCATCGCTATTATGATTCAATTCGTCGCTTCCTCTGGAAAGTGCATCGGCCACGTAATTAGTTTTTCCCTGAATATGTTTAACGTCAAATTCAAATTCCTGTAATTTCCATATCCACTTCATTATACGCGTGTTACCATTATTCATTGAGAAAATCCACGTTAAAGGATTATGATCTGTGCATAAAAGAAATTTTGTACCGTATAAATAAGGCTTAAAGTGCTGGGTTGCCCATACTACCGCTAGTAATTCTTTTTCTGTTGAACTATAATTTAATTCTGCATTTTGTAATACTCGGGTATTACGCGAATGCTATAGGGTGTTCTAGTTCCTTTTTGTCTTTTTGTGAGAGCACGGCTCCAATGGCTTTATTACTGGCATCTGTAGTTAGTATAAATGGCCGTTCCCAATCTGGGTATTTTAAAATTGGTGTGTTACTCACCATTTCTGTTAGGGTTTGACATGCTTCCTTAATTTCCTTCGTGCCATATATTTTAGTTTTTAATGAATTTGAAATCGGTCTGGAAATTTGAGCGTAATTTTTAATAAATTTTCGATAGTACCCCGTCATGCCAAGCAATTGTCTCGTCGTCTTTTCATTACACAGAATGGCGAAATTTAAAATTGCTTCAATCTTTTTCCAATCTGTTTTTAATCCTTCCGGGGTTACGATGTAGCCTAAAAAGTTTAATTCGGTTTTGAAAAATTCTGTTTTATCTAATTGTATTGAGAGGTAATGTTGTTTTAGTCCTTCAAATGCTCTTTTTAAGTCTTTTAAATGCTCTTCTTCATTTTTTGAATAAACTATTATATCGTCAATATAAATCATTGAATTAGGAATATTTTGTATCATCATCGTCATCGCTCTCTGAAAGGTCGGGGGTGCATTACACAAGCCAAAAGGCATACGTAGAAACTCAAAATGCCCATTTTCGGTGGAGAACGCGGTTTTAGCTATTGAATCTTTATCCATTTCAATTTGGTGAAATCCCGACGCGAGGTCTATGGTGGAAAATATTTTCGATCCCTTTAGTCTATTTAATAAATCTTCGATATTCGGTAGGGGAAATTTGCTTTTACTGTAGCCTGATTTAGTTTCCTGTAATCGATCACCATTCTAATTTTTTTCTGTCCCGACGCGTCTGATTTTTTCGGTACGATCCAAAGCGGAGAATTATACGGCGATTTGCTAGGTCTTATGATATTACTTTTTAATAGTTTTTGAACTTCATCATTAATTTATTTTTTAAATTGTTCCGGGTAACGGTAATTACGCGTATAAATTGGATTTTCATTCGTTGTTATTATTTTATGTTTTATTAACCCTGTTGATTTTAAATTCTCGTCGTCCCTTTTTAATACTTCGCCATGTTGGCTAATAATTTCGATTAATTCTTCCTTTATTTCCGGACTAATATGTTCGTGGCGAATTAAGTTTTTAATTTCGTTTTTATCATTAATAAAAAATAAGTCATTCTCTAATTTGAATTTTTTCTTTTTAAATTTTAATTCATTTTTTTCTAAATTGATTTTTAATTTTAGTTTTTTCATTGTCTCGTAGCCCAATAAAATATTAAACCTTTCGCTAAATGGAAATATTAAAAATTTGACTTTTTGATTAATTCCTATCAGGGGCATTAGGTCAATTATCACGCTTTGTGATCCTTCCGCCGTTCCCGTAGGTGTTCGAATTGCAAAATCCTCTTTAGAAATTTCCGAGAAATGTGGAATGTGATCGGGGTGTATATAATTTTTTGTGGCACCCGTATCAATTAGCCATTTATTTCCCATACTGTCAATTAAGTTCGGTAAGTCGTTATTTAAATTTAAGTCGTGAATTTCTATTTGTTTATCCTGGTTATCAATGGTCTGTTTAGAATTTAAATTACTTATATCCGGTGCTCTTCTTCATTTTTTGAGTAGACTATTATATCGTCGATGTAAATCATAGAATTGGGGATATTTTGTATCATCATCGTCATCGCTCTCTGAAAGGTTGGGGGTGCATTACACAAGCCAAAAGGCATACGTAGAAACTCAAAATGCCCATTTTCGGTGGAGAACGCGGTTTTAGCTATTGAATCTTTATCCATTTCAATTTGGTGAAACCCTGACGCGAGGTCTATTGTGGAAAATATTTTCGATCCCTTTAATCTATTTAATAAGTCCTCAATGTTCGGTAGGGGAAATTAGTCTTTTACGGTTGCCTGATTTAACTTCCTATAGTCTATGACCATCCTAATTTTTTTTTGTCCCGACGCGTCAGGTTTTTTTGGTACAATCCTAATCATATGGAATCATATGGCGATTTACTTGGTCTTATTATTTTGTTTTTTAATAATTATTGCACTTCTTCATTTATCTGTTTTTTAAATTGCTCCGGATAGCGATAATTTCGGGTGTATATGGGGTTATCATTAGTAAATTCTCGTCGTCCCTTTTTAATACTTCGCCATGTTGGCTAATAATTTCGACTAATTCTTCCTTTATTTCTGGACTATGTTCATGGACTATATGTTCGTTTTTAGCATCAATAAAGAATAAATCATTTTCTAATATGAATTTTTTCTTTTTTAATTTTAATTCATTTTTTTCTAAATTTATTTTTAATTTTAGTTTTTTCATAGTCTCGTAGCCTAATAAAATGTTAAATCTTTCGCTACACGGAAATATTAAAAATTTGACTTTTTCGTTTAAATTTGATTAATTCGTATCAGGGGCATTAGGTCAATTATCACGCTTTGTGATCCTTCCGCCCTTCCCGTAGGGGTTTTTATCACAAAGTCCTCTTTAGAAATTTCCGAGAAACGTGGAATGTGATCGGGGAGTTTATAATTTTTTGTGACACTCGTATCAATTAGCCATTTATTTCCCATACTGTCGATTAAATTTGGTAAGTCGTTGCTAAAATTTAAATCATGTATTTCTATTTTTTTATTCTGCTTATGTTCAACGGTCTGTTAGAATTTAAATGATTATTTATATCTGGTCCGGAGGTCTGTTCGTACTTGGGCCTAATTCTAAAAAATGATCCTGTCTTTTTTCCAGTGACTCTATACGTTCTAATAATAATTTTGTTTTTTCATCTTTCTCTTTCTCTATCGCGTGCACCCTGTTAGATGGCGTTTTCTTCGGTACTGTGAATCTACTTGGGGTTGTTGATAATTTTGCCTAAAATTTCTAGAAGCCGGTTTATTAAAAAATGTATACTGTGACTGAGGGTCCCATTGTTGATTATAAATCGGTGTTTGATATTCTATAGCTCGCTGTTGTGGCCGGAAGTTATGCTGATTATTATTTTTAAGGAATTAAAGGTTGGACCTTGTTCATGCTGATACTGCTGGGGTCGGTATTGTTGCGGATTATTATAATTATTAAATGTTGAATATCGTTCGCGGTGATACTGTTGGGGTCGGTAATTTTGGTAATCATGGTGGTTATTAAAATTTGGTCTATATTCTTTGTTTTTATAATTAGTCTCAAAATTTTTCTTTTTTTAATTATATAGCGCTTGGTTATTTTTATACTGTTTTTTGTCTCCGTAAAGTCTATGTACGATGTGAGCCGCGCTGTTTCTTAATATTTCCTCGAGGTCTTCTAACGAATCAAATTTAATATGGTAGATAAAGTCAGTTAATGCCGGGTTTAGACTATGGACCGCGTGGTGAGATATTTGTTTGTCGTATCTGTACATTTCATCCTGTTTGTCAATTATCTCGTTATCTGAATAAATACGTGCATATAAATCACATCTTTTCCGGCCCAGTCGTTCTAGGAAATCGAGTGGGTTCTAATTATGATAGGTACGCGTATTTAAAATTTCCGAAATTAACTGTTCCCGAGTTCTTGTATCCTGGTATTTTTTCTTTAAAAATATTATTGTTTCTCTGACGGTACTGAATTCTTTGTCATCAATGGCGACTTTAGCTTTTCCTGTTAATTTATTTAAAATTGTTAAAACTAATTTAGCTTGATTGGTATTTTTATGCGTATTATCTTCTTTGCAATATAAGTCATACAAAAACTCACTTTTTCTAATAAAATCTACTAGTTGTAACGGATTTCCGTCATACTCCGGGATTAATGCTAGGTCGTGATTTTTAATTTCTAGAGCCATATTATCTTTTTTAATTAACGAAGAACCTGTTATTTTTAAATTACTTAATTTTTCTTCCAAATTATTCATAAAAATAAATGCTAAATTAATATTTTAAATTATTATACTTATTACTTTATTTTATTTTATTTATCCAACGCCCGTCTGTGGCAGTTTAGCCATCTGACAACGAGCCTCCCAATATCGATTTATAATATCTTCTTCTGGGTAGGTGAGAGCATTGCAAACCCTCAGGTGATCTCCGTCCATGTATCCGAGGTTACATAACGGGCAAACAACACTGTCAGCAAGACCAATGCGGTGCAGGTATAATATTTTAAATTATTATACTTATTACTAATTATATCTAAATTACAAAATTGCTTAAAAATAAAAATAAAATTAATTAATTATACTTGTTCTTGATACAACGATGTCTTCGACGTCTTCTCGATGTCTTCTCGAAGAAAGCGGCCTTCAGCTCTTTCCCGTCGATTCTTTAGCAAGAGGTTGTAGGTCCTTTTGGTCAAGGTATTAGAATACCAAAGCGCTCCCAAAAACTTGAAGATCTGCTGATGTATTCTCCTAATACTCAGCTCCCAATCTTCTCATGCCAGTGGAAAGAGGTCTCGCTGTTCTGTTCCTGAAATAAGATAGAACTGCCGCGAAGTTACGTTAACGCTTCCAAAAGTCCCTCCGTTTGGGCGCCAGCTAAATAAAAGAATCGCGGGATTGAGTTTTTAAAAAGAGGCTTTATTCTGAAGTACATACATT
Source organism: Euschistus heros (assembly GCA_003667255.2). Taxonomy (NCBI): domain Eukaryota; kingdom Metazoa; phylum Arthropoda; class Insecta; order Hemiptera; family Pentatomidae; genus Euschistus; species Euschistus heros. The sequence continues at coordinate 340,306 of RCWM02000147.1, forward strand.
GATACAAGATACAAGCACAATTTTATAACCTAGTAAAAAACTTCGGGCATAACATCTGCACGTCTCTACGTACGACGGTAGAATGTCACCGAGGCCAGGTGGAGGTGACCTTTTATAGGGTTGTTTAGGAGAGAGGATATCGTACATTTGTTTATTATCCTTAATACTATTGAGCTTCACATAACTATATATATAGACATTTAAGAATGTATAGTCACAATTTTTTTTTTTTTTTTTTTTTTTTTTTTCTTTGGGCCTTCTAATAACCACGGGCTCGTAGCTATATTTCAGTGAGGATCTTCTTCTTTCTCTTCCAGAATTCTTTCATTTTCTGACTATGAGCCAGCTTTCTCTCCTCTGTCCATTTGGTCCCTGTGGTCTTCTTACTGGTAAGGGACACTGGGAAAACTCCCTGTCGGATAGCTTGTCGGAACTGCAGTCGGTCTTGTGTTTTATGCTGTGGGATCCCTAGTTGTTCCAGATCTAACTTCACCGATGCTATCCACTTGTTCTTGGAAGCCTTACCTCTACCTGCCACAGTAAATATCCTGTTTGTTAATCTTTTGGGATTCATGCGGGTCAGGTGTCCATAAAATGCCAGTCGCATTTTCCTTATGCATGTCAGGATATCCTCCTGATGTTTATACAGCTCATCATTGTGCCGTATCCTGTAGGTGCCATTCTCTTCCTTGACTGGTCCTAGTATTCTCCTCAGGATTTTCCTCTCCTTGATCTCTAGCTTCCTGAGTGGAACTTCCTGGCCATTACAAGGCACTCGGAGGCATACAGAACAGCTGGTTTTACTACAGTGCTATAATGTCTTATTTTGAGATTTTTGGAAAGCCATTTAGATGAGTAGGTATCTCGGCAGGAGTGATATGCCCTTTCAAATTTGGTGCATCTGGTGTCTATGGCTAGGTTCTCGGTCTTTTGTTTATTTTATTACTAGGATTCTGTTATTTGTTGAACTGCATAGTTTAGCCCAAATTCGTAGGTCGCAGGATTTCTCTGTATTGTGATATCTCAAGTTATGGTTGACCTCGGAATTATTTTTTCACATCACTTTTTGTCCACTAAAATTTTGAGTAAACCCTTGCATGAATAAAAAGCAGAATGTACGCTGATTCTTGTGATGCTATTACTATTTTAATCAGTTGAACACAGTAAATGTTATGGCCGTTTGAACTTTTGTTAAAATCTCAACTTTAAAATTATTAACGTCCTCGAAATGGGTAAAAAATAAATATTTTTTGATTTTAATAAAATTTCAAATATAAGGGTTTTTTTGTGCTCAAATCGAGATTTGAGATCAGTTTTCAAGAAAATATTTTCCACTGATTTACAGCGGATTTTCTTGGAGTTTTCGGCCACCGTAAACCCAGGTCGTGTCTTGTGCAAAACAAATGTACTTTTATTTCAACTAGCATACAAAACTACAACTTTCAGTGAAAAAAATTTTTCTCCATCTTGCCTAAGAGCTGAGAAAAACGTGATTTTCATATTTTATTTTATTTCTCGGCTCCTAATGCTCATTAGCGGCTATAACTCTAGTTTTGCACTATTATAGGTCCCTAATACCCACACAAAAATCGGCATTCAAATTTGTGAGTTACAAGTAAAAACGTCCCCATGTAAGATAAAACTATTGAGTAGGATGTAGGAGAGATCAGTCGTAAAAAATTGGGCTATGTTTGATATCAACAAACATACACATATATATATATATATATATATATATATATATATATATATATATATATATATATATATATATATATATATATATATATATATATATATATATATATATATATAGCTAAATAAAAGGTTCGCGGGACTGAGTTTTTAAAAAGAGCGTTTTTGTTGACAGACATACATTATACAAGAAAAAGCACAATTTATAGCCTAATACAAGGACTTCGTGTTGAACATCTGGCGTCACAACGCTTAGACGAGCAGAGTGTCAATCGGGCACAGGTGGGGGTGGCCTTTTATACAGTTATCTAGGAGAGGGGATAGTGTACATTTATTTATTATCTCTAATACCATTGGGTTTCCATAACTTCTCCCCCCCCCCCAAGTTCCGAGGTCTCCGATGGAACAAATATCTTAGTGTAAATAGGTTAAATTCTATACAATAAAAATAAAAGGTTTGAACCTTATACATTTCTCAATATCTTTTACACTAAGTCATAACATTACAGTAGATAACATTCTATAAACAAAAGGGATTGGACCTTATAATTTAAGTTTATACAAAAATAAAAGGATTATAACTTGTGTACTAAGTTTAGGATTTGTACTATCTATAGTTTTAAAATAAAAAGATTAAACTCTGTACTGAAATACAACTATCAGCTTCCTATAAACAAAAGGATTAGACTTTGAACTTCCTGTTTACGAAGTCAGGATCTGTACACTTGCAAGATAAAAAGATTAAACCTTGCCCATCTCTTAATATTAACAATAAGCTTAAACTATAAAATGTTTATACATTACAAAATTCCTTACATGCTAAAGTACAATTTTCCTTATAACTAAAAGATAACAGGATATTTCTTAATACTAAACAATTCATATCTATACATTATTTAAACAAAAGGACAAAATAAAATAAGAGTCTTTGAATCAGTTTCCTCTATTACAAATAATACTTTTAGCTTCAAAATTACTCAATTAAAATAATCATATTTTAAATCAAAATAATAATTCAAACACTCCTTTACAATAATTACAATTAATAATAATTTCAAAATAAAATACACACTTTTCAATGATCAATCAAAATAATATTTCAAGACAAAATAATAGTATCCTTTATGATAGTGACTTCAAGATATTAATTACAAAATAAATCGGACAGAATATTACTGTGAAATAAAATAATAATTTGAATGATCTTTTACATTATTAACATTGAATATAATATTTTACAACAAAATACAAAAGTCCGACTTTATTAAAATAACTACAGCATTGTCAATTTAATACAGATAATTCTTTCAATATAACATACACATTACTCCTAATACCATTGCATTTGTTATATTTAAAATAAAAGATTTTTAAAACATTTTAATATCGTTTAAATAAAATTAAATATTTTTAATCAGAACCACTGTCTGAATCGTAATTATCCGAAATGTTTACACGAAGAGATTCGCTATCGTCGTCTGAAATAGATTGTTTCTTTTTCCTTTTTTTCCTAGTGGGCCTTTTAATATTGTCAATATGAGTTTTGATTGGTCTTTTGTCTTTTACTAATACATTTACTTTTTTAAATTTGTCTCTACTTTTTATTTTCGCTTGGGTATTTTTCAAATATTCTGTATCTCCTAATTGTCTCTGAATATCTAAGGGGTCTTCTCTATTTTTATTTAATTTTTCAGTCCTTGTTTCTTTTTCGTCATTTATTTTTGATCTAATTAATTTATGTAATAATTGTTGGTCCTTATGATATTTTAATACATATTGTTCTGTCAGGTCGATGTTTTCGTTTGATTCTAATCTGGAGGTTCCGAAGGTGATTTCATTGGGCGTTAATTTTAATTTATTGTTCAAGGTATTATTATAAGCTATTACCGCTAATCTTAATTTCTGCTGCATCGAACATTTATCTTTTTCTTTTCCTATTATTCTCAATAATTCGTTTAGGGTAGAGTGGACTCTGTTCAATAATCCCAAAGAGTTTGAGTGGCTGGCTGAGGTATAATGTAAAATAATATTATTTTCTTCACAAAACTGTTTTACCAAATTATTTTTCATTTCCGTTCCTTGGTCTAATGATATTTGTAGAGGTGTTGGAAAGTATGTCATATAGTTAGTCAGTGCGTTACAAATATTAATTGCGTTCTTTGATTGTAAGGTTTGAGCAAATAAATGTTTCGAAAATGTGTCTACTGCTGTGAAAATTATGGTATTGTTAAAATTAAAAATGTCAATCATTAATTCGGTTTTTGGAACGGTTTTTTTGGTGTAGGTGTAATTTGAAATTTGGTCTTTATCGGTTTACGGTCATATTTTGTAACTTTACAAGTTTCGCATTTATTAATATACTCTGCTATTTTATTTTGCATCCCTGGAAAATAATATTCTTTTTTGAGTTTGTTTTTTATCCGTCTGGGGTTACAATGTAGCCTAAAAAGTTTAATTCGGTTTTAAAAAATTCGGTTTTATCTAGTTGTATTGATAGGTGATGTTCTTTTAGTGCTTCAAATACTCTTTTTAAATCTTTTAAATGTTCTTTTTCGTTTTTTGAGTAGACTATTATATCGTCAATATAAATCATAGAATTGGGGATATTTTGTATCATCATCGTCATCGCTCTCTGAAAGGTCGGGGGTGCATTACACAAGCCAAAAGGCATACGTAGAAACTCAAAATGTCCATTTTCGGTGGATAACGCGGTTTTAGCTATTGAATCTTTATCCATTTCAATTTGGTGAAATCCCGACGCGAGGTCTATGGTGGAAAATATTTTCGATCCCTTTAGTCTATTTAATAAATCTTCAATATTCGGTAGGGGAAATTTGTCTTTTACTGTAGCCTGATTTAGTTTCCTATAGTCTATCACCATTCTAATTTTTTTCTGTCCCGACGCGTCTGATTTTTTTGGTACGATCCAAAGCGGAGAATTATAGGCGATTTGCTAGGTCTTATTATATTACTTTTTAATAGTTTTTGAACTTCATCATTAATTTGTTTTTTAAATTGTTCCGGGTAACGGTAATTACGCGTATAAATTGGATTTTCATTTGTTGTTATTATTTTATGTTTTATTAATCCCGTTGATTTTAAATTCTCGTCGTCCCTTTTCAATACTTCGCCATGTTGGCTAATAATTTCGATTAATTCTTCCTTTATTTCCGGACTAATATGTTCGTGGCGAATTAAGTTTTTAATTTCGTTTTTATCATTAATAAAAAATAAGTCATTCTCTAATTTGAATTTTTTCTTTTTAAATTTTAATTCATTTTTTTCTAAATTGATTTTTAATTTAGCCTAATAAAATGTTAAATCTTTCGCTACACGGAAATATTAAAAATTTGACTGTTTCGTTTAAATTTGATTAATTCGTATCAGGGACATTAGGTCAATTATCACGCTTTGTGATCCTTCCGCCGTTCCCGTAGGTGTTCGAATCGCAAAATCCTCTTTAGAAATTTCCGAGAAACGTAGAATGTGATCGGGGTGTATATAATTTTTCGTGGCACCCGTAACAATTAGCCATTTATTTCCCATACTGTCAATTAAATTCGGTAAGTCGTTATTTAAGTTTAAGTCATGAATTTCTATTTGTTTATCTTGGTTATCTATTTGTTTATCTGGTTTAGAATTTAAATTGTTTATATCCGGTCCGGAGGTCTGCTTGTGCTTGGGCCTAATTCTAAAAAATGATCCTGTCTTTTTTCCAAAGATTCTATTCGTTCTAACAATAATTTAATTTTTTGATCTTTTTCTTCTTCAATTGTATGTACCCTATTAGAAACAGTTCTCATCGAAACGGTGTTTGAATCTATTTGAGGTTGTTGGTAATTTTGCCTAATATTTCTGGAGGGTGGTTTGTTAAAAAATTTATGTTGCGACTGGGGGTCCCACGGTTGATTATAAATCGGAGTCGTATATTCAATAGCTCGCTGTTGTGGCCGCAAGTTATGTTGGTTGTTATTGTTATAAGAATTAAAGGTTGGACCTTGCTCATGCTGATACTGTTGTTGTCGGTAATGTTGGGGATTGTTATACGACGCATATTGCTCGCGGTGATACTGGTGGGGTCGGTAATCTTGATAATCATAGTGGTTGTTAAAATTTGGTCGGTACTCTTTATTTTTATAATTATTTTCAAAATTTTTCTTTTTGTAATTATTTTGAACTGGGTTTTTTTGGTGTTTTTTATCGCCATAAATTCTATGTACGATGTGAGCCGCGCTGTTTCTTAGTATTTCTTCTAGATCCTCTAATGAGTCAAATTTAATATGATAAATGAAGTCCGTTAGTGCTGGGTGTAAACTATGTAATGCGTGGTGGGGATATCTGCTTGTCATACCTATACATTTCGTCCTGTTTGTCTAATATCTCATTGTCAGAGTAAATTCGCGCATATAAATCGCATCTTTTTTGGCCCAGTCGTTCTAAGAAATCGAGTGGGTTTTCATTATGGTAAGTCCGCGTATTTAAAATTTCCGAAATTAATTGTTCCCTAGTTCTCGTGTCTTGGTACTTTTTCTTTAAGAATTTTATTATTTCTTTTACTGTATTGAATTCCTTATCGTATACGGTGACTTTAGCTTTTCCAGTTAGTTTATTTAAGATTGTTAAAACAAGTTTAGCTTGATTTGTATTTTTATGGGTATTATCATCTTTACAATATAAATTATATAAAAATTCGCTATTTCTAATAAAATCAAATAGTTGTAACGGATTTCCGTCATATTCCGGGATTAATGCTAAATCATGATTTTTAATTTCTAGAGCCATATTATTTTCTTTTTTAATTAACGTTGAACCTGTTATTTTTAAGTTACTTAATTTTTCTTCCAAACCATTCATAAAGATAAATGCTAAATTAATATTTTAAATTATTATACTTATTACTAACTTATATTTAAATGACAAAGTTACTTAAAATAAAAATAAAAATAAAATTAATTATACTTTTTCTTGATACAACGTTGTCTTCGATGTCTTCTTGATGACGCTCCCTTTAGCTCCTTCCCGTCGATTCTTTAGCAAGAGGTTGTAGGTCCTTTTGGTCAAGGTATTGGAATACCAAAGCGCTCCCAAAGACTTGAAGATCTGCTGATGTACTAATACTCAGCTCCCAATCTTCTCATGCCAATGGAAAGAGGTCTCGCTGTTCTGTACCTGAAATAAGATAGAACTGCCGCGAAGTTACGTTAACGCTTCCAAATGTCCCTCCGTTCGGGCGCCAGCTAAAAAAAGTTTCGCGGGACTGAGTTTTTAAAAAGAGCGTTTTTATTGACAGACATACATTATACAAGAAAAAGCACAATTTATAGCCTAATACAAGGACTTCGTGTTGAACATCTGGCGTCACAACGCTTAGACGAGCAGAGTGTCAATCGGGCACAGGTGGGGGTGGCCTTTTATACAGTTATCTAGGAGAGGGGATAGTGTACATTTATTTATTATCTCTAATACCATTGGGTTTCCATAACTATATATATATATATATATATATATATATATATATATATGTTCGCGCCAATCGGCGCTCTTGTGAAGGGGGAAAGGAGAAAAGTAAGATATATCGTTTATAGTCACGCCTTCTACCGAATTCCTTGATTACTAGGCCCTTTAGTTTTACCATAGCTACCCAGAGGGCAGTTGACTTTGACTCTCGGAAACTAATAGATGTGGCTTCTTATCGCATGCACTAATCCCTACAGGAATAGGCCTCACTCTTTTGCTTTCTTTTGAACCAGTACGAGCGCCTAACCCTTTGCCGAAGGCCCTATGGTCTTCCTGTCTATTTATGCCCAAGGCTAAGATTAGCCTTCCAAAAGTTGGTTCTCAAAGTGTTTTTTTTTATGTTATTTAATAAAGACATAGTATCCCCAACAAACGAGTGGTGATTTGAGAGGAAGATATCTTGACCGAGTATTTCAGCCTGCAGGAATCATTCATACGCCCGCGATTCTCTTGGAGGCCTCTGAGAAGTCGCGGAGGTACACCGGCGGCTCCACCGATGTGAGTGATTTTCTCTTAACTGTTTGGTACAGCTATCTTCTGAATAAGGTTTCCCCAAGATTGCGAACACTCGTTTTTATAGCTTTACATACAGTCAATTATCAAAAGGCTGATGCGATTTCTGAGGAGTCGCATCAGAAAATATCACGATCTTTGAGTAAGTAATATATATATATATATATATATATATATATATATATATATATATATATATATATATATATATATATATAATTAACTGTTTTACAATAATCGGGTTTTTGGTCCTTTATATTTAACAATATTTTGTTCATACAATATTATTATTTATCCATATATATTTTTCTTTCTTCCTTCTCCTCTCTCCTCTCTTTTTGACGTTTCGACCCCTTATTTAATGGGGTCCTCTTCAGAACTGGAAAAACAAAACCATTCTTAAACATCTTTCCCGACATTGGCACACCTCCAGTCATTAATAATACAAAATTTGACAAATACACACCAAAAACTGGGTACCCCGAAACTCCAGGCCAGCTCTAGCGATACACGCAATCAATAATAATCACGTGTTTGATTTTGAGAGGGTGAGAATACTAGATGTGGAAAAGAATCAACAAAAAAGGCTCATCCTCGAAATGATGCACATAAAAAAAGATATTAACACCATCAACACGAGAAATGATTGTTCCAAATTAAATCAGGCCTACCACAATATTCTAAAGGCTATAAGCTAACAATTAGGATAGATGGGCTGTTCTAAAATATTCATGTTTGGTCTACTTATATCTAATTGCCAAAATTGTAAACTTTTTAAGTGTCAAAATTTAAAATTTTTATTTTTTCATTGCCGAAATTGAGGGGGAAAGGGAAGAAGAAGAAAATAGGAAAAGAAAAGAAAGAAAAAAAATGGAAAAAGAAAAAAAATTATTTGTTATTTGAATTATCAAAAATCTTTAGTTGAAAATAATGGTTTAAAATATAAAAAGTGTCAAAATACTGTTGTTGTTTTTAGGTTATTGGAGTGGCTGTTTTATTGTTTGTAAAATGATGGATATAAAATTGTAAAAATATTTACAACCCCGAAACTCCAGGCCAGTAAGCCCGCCGACTCCTGCAGCAAGTGCTTGCTTGCCAGCTCAGACACCAGGGTACTGAGCTGCTCGGCGGACTACCCGGCCAAAGAGTCCGAGGTCCAATTACATAATATTACATAATTTTTCCTTTTTTGTAACTAAAATTTAAAATCTATAACTAAAGAAAAGAAAATATATAAACATTCACACACACACTCATATGACCATACTCACAAATATATAGGGTATATTTCCCTTCGTTAAAATACAATAAAACAATTATGTTAAAACAATACCCAATCAAATATTTAAAACAATTTAAAACTTAACAATCTATTTTAATATAACAATTAATATAACCTAAACAAAAAAAAAAATCATTTCTCGTGTTGATGGTGTTAATATCTTTTTTTATGTGCATCATTTCGAGGATGAGCCTTTTTTGTTGATTCTTTTCCACATTTAGTATTCTCACCCTCTCAAAATCAAACACGTGATTATTTTTGATTGCGTGTATCGCTAGAGCTGGCCTGGAGTTTCGGGGTACCCAGTTTTTTTGGTGTGTATTTGTCAAATTTTGTATTATTAATGACTGGAGGTGTGCCAATGTCGGGAAAGATGTTTAAGAATGGTTTTGTTTTTCCAGCTCTGAAGAGGACCCCATTAAATAAGGGGTCGAAACGTCAAAAAGAGAGGAGAGAGGAGAAGGAAGAAAGAAAATATATATATGGATAAATAATAATATTGTATGAACAAAATATTGTTAAATATAAAGGACCAAAAACCCGATTATTGTAAAACAGTTAATTAGTTAATTTCTAAGGGTCGACAAAATATAATTTTGATATATATATATATATATATATATATATATATATATATATATATATATATATATATATATATTTTTTTTTTTTTTTTTTTATGCCGTTTTCTGCCATCTCATTGATGGCCATCATCAAGGAAAATAAAAAATAATAGGATTAATACAAAATTTGAAATGATCTGAAAAAAAAAAAAAAAAAAAAAAAAAAAAAAACCGACTTTAAGATTAAACATACATATTTAAACTTGAACTAAAAAATAAAAAATAATATTTTAATTGCTTTGAAACAAAAACCATTAAGTAGCAATCAACGAAATTATTGACACTTATATACCTATTCACAATTTATGATAATTTATTTTTGGAGTCGGTGCCAGCCAAGAAGGACAGTTTAATCCTGCTTTTGCAATACACTTTCGAATGAAGACAGCGGTGGAGGAGGGGGGGGGGGGGTGATGAAACAGTGGGAGGATCTTTACGATTACAATTTCTTTTCAAATTCTGTTTGTTTTGGTTGGTACCGACTCCAAAAATAAATAATCATAAATTGTGAATAGGTATATAAGTGTCGATAATTTCGTTGATTGTTACTTAATGGTATTTGTTTCGAAGCAATTAAAATATTATTTTTTATTTTTTAGTTCAAGTTTGTATATGTAGGTTTAATCTTAAAGTCGGTTTTGTTTTTTTTTTCTAAATATTATTTTTATTTTTTACTTTTTAGTGGGGAGAGTATTTTTGTTTATACAGTCAATTCTCGATCTTGAAGCTACCCCGAAAAATAGTTCGACTTACTAAACAAAGAATTATCGAGATTATCATTCCACTTATCTTCATATAATGGGAAAATTGAACACAAAATTGTAATTGAAATCATTACGTATATTTTTCATTAATGTGTATGTTGTTTGTACATATATATAAAATCATTGATACAGAAAATTAAATACCAGGTACCAATTTATCATATAACTTTAAACTAAACTGCGTTTCTTTCTGTAGGTGCTTAAAAGTAGACTTACCGCCTTCCACCAGTGGCGATCTTTTCTTTATTCTTTAAGATGGTTGATAGAGAACTACGCGGAATTCGGAATTCACTAGCAACAAACGCCCAACTCCTTTCTCATTTCTCCACTTTACAAATCAATTTTAACTTTTCGATAATTGAAGGAATTTTCAATAGCCACTGTAAAATCACTCGAGTGAATAACTAATAATAAGTGACTGGTGTAACTATGAACTGGAAATGTAAATAATGACGGGAAACAGGAAAACAAATTACACATGAAATTCTTTAAATTTGAGTTCGAGTTATAGAGGCGATGACTTCTAATAGTTTATTTCATAGAGGTGGTCCTAGAAGTTCTCTTTTTTGAACCCTATTTTCAGTTTTTCTTATCTACACAATTTTTCACGTTTTTTGTCTGAAATCGTCTCATTAGGTGAAATTTAGGTGGAATGTACTTTCGACCGTAGTTGTTCGACTTATTTAAGAATGCATCTTATCAAAGTACGAAACATCGAGAGTTGATCGTATATGTAAATTATCAATTTTTGTTAATAATTTAGATTTAGTTAACATGGAGATTTTATATTTTTATTAACTGTTTTTTTTTTCTTAAAAAGTGCTGCGTTGATTTCAAAATATTTTTTATGGGACTACTCCTGAAGTATGCTCTACCGATCTAAAGAAGAATCATCAAAATTGATTCAGAATTGATCGAGTAATCGCGTAGCACAAAAAAAAACAAAAAAAACAAAAAACAGATGAGTTGAGAACCTATCTTTTTTTTAAGTCGGTTGAAAATATTGACGAATTATACTCGTACAACAATAATGAAAATAAAGTATAATAGGATTTTAATACTATATGAATTATTGTATGCAAAGAGTTGACATTATTTTATGTAAAGTGTTCACATTATTGTATGTAAATTATTATAAAGAAGGTTGCAAATAAATTACACTAAAAAAAATAAGATATAAGTTGTCCAAAAGAGACAATGAACAGATAAAGTGATAGGAAAAAAAAAATCAAAGGCGGAGGGAGGATTAAATAAATTGTTAAAACAAAAGGTTATGAATTATTAAAATCTAATTTTTAGTTACAAAACATAATAAAGTTTAAACACACAACGTACCAGAAGGAAAATGGGAAAAATACTGAAAATGGTTTATCAACAAACCTAAGACTTTTAACCTAAAACCTTTTTTATGTTTAGTCAGTTATAAAACTATTTACGGTCATTAAAAATATTCTACGTTACCATCTTAGGTTTAGTTAATAGTTTCCAAATTCCAACTTCGTCCGACAATTCTCTTATAGCGACATATTTGGGGGTCTTATTCAGCTTGAAATAAGATTAAAACTGTTTCGAAATCCACATAAGCTTTTATTCTCTAAGGTTCGATCGGCTAAAAACTTTGAGAAAGATTAGTTATTCAATTAATGATGAAGCTGGGAGAGGGCGATTCCTCTGCTCCCGTGGCTTATAAATAATGTTATAAATATTTATCAACCCAAGAAATTTTAAATAGAACTCAAATGGAGAATTATTTTAAAATTTTTAATTTTTCAATTTTTTAATAACCTTCAGGACCTAGGACAAAAATGGCCAAATCCAAACATTTATGCCTTATAACTCCGTTGTTTACTGATATATCAACGCCATTTTTTTTTCTGTAATTACTAATACATTGTCCATGTAAAATAAAAAAGATATGGTGCAAAAAAGAAATACCAAAAAAACGGGAGATCGTTAAATCTTGTCAAAGCCAAAAATAAAAATTATGAACTTCAAGTTTAGGTTCAATAAAAAAAAAGTAAGCGCAACAGCCAAATCCAAATTGTTTAAAAAACTTCATACTTAATACTCTTTAAAAAAATACCATTTGCAGGCACGCAGCACATCTGGTTTTTTTTTTTTTATAAAGTAACAAAAGGGTGCCACCAGCACACACTGACAATAATAATGAATCGAATCATATTTTTTATGCAAAACGTAACAAATAGTTGTAGACAATAATCAGGGAACAAAATTAAACTAATTTTAAATTATTCATAAATTTAATTTGTAGAGTATCACAGGTATTGCTCAAAATGATCTCCACTATTTCTAATACAAGCACGATATCTTTTTCTTATTTCTGTGGTGGTTGTTCTTAAAAAAAATTCTTCCTTCATTATGGTAAATGCGGCATTGATTTTTTGAATAATTTGTTGTCTTGAAAACAATTCTTCATTATAAACCAAATCTTTGACACGGTCCCAGGCGTAATAATCGAGCGGCGTGAGGCCTGGAGACCGTGCTGGCCACTCAATTGGACCCCGTGTTCCTATCCAGGATTGTGGGAAACAATTATTTAAACATACTCTTACAGGTAAGTTGTAGTGGGCTTTTTCAAAACAAGAACTCATTTAAAAAATCAATTGCGCGTTACCATAATGAAGAAACAATTTAGTTTCAGAACAACTACCACAGAAATAATAAAAAGACATCGTGCTTGTATTAGAAATAGTGGAAATCATTTTGAGCAATACCTGTGATACTCTATAAATTAAATTTATGAATAATTTAAAATTAGGTTAATTTTGTTCCCTGATTTTTGTTTACAAAAATGTAGATAAAGTTTACTCTAATAAAATCGAAATTCCGAGAAAGAAAGAGAAAATATGCAGCTTAACCTATGCTATAAAGAAACACAACTATTTGTTACGTTTTGCATAAAAAATATGATTCGATTCATTATTATTGTCAGTGTGCGCTGGTAGCACCCTTTTGTTACTTTATAAAAAAAAAAACAAAAAAAAAACTAGATGTGCTGCGTGCCTGCAAATGGTATTTTTTTAAAGAGTATTAAATAGAGAAGTTTTTAAAACAATTTGGATTTGACTGATGCGCTTACTTTTTTTTTATTGAACCTAAACTTGAAGTTCATAATTTTTATTTTTGGCTTTGACAAGATTTAACGATCTCCCGTTTTTTTGGTATTTGTTTTTTGCACCATATCTTGTTTATTTTACATGGAAAATGTATTAGTAATTACAGGAAAAAAAATGGCGTTGATATATCAGTAAACAACGGAGTTATAAGGCATAAATATTTGGATTTGGCCATTTTTACAAAAAAATTCATAAACAAAATCCCGTAAGACTTTGTATATATGTAAGTGATCTTAAATAGGTTCATAAAAAACCTCCCTACCCGAGATAATTTTTTGGCCAACGATCTTCCGAACACCCTGTATATATATATATATATATATATATATATATATATATATATATATATATATATATCTTTTCCGAACCTTTCCAATGTCCTCATTTAAATCTGATTCTTTTCTGTAATTAATTTGTGTGATTGACGTATTCGGTCTATTAGCAGAACATTTATTACTGGAATGCTATTGATTCCATAATGAATGATGTTAAGTGTACTCATAAAAGTTATTTAATCCGAATTAATCAAGATATAAGCTTATGGATGTGTTCTTTATTTAGACTAGTAACTTTCAGGAAATGCGTTTTTCTAGATTTCAAGCTTTGTTAACCCTAGAATACTAACCTACGTAAATTTTACTTATTGAGTATAGAGAAACGCATGTCGCCATTTTGGAACTGTCGCTAGCGCCACATGGAGCCAGGTATTCTTGCCCCATTTAGTAGTGTTCAAGACACTATCAAGGTCAATTGTGTTTATCAGCCCAGTTTGGAGCAGTACATCATCATAGTAAACCCGGTGAGTACATTTTACGCATAGTTATTGATAAGAGAATATTATGTACGTAATATTTACTCATATTTATCAATAAACACAAGTAATTTTAAGAAGTGGATACAATCATAGTGGTGAAAATTTTCGGTAATTACTATTATTTTTTTTATTTTTTTCAGACTGACCATTATTATGATAATGGCGGAGGAGAGAATTACCAACACTGAAGAATTCTGGAGAGTTTGTAATGAAGATACCATTAATGAAGAAGACAAAGATTTACTGGAGATCAATTTAACATATATATCAGATGAAAGGAACGCAGACCCTGATTACTTTCCTGGAGATAAGGATACATGTCATGAGGAGGATATTGAAGAACAGGTTGTCCATTCTATAATAGATTGTGAGAATCAAGGAATTATTTCTAATTCTCTACCAAAAAGGGGGGGGGGGAAGTTCCACAAAGGAAAAGACAAAGCAGACAAAAACATAGGAAGGGATCTCACTCAAAAGGCTTGACTTTATGTTGAATCTTCAGGAGCAGCTAAGAAAAAGTTGGCAGATTTATAGATTGTCTATCAAAACTATACCAAGACACCTGTGATCGACAATTGAAGGGGTTCTAATGTCAATGAAGAAAATAGAAGTTGGAAGAAGTGGCGAAACACCTACGCAGTCACCAAATGAAGTCCAATTACAAACCACCTAAGGTCCAAAGAAATATTGTTCACTTTGTTCATACAAAAACAGGAGGAATATAACTATATATTGCGTAAAATGTTCTAAATCCATATGTAGTGAGCAGCAAATAAAATAAACTGAGATTATAAAAACAAGTCTAGTGATCAATTTCCAATCTATTCCGCCAACCCAGGGATCTATTTCCAATCCATTCTGCCAAGGAGTAAAATTTACGTATAGTTAGTAATACATAACTACGAATTAAGGTTAGTATTATAGGGTTAAGTAAAGTTTGGCCTGATTTGGAAAATCTAGAGGAATATGTTCTATTTTATTAATTCATTCTTCCAGTTCTGCGCATGCGCCAGTATCGTAAGGTAGCACGGTAGATCTATCCGTATAAAGTGTTATTTTAAACAGTGTTTTAAAATAAGACATCATGTGAAAAACAGTGTGAACAATCTGTTGGAAACTTTGTTTATTACAGCGTACTAAACGTGAGTAAACAGGTTGTTTATAAACTCTATAAGAGACTATTGTGTTTACGAGTACTAGCAGTACCCCAACCAAGGCTGAACCAGTGTCTCGTCAGTCGTTGCTAGAGGAGGTGCTACTGGCGCTTTCCTCAAACTGTTACGTATTGTCATACGTAAACCCCGATATCTATATCTATATTTTTTTTTTTCATTCTTTTTGTTTTTTCTTCTTAATAATATTTATATGAGCGCGATTTTAGCATGCAATATTTCCATATGGTAATGTCCAGTAAAAAGACGAACCCTAAAAGATCAAGAAGTTTAGGAAATACTCCCAGGAGCTCCCCTGCAAAACAGAAACAACAGAAACGCTCTAATAGAATCACTCCTCCCGTCACACCAGAGAACTCAATAGATATGGAATCACTACCAGGCCCTTCAACCCAAGTTTTTACCGACGAGTCGCCATTTTTTACACCAAACCCTTACCAAGTTTTAACAAACACATCAGAAACAATAGAGACCAATATCACCCCAAAAGAAATTAAGCCCCCACCCATCTTTGTTAGAAATATCAAAAAAATTGAGCTCCTTTCCGTGCAATTAAATCAAATAGTCGGAACTGGAAAATATACATTTCATAGCCGGACTAATGACACAAAGATTATGCCAGACTCGCCAGAAACGTACAGGAAAATAGTGAAGTATCTGTCAGATACCAAGGCAGATTTCCACACCTACCAACTTCAACAGGAGAGAGCACTTAGAGTGGTAATCCGGCATTTGCACCCATTAACACCAGCCGATGTCATCGAACAAGAACTGACTACTATGGGCTTTAGGGTCAGGCAAGTTATAAATGTTCAAAGAGACAATAAAGACCAGTCGGGTACACCCAACAAAATAGCTTTGCCTCTATTTTTCGTCGACCTTGATAGAACACCTGGGGTTGAAGAAATTTATAACATCAATAGACTTTACTACACAAGGGTAGCCATTGAAAAACCATATCCTAAGCGGGAAATAGTCCACTGCCACAATTGTCAGGCGTATGGCCACACAAAACGGTATTGCCATCACGTACCACGCTGTGTAAAGTGTGGTGAACAGCACAAATCAGAAGAGTGCAATAAATCTAGGCAAACACCTGCAGTTTGTGCATTATGCCACCAAGGGCACCCAGCCAATTATAAGGGGTGTCAAACATATAAAACAATAAAATCAAGACTACAGACAACCTATAGAAGGGAAGAGCCGTCCAAACCAAGACAGCCATCCAAAAAAGTTAACACAGCAGTGAGCTTTTCAGAAATGTTAAGAGGCCCAGAACCAACATCATCCTCCCAGAACCAACAACATCCTCAGGCACTGCAGCAAGCTGAACCTGCCTCTTATCAACCCCAAACTCCATATCCTTCCGTTACCCCTCCAAAGCAAAATACCTTTACCACCAACCCAAATTACATCCCATACATCCCTCCTCCTTCAAATTCCTCTGACCTCACCAACATACTCTCTTCTTTCCTCACTGAGTTCAAATCCATAGTTACCCCTCTCATAACCCTACTTTCTACTGCTCTATCACACTTTGTAATCCCACCACCTAGAAATCCCTAAATGTCACCATTTAAGACCCTTACGATCCTCCTATAGAACGCAAATGGTGTTCGAAACCACACTCACGAACTAACTACTTTATTACATGACAGACAGATCGACGTAGCCTTGATTACCGAAACAAGACTAACCAACAAACGACTACTTAACATACCTCAATACGAAATATATCGGACTGACCACCCAGATGGAACAGCTCATGCTGGATCCGCTGTCATCATCCACCAATCCCTCGCCCACTACCTATTTCCCCTACCAGTTCATGATTTCCTTCAATCCTCTGCTGTAAAAATCCAAACACCTTTCTTTCCTATAACTATTGCGTCAGCGTATTCCCCTCCTAACAAACCCATTTCCGTAACCCACTACTCTTCCTTTTTAAATTCCTTAGGACAACACTTTATTTTAGGAGCAGACCTAAATGCCAAACACCAGCAATGGGGAGCCAGAACAACCAACTCCCGTGGGCGAACACTGCTGTCTGCACTAAATTCTTGTCCTTGCAAAATCCTCTCTCCCGATTCTCCCACATATTGGCCTACTGATCCTAATCGTAATCCTGATCTCCTTGACTTTTTTATCCACAAAGGGCTAGAGCCACTTAATCATTCCATTACCCGCCTAGACGACTTATCATCAGACCATAGCCCATTAATCTTAAGCCTATCCGTATCACCGATTCCCAAATCACCCTTCCCTTCATTTATCAGAGGCCCAGTAAATTGGAAACACTTCCAACAAATCCTAACCGACCAAATTGACCTCAGAGTTTCCTTAAAAACCCCGGAAAACCTGGATGATGCTGTTCACTCCTTCACTACAAAAATCCAGCAAGCCGCTTGGACAGCATCTTTACCGAATAATACCCCTAAAACCCCTTAAAAAAACCCATTACCACAAAACCTTTTAGACCTCCTCCATGCCAAGCGCCATTATAGAGCAATGTGGCAACGCACAAGACATCCATCCGATCGTTGCACGTATAATTACTATACGAAACTCGTTAAGCGCGAATTGGCTTCCTTCAGATCCAAGTCATTCAACACCTACCTCTCGTCCCTTTCCACACATGATAATTCCCTCTGGAATATAACAAAAAAAATCCTAAAATCCAAGCCCATCTCTCATCCCCTCCAAAGAGGTGATGGCTCATGGGCCGCATCAGACAAAGAAAAAGCAGAGGAACTAGCCAATCACCTCTCTCAAACATTTACACCAAATCCTGTACCTTATCCTAATCAATCCAGTTCAGTCGAAGAGTTCTTATCTTCCCCCATTCCACTCTCCCTACCTCCCAGAGCAGTTACCCCCTCTGAGGTCAAATTCCAGATTCGAAAACTAAATCAAAGAAAATCCCCTGGCTATGACCTCCTTACTCCTCAAATCCTCCGCCAACTTCCACATAAAGCAATAATGTTCCTTACTTATATATATAATTGCATCCTACGCACAACTCACTTTCCTGTCCTGTGGAAACACTCCATCATAATAACTTTCCTAAAACCAGGAAAACCTCCTAACAACACTTCATCATATAGGCCAATCAGCCTACTTCCTATCCTATCTAAAATATTCGAAAAAATCCTGCTTAAGCGTATCCTATCCATACTTGACGCACATAGTTTCCCCTTCCATCAATTTGGATTCCGTCCAATGCACTCAACAGTCCAACAAGGCCTCCGCCTTGTTGACCATGTGTCCTCTGCTCTGGAAAGAAAGCAATACTGCTCGGGTGCCTTTCTGGACATAGCTCAAGCTTTTGACCGGGTCTGGCACACCGGGTTGCTTTTTAAACTTAAAAGCATACTACCACAAACCCTCTACCTCATCTTACATTCCTACCTTACAAATCGCTCCTTCCGAGTTCGATGTGGCTCTGAATTTTCTGACTGCTATCCTATCCGAGCCGGAGTTCCTCAAGGCAGCGTTTTGGGTCCTGTCCTTTACATCCTCTTCACTGCTGATATTCCTACCACTCCCGACACGTTCCTTGCAACCTTCGCTGACGATACAGCGATACTATCTTCCCATAATGATCCCAAAACAGCCTCTTCTAACCTACAACATCACTTTTCAAAAATTGAACTATGGTGCAACAAATAAAGAATAAAAGTTAATGAATCTAAATGCACCCACATGACTTTTACTCTACGCCGTAGTTCCTGCCCAACTGTCCTCTTCAATAAGATCCCATTACCCAAATCTGATACAGTGCGATATCTTGGTTTCACCTTAGACAAAAGACTTACTTGGAACCCACATACTAGACTTAAAAGACAAGAACTTAACAGAAGATTCGGCCAACTATACCCCATACTATGCAAAACTTCAAAACTTTCAATAGACAACAAGCTTTTAATTTACAAGACTATCCTAAAGCCTATCTGGACCTACGGACTAGAAATTTGGGGATCAGCAAAACACTCGAACATCAAACGTATCCAATCCTTCCAATCCAAATTCCTGAGAACCATAACTAATGCCCCCTACTATGTCTCCAACAAAACCTTACATAACGATCTTAATATACCTTTTGTCCTACAATCCATTCCTGTCAAATTTTCAAAATTCCATCAAAAACTTTCCCATCATCCTAATCCACTAGCACGATCCCTATCTAGCTCCACCCACCCCTATAATCCTCCTCGCAGGTTAAAAATGCAGTGGCCTCGAGATCTATTATAAAATTCGACATGGAGTCCTGGCAATGGCCAGCTTCTCCACTCATGCTTAGAGTGACTGTGCTATAGTGCTCTCACTTAGCCTACATTGGTATTATCTACACCAGTAACGCAGCTGAGAGAGAAGCGCTGGGGTCTCTCAGGACCTGGCTTGTCCCTCCATAAGTGGAGGAACAAGTCTCGTTGGGGGATCCCTCGGATTTGTATATATCGTAAATAAAGTACAAATGTATTTTCAAGGTTTAATTTATTTTTTTTTTTTTTTTTTTATTATTTTTTTTTATTTATTTTTTTTTTCTATTGTATTATATATTATATGGAGATTATTTACTTATTTTATTTTATTATATTTTATTTTGTATCTTTTCTTTGTATTTATTTCTTGTAAATATTGTGAGAATGGATCATAAGCCATCCATATTACTTATTGCCCACATCGAGGCAGATTGTAATACTTTCATTAAATAAATGTTTTCAAAATAAAAAAAAAAAAATTCATTCTTCATTATTCATGCATTCTATTTTCATTCATATTTTACATTTTTATTAATAAATCCTTTATATTCTTCTCCTTGGCTTTTTTTTTTCATATTAATTATTTTTGTTGGAAATATTTACACATTTAATTTTTTTTTTTTTTTTTTTTTTTTTTTTTTTTTTTTTTTTTTTTTTTTTTTTTTTTTTTTTTTTTTTTTTTTTTTTTTTTTTGAGGTATGGAGTTTTACTATGAAGGGATGGGTTTGGGCTTAATGAGCAACATATGGGACATTAAGATCTTTATAGACATGTGGTTTTTTGTGACATTATAAGGAATATGGAGGATATTACAAAGGATTTTGGATGGTAAAGATTGGATATGAGAAAAATGGGAAGGTTTAGTGGAGCCCCAAAGCTCAACTTCGTATGTCCATATAGGTCTAATAACTGTCATGTAAATAAGTCTTTTGTAATTTATTGGGAGTTTTTAAAGACGAATTAATGTATAACGACGAGCAGTTTTTTGTCGTTTTAGCCTTAAATTTGGAATTAACACTTTTAAATATGAATTCATAAACTGATAGATTTAGGTCTATAAATTTTTATATATTTTTTAATTTTCTTTCAGATCTCTGTGAGCTGCTGGAGTGAAGATGTTTAGAAGATCGCAGAATCTTTGAAGACTTCTAAATAAGGTAGGCTCCATATTCCCTGATATAGTTCGCACATTGAGTGTAATACTTGGACAAATCAAAAAAGGTCGTTTCAAGAAAATGGACTGTAAAGTTTCGCAGTTCTTTTAAGTGAAATATTTCATCTTCTGAATGATTTTTCCTCCAAAAATTCAACTGGTATCTAAGCTGAACATTTACAACATTTTCAAAAATACTAGTAGGTGATCCGTAGGCTCTCTGGCAATTCCATTGATCAAACTTATGGCACAGAAGACTTAACAAATGGCAGATGCTGACTCCAGCATAAACTAGACTCTATATAAACATCCCCTCCAGACAGCCCATCACTCCGTTCACACTCCGTGTCCACTTCATGACTTGTATTCATTGAGTTTATTTACTATTTGTTTAATTGTTTATATTCAGTATATTATAACTTGTGTTTTTATTTAAATAAATCTTTTTTAAAAGCTATTTTGCTTTTCGTACTACATAACTGGCGCCCAGAATCGGGACGACGAAGACTGAAGAATAGCAGCTGTGTCCATTTGACCCAGTATTCTCAGGTCACCTTCAGGTGTTTGCTTCGCGAGAAGAAAGAAGAGACCCTCCACCTTCAACATAAGAAGTCAACGGCTCCACAGTGAGTAATTCAATAATTAAACCAGCAAAGTTCAAGATGCCTGATCAAATTCATTATAAAATATCAAAAGAAAATTACGATCACATTCCCCCTTTTGACGGTAACCCTTCAGAGTTAAGTTTTTTTTGTGATATTGTAGAAGCAGCGTATTCACTAGTCTGCGCTGATAATATTGTAGAAAGAAATTATAATCACGACGTTTTATTAATAAAAGTAAAAAGCAGACTAGGGGGTCCTGCTAGGAATATATTATTGTCCCATCAAGTTGATCACATAGCAACTTTATTAAAGCTATTAAAAGAAAATTTTGCTGATTCAAGATCATATGAAATATTGAAGGATGAGATTTTCCAAACAAAATTAAACTATAAGGAAAGTCCCATAGAGTTTGTAAACAGAATTCAGGAGTTAAGAAATTTAGTTTATATTAGATTAAAGTTAGATGGCCTAAACATAGTTACATTGACAGAAATTATGAACAGAACTGACAAAGAAATAATTTATCATATTTACAAATGCTTCCCTTCACAATTGACTAACCACATAATGATTTTTAATCCTACTAACTTAGATGAAGTAAGAACTATTATTTATAATAAGTGCTCTTTTGTGATAGCTAATTTAAATTCAAAAAAATTCAATCAACATAACCAACAACAAAACCATTCACAGACTAACAACCACCAAAGACATAATAACTTTCCTCGAAACCAGAACTTTAACCAGAACTTTAACCATAACAGGCCACAGCATCAGCAGCAATACCCAAGACCTCAAAACCAACACTTCCCAAAATCCCAATCATTCCTATAACCCTAATCATCCTAACAACCCTAATCATCCTTTCAACCAATACAATCAGAACAGATATAATAATTTCCAAAATCAACCCCGTAATAATAATAATGGATCGCAAAATACTGTTTCCATGAGAACAGTCAGTAATTTACAAAAACAAAGACCGCAAAAATTTATATCCCCATACGAACTGACACATTGCACTGACTCAGTTCCAGAAGAAAATGAAAACATTGAAAAACCGCGTGATGAGAGAATGGATAGAATAGAAAATATGTTTTTAAAAATGACTGAAAAATTCGACCATTTTTTAGGATTAGGTTCCAGCAGTCAAGAAGACCCCCCGAATTCAATTTAAATTTAACCAATAAAACCTTACCGTATTTTATAGACAACCAAAATAGAAAATGGTTAATCGACACCGGTTCCACCGAAAATTATATACATCCAAATTCAGTACCTCTTGGTACCGCTTTAAATAATGACCCCTTTGTAATTGTGACACCGACAGGAAAAAGGAATGGAGAAAAATCTTGCTTTTTAAATACATCAGATATTTTTGGTTCCGAAAAACAAATTAAATTTTACCTTTTTCCCTTTTCAGAAAAATATGATTTATTATTAGGTTATAATAGTATGAAAGAATTAAAGTTAAGTGTGCATCCCCATAATGATAATCTTACTCATCCCCATGGAGTAATCCCTTTATTGTTAAGTCATGAATTAATAGAATTAGAAAAAATTAAGTTAAAGAAAGGAATGAATGTTGTTGAATTACCTATTAAAAATAAAAATATTAATTATGGAATAATAAATAATGATATAAAAGTAAATGATAATGTTATTATTAAAGAAGGTTTATATGACGTTAAAAACGACAAAATTCTTTGCCATATTGACTCCACAGAAGTAATGGCCATTTGCCCCGAACCTATGGAAGTTGACGAAATAGAAGAAATAAGTGAAACTATACCTGGTTTAGTCGCGACCAATTGTCCCGAACTGGCTAGGATGAACGACGAAATTAAAAAGGAAATCCCACAATTAATTAGGACAAGTCATATGAATAGTGAAGAAAAAGTTAAAATAATAAATCTATGAAAAGAATTTCCAGAAGTAATTAAAAGAGATAATGACAAACTAACTAGTACTAACTTATTAAAGCATAAAATAAAAACAACGGACGAAGACCCGATATATACTAGAAATTACAGATACCCGGAAGTTTTTCGGAAAGATATTCAATCGGAAATTGATAAATTATTGGAAAATAAAATTATACAACACTCAAATTCCCCGTATAACAGCCCTGTATGGGTCGTTCCCAAAAAACCCGACGCCTCCGGTAAAAGAAAAATTCGTATGGTGATAGATTATAGAAAACTTAATAATAAAACTATTGAAGACAAATTCCCACTCCCAAACATTGAAGATTTATTTGGTAAAATTGGTAGAGCCAATTATTTTTCAGCAATCGATTTGGCCTCCGGCTTTCACCAAATCGAAATGGAACGCGAATCTATTCCCAAAACTGCCTTTTCGACAGAATACGGACATTACGAGTTTCTAAGGATGCCGTTTGGCTTAAAAAATGCCCCACCTACATTCCAACGCGCGATGAATATAATATTTTCTAAAATTCCGAATGTATTAGTTTATATGGACGACATAATTGTTTTTTCCGATAGCCTAGAAGAACACATTAAACATTTAAAAAACGGTTTTTGAAAAATTAAAGCAACACAATTTAAAGACTCAATTAGACAAAACGGATTTTTTCAAACGGGAACTTTTATTTTTAGGACACATAATATCAGAAAAAGGTATACAACCAAATCCCGCTAAACTTGAAGCAATTTCTAAATTCCCTATTCCTAAAACTCAAAAACAAATTAAACAATTTCTTGGACTTACGGGATATTATAGGAAAATGATAAAAAACTACGCTAAAATCGCGAGACCCCTAACCCAAGCCTTAAGAAAGGACAAAAGAACTTAAAATCACTGACGAGTACTTACAAGCTTTTGAAACACTCAAATCCCTCTTACAAAATAGCCCCATTTTACAGCTTCCAAATTTTGACAAACCTTTTACCTTAACAACAGATGCCTCCAACTTCGCAATAGGTGCAGTACTATCTCAAAATTTCGATAATAAAGACCTACCTATCTCCTTTGCCTCCAGGACACTAAATAAACAAGAAGAAAATTATTCAACTATCGAAAAAGAACTTCTAGCCATTATTTGGGCATGCAAACATTTTAGACCCTATTTGTACGGAAGAAAATTTACTATACAAACGGACCACAAGCCTTTACAGTGGCTACATAATCTAAAAGAACCCAACTCTAAATTAATCAGATGGAAATTACAATTAGCGGACTTTGACTTTGATATAAAATACGTACAAGGAAAAACTAATTTCGTAGCAGACGCTTTATCTAGAAATCCCCCTAAAAGAAACGACCTTAATGCAATCGAAAATTCAGACCCTGATCCTAACGAAGTACTTGAAGAATTCTTTTCGGCACCAACCCCAGAATATAATAATGACAATATCGAAGAAATTGCAACTTTACAAATTCCCTTAGAAGAAGACTTAGAAAGCTTACAGACACAACATTCCCAAGAATCATCAAATGACCAGATATTAATAGTGGACGACAAAACAAAATGCATTGACGTGGAAAAATTTCAGATTATTATAACTCGAGGAAATCCCGAAATTCAAAAACCCGTGGAAAAACCTTTTGGCAAAACCAGATTTCATTGGTACACTCGATATCCTTTTTCAAAAGACATAGAAGAAAATTGTCTCGAATTTTTACAGCCGAATCACACTTACGGTGTTTTATGTTCCCCCCAAATTGAAAATTCTATAGATGATGAAATCTATAATCAAATTTTTAACCATTTAACGGAGTTAATAAAAAATAATTATCCCACCATTAAAATTAAAAGATATTATACAAAAAAATTAGACGTAACAAATCAATCAATCTGAACAAGAAGAAATTATTTTGAATAAACATATAGGAAAAACAGCACATCGCGGAATTCATGAGACTTATCAAAATTTAAGAAAAACGTATTATTGGCCAAGAATGCTAGAATCTATAACTAAAATAATTAATAATTGTTCACTCTGCAAAGAAGTAAAATACGAACGAAATCCTATAAGACAAGTTTATGAAATAACCCCCACACCTTCCAAACCTTTTGAAAAATTACAAGGAGATATTTTGCACTATGATGGAAAATTAATATTCACCTTAATAGATTGCTTTTCAAAAAAATTATACGGCAACATCATAAGAAATAGTTCAGCAAACGAAATTTTAAATTCATTAGAAATCTACTTCAGTACTTTCCCCTGTCCCACAACTATACAGTTTGATAACGGAACAGAATTCAAAAACGGACTTATTGAAAACTTTCTAAAATATCATAATATTAAAACACACTTCATAACACCAAATCATTCAGACTCCAACGGACTTATAAACAGAGCACATTTGACACTAATTGAATTAATGAACATTATTAAAAATAATAAAGAATATTCCCCTTACAAATTATTAAGATTAGGTCTGATCGCATATAATAATTCAATAGTTTCTAATTTAAAGATGACACCAAACGAAATAACATTCGGTATTCAACCAGAGACACCAGCCCAAGATCTAATTTTAGAACAAAAAGTAAAAGAATATCATGATGACAAGCAAGTAATTATAAAAACAATAAAAGAATTAATCGAAAAGGAAAAAGAAAATCGCACTAACAAACTAAATACAAATCGCGAAAATATCACAATACCCCACGGAGAAATTTTTATTAAGGATAAACAATGCGGTAAATCTAAACCTAAATTCAAACGCGGAAACTTTTCACAAAAAACTAAATTAGCAACGATAAATAAAAAATCTTTTAAAGTACATCCCAACCTTATTAAAAGACCTAGAAAATACGCAACTACTCCTCCTATCACTGTTTCAGATGATCCTGGCACTTCCCGCAATCAGACTGCTGACGCTTGTTTACTTCCTTCACTCACTATCAATGAACAAAGCACTGACTATAACGGACCTGATTCAGGGACCCGGAATAATTCCTATCAGACTACCTAATGCGTATATCCTAGACAAATACTACACATTCATCCACATAATTAACACAGAATTAATAGACACGGAATTAGAAGACATACATAATATCATAAACTCTTCACATAAAAACAATAACACTAACCATTATGATTCCCTTTATAAATATTACACATTCTTGAGAAATAAATTGGACCATTTGATACTTAACAAACAAACACGCATCAAAAGAGGACTTATTAATGGACTTGGTACAGCAATATCATGGCTAACCGGTAACATGGACGCAACAGACAAAGAATACTATGACAAAGTCATACATTCACTTGAGAGAAATTCTATACAACTTACTGACAACACAAAGAACCAACTGGCCATCAATCAGAAAATAATTAAAGAATTCAACCGTGACATTAAAATCATTCAAATTAATAACCAAAAAATTAAGCAAGCCCTTACCAATTCAAAACTTAATCAAATAGAAATCAATCATAATTATAATATCATATTTCTAAATTTAGTATTAATTAGTAACAAACTTAACGATATTGAACTATCTCTTGAATTTTGTAAACTCCAGACTATTCACTCAAGCATTTTATCTTTTAAAGACCTAAGAACCTTACAATATATCTATAACATAACTTTTATTTCTAAAGACATAGAAATCCTTTGGCAAATTAGTAAAGTACACTGTTCATTAAAGGGCAATAATATATATTATTTTGTAAAAATTCCCTTACGTACCCCACCTTTAGAAACCTACTTTCTCCTCTCATACCCGGTAGAAAAGAATAATAAAGTGATCACCATATACGAGCACCCACCTTTAATTTTGAAGAAGAAAAAAGAATTACTCACTGCTTCATGCGACGAATTCAAAGACTCACTCTTCTGCAGAAATTCGACAAGTGTAAATAATAAGTGTATCCAACAGATTATAAACAATACTAACCTTTTTAGCTGTCAAACTATATCCACTGACAGCGAACCTTTCATTAAATATATCCCTTTTATTAACCAATATTTAGTATTTAAACATAATAAAATAGAAATAATTAAAAATAAAAATAAGGAAGAAATATTTGTAACAAATAGTAGTTTAATCAACCTTAGTAGTAATGAATCAATTTTAGATATGCACATAATTCCTGTATTTAAAGAAACTAAAGCACTTAGTATCAATAGTTTAGTTTTTAATCACCAAGACTTTAACATATCCTTTGACAAACTACACACTATAAATCTAGAAATGTCCAAACTTAACACTTTTATAACAACACAAACAAACCATACACCATATATGTATTTACTTATACCCTTTGTCTTCATCTGTATTCTAATTTATTTGATATATAAATATTATTGTATAAGAAAAATCAAAATCAACATTGTCTCCCCAAATATGTCAACTGTACATCCAGGACTACCATCGTTTTCGCAGGAGCTTCAAACTTAGGGAGGGAGGACTTATGGCACAGAAGACTTAAGAAATGGCAGATGCTGACTTCAGCATAAACTAGACTCTATATAAACATCCCCTCCAGACAGCCCATCACTCCGTTCACACTCCGTGTCCACTTCATGACTTGTATTCATTGAGTTTATTTACTATTTGTTTAATTGTTTATATTCAGTATTTATAACTTGTGTTTTTATTTAAATAAATCTTTTTAAAAAGCTATTTTGCTTTTCGTACTACATAACTTCAATGATCTCCAGTTTTATTTCTTGGATATCTTTGTCTTCCACTACCAATAAAGACAATACCAAAGATCAGGGTATTGCATAGGATTTACCCCACCTCCCAATTCAGTGTAATAACGAAACCACCACAACAAACGGCCGTTATTGCACCTAGGATAGTCCCATACTATTAATATTAATTTGCAGGTTTTGAAATTCTTTATTTAAAACTGGTGTGAACTCGAAAATCGACTTTTTTGAGTTGTCCCACTATTGATTTTAACATGCGAATTGTATGGTTTCGATAGTCACAATAAAAGTAAAATTTTTTTACTATACTTATATTTATACTTGCTATATGCATGGCAGCGTGAGCTATTTTGTGTCACTATTAAACTTAGTTATATAATATGGTTTAAAAATTAAATGGGATGAAGTAATTCGAATTTTTGGTTTTTCAGAAGGATTTTGGATTTAGTCTGCGAAATCCTCCTGAACCTTATTAAGCAAAATAGTAACAGCCAATCAGTCGGGATATCAGCTGTATACACCGTGTAGAGGATGGGACCTAGAATGCTACCTTGAGGAACACTGGTAGTTTGGACAAACAGCGAAGAATAGGAAAAGTTATAATTAACTTTAAAGTTTCTATGACTGAGATAGGAGCGGATAATAAGGAAGTATTTGGAAGGAAGGAATTTTCGGTGTTTTTAAAGAAGCCCCTGGTTTCAGACTCACAAGGGTAGGACACACTCAGTCTCTCACGGATCTTGTTGTCAATTTTTTTTGGAGGTTCCTGGTCAACAAATATTAGACACGTATTTTGCCGTTCCGACCAATGGGCCCTAGAAGCCGAGAAAAAAAATAGAATAGCATTAAACTAATTTATTTTTTATCTCGAGTTTAAAAAATGATATCGACATGATTCTTGAACCAAGATTTTTAGTTTTGATTGCGAATTAAAGGAACAATAGAGTCGCTCCATAGATTTTGGTTTAGGTTAATTAAATTCTAAAAAAATGATTTGTTTTTCAAGCAAACTACCTCTATAGATTTTTTCACACAAAAATTGAGGTCAGATTCTAATTCAACACCCTCAAAAACATTAAAAACCGATTATTCAACAAAATCAAAAAATATCATTTTTTTCACCCTATCCAGGAAAATAAAATTTTAAAACCGATTATTGGTTACATACCTTTAAATCGTCATTACTTTGTTATGCAATTCACTGGTTGGTATCGCTGGAAAGAGGAGGGGAGCTTTCTTTTGGTGTATACAAATGTAAAATTCGATGAACAAAAACCTATTAAAAAAATTGGAAAATCTGAAAATACATTTTGATTTTTAACTTGAGTTTGAAACCAGAAAGGATGATGAAACCAAATACATTTCAAGCGTATTACCATAAAAAATTATAGCAATAACTGCCTCACTTCCGTTGCTGACAGGATTTTGTTGAATATAATGAAAATAAAATTGTAATGTAATAAGCTTCAGTTATAAGAACCCAGTAAACAAAGATTACAAAACGGGTTAGAAATGTGTTCTGGGTTTGAAGAATAAAATAAAAATTGTAAATACTTAACAATCAAATCTAATATGTGGTTCTGTCTGTATATAATGTAAATATTAATTTGTAATAAATTATCATTACAATAAATAATTAATAATTATAATTATTTTAATAATAATTAAAGTAACAAATTATTTCTCCCATTTAGTATATATATTATATATATATATATATATATATATATATATATTTTTTTTTTTTTTTTAATGATATCTATATATATAAATACGTTTCCTGAGTTTTGAGGGTGCTGAGATGGAATTCTAGGGCTAAAAGAATTTTCTATCACATTTTACAGTGTAAAAGCTAAACTTTTTCAAGTGAAGTATATTCAATATAATTTTTTCACAAGAACCGATATCGGATTCGAATTCAGCATTCAAGAGAACCCTTAAATACGAAATTTCATCCAAATAGAAAAATAAAAGTTTGTAAGCTTTAAAGTTTGCCTGACCAAATAAATAATTACTTTTGTTTAAACTGATAAAAACATGAATTACGCTTAGACGCTTCAACGTATCAACTTTATTTTTTTACACAAAATATAGGGTGGTAATATGCTTGAAATGTATTTGGTTTCATCATCCTATCTAGTTTCAAACTCAAGTTAAAAATCAAAATGTTTTTCGGATTTTCCAATTTTTATAATAGGTTTTTGTTCATCGAATTTTACATTTATATACATCAAAAGAAAGCTGAGACCCTCCTCTTTCCAGCGATACCAACCAGTGAATTGCATGACAAAGTAATGACGATTTAAAGGTATGTAACCAATAATCGGTTTTAAAATTTCATTTTCCTGGAAGAGGGTGAAAAAAATGATATTTTTTGATTTTGTTGAATAATCGGTTTTTAATGTTTTTGAGGGTGCTGAATTAGAATCTGACCTCAATTTTTGTGTGAAAAAATCTATAGAGGTAGTTTGCTTGAAAAACAAATCATTTTTTTAGAATTTAATTAACCTAAACCAAAATCTATGGAGCGACTCTATTGTTCCTTTAATTCGCAATCAAAACTGAAAATCTTGGTTCAAGAATCATGTCGATATCGTTTTTTAAACTCGAGATAAAAAATAAATTAGTTTAATGCTATTCTATTTTTTTTCTCGGCTTCTAGGGCCCATTGGTCGGAACGGCAAAATACGTGTCTAATATTTGTTGACCAGGAACCTCCAAAAAAAATTGCCAACAAGATCCGTGAGAGACTGAGTGTGTTCTCCCCTTGTCAGTCAAAAGCTTGTTCTACGTCGAGAAAGCCTCCTGTGCAGTACAATCCGCGTTCATTAGAATATTAGCTTAGCATTAGCTGAAGAGACCACCTCCACCACGCGATGACATTGCTAGATAGTGGAGTGTGAAATTCGAAAACCAAACTGGTGGTCTGGGATAATATGGTTGGAATCTAGGATGGGGTATTAGCGTTTCAAAATGAGTTTCTCCATGATTTTGCCCATAATGGGCAAGAGTGATATTGGACGATATGAGGATGGGAGTTCAGGTGACTTTTTGGGCTTAGGAATCATCTTTATTTTAGTTAATGTCCAAGGATCAGGGAAATATGTGGTACAGAGTACAGAATTATATATAGTCCAATTTATTTTCTAGATCGTATCGAAATCCGCCCCAGTCTACACGTCCTCTAATCAGTCTGGGAAGGGAGGGTTTAAGAACGGGATTTGAATGCAAGATAAGCAGAACTAGGCTATGATATGATGAAAGGTCGTCCATAAATTTGATGATGGTTTGAGAGCAGGGAATTAGGGAAGAAATGAATATATCAAGGATGTCAGGACGTTTTTTAAGAAATGTAGGCCAATAAGTAGGGTTCAAGTGTGAGAGGACAGAATAATAGTTGTAACTATTATTGTAGAGGTTGTAATACGTGATTAGATGCTGACACTGGAGTAAGATGTTCTACAAATCCATCGCTGGTTTTTTGCATTGTAGTCTCATCCAGCAATAGAGCGCGGTCCGAGGGATCAGGATAAGGAATCAAGATGGTTGTATGAAAGGGAATTGATTGGAGGGCAGTATACAGCAGAACATTTTATGTGAAAAGGACGAGTAGAAATGATTATTGAGGTGGATTGAATGGTGTCAGTTGGAGAAGAAGGAAAAAGAGAATGGGATACTGATTTGTGGATAAGGATGCAAGATCCGCCATGGGAGGTGTTGTCTGTCTGACGTGTTGGTTGATCAATAATCTTTTCAGAGTAAGAAGCTATTTATCTAGATGGATGATCTCGAGCTGTGGTAGACTGTTGATTTTTGTGTGGTTGAGCTCCTTTGATTCCAGGAAATATTTTCTAATTATCAATGTCAGGTGACTGGGTCCTCTGACTTTGTTTAGGGGTTGAACTCATAATTTCTTTTACTCAGCACAGCTTTGTATATAGTGCAGTCTTTGTAGCTTGCAGGGTGATCTTGACCACATAGAGCGCATATCGCAGACGTATCTCTTGTTATCTGGCAAGTTTCCGTAGCGTGTGGGCCAGCAAATTTTACGCACTTTCCTGGTGGTGGCAATAAATTTTAGTATTCACTAGACCTTGGCACCGAGTGCATTGAACCATTGTTGCTCTTCCTCAAACCTTATGCACGAATAAACCAGTCTCGTTACTTCAAAGATTTCATTGTTGTTGCGAGCTGGTTTTAGGTCTACGAAGAATAGAGGTAGAGGGTATTTTTATTTAGGATGAGGCACACACGAAACTTGCCTCACGTTGTGGCCAATAACTTCCAAGTCATTTTTGATGGCGCTGGTTAGGGTAGAAGAATAGAGACCCCGCAATACAACTTTATATGCTTTCTATCTTTTTTAGTTGATAGCAGTGGAAATCATAGTTGTGGTTGGCTATGTGGTTTGTTAGTTTTTTTTTATAATTTTCTTTTGTAGTTGTTTTTATTTTGACGTCTTTAACTCAAGAAAAACATTAGTGCTGCGAATACTTGGTAGAATGACACGAAGTTCTTGATTTTACTGACATATATTGGTGGTGGCTCTGGGTGAGTAGTACGCTTTGGATTTGAATTAATATTGTTATTATAACTATTACTTGTTGAGCCTACCAATGTTGAGCTGGTAGGTAAATTTGACTGAAATGTTTTGGTTGCAGAGGTTTTACCCGCAGGTTTGATGGGTTGAAATGTTTTGTGAATTTTTTGATAAGGCCGTTTTATTTTATTTTATTTTTTTGTTAGGTGAATTGCCCGCTGATCCTAGAGTGGCATTTCAATGGCGCTTTTGAAGCGTCCATCTCGACTAGTAATCGGTCTCGGAAAAAATTAAATAAATTGTTCCATGAAAAAAAAATTAGTTCTAGATTTGATGAGAGGCTTCAGAATGTTCTAATATCAATAATGTCACTCACTATTTGCTAAATATGAATGCGATACTTCAGTTAATATGCAACAGAAAAAGTCAGAAAGACAAAGAGTTACTAGATGTGTTGTGTAGTTGCGGTCATCTTGACTGAACTTTCGGTGGAATTTTAAAAAATAAATTACAGCTATTTCAAAAAGCATAATCTAGGTCGAAAGGGACGCTAAGCTTTGTTCATATATGAAGTTTTAATCAGTTCCCTTAAAATACACACGTCAACTCGCTAAAAATCCCGTAATGTTGTGAAATCCTCTTTTTTCTTCACATTTCTTACGATAGCTCCAAATGTATTTCCCCGATTCCAAATTTCTTTTTTTCCGTCTCAAAGCTAGTTAAATTTGCTATTAGATCCGATATATTTATTTTATATTAAATCCTGTCAAACACCCACGCCAGCCCACCGAACATATCATAATCCTCATATTTTACCAAAACATATACATTTAGCGTGTTCATGAGATTTAATGTAAATTAAATATAAAGGATCTAATAATTTTTTTTTATTAAGTAATTATTACAACCTGCCACATGTGGGCAATGAGTGACGACTTAACCTTCCGGCGGGAGCGCTGATGGCAATTTGGCCGCCTTTTTAAAAAATATTTAATTCACTGTCAATAAGCCAGCACAGCACAGCGAGGCCCACCGGTATTCCTATATAAGCACATTAGGCAACAGATAGCCGGGCGGTATTACCCATGTTTTGGAAACAGTCTGTGTCAGTCAGTCAGTTCCAAAGTTGAGCACGTCTGGTCAGGAGTGTCAGGGCGGCCAGATTGCCGCCGCGCGCCTCTTCGTGAACTGTTTCTTCTTTAAATTCCCAAAATTTAAGAATATATTTTTCCAATTACATCTAGTATTCACTGTAATACTGTGAATGGTCGTCAGATAGTTTTGTTTTATGATATTTGTTGCTCAAAAATCAAACAAAAAATCTGCAAATTCTTCTCCCACACAGGCATCGTTATAGCAAGCCGGAAGATGTCACCTAATCTAGTAAACACTTTATGTACTGAACTGAACCTTGTTCATTTTGACTTATAATTATGTTTTAAATGAATTAGATTAATAAGAATGGCATAAGATAGCTGAAATACAGTATTTCAAGAAGATTTATATTCCCGTAAAAAATATAAATAAAGAAAAAAAAAAAAAAAAAAATATAATGTAATGGTTTCTTCCTTATATATCTGTTAAAAAAACAGCGATAATTAATACAAACACACCATTTATATACATGATAAGTGAACGAACTCGGAGGCAGCCAAAAAGCCGCAATAAAAAAAAAAAAAAATACAATACAATATACATCTGGGTGGAATATTTTGCTTATTAATAAAAAAAAACAAAAAACATTACACTTGACTTATTTATTTGATTAGACCTATTTGGAGATGATTAGTTCACTAAACCATCCAATTCATCTCGTATATAATCCTTAAAATCCGCAATTCTTTATAAAATCCTCAATGATCCTTATTATGTCACAAATAAACTAATCCATAAAGATCTAAATGTCCCGTATCTACAATATGTTGCAGATCTTGCCCAAACAAGGTAACTAGCTACACATGACCTGTCACATATTCACTCTAATTACAATACTCTACTCTCCCAAGGAGCAATTTCCTGCTCAGTTCCCAATAACCCTCTGAAGTGTCTGAATGGAAGATTACCTGGGGACCTTCTAATGTAGAACATTTATTGAAGAGCTACTAACGGGTAGTTTAAGTAATAAGAACTACTAAGTAGTAAGTTATGGTAATAATTTTGTTTTATATATTGCATACGGTTGTAAATATCAATAAATAAATAAATAAACTGAAGTTTTAATATGATGAGTCACAATATAATAGCTTTTGTTAAATATAAGCTAGTACGATTTTTGTTTTTGAAATTTTTGAAAAATAATTGCTAAAGCCATTAGCAAGTAAAGTTAGTAATAAGCGGCTTTTCATTTCTTTTTTCATTATTTTTCCCGCAACCTTGCCCCCGCTAATCAGTGAGGTGTGTACAGCTTAGGCGCTAAGAAATATTTTTTTTGGTTATTTTCGTCATGTTATTTTAATATTATTTAGTTTTAACTATTATTTAATTTACATTCGAACACTCAATACTCCGGTTAATTTGGTTACATGCACTTTCAAAGTGTTGAATATTGACGTGTTGCAAACGGTGGGGTAGGGCACTCCACGCAAACTGGTGCGAATGTAAATACAACGTGTTGATTTGTTGCTCCAAATTAAGTGGCCAACTTGGCTTAGGAGTGGAAATTGTGTAAATATTGATACTTAATATTATGTTTGTCACTTTCTTAAAGCACTATCCTATTTCTATAAACAACAATTATGTAATCCTTGTGGATTATTGCAATTTTTGCTGATTATATCCAACAACCTAGTTTTAATAAAAAAATAGAGTTATCATTGGGACTAGGGAAAAGAAAATAGCAGGGATGGTACTGGAAACAGTGAGGAAAAAAAAAAGAAGCTTTTGACAGATTATAAATAGCTCATCCAAATTAAAAAACTCACCACTTTTCAATATGTTATCGCTTTTGTTTTACTAATATTAAAATTGGCACCATTTTTTCTATTTTTAAAACTTGTACGATCTGTCACAAATGTAATATATATAAAGATGTATTAAGCAATATGTAATATAGATGGCTTTATGATCACATTCATAGATTATGTACAATAAAAAAAAAGTGATAAATGAAAAAAAAAAAAAAAAAAAAGAAAAGAACTATGCTATACATAAATAACATATAATAAATATACTGTATACATATAAGTGAAACATATGAATAAAAAACATATTTATAAAATTTAAAAAAAAAATTAAATGCCAGTAGGTAATAATAAAAATAAAACAAAAAAAAAAAAAAAAAAATCTCACCTAGGGACCCCCTAAGACCTGTCCCTAAACTTATGTCATGAGTGGAGAAGCTGCTCAATGCACAAACTCCAACATATAAAAGTTACAAAAGGTCTTGGGGCCACTGACATTTCTTCATGTCTTTTGTTCTGATGGAGTCCTAGGTAATTATCCGCAAACATTTCTTACATGGGAGGGCAACCTTGCCATTGTGAGGACTCCATTTATGAATTTCAGTATAGAGCTTTTTTTTTTTTCCTTCACTTACTATAGCGCTCTCACTCAGCCTCACTCAGTTTTTTTTTACTACACCAGTGACGCAGCTAAGAGTGAAGAGCTGGGACCTCTCTTGACCCGGCTTTCCCCCCCCCCCCCCATAATTGGAGGGACGGGTCTGGTCGGGGGATCTCTAGGATGTATGTGTATTGTAAATAAAGTATAATTGTTTTTTTTTAACTTTTACTTTAATTTTGTCTTATTTATTACTATTATTTCATTTTTTTTTTTTTATTCACTTATATGTCTATTTTATATTTTATATTATTAATGTATAGCATAGTTATTTTTTGTTCTTCTTTGTTCTTTCTTATTTTTTTTATTTATTTTTTTTTTTTTTTATGAACATATTGTGTGAATTAAGCCATCAATATTACTGATTGCCCACATTTGTGGCAGATCGTAATAATTACTCAATCAAGATTATGTTTAAAAAAACAAAACAATAGAGATCGAGCTTTTTAACCTGCTAGGAGAATATAGTGAAGCTGGATAAGGAATGAGTCTGAGGATTTTTACAAATAATTGAGACTTATATTGATTCAGAAAAGTATTACAATCTCTTATACCACCAGAAATTGTATAATATTCTATATCCATCCATCCACAATCCCGTCCTCTTCTACCGCCTATGCACCATGCGGATGTGGCATGCAAAGCCATAGACATTGAGCCACTGTGCTCTTTTCTTTTGTTCCAGTTCTTGCCTCGCTTTTGGAATGTTTTGCAGACACCACCTTCCCACATATTCCTAGGTCTTCTACTTTTCACTTTTGTTTCCGTTGTTACAATTTACCTTTAGTTCTATTAGCACTAATAAAAATTAAAAAAAAAATCAACAAAATAAATGCCCAATTAATATAATATACAATCAAAAATTAATATCAAATATCAAAGAGAGTTATGTATAAATTCAACTTCAATAAATTCATTATATCCGGTTCCGCATCAACAGTTGGAAAAATGCAAATTGCGGAATTACTCTAAACTCATTTACTGTCACAAGTTTTCTGTCACAGATTTTCACTAAGTGTTCTTCCAAAATTCCTCCACTAAAACAAAATAGTTGTTATGCCTATCATATCACTATCTGTATAGTGATAAAACCGATCTACTAGCCACTTATTTTCATTCGACTCAAATTTCGGTTCCAATCACAATCCACAGAAAATTCAAAAATTAGTCTGTGACTATTTAAATCTCCCACTAGGTTATACTTTCCCATCGATCTCAACCTTAGAGGCATGTAAAATAATCAGAAATCTTAAAACAAAGATAGCCCCAGACGAGCCTTTAGCTTTTGGAGCCCCACTAGCTAAAAAACACCTCAGCAGAAAAGCCATTTTTCATATAACCAAAATATTTAACTCCATATTGAGGTACGATTATTTCCCTAAGTCTTAGAAAACCTCAAAACTGTCGCCATTCCTAAAGTAAATAAAGACCCTAAAAATATTCAAATTACAGACCTATAAGTTTATAAAACGTAATTTTTCATATCATTGAACGTTTATTATTAATCCGTATCCACAATTACACTAGACAGAAGAATCTAATTATAGAAGAACAGTTGAGATTCAGGGCTCATCATACCACTGTTGACCAATTGGCTGAACTCAACGACTTCATTACGAAAGCATATAACGAAAACAAAAACATGCAGGAATGCTTTTGCTTGATCTATAGAAAGCATTTGATACCGCCTGGCACACCGGTCTCATTTATAAGCTGATAATGTACCAATTCCCCACTTACTTTATTTATATTATCCACTCATTCCTCTCCAACAAACAGTTCTATACCCAAATAAACACATGCTCCTCTAAAGTGTTCACCCTTCCTGCCGATCTCCCACTAGGTTCTTGTCTATCCTCAACACTTTTCAACCTTTTTCTGTCTGACTAACCAACACAACCTAATGTAATAACATCAATTCAAAATTGGTTTATCATAGAAATCGGTAATTACAATAAAACATCACTCAAAAGATAAACGCATAAAAGAACGAAACAAGTACTGCTTACTTAATCTAGTTTATACGTCTCTTGTCAGCTATATTTAATATGTGCTGTTATACATACATTTTAGTTATTTTTATTCTATCACATTTGTTAAGATATATACATATAATCAATTTATTTTATTTGATTTTGCTATGTCCGTCTCTGTTTGAGTCCGGATCAGCATTAATCTAATTATCGGGATGCCAGCCAGGACTTAATCTCCTGACAAATGATAAATATGTATTATTTAAATAATAAATTGATTTAATTAATTCTTCTCCAGAAGGTGATCGTGGGGCCAGATAATTGTGTATGTTAATTATAAATAAGGGTAAACAAATATATTAATTAATGAGTGGCATGCAAATGGTGAATAAATGGCGGTTGAACTAAAACAATATATATTCCATTATGGGTTGACATATAAAAATGACAGTTAGGAAAATGAATCATTCTTAAGTTTAAACTTATATTGTAACAAATAACTTAATCTAAACTTATCTTCTTAATGATGCTATGATGGGTGATGCTACGTGTGGGTTCATAGAGGTAAGCCGGGAGCTCACAAGCTCCGAAGACCCAAGGAACTACTCAGAAGGGGGACCAGACCAGACATCTCCTAGACTCTCTCAAATACTCTCCTCGACAGCTCGACTGATCAACTCAAACTCCTCTCAAAAACTGATCTTGAAAAATATTTTGCCGGTAAAGGATAGGCAGGTAGAGAAAAAGGTTTCAACAAAGGGCGCGAACTCCCCGGACCACCCACGACAGGCCACCCCTTTTGCAACACGCTAATGTCATGTCTATCAAACTAAACCCTGTAAGTTTGATACATAGCATTACCCACCTCTTACAAGAAAAGAAAAATTAATAAGCGGGCAAAACTTATTGATTTTTCTTTAAAATAATCTACAACTATTAACAGAAATAATATATATAGCTAGCCCGGAGGTAAATTCAATAAACAAAATTTAGAATACAACAAAATTGAATATCACACTATTGAATTACATAAAAATAAACGCCATCTTACCCTCATGATATCAACAAAATATTACAGTAAGACTATTTTAAAATTCTATGAATAACATGATTTTAGGACTTATCTGCTAAGCCAGTGATTTAGAATGTAATATAAACTTGTTTACAAATTTGAGTTTAAAAAATGAATTTTATGACTACCTAAAATTTATCAGTATTATTTCTTCAGAGAAGTATATATTGACAACAAATAGTCATACATAATTTACATAAAGTTAGGATAATATCAAAAATAAGCCTTATCAATATTAAAAATTTAAATCCAGAAAAATAACTCTAGGACCATTTATACCTAGAATAATAAAATAAACAAAATATACCACATATGATCATCATATGGTGATATGGTATCATATAGTGCGTACCTAGGTTAGGTTATATTTAGTGTAAATTGTGAATATTATTGAATTTTTTCTTTTTTTGTAAATAAAACTGTGTACAA
Organism: Euschistus heros; assembly: GCA_003667255.2. NCBI lineage: Eukaryota > Metazoa > Arthropoda > Insecta > Hemiptera > Pentatomidae > Euschistus > Euschistus heros. The sequence goes on from RCWM02000147.1 coordinate 380,057, forward strand.
GACTCCAAGCTCATTCACTGTTTATCTAGACTGCAAGGCTGAAGGATCTTGTGCTCCTGAAGACTAAGTCAGATAAGAGACTATACAGATTTTCCTTATAATATTTTTTAATAATACTCTCTATATATATTTCGTACCTTTAAATTGTACTGACTTAAAACCGATGGATACAGACGACCCTCCTAGCCCGATTCCTAACAGAAAACGCCCTCGTGGACGTATAAAAGACCCACCGGATAGAATATCCTTAAATGAAACAAAAAATATAACCCCCACATTCCTAATTGTAAAAAGAGAAAATGAAGAAGGTTTTTTAAAAGTTTCTCCTTTCTTCATTAATAAAGTTATAACTGGCCTTGTGGGAGAAGTAAAAAATATAAAAAAACTCAGAGACCGGTCACTACTTGTCGAAACATTTAAGGGAAAACAGTCAGAAATTTTATTAAAATGTAAAGAATTTGGTGGACAATTCCCAGTTACCGTACAACCACACCAAACACTTAACTATAGCAAAGGTGTAATAAAATTTTTTGATTTCCAGTACCTCGAGATTGAAGAAATAAAAGATGAACTGAGGGAAGTTATTACAGACATTGTCCGTATAAAAATCAAGAAAAATGGCAATGAAATTCTGACACATAACTACATCATAACATTTCCGACGCCCATTGCCCCCAAAACAATTAGAGTAGGGTATCAGACCGTACCTGTACAGGCTTATATACCTAATCCCCCCCGGTGCTTTAATTGTTTGGGTTTCTATCATCCCACAACACAATGTAAAAAAAAGGCAATTTGTATTCAGTGCGGAAAAACCAAACATACCGACGGTAACTTAAAATGTACCTTACCTCCCAAATGTATTAATTGTGGTGGCTCACATAATGCCCTAGATAGATCATGCCAAATTTTCCAAATTCACCGAGAAATTAAATCGATACAAATCAATAAAAAAATATCGCTACAGGAGGCGAAGAAAATATATAAAGAGTTGTACCCTAACTCCGGTAATAAAACCTTTGCCCAAGTGGTAAAGGAAAAATTAAATATAATAGAAAAAAAGGAAATCGGCACACAAGTCGATTTACCTTTCATTTTTGGAGAAAATAAATCAAATGAATTAGTTAAAAGTACAGTATCAAATACGACAATAACTAAGCCAACCTGGGCAATGAGAGAGCAGTTGATAACAGCTGAGAAGAGCCCAGCGGGCATTTCTTCCCTCCCCCCACCACCTCCCCTCCCTACTCCCGCTCCCCCCCTCCCCCTCCCCCCGGTTGTCAATCATCATTGTACAGCCGAAGCGAGCACCTCTCCTTCCTACGAGCCTGGTGTATCTTCACAGGCTAACTCCTCTTTAGGCGACACGGCCGGGCCTATTGACATAGACCGGCCTGTTGATGAGGGGGGCTTTATAAAAGTCAAAGGAAATAAAAAACAAAATAGAAGAAATCGTAATACATAACGATATCCACATAAATATTATGTTAATTGTCTTATCTCTAATAAATAAATATGTATATATTTATATATATATATCATTAGGTCGACAACCCTTTGAAGATATTATTTACGTTCATTTTATCACTGTTTATTTATCAGTAAAAATAAATGTTATTAATAATAACTGGTCTCCGCTACTATACCCAACACCTAATATTAACAATGGCCCTTATACAATGGAACTGCAATGGATTAAAAACACATTTTAATGATTTAAAAATATTGATTCAGGACGAAAACCCGTTATGTATTTGCATTCAGGAAACTCACCTTAAAGCCGGAGACAAATTTACATTAAAAAACTTTAACATCTACAGAACCGATGGACCAAATGATCATGCCTCTAGAGGCGTACTCATAGCCGTACATGATTCCGTATATTCCCAACGAATAAACATAAACTCAACACTTCAAACAGTCGCAATTACTATACACCTCGGAATTTCATTCACCCTCTGCAATATTTATTTGCCACAAGACCCTCTGATACAACCACAAGACCTCAGTCATATATATAATCAACTTTCCACAGCCTATACTACTTGTCGGAGACTTCAACGGACATAGCCCTATGTGGGGCTCTTCAAGCCACAACAATAGAGGAAGAATTATAGAAAATTTCTTAGAGGAGTCGAACTTACTAATATTAAACACCGGTGAAGCAACCTTCTTAAGTTCCACCTATGGCACCTATTCTTCTCTCGACCTCTCCATCTGTAGTGGATCGTTATTTAATATTATTGACTGGATGGTACTGCCGGATCTCTATGGTAGCGACCATTACCCTATTCGTCTAAAATTTTATAATAGCCAACATAAAACAAATCGAAAACCCCGATGGGTCATAGACAAGGCAGACTGGTCTCTCTTTTCGACTTATTTCAACGCACCCAAAATGCCACCATCTGCCATCACTATTGAAGAAGGATGCCAGCTTATCACGGACGCTATACTGAACGCAGCAGAACCAGCCATCCCTAGAACTAAGGGTTCTTCCAAGAGACCCTCCGTGCCCTGGTTCAACGAAGAGTGTAAAATAACCATTCAAAACCGCAGAAAAGCACTAAAAAAGTTCCAAAAACAACCCAATCAAACCAATTTTATTGAATATAAAAAACAAAGAGCCCTATGTCGAAGAACAATAAATAATACTAAAGCACAATCCTGGAAACAATATGTCGAAACCATAAACTCTTCCACCCCTACTAACCAGGTATGGAATAAAATAAGAAAAATATATAAAAATTATTCTGGTACCAGCTACACATTACTATACGAAGGGAAATTGACCAACAACCCCGCAATAGTCGCCCGAGCGTTCGCTGAACACTACTCGGAAATATTTAACCCAACACCCACACCTACAACCTCCATAGAACTGGCAAACATCGATGAAGATACCACTAGTGATCCAACTGAAGCTTTTGAAAGGGACTACAACCGCCCATTCTCCATATGGGAGCTAGAGTCGATTTTGGGAAGCCTCAAAGGATCTTCACCGGGCCCAGATGATATCCACTATGCCATGATCCAACATCTTCCGCGTAGTGGTATTATCTGGCTTCTGAGCTACTATAATTATATATATGGCAGAAAGGAGAATTCCCGAAAATCTGGCAACAAGCGGAAATTATTCCCATCCCGAAAACAGGTAAAGATAAAAGACTAGCTTGCAGTTACCGTCCAATCTTTCTGACCAGTTGCCTGTGCAAAATAATGGAACGGATGGTGAATAAAAGGCTAAAGTGGATCTTAGAACGAAATGCCATCTTCCAGAACTTCCAATGTGGCTTCCGCAGAGGAAGATCAACTATTGACAACCTTGTACAATTAGAAGCAGAGATCCAGTACGCTTTTGTCAATAACCAACAGGCCATTGGGATATTCTTCGATATGGTCAAAGCATTCGACTGTATCAATAGACAGACAATAATTCAAAAACTATATAACATTGGCTTTACTGGCTATATTCTAAAATATATCACAAACTTTCTATCAAATCGCAAATTTAGAGTTCGAACTGGCAACACCATTTCTCAAACATTCGAGCAAAACAATGGAGTACCACAGGGGTGTGTTCTGAGCACGACACTCTTTGCCCTGGCAATAAACGATCTGGCAACGAGTTTACCTAGAGGGATAAGAGTGATGCTCTATGTCGATGACATGGCAATTATCAGCCGGTCCAGCGATTTAAACGCTTTAAAAAGGGTTTTACAAGAAGCAATAAATGGACTACATACTTGGTCACAGCTATCAGGAGTCAAATTCTCACCAGAGAAAAGCAAATGCATACACTTCAGCAGGAAACGAAGAACCCTCGTATCCCCGGAGCTCAGTCTAGGAGGGATGCCTCTACCATATGTTGATAGCTGCAGATTTTTAGGTCTTATTTTTGATAAGAAACTCACTTGGAGCCAGCATATTAGCACTCTAAAAGAGAAATGCCTGTCAAAAATAAAACTTTTGAGAGTTCTTAGCAACACGTCTTGGGGTTCGGACAGATGGTCGATGCTGAGGATTTACAAGGCATTAATTCGCTCCAAGCTAGATTATGGGAGTTTTGTGTATGGCTCGGCCCGCTTCCAACATCTCTCCAGGCTTGATACAGTTCACAATGCTGGGATCCGCATTGCTACAGGAGCCTTTAGAACAAGCCCCACACTAAGTTTATGTGCTGAATCAGGACTACCACCCTTATTATTCAGGAGGCAAACATTAGCAGTAAACTATATCTCCCGTATATATTTACAGCAGTCACATCCAACCTACAAATACCTCTTTCAGCCTAAATATAAAAGAAAATTTGAGGAAAAACATAACCCAACACTACCCCTAGCAGAACGATTTTCATTTGTCATTAATGAATTGAAAAAAAATAACAGTGAGCATACCAGATATAAACATACCACCTTGGACCATTCAACCCCCGAAACTACACCTAACCCTATCAAGCCTTCATAAAAAAAAAACACCACCGCATCAGAATACAAAAACAAATTTCAAAAATTACTCCGATCACTTCCGAACCACGTGGCCATATACACGGACGGAGCGAAATCTGAAACCTCAACAGGTTCCGCCTTCATTACAGCAGATGCAACCCACAAAAAGAAACTCCACCCTCTTTGCAATAGTTATACAGCAGAACTAACCGCTATTTCTTCCGCTCTCTATTACACTATGACAAATACCGATGCGGATATAAATGATATTGCAGTAATATCAGATTCACTCAGTGCACTACAAGGCATTAATAATATGTATGCAACCCATCCAGGTATTCAACGCGTACAAGAATACTTAAAAATGCTTCAGGAAATCGGAAAGACGATCCACTTCATCTGGGTTCCAGGACATATTGGCATCACTGGAAACGAGATGGCTGACAGAGCTGCCGGCGAGGCGTTATCTCTCCCAGAGAGAGGTACAGCTATTCTGACACCTTCAGAACTTGCGCGGCCACTAAAAGAAGAAGTGACCAAGAGATGGCAATCGATGTGGAACGAGAGCCCAACAAATAAAATGAAAAATATAAAAAAATCGGTTATGCCATGGACAACATCTAACAGAAGCAAACGTCGAGAAGAAGTAGTTATTACACGCCTGAGGATAGGACATAGCCGATTGACACATTCCTACCTCTTCAGGAAGGAGTCACCACCACAGTGCCATACTTGCAACACTACTCTCTCAATAAAGCATATTTTCGAGGAATGCCTCCGATACAAGGCGTTGTTGCAGCAGCTGGGAGTGCCCCCAGAGTTACCAAAAGCCCTGAGAGATAACGAAGAGGACATCAACAAGGTGTTCAAATTTCTAGCTCTCAGCAAGATGCTTGCTGAAATATAACGAGATACAAACCAAAGGGCGTTGATGACCACTGCAGTTTTATGCCCTATCAAAATTCAACAAACAAACAAACAAACATATGATCATACTTTTATGAACAATTTAATAATAAAAAACAATGTAGTTAAGTCAATATTTACGAATACTAATACTAACAAATGATAGTAAATACAAAAATGAAATTAACGTTTAACTTATTTATATAAAAAACAAATTATGAAAAATGTTAAGGCGTTGTATTTATGTATACCTTTTAAGCTCTACAAACCCTGTAAACAACCATATTTCGATCATAAGTATATGTACTATAAGATTTTTCAATGTTACACTATTTTAAATATCATCTTTTTACCAAATAAAACATATTTTTATAAAAATAAAACAATAAATTAACATTTTTCACCTCTTCATTGTCAGTAATTCAACTGACGAAATAATATATTGAACAACCAGTTAGGGAGCTTCTAGTTTGACGGCACTAGCACTGTAGAGCAAGGCTCTATTGGGTTTGACCACTTTTAATTGATGTCCAACCACTTGTCACCACACAAAACTAGATATCTAGTAATGATCTTCTTGCAGTTGCAGGAGGCAATTCAGACAAAATCATTATGAGTAGATTCAGTACTCAACGTCTGTTTCTAATTTCTGTTGAGCCATTTGAAAAAAAAAATTTCTGGTTGCGTCTGCTGAACGGGATTATTCTGATGTCATGCAAGTGATAAAAATATTCTTTGACCTGTTGACCCTTTTTCTTTTCCAAGCTAAAGTGGTTCTTACTACTGATGATTGTTATGACTATTTGGAACTATTATGTCACCTTCACTTCTTCACACCAGATGTTGTTGCTCCTGTGAACCCTATTAAAAAGGACTTGCTACCTGAGAGTCGAGGGTGTCCTTTACACCGACCGTTTGCAAGCTATTGCCGCGGTACGGAGATATACCTGGAACTGCAGGTAGCCGCATATCCGTTCTCCTAAATGAAGTTATACAATGCAAAATATAAAATAATGATCTTGTTTCTATTTTCTATATGTCAACCAGAACTTTACAATGACTCTACTTCAGTAAACTAATTTATGATACTTTGGTTATAGGTAGGTATGTTATTTTTAACATATTGGAAAATCAATTTAAACTCCTACATTGTTTTTAAGGATCTTCTTTTATGACACAATATATTTTTTAATGTTATTATTTATAATACGATGTTACGCACAAATATTTTTATATTAACTTTATCAAATCTTGGATCATTTATGAATCTTTCACTAACTTTTTAACAAAACCTAAAAACATTTACAAAAAATCACGCTACAACTTTTAAAAAACAACACTAATTATGTGCTACTTTACCCCTATTGTAAATTAACTAAAATCCTTATAAATATCAAAATTATGATCTAATTTCCAAAAACCTAATCTTAAACATTGACCTCAACCATTTATAACAAAACAATAAAACCAATTTTCATACTAAACGGATATTTAATACAAGTGATGAATGTATATTCTACTTCAACATTTTCTAATATTTTAAATATGACCATTTATAAATTTAAATAAGCCTAACAAGTTATCATATGTACAGTAAGTTAATAACAGTTGAATAATACAAATAATAATTGAGCCCCATTAACTTAATAAAATATTTTAATTCTTCTTCCGTTTGGATCCTTACAAATTATAATTCCCATCGCTCTGGGTATCAACAGAAGTTCCTTTTGGCTTCTTTAACTTCAGGGTTCTTTCCTGATAAAAGGAGGACAACGTCTACTCCAAAAAAAATCGAGTAATGTTCCTAATTACTTCTACAAAAATATACAATAAAATAAATCAATCTATCCAAACTTTATGATGTTTCCATTGGGATGCTCCTTTTTTGTTCTAACTGATCATTCCTGGTAGCTTTAGGCTATTTATTACTGTTAGCTATTTTTTCTATAAAACTTTGGCCATTACAAAATTTCTTTTGACTAAAAATCTTTTTTAATTTTAATTTACACTTATTCATTCTATAACTTGTTTTCACAGTATTTATAGACTGATAAATTATATATTTTAAACTGATTAAACTTTGTTGAGGTCTCTTATTGAAATAACCTATTTAATATTTCCTAATAATCTAATATTTACACAATTTATTATATCTCTATTTATATCCTAAGAAATAGTCTTTTCCATAAGTATAAGCCAGATCTGTACCAAATTTTCAATAGGCATTGTCAAAAATTATAATTTTTTCTTAACCTTCCCCCGTAGATAGTTGCGTACATCTAAGGGATTCGGGTTTTTTCCATCAGTGAAATGTTTCCTCCTAACAATTTCTTCTATTGGTAACTTAGATTTTTTCTTATGTTTCTTTTTCTTTGGATCTTTTTTGTCACAATCTTGAATATATTTTTCTTTAACATAAGTTATCTTTCTTTCTGTTTCTCGCCTATTTTCACCTTTCCAATGCTTCTTGATTATCTTTAATTTTAACTTACTATTCCTTTTAACTATTACCGATTTTAGTCTATTCACAAATTTAACTCTTGTAACTGTTCTGAGCGTTTTTGGTCTTGTTCCCTTCCTATTTCTATATTTGAGCTTTTTTCCTTTATTATTTTTCTTTTTCTTTGATAATAATTTACTTTTCATTTTCTTGTTTTTCTTTTTCTTCTTCTTACTTGTTTCTTCTACAGTGATTTCTTCATCACATATCGAGAGGTCTACTTCATATAATTCTTTGACAAAGGTTGGAGGACTGGAATTTTCATCTTCAGTTTCCTCATTTACTTCTTCCTCAGCTATTTCTTCTATTTCTAGTGCTGGGAGGTTTTCTTTAAAATTTTGTTCCACTTTGATAATAGTGGAAAAATCGTTAGGTGATTCACATTCAGGTTCTTCTTTATCAATTTGGAAAGCTTTGTTACAATCTTTCAATTCCACCTTTAAATCATCTACTTTTGTTAATATTTCGGTTTGTGTATCCTTATACTCCTTTTTTAAACTTTCAAACATCATCATGATCGTTCTCAGATCATTTTCATTAAGTTTCTGCGACATCTTGCTTATGATGATAAAAAAAAAATTAAAACCCTCAAAAATATTCTAATAGCACTTATTATACACAACCTTTATGGTAATCAAAACGCAAAATTAAGAAAGCCCTTATTAAAGTCATTTGATAAAACGTTAATGATAAACTGATTTAACACACACTTATCCTATTTGAATTAAATTGAAAAAAAAAAATTATGTCACTCATTAATTAATTTCTAATTAAAATAATTAACACTAATTAACAACATTAATTATCTGACAAATCTGTTCCACGCAAGGGGTGCCATTCTTAATGCTATGTCCGTCTCTGTTTGAGTCCGGATCAGCATTAATCTAGTTATCGGGATGCCAGCCAGGACTTAATCTCCTGACAAATGATAAATATGTATTATTTAAATAATAAATTGATTTAATTAATTCTTCTCCAGAAGGTGATCGTGGGGCCAGATAATTGTGTATGTTAATTATAAATAAGGGTAAACAAATATATTAATTAATGAGTGGCATGCAAATGGTGAATAAATGGCGGTTGAACTAAAACAATATATATTCCATTATGGGTTGACATATAAAAATGACAGTTAGGAAAATGAATCATTCTTAAGTTTAAACTTATATTGTAACAAATAACTTAATCTAAACTTATCTTCTTAATGATGCTATGATGGGTGATGCTACGTGTGGGTTCATAGAGGTAAGCCGGGAGCTCACCAGCTCCGAAGACCCAAGGAACTACTCAGAAGGGGGACCAGACCAGACATCTCCTAGACTCTCTCAAATACTCTCCTCGACAGCTCGACTGATCAACTCAAACTCCTCTCAAAAACTGATCTTGAAAAATATTTTGCCGGTAAAGGATAGGCAGGTAGAGAAAAAGGTTTCAACAAAGGGCGCGAACTCCCCGGACCACCCACGACGGGCCACCCCTTTTGCAACACGCTAATGTCATGTCTATCAAACTAAACCCTATAAGTTTGATACATAGCAATTTATTAATTTGATTTTTTTTATAATTTGTTTTTTCTTTGTAAGGTGGGTTTTTTTCCAATTGTTTAGAGACACACTTAAAATTGTTAAGCCTATTTACTATTAAACAAAATTATATTAATCATGTAGATGATGTAAGGTAGAATAAGAATACCTTATATGAATTGTAAAATGTAAATAAAGTATTATTATTAAATTATAAATAAATACAAATAATATGGTATATTTAGTATAATGTTTATAATTCATTTAGAATTAAAAATTCAAAGCTATTGTTGACTCTGGTTATCGGTCAATATGATCGTTGAATTTTTTACAATCAATCTTTCAATATCATTTGTAACTCTGCTTCGATATCGTAAGTATCATTGGAAGTTTTGATACGTATGATAATAGTCTCAAATTATTTATCGATCCATATTTTTTTTAACGATTTGAAATATCTGCTAGTCAATTACTTGCCGAAACAACGGTTAGCGCACCCTTCACATGAATAACGGAAATTATGTATCTTCACGATTGAAGATACATAGAATTCCGTTAGATACATAGAAATTGACTGTCATTTGGTAAATCCAAAAGTATTCATAAATATGTAGTGTTTATTGGATTATGAAGCTGATTTTGGAAATAAAAATATCTGAAAATTATGTAGGCAGTGAATAAGAAAAAAATATAATAATACAATGTTTTTAATTTGTGATGCATTCCCAAGGCCTTTAATTTAGGAAGGGTGACACGTCTTTATTTTAAATTATTTAAAAATTATATTGTGTATATTTTATTGTTTACTTTAAAAGGATCACCACTATAAAATGTCCGTAATCTCTCGGTGGGCGTTTGATCCTGAACCAGAGCATGGTTTTTAGTACCTCCAACGGATTTAGCATTCTTGTTTTCTGTCCACTCCGTGCCATTCTCTTGTATCTACGGATCTTTCTTCATTGGCTCTCCGCCTCTGGTTTTCTTATTGACTTTTCCTCTTGTTGAGCTCCACAGCCGACAGTCAGTTCACACAGGGGCCATATACTGTGAAGAAAATTTCCTTGAGGATTCTCTTCCAATCTTTAAGTTCGATAAGGCTTACCCCTCTTTTTCTTGGTTTTCAGTTCTACAAGGAAAACATGGGTGCTCAGGGCAGATAGAATCCTTGAAAAGAAACGACTTTGGCCTAGACCCTTTTGTGGCAGATTTTTTCTCTCACAGGAAGAATTATCTTCGTTGTACTTGCAAATTTTTTTTTTTTTTTACTTTTTACACGTTATAACTTTTTCTACATTTTATCAGCTTTAATTGTGTTTTAAAACTTTAAAAAATAGTTTAGAATGTAATGGTAAAATCATTACTTAGGTACACAAATATTATATCCCCGTCCCTCTCCCTCAATCCCTGCCTCCCTCCCACTCTCTCTCCCTCTCTCTCTCTCTCTCTCTCTCTCTCTCTCTCTCTCTCTCTCTCTCTCTCTCTCTCTCTCTCTCTCTCTCTCTCTCTCTCTCTCTCTCTCTCTCTCTCTCTCTCTCTCTCTCTCTCTCTCTCTCTCTTCTTTTTTTTTTTTTTTTTTTGTTCCTTTTTTTTTTTTTTTTAATTTTATATTTTTTGTTTTTTTATTTATATATATTTTTTATCTCGTTTTGTTAAAAAAAAAAATATTTTTGCTTTCATTTCATCTGTAAGTTTAATAATGTATTTTGTTTTTGTACATTTAGATATATAGTTCAGTTATTGTATATATAAAAAAAAAAAAAAAAAAGAAGAAGATTGTAACATTTTTAGCTAAGTCATATATATATATATTGTCTGTAAGATAGGGCCACAGGCCCTAAGACAATAAAACAATTAATCAATCAACTCTCTCTCTCTCTCTTTCTCTCTCTCTCTCTCTCTCTCTCTCTCTCTCTCTCTCTCTATATATATATATATATATATATATATATATATATATATATATATATATATATATATATATATGTATTGTATTTTCTCAATTAGACGATGGCTAACTCTTTCTGGAACACCTGCATTACTATTTGCTCAAGTTAGATACCAATCAAAATAAGTTTTTCTCACTCTGAATATAACATTTAGGTTCTTCTATTTTATATAATAAGCATTGTATCAAAAGAAACAATTTATTATTTCATTTGTAGAATGTTTCCTTATTTTCCTATTTGTATATTTAATTAGTATCTATGTATACATTATCATTGTCATATTATTATTTCTTCTTTATTTTACTTTATTTCATTATTTATTTATTTTTTCATTCTATTTATTCATCATGTCTCTGACCAGATGTAACTAATTTCATTTCTTTCTGTACCAAGTTGTTATTCTTAACCCTTTAGTGCATGATTTTTTCTTTTTCATTCTAATATTTTTTTTTTTTTAATAAAAAAACCTTTTTTAATAACCTGTTTTGGTCAGGTTATTAATAGAAAAATACTGAAAAAAATATTTTTTACCTACAAACCTCATTTGTTCATGTTCAAAATTTCCTAAATCGGTATACACTATTATTCTTTTGAGATTTCGTTTCAGGTTTCAAATGGAAAGTGGGAAAAACTGACCAAATAAAGTAGAGTCCTTCTAAAATGACGAAAGCAATTGAAGCAATTCGGAAAAAGAAGATTGCCTAGGTAGAAGAAGGCCAGTAAATATTTTAATTTTCCGAATACAACACTCATGAGGTTGTCCAGCATGAAGTATGGTATACCTGAGGAGGCAGCAAAAACAAATTAGGCAGGCCTACAGTTTTGGGTAATAAAGAGCTGGTTCGCTATTGCTTTTCTATGGAACATTGGATTATGTGCGTTATGTGCTCACTGTGGACCCATGTGGATTGCGTGGAGATGAAAAAGATGTGTACATCTGCGATTACTGTCGATAAGGAATTAAAGTATAATTATTTTTAAAATACATTCTGTATCATTTTTTGAGAATATAATCTTTATTGTATTGTATTATATTGTACTCTGATTGTTATATTACTCATAAAAATAAACTAGATTGAATGTTCTTTGATTTAATACCATTTTTAAAATTTCGGTTAGTTTTACAAGGAATCCAATCTTAGCAACTATATCACAAATTGAGAAAGAGTAAGGTTTTATTATATAATTTGTTTTCTACTAATTTTTAATTAGTTTTTCAAAAAGTAAAAGTTAAATGACGCTCGACAAAGTAAATATTACATGCTTTTAAAACATATTTTTTTTACTATTTTATAATTTTTTTTTTTTTTTAATGTTTAACTTTTTATTAGAATAATTACAAGCTGCCTCACTCAAGGGCAATGAGTAATATTGATGACAGAGACTCATTCACACAATATGTACAATGACAAAAAAATTAAAATACAACAGCCTTTAAAAATACAAGAAATAAAATAAAAACTATATATACAATAAATAAAATAAAATATTCAACAGATAAGAATAGAACAAAATAAATGATAATATAAAATAGCTGATGATTTTTGTAACTAATAAATAAAAAAAATTAAAAAATTAAAGTTAAGAAGAAAAGAAACAATCATAACTACATTCTTACTCTATATACAAATTTTCAAACATTCCAGAGAACACCCCAATCCAAGCTCACCCCCCCCCCCTTAAGTAGGGGAAGCCGGGAACAGAGAGTTCCCAGCGCTGTTCCATCAGCTGCGTCACTAGTAAAGTCCAGTGGAGGCTGAGGGAGAGCGCTATGGTACAGTCACACAGGACTTGAGTGGAGAAGCTGGCCATTGCCAGAACCTAATTTTTTTAATTAAAAACAAAATAGGGGACCGATTTTGGGCACTCTCCTCTATATATATGTATGTATATATTAAATAAATACTACGAGCTTACTCTTTCAAAGTAGACGAGTAATGAGGATGACAATTAATTCAGTTATACAAGATGCACAATGAAAGTAAAAAAAAAAATACAATAAAGAAATAAATTTAAAAAAAATTAAAATAACAGACTCTGACTATACAAGAAATAAAATAAAATGAAATAAATTATTATATAAGATTGATTAGTATAACAATTCTAGATACATATAAACTAAAATATAAAAAGAAAAGGAAAAAAACAAACTTAAATACGATCATTCCTTAACCATCCAATGCATCTCAAATCCAATCCTTACAATACTAAATCCTCAACTCTTGGTCACAAACAAACTTATCCGCAAAGATGTGCCATACCTTTCTAATTTAGCTCAAGCCAGATATCCATCATTTCAAAATAAATTCTGTAATTTTTTGAATACACTAGTATCCCAACTTGTTGATACTAACTAAAAAAAAAAAAAAAAAAAAAAAAAGAAAAGAAATTATACGACATACTGTCGTTAAATTAGGTTTTTAAATTTTCTTTAAGTAACGTAATACATACGCCACTATAACTTATTGCTCTTAACTGTATATTAATAACTGAAAATTGTAATATTCTTCTTTATTGGCGTGACAGACGCATGAAGCTGTCCTTGACCTGCTCCACAGCCTTCCTCCAATCTTCCCGATCAGCTGTTCGTCTTAAATAAATTCTCGATAGTTTCTAGTTCTCTGAGACACCATCGAACCATCTTCTCTTAGGTCTTCCACGAGGTCTCACTCCATCCTGTCCCAGAAAAATTTTCGACATGTTCTACACTCGCCCATCCGGTAGACATGCCCCATCCATTTGAACCGTTGCACCCTCATGAAGACTGTTAGACCGTCAATGGCAAGTCACCATACAAATTTTATAGTTCCCGGTTCTTCCTTCGCTCCCACATACCATTTTCCTTTATTAGGCCAAATATACGTCTGAGTATTTTTCTTTCAAAGCTGTCCAGTTTCGTGGCTACTGACTTATTAATAGTCCATGTTTCGCATGGTGCATGTGGCCACCGGTCGTACTAGAGTTTTGAACAGCCTGATTTTGATTGTGAGAGGAGAAGGCTCTGTTTGCTGATATGATACGGCTTTTAATTTCCTTATTTTCATCGAGGTATTCGTTTATCCAAGCGCCTAAATATAAGAAACGTGTAAGAAATCTAAAGCCTAACGTGAAACGGTTTTGAACGTTTGGCCTCCTATACAATAAAAACGCTGGGTAAAAGCAGGTGTCCTCCTTCACAATACCATAATTTTTTATTTCTTCTGGTTTATATGCGATATGTGCGATGAGCTTGTTATATTGAAAAAACTTTATATGCTGTGTTCTGTAGACTTATCCCCAGATGATTTCTGCACTCTGTCTGATTTCCTTCCCTCTTACATATTGGGACTATGACTGATTCAGCTGGGAACTCCTCTTTTTCCAAAATTCTGGATACTAAAAAGCGAATTTCATGTCTCAAGTGTCCCCGTGCGCCTTCAAAAACTCAGTTGCTATTCCGTCTGGACCGGGAGCTTTGTGGTTTTTCAGTTTTTGAAAAATGATCTCAATATCTAGCTCATTGAGTGGAAGTATGTCGTCCGTGTTACCATCTTAATCTAAACTAACTCGTTGTTCGGACGGATTTTCAATGGTCGGATTAAGCAGTCCTTGAAAATGCCGCTTCCATCTGCTTCCTATATCTTCTTCTCTCACGAAGAGCTGACCATCTTCGTCTTTGACTGCATTACTGCCTTGGAATCCTATTCGGATTTCTTTCACTTCTTTAAAAAACTTACGTTCTTCATTGTCCCTCCGACACCTTAACGCCTTCAATCTTCCTCCTCAGGCCTTGCCTTTTCTTTCGTTTTATCATTTTCGAGGCAAATGATCTTAAATCTTGATCTTCTTTACAGCTTTGCCGTGTTACCCTATTTATGAACTGAAAATTGTAATATATTGTCAAAACAAAATAAAAATGGACTAAGTACGTTAGAAGAGGCAAATAATTCATTCATTTCTGATTCTATTGATCTTTTTATATAATAATCATCTATAGCTTAATGTTTTTAAAGCATCCTAATTTTTTTAACAATTCACGGTGGCTAGAAGAGATTATCCTAAGTGATAATTTTTTTACGATATTATATTTAATAATTTAACCTCAGGTGAGAAATAGCGAAGATGTGGCAACAGAAATTTACTAAAATTGGCAGAGGAAGTTGCGAAATGGGTGGCAGTATAACAGAGGAGGACCCTAAACCATTTACTATAATTTGGTAGGGGCCCTTCAGAACCCTTTAGGTAATGTTGTTCAACGTCCTCAACGAGACACCTAAAGATACAATTCCCTAGAACGAACGCAAGCACGAAAGCACCCCCCCCCTTCTAGTAATAGCAAGTGGTTACACCTTAACCTTCTGGCGGGAGACACACCAACGGGCGCGCGGCGGCATTTGATTGATTTTTGAGCTATAAAATATTATAAAACTAAACTATTTGACGACCATTCATAACATTACAGTGAATATGCGATTTAATTGGAAAAATATATTCTTACATTTTTGTTGGAAGGCAAGAAAAAACAGTTCACGAAGAGGCTTGCGGCAGCAATCTGGCCGCCCCGACACTCCTGGCCAGACGTACTCAACTTTCTAACTGACTGACACAGACTGTTTTCAAAGAAGAGGTATTACCGACCCGCTTCCGTTTGCCTAATGTTCTTATATAGGAATACCTCTAAGACTCTAATACCCTAGGAATACAGGGCCTCGCTGTGCTACGCTGACTTTTTGACAGCCAGTTAAAGATTTTTAAAAAAGGCGGTCAAATTGCCGCCCGCTGGAAAGTTTAATATTCACGCTTCAAACTTACAGTGAAGGCCCTATTGCTATTCTAGGGGGTACTGGGGATGTCTTTTATGATTTGTTTTAACACAAAACTGGCTGTTCGAACCTGAGCATCTTCATTAGTTCATAAAATGCTAGAGGTGACTCCTAAGCTCTATTAAGACATCCATAGCATTAATCTATGGGCAGAATAAGTTGAGTCTGAATCCAGAAAAAACAAAGGCAAACCTCATCTAAATGCCCATCCATACTATCCACTACTTTTCCTCAAAAACTATACAATTCATGTCCCAAATTTATTTATAAAACATAATGTAACTTTTGAATAATATCTTGGAATAATCATATTTCCTGAATCACGAGGAAATCTTTTTTTATTCTTAAACAACTTTTGCATTACCAGTAATCATTACGACTACGGATGCATACATAGTATATGGAGGACGCTCTGGTGAGCTCGAAATGTGATGTAAAAGAGTAATGAACTTTTTATCAGATTTATTTTTGGGATCCCCAAACGCTCCCATATATCTCACAACTATTCTGAAATTGGGTGGCTTTACCCCCTTTTTCCGACGTCAATACTTCATAGATGCACTTATATTTCAATCCTTGAAAACAAAAATCTCACCTATACACGGTCTGGCCAGAGACAGCAACCTGCTCACATCTGCTCTGTATTTTTTCCCTCTCAAAAGTGTTGTTTTTTCTTATGTTAAACATTAGAATATTGTTTAATTTCTTTTAAGTGCTGTGAAGTTATTTTCTAACTATAATCGAGGTAAGATCAAGTAACAATATATAATATAACATTCGTCTGTGTTACGGTGACTCATAATATCACAATACCTAACGTATTAAGACTGTCTTGAAACCAGCGCTTGCGTTTTACGTCAATATTTACTTCGAATAGAAAATATTTTTATTAATTTTATTTTTTTGTTTAAATTATTCTTTAAAATGGCTCTGTGCTCTATTTGTGAATCCCTGATCTCTCGGGACGACAAAAAAATAGTTGTCTTTTTCAAATGCCATGTTATTTTTCATAGTAAATGCAGTCAAGTAACAGATAAAGATTTTGAGACAGTAAATTCATCAAAAAAAACATGGTGCAAGTTGTTCAGATAAATGATCTATTGAAAAATTAGTGAGTCCACCATCAAATGAACCAGCATGCTCCGATATACTTACGGCACTCAAACAGCTCGGGGCGAAGGTCAACGAAGATATAAAAGATTTGATTGGCAACTCAAATTTAAAAACGAAAGTAGGAGAGCTGGGGATTCGCCTGAATAGGGCTGAGCAAGGATTTTTCTGTAACTCTATTGAAATTAGCGGCATCCCAAATCGCTCGGGGGAAACACATACGGCCATTGTGACAAGCGTTGGGGCAGATCTGGGTATGAAGTTGAGCATAGAGAATATAGACCAGATCGAGCGCCGCAGACCAAGGAAAGAGGATACTCGCTCTCCACCTGTAATAGTTCGTTTCGTGTGGCAGACTCTCATAGATGAGCTCTTACAAAAATGAAAGGTTAGGAGAGATTTTCCGACGAGGGATATGAGGTGGCAGGAGAATGCCTCTCACCGCGTATAATTTGGCGAGGAGATGACTCCTACAAATAGACGTACAGACGAGATTAGCGGGGAAAATCAAATATGTTTGGTTCGCTGCCGGGAGGTATTTTTGTATTTTTATTATTAGCTATTCTCATTTTATTTTTTTTTTACTCTAATAGTTTTCACCTTACTATGTTCTATTATATTTTATTAGAATCTAACTGTTGTCTTATATTATTATTTTTTTAAACTAAATTTTGTCATTTGAATTCAACCAAGTATGTAAAAGTTTGCGTCTTTTTATGAGATACTATTCACTTCCCAATCTCCTCAAAATGACCAACATCCTAACTACCTGTCACATAAATGCCCAATCCTTATACGCTCATTATGATGAATTTCTTCAATATTTTACCCGAAATTCCTACCATATTATTGCAGTGTCTGAAACTTGGCTTAAGCCTTTCATTCCCTGTTCCTTAGTTTTCCTCCCTAACTACACACTTATCCGCCATGACCGAGAAGGCCGGACTGGCGGAGGTGTGGGTTTGTTTGTCCATGATGGCCTCAAGTTCCGAATCCTTGACCGCTCAAATCCTACTGATCTACCTCAATTCGAGCTCCTTTTTGTAGAAATTTCCTACAAAACTCTCAATAAATGGTAGTTTACCGCCCTCCTCATGTTCCTTTTGACTCCTATTTCGAAACATCCCTTTACAACTGTGTTCCTTTCTATACAAATATCATTATTTCAGGAGACCTGAATTCTAATCTCCTCTCTGACTCACGTGATAAACTGTTCCTTGAAAACCTATTTTTTTTCCTTTATCTCTTTATAGTTTCGTTCTCCCCTACCCACTACACTTCGTCGTCTGATACCTGGCTTTACTACCTCAGCTCCTGCATACAACGTTGCTAATTATTATTATTCCTACATCTTACCCTCTGAACTTATTTCCTCAATAATGAAGTCCAATTCCAATTCTACCGGCATAGATGAAATCAATATAAAATTGCCTTAAGAAAGAAAAATTAGTACAATCTCAGTTATTTAACGTCCTTGAAGAATCCAATCTCCTCGATCCCCTACAATCCGGCTTTCGGCCCGGCTACTCTACACAATCCGCTCTCCTCAAAATCACAAATGACATGTTTTCTGCCATAGACGAAAAAAAACTAACTGTAGTGTTACATCTGGACTTCTCTAAAGCGTTTGATTCCCTGGACCACTCTATCCTTTTTTCCAAATTAGAATATTGAAATTTCTCCTTCAGTTCCATCCGCTGGTTTCAGTCTTTCCTTTCTCACCGTTCCCAAGCAGTTAAAATACCTAACCAATCCTTATCTACTTTTCTCACTATTACTTCTGGTATTGCTCAAGGGTCCAGCATTTCTCCTCTTCTTTTCAATACCTACATCAACGATCTACCTAAATTCAATTAAGCACTGTTCCTATCACCTCTACGCAGATGATTCCCAAATCTATCTTTCTTTTCCTTCTTCCGAGCTTCCTTCTGCTTTCGCCAAAATTCAGGAAGACCTGAATAGAATTAGTGCCTGGGCGACCTTAAATAAATTACAATTAAATGATCAGAAAACTCAGGCCATTATAAAAGGATCTAGCTCCCTCCTTAGTGCATACACCTATTATACTCCCTTAATCCTAAATAATCATCCTATCCCTTTCTACTCGTCTGTTAAAAATCTTGGAATTATTTTTCATCAGACTCTTTCTTGGAAATTTCAGATTGCCCAAATCTCCCGCCGGTCTATTGGTCTACTTAAATTATTCCACCGATCCCGTCACCTTCTTCCCCAGTCAACTCGTAAGCTTCTAGTATCCTCCTTAATATTCCCTTACCTTGATTATGGTTGTCTAGTTTATGGTGGTCTCTCGACGGTTCTCGAAGACAGATTGAAACGAATTATGAACTGCTTTGCCAGATTTGTCTCCGATATACTCGTACCTAGGTGATCCCACGTTTCCTTCCTCTATTCCCCCGGCTTTATCCCACATTCCGTAGAAAATATTTCCATGGATCATTCCTTTACCAAATTATCAGCACCTTTCATCCCTCCTATATTTACAATACGCTTCAATTCAGATCTGCAATCAATTCAATGAACACAATATACCGTCTTTCTGATCTATATACCCCATCCCACAGAACTACTACATTCCAGTGCTCTTTCCTATTCCGCTCAACCATCCTATTGAATTCCATTCCTTCTCATATTAGAAAAGCGAAATCTCTAAAAACATTCAAATCCCTCTATTTCTAGTACCTCCTTCTTATCCAAGGTGACGCTTGCCAACAATCTATTTTCTCAATTAAAGTATATCTAGCTCTTTTTTAACACACTCAGTGTTACCAACCAAAATAATTTTTTCTCACTCTGAATACAACATTTGGGTTCTTATATTGTATATAATAAGCATTGTATAAAAATAATTTATTAATCATTTCATTTGTAGAATATTTTCTTATTTTCCTGTTTATATATTGCATTGGTATCTATTGATACATTATCATTTTAAGATGTAATTAATTTCATTTCTTTCTGTACTAAATTGTTATTCTTAAGGGACTTAAGGGAATAAAATTAGTTTCTATTTCTATTTCAATCTCTATGTTTATGAACTCGTTACACTGCGCTTCTCCATCCACCTCTTAAATACTAGAACCCAATCCATCAACCTGTACACTACTGCTCATCGAACTGCATCCTTCGAAAAATCCTTTGTTATTGTTCATACTTTGTTATTCATCCTTTGTTGTGGAATTCATTGTCCATCTCAATTCGAAAATGCTCCTCTCTAACTTTCTTTGACCATTATCTATTTCTGTATTTTCTGAATTTTCAATCTTCCTAGCAAATTTAGATAATTAATATTTATGTGATAGATATTATAAAAGTATATAATATTATATACACTTTGTTTATTCGTTTTACAAGAATATTCTTTAATTTTGAACAAAGAATGTAATCAATGATCACTTGTCATAGTCAGACGACTGCCTTAAGTATTGCACTCATATGTTATTCTCAAGGGACAAGCATAAAGCCCCAGAATAAAGTTTATTTTAATCTTCTTCTTCTAAAAAAAAAAAGAAGGTTTTATCTTTGTAATGCGGCACACTATTGTTCTGGAGAGTTCTCATTCTCGACATCCAATCAGCTTAGAGTAGAAAAAGGGTTTACCTAACAACTTATGAAATTTATTTAAATATAATTGGCTCGATTCATATAAACTATTTTTACTATTTAAAAAATTCAATGTGGGATTAGCGGACTTCTGTTCTTTACTATATTTACGTTTACGGATTATAAAGAGCTGTTATCAATCTTGCCTTTTTTTATATTTTACGATTACTAAAATTGACCTCACAATGTTTGCAATGCCATCAAATATGATCATGGCAACAAACACAATGTAGAGTACTTTTCTGTGTGGTGATGAATGGCAGGAATAATTCATTCCTCCCCTTTTACCTAGAGGTGAAAACATCACACCCAAATCACACGGAAGTGATACTGACGTAATGCATCAAAAGCAAATTAGTTTTTCTATTCTCTTACACGACAACGCCAGACCTCGTGTTTCTAAATGGGCATTGAAGAAACTAAACTGTGTTACGAAGTCTTTCCCATCTTATTCGCCAGACTTATCTCCAACAGATTTCCATCTGTTCAGGAATTCACAACTCCCTTAAAAGTAAAATTTTTGAAATCGATTCTTATGTCAAAAATGCGTTTTGTGGCCTGATCTCTTCACAAAACACTTAATTCTGCATTTGTGATTGAAACATTTATTAAAAGCTACGAAACATGAACAGAAAATGGGGTAAAATATTTTAAATAAAAATGTTTTAATTTTATAAAGTTTATAAATATTGGTACCTACTACTAAATATAACAATACTGATACTCACAATCAATATAGTATTAGTACTCATATTGTATTCAGTATAGAGTGATACGAATCGCTTGGCTGATTCATCAAGCGAATATTATAATTTTTTGGATGAATTGATGAATGATTATGAACAAGGTAAAGAAATTGAAGATGAAGAAATATATGCTGGTAGCTATGTTTTGTGTTTTAAAGCATTTTATAGCTTTGATCAAAGAAAAAGTCGTCTCGTTCACGTTCAACATTTGATATTTGAAGAAAATTTCATCAAATGATAGAATCCCAAAATTTATTCTTCTGGACATCGCTACTGATTATGAAATTGAAATAAAAGGTATAAAAGGAAAAGCACCACCGCCATCTTTTAAAACTGGCACTGGGAGATTATGTAAACAATTACTACATCGTTTCATGGGTCCAATGATTCCATTTTTTCTATAAAAAAGTCTGTGACACTCGTTAATAATAATTATAGATACATAAAAGATTTCTTTTTGTTAAAAGGTTTTAGAATAAGTTAAGTTTTTATTTACTTTCATCCGCTAAATTCATTGTTGTCACCTTTCTAGTCGGCCTTCTAGTTCAATAATCTAGTCGACTTTTCTTGTTTAAATATTCTATTTTGTTTAATAAATTTTATAAAAAGTTATTGCTGATGTGTTTCTCTGAATATAATTTTAATCATCCCTATAAACCTATGGAAAAATGAATGTCCATTGGTACAAGCGCTAGAGTCCACGGGTACAAAGGGGAAGGTACCCATGGACACTAATTAGTAAGTTATAAAACATTATTTTCTGTAAAAATAAAATTACTTTTTAAAATAAAGACACCAGGGTTTGATAGCCCCTTAAATTTCTTACCTAATGGTACAATGACCACTCAGATAAATAAAGCACCGAAAATTAGAAAAATTTATAAGTGAAAATGGTCCACAGGTGCAGCACCTTGCCACATATATGTATATATGTTTAGTAAGGTTCTTGAGGTTCAGTCAATAAATACAAAACAACTATTTTGGCGGCGTTTCGAGACTATATTGTTCTTATAATCATGCCCTACAGTGAAAAAATAGGTTACAATAAAATTATATAAGTTACACAAGTTATTTAAAAACATAAAGTTAGCTACAGTACAAGTATATAACAACACGTGTTAGAATAATAAAAATATATATAATTACAAAATATAGAGGAGTATGAAGCTACTTACAATGTTACTAGTGGACATGAATAGACTAACAATTCTAGTACAAAACTAACCTAGGGGAGTTTTAAACAGACAGTTACAAAGGTTGTGGGGAAAACCCAATTTCTTAAAAATTAAGTTAAAAGGTCTGGACAGAAATTCCCAAAGATGCAGGTACAAAAATATATCAGTGTAATATTCTAATAAATGGAAGAATGATGTAAATAAATGTAAATGTATATTATTGGTCTGAATGTAATAAGTTGGAATAACAGGTGTTAAAATTTAGAACGTCTGATTTTTTGTTTATTGCGCGATTTTTAAATTTTTCTATGGTTATCATTTCTTTAATATTTCTTTTAAAATTATTTTGTTTTATAATTTTGGGGAAATTAAATTTAAAAGAACGTTTTGTTTGCCTGTAATGTGTGGTGAGAGCTGTTTGGTCAGGTTTGTTCGGGTTTTTATTTATAGACGTGCAACTGTATTTATGTAGATACACTCGTCGTTTAAGATATTGTTCCGATGTACCAAAATAAGACATGCCACAACTATCTTCACACGGAATTTCATAAACAATATTAGACTGTAACTCTAACTTATCCATATCTTTGGTTTTGGTAAATAATTTATCAATGGTGGAGGAATTTTTGAATCCCTTTCAACATTCCATTTCTATTCAAATATGTAGATGATATCCTTACTGCTATACCTACAGAAGACAATAAACATGAAATAATTTTAGCCGAATTTAATAAATTTTCAAATAGACTCAATTTTACTATGGAATTTGAAAACGATAGTAAAATACCATTTTTAGACTTACTTTTAACCCTAATGGTATAATAGATAGAGAATGGTGGAAAAAAACAATACATTCCGGAAGATATTCACATTATACTAGTCAACGCCCCAAAAATTTATCAAATGAACAACGCAAAAAGTTTAATAAATCGTGCAATAAAGTTATCTTCAGAAAAATATAAACAAACCGCGGAAAATAAAGTAGTGGACCTTCTTTTAAAAAATGGATATCCACATAGACTCATTTGTAACTTACTAAAACAAACAAATATTCAACAGAAACAATAAGAAATTAATATTAAGAGATATTACACCATCATATACCAACACTATCAGAAAGGATGAGGAAAACACTCACAAATAACCATAAAACTGACTACACTGTCACATCAAAAACACCTCCACCATTGATAAATTATTCACCAAAACCAAAGATACGGAGTTACAGTCTAATATTGTTTATGAATTTCCGTGTGATGATAGTTGTGGTATGTCTTATTTTGGTACATCGGAACAATATCTTAAACGACGAGTGTATCAACATAAATAAAGTTGCACGTCTATAAATAAAAACCCGAACAAACAGCTCTCACCACACATTACAGGCAAACAAAACATTCTTTTAAATTTGATTTTCCCAAAATTATAAAAAAAAATAATTTTAAAAGAAATATTAAAGAAATGATAACCATAGAAAAATTTAAAAATCGCACAATAAACAAAAAATCAGACACTCTAAATCTTAACACCTGTTATTCAAATTTAATACATTCAGACCAATAATATACATTTACATTAATATACATCATATAAATCCATTTATTAGTATATTACACCGAAATATTTTTGTACCTGTATCTTGGGAATATCATCCAGTCCTTTTAACTTAATTTTTCCTAGGGAATTCCCCATAACCTTTGTAACTTTTTTCATAATTCCCCCAGGTCAGTTGTGTACTAGAATTGTAAGAATTTAGTTAGTCTATACCATATTCACCAGTAACATTGTAAGTAGTTTCATACTCCTCTATATTCTGTAATTATATATATTTTAACGGGTATTTAACAGACTTAGACAGTTCGGTTTAATCAACTTTCTGGGCCACACGATTTCAAGGGAGGGAGTAAGGCCTGACGCAAGGAAGGTAGAGGCCATACGAAGGATGGACATTGCGTCGGATGTGAAAGGGATAAGGAGGCTCCTGGGGATATGAAATTACTATCGGCGGTTTGTTCCTGAGATGGCGAGACACCTCGTACCCCTGAATGACTTGCTGAAAAAGGGACGCCAAATCGTTATTACCCCTGAAATCGAAGACAACATCCGGAAGTGCATGGCGAGACTGCAAGAGGAACCGGTTCTCACATTCCCTTACTTTACGAAATCCTTTACGATCACGACGGACGCTAGCGAGTATGCAGTGGGGGCCGTGTTATCCCAAGAGGGAGATAAAGGGGGACAACCCGTAGCATATGCAAGTAGACGTTTAACGGAAGCGGAGGCGCGTTATAGCGCGCTGGAACGGGAATTGTTAGGCGTAGTATGGGCGGTCGAACATTTTAGACCGTACGTGTTTGGGCGGAAGTTTAAGGCGTTAACAGATCATCGGCCGTTAATGTGGGTAGGGAAGTTGAAGGAATCGTCGGCAAGGTTCACTCGGTGGAAGGAATTATTAAGCCAGTACAATATGGAAGTCGTATACAAGCCAGGGAGGGAAAATATTGTAGCCGACTGGTTGTCACGAGCATTACAGATGAATGCGATAGAGCCGGAAGCTGGAGAACATTCAGGGGGAATCCAGCATTTTATTCGGGAGTGGACACCGGAAGGAGAAGGGGAGCGAGATTCGAAAGCAATGGGAGATGAGGGGGAAGTAGCGCAAGAGGAGGGTTCGGAAGGGGAAAGAGCGGAGGGAATAGAGGGCATCATCAAAAAAAGTTCCAGGACTGAATTTTTATACATTTATTCATACAACATACAGGTTATTCAAATTTGTCTCCTTCGAAGCACTCCCCTTGGGAAGCTACACATTTTTCCCACCGGTGTTTCCACTGATCAAAGGCCCCAGAAAACTCTTCTTTTGTAAAGGTGTTTAGCATCTCCGTTTTTTTTTTCTTTAATTTCGTCAACTGTTTGAAATCTTCGTCCTTTCAGGTGTCTCTTGAGCTTCGGGAAAAGAAAAAAGTCGGCTGGAGCCAGGTCAGGTGAGTAGGGGGGCTGAGGAATGACAGTCATTGCGTTTTTTACACAAAAGTTACGGATAACTAATGCAGAGTGAACAGGAGCATTGTCATGGTGAAGGACCCAATCACCACTTTGCCACAGCTCAGGTCTCTTTCTTCTCACAGCATTACGCAATTTTCTGAGGGTTTCAAGATAAACAAAACGATTAACTGTTTGACCTTGTGGAAGGAATTCATAGTAGACAACACGTTTACAGTCAAAGAAAACCGTAAGCATGACCTTCACATTTGATTTGACTTGGCGTGCTTTATTGGGTCTTGGAGAACCTTTTGATGTACATTGTGATGATTGGGCTTTTGTATTCACATCTTAACCAAAAACCCATGTCTCGTCTCCCGTAATGACATGTTTCAAGAAGCTTTCGTCGTCATTTGCCTTTTGAAGAAGTTCCTTAGAAACATGAGTTCGGTGTTGTTTTTGGTCTTCAGTCAACAGTTTTGGCACAAACTTTGCTGCAACACGACGCATTTGAAGTTTTTCAGTTAAAATTTCCTGACATGACCCAAATGAAATGTTAAACTCTTCTGCCATTTCACGGATTGTTAGTCGACGGTCTAATCGTACGAGAGCGTTCACTTTAGCAACATTGTCATCATTGATTGGCGTTGAAGGGCGTCCGGAACGAGCATCGTCGTCTGTGGATGTTCGGCCATCTTTAAACCTCTTGAACCACTGATGGCAGCATGATCGGCTTAGACATTATTCACAAAAAGCATCTTGTAACATTAAAAAGGTTTCAGAAAACGTTTTGTTCAGTTTCACACAAAACTTCACACAAACACGTTGCTCTTCTTTCACAATCATTTTTATAAAATAACCAAACTCTATAAAACTAACCTAAAACAAACTGTGCTAATGTTACTTTCAGTGATGTTATGATAGATCTGCTAATACAGCTGTGTTCCTGTTGAGTCAGGCAATACAATGCTGCCAACCGCATCGCTGTGAGACATTGCATTCCCATAGTATATAAAAAGTCCTGGAACTTTTTGATCACACCTCGTATATATATATAAGCTGTAAGAATGACGTCTTTCTCGACAGTCGGACAAAGACAACCATAAAAGGCGTGTAATATTATTTGTAAACCTCAAACAATATAGCTATTTTTGGAAAAAAAAAAAAAAAAAAAAAAAAAAAAAAGAAAAGTCCATTTATGGAGTTTTTCGATATTATCTTTATCAAATTGTTAATATAAATATTTACCTAACTTTTAACAATTTTCGAGATATACGGTATAATTTTTAAAAAATATAAATGTTCACCTCACATTATGTCAAACATTTACTTCAAGTACCAAAAACGTATACTTATAAAATAAAAGTAAATTTGATGCTCTATAACTTTGATTCTGGCATTTATTCTGAGAAACGATAGTGAAAGGCACTAGAAGCAAAAGTTTGATATAAAGTGAGGTAAAAATTATTTTTTTCCAAACATTATCGATTTTCAATACTCAAAAACGTATGTTCAACAAATAGGTTTAGAATCACTTTGATAGGAAATTTGATTAGCTTTAATTATTATTAGAAACATATCCACAAAGACTAAAAACTCAAACCTCGCCACTTGCGCACAAAGAATCATTGATAAACAAATACCAGCTCCAGCTACTAACGGAAAACCCGGCGCCCTTGCAGCACTACACTACTTTGGTATCCGTCCTTGCAAACAGATGTCTAGATCTAATCAGCCTGACATCAAATAAGGTGGAAGCTAGTCTACAGGAACTCAAAGCTTGTACCCTTGAAACCATTCACGACCGGTACCCTCCGAATGAATGGCTTTACATCTATACAGACGACTCTTACATCCCTGAAACCAGAGCAGCCGGTACTGCCAGCTATTCGAAAACATTACGCCAGCAACTACGATGGCGAGATTAGTGCCGTCCACGAAGCCCCATCGAACTCCTAGCCAACAGCGTGTACCCAGAAAGAGTAGTCTTCCTCGTCGATTCCCAGGCAGTAATAATAGCTCTAAGCAGCAATGCCACCACGGACTGCATTAAGACAATTAAGTGTCGCAGAAAAATTCCATAACTCATTTTAACTGGGTGGGTTGTCTTCCTACAATGGGTACCCAGCCACGTGTGGCTCCATAGTAAGGAGTATGCTGACGCCAAGGCTAAGCAGGGAGCAGAGTCAGATCAACCTATCGTGCCACTCACTTTAAAAAGAGCCAGAAATCTGATGGACGCCACTGTCAGTAGCGTAACTAAGCGATTGCATCAAGCACTGGCAAAAAATGGAAGGAACTTGCCACGGTAGTAGGGCCGATCGCAGGAAACATCGAGAGAGCTGAAGCCGTTGCGCGATTTCGACTAATCCCAGGACACGACTACTTGCTCCGCATTGGCTTGCTAACAGAGACTTTTGCCCGTTATGCAACCTCGGATGCATGGACGGAGATCATCTGAGGGTTTGCACTGCTCTCACCTACCCATAAGAAGACATTATCAATCGCTATTGGGAGGCTCGTCGTCAGATGGCTAAACTACCACAGACGGGCGTTGGATAAATAAATAAATAAGTGTTGTACTATCCTGGGTTCCTGACAATTGACGCAGGTAGGGGGCTCCAAACCGCGGAGAAGGTAGCCATGTGAGAATTCACAGTGGCCGATTCTCAGGCGGAACAAAATTATTTCCTCCTTTCTAGACGTCCTGCAACTTGTTTGCCACTTTGCTGAACAGTTCGACTTTACATTTAACAATTTAGACCTATTTGTTTTCCAAGTCTCTTCCCACTTGGCTTGAATCGAGCATCTCACATGCCTCACCCAGTCTTCCTTAGGTGTAAGGTTGATGTTTTGATTTGAGGTGAGATGCTCGATTCAAGCCAAGTGGGAAGAGACTTGGAAAACAAATAGGTCTAAATTGTTAGATGTAAAGTCGAACTGCTCAGCAAAGTGGCAAACAAGTTGCAGGACGTCTAGAAAGGAGGAAATAATTTTGTTCCGCCTGAGAATCGGCCACTGTGAATTCTCACATGGCTACCTTCTCCGCGGTTTGGAGCCCCCTACCTGCGTCAATTGTCAGGAACCCAGGACAGTACAACACTTATTTATTTATCCAACGCCCGTCTGTGGTAGTTTAGCCATCTGACGACGAGCCTCCCAATAGCGATTGATAACGTCTTCTTCTGGGTAGGTGAGAGCAGTGCAAACCCTCAGATGATCTCCGTCCATGCATCCGAGGTTGCATAACGGGCAAAAGTCTCTGTTAGCAAGCCAATGCGGAGCAAGTAGTCGTGTCCTGGGATTAGTCGAAATCGCGCAACGGCTTCAGCTCTCTCGATGTTTCCTGCGATCGGCCCTACCGTGGCAAGTTCCTTCCATTTTTTGCCAGTGCTTGATGCAATCGCTTAGTTACGCTACTGACAGTGGCGTCTATCAGATTTCTGGCTCTTTTTAAAGTGAGTGGCACGATAGGTTGATCTGACTCTGCTCCCTGCTTAGCCTTGGCGTCAGCATACTCCTTACCATGGAGCCACACGTGGCTGGGTACCCATTGTAGGAAGAAAACCCACCCAGTTAAAATGAGTTATGGAATTTTTCTGCGACACTTAATTGTCTCAATGCAGTCCGTGGTGGCATTGCTGCTTAGAGCTATTATTACTGCCTGGGAATCGACGAGGAAGACTATAATGTCTGTAATCGACTGAAATATAATGTATAAAGAGAAAGAAGATAATGTGTTTGGGTAGCGCTTGAAATTCTGTGATATATAAGAAGATAAAAATGAAATATAAAAGTGAAATATGAATATAAAGAAGTAAAGAAAACTAAATAAATGAAAATAAGTAAAAAATGAAAATAAGAGCAGGGAACGGTTTTTTTTCTCTCATTTAAAAATTTCTAAATCCACCGGTTTATTAACAATCACGACAGGCAAGCCGTCATCACGGCAGTACCTGACCCTTCCTCGGGTGAACCAGACGTACTTCACCTTGCCTGCAGCCCTCACCTGCCTAGCTAGCCAGTAAAGCTGCCTGCTGGCCGGAGTCATCTCTTCCCCGATATAGATTCTATCGTCGCCGTCCCAATTTCGTCGCATATAAGCTCAATAATTTCTAAAATTGTTACATGTTGAGACTGATCCTTGTTTATTGCGTTTAACACACTCATTGAATCTGTGACAATTACTGATTTTTCATATTCGGCTTCCAGGCTGTGCAGAAGTGCTTCCTTAATAGCAGTTGCCTCTCCACTGAAAATGGAACAGACTCGAGGTAACTTAGACTTACTTCGTTTTCCGTCACCACTGCACAACCCACAACAGAATTTTCACATTTTGAAGCGTCATAATACAAGATTTTAGGGTCCTGAAATTTTTCTAAGAGAAGTAAAAAACTTTTGTTTGATTCAATAGGAATCGTATTACTTTTTCTGATTTTCTTTAGTGAAATATCAATGCAGGGTTTATAATGACACCAACATGGTTTTGTGATCTTTGGGTAGTGCTGAATATTATGCAGACTAGGGCCCAAATGGAGTTCAGAGAGCAAGTTGAGTCATCTTTGCTGGTAATTGCATTCTGTTGCCATGTATTCAGAAAAAAAAACATTTAAAGGATGGCCTTCTAATCCAGATAATTTAGCTGCATATTTTACAAACAGATATTTTCTCCTCAATATCAAGGAAGGCTCTTCCCTTTCTGCATATATGCTAAGAACAGGTGATGTTCTGTAGGCATCCGTACATATCCTCAGAGCTGTATTGTGGACTACGTCAAGCATTTGTAGAATCGATTGCCGGGCAAAGTTATAAATTACTGAACCATAGTCCATTTTACAAAGTAAAGTGGCTTGATATATCTTCAATAGACACTGTCTATCAGCTCCCCAACTTAAATGCGAAAGGCATTTTAGCAGTCCCAAGCCTTTTGAGCAACTATCCATGATATGCTTAGTATGGTTGATCCAGCTGAGCCGCTTATCTAAATACATACCCAGATACTAACCCGGTTATCAATAAAGGTTCGCCACTTAGTGTAATTAGTAAATTAAAAATTGATTTCTCTAACTCTGAAGTAAACTAAATTTTTTAATTGAACTAAATGTACAATCGGCCGTAGTAAAGGGCAATAGGTACAGAGATAAATGTATTCATTCACACCATTTATTAAAAGTAACACACACACACACACACACAACTAATAATAAAAAAATAAAAAATAAAACAAATAATCTTCATAAAAATTAAAGCAATACTTAATCACAATTAGCAAAAATAAAATGAAATAAAAATCAAAATTTAAATTTAAGAAATTAATAAAAGTAAAAATTAAAATTTAAAAAAATTACATTAATACTTTATATACAATACAAACACACTCAGCCGGGGGAAACCCGATTTCTTCCCTCTAAATTCCCGATAATCCTCTGAGGCGTCTGAAAAGAAGATGGCCTAGAGATCTTCTTGTGTAGATTTTTATTGAAGTGCTACTGATGAGTAGTTCTTTTCAAGTTTCACCATGTTATTTATTGTAAGCTTTTTAACACATTTACTTGACGCTAAATGTCCCCTCTGTAGTACCAAATGTTGCCACCACATAGCGTGCCAAAATAAAGAAAATTTAGATTCCTCCTCAAATCTCAACGGATCATCCGATTTTGGTTCTACAAAGTTAATTTTGTTCTATATTTCCGTAAAATTTGATGTATCTAATTTAGAAGGCCATATATGTGATATTTACAATTTTAGGTTCAAAAAAACTACTTTATAGTATTTTTTACATAAAAGTCAGGTAATAGCCATGTGTAGAGTAACAAAATATAAATATTGGCCAAAAAAAAAATTAATTATACGTACAACTTCGTCCGAAACACATAAATACGAAATTTCTATGCAATTGTCAGGTAGCAACTACATATATCATGACTAGAGCTTAAGATTTTTTTTATTTTTGTTTATTTACAATTTATTGAAATTTACAACTGTACCAATATACATTAAGGCTAAATGTCACCTCATTCTAGTGTGTTTCTGCCTCTAGAGATCACAGCACCTATAGGGTCAATTTTAAATTCCTCCTAATTAATAAACTGATATACATTTTTTAGATCTGAGAACGGATTTATTAATAAAATAGAAATAAAATTTGATGAATCCATTTTATAACGCCATATCTGAAATATTTAAAATTTTAGGTTCAAAAAAACTACTTTCCTGTATTGTTTAAAGAAAAGTCAAGTAATAGGAAAGTGTAGAATAACAATACATAAATATTGGCAATTTTTTTTTTTTTTTAAGTATACGAACAACTTCGGCCGAAACATATAAATACGAAATTTCTATGCATTTTTTTTTTTTCAGGTAGCATCTACATCTATCATGACTAAAGCAGCCTCAAACTAGAAATCTAAAGTAACATTTCAATCGAATGCATCGGTTGTTTTGGAACTCAAAAGAACATTTTTACGATCCAAACTGAAAATTTAGAAAAATTACAAAAGTAAACAATAATCAAAAATATATAACCAAAAAAACTACATAGGTATTGTAAATATATTTAAAAATGCGGGGTGCATCAAAATATAAGAAGGAATTAGAAAAAAGCATGTTAGAAGTGTGACAGAGGATAAGCGATTCCGCCGCCAGGCATAAAGACTTGTTCACTATCTTTTTCCCGTTATATATGAACAATGTTATAATTCTAGTCAATAAAATCATCATTGGGGAAGTGAAATAGAACAAAAGTTGTAGGCCCTCCAAAATAATGCGAACTTCCCCAATGATGATTTTATTGACTAGAATTATAACATTGTTCATATATAATGGGAAAAAGATATAAATAAAAACATTATTTTTTTTATTAATTTATATAAAACTAGTTGAAAAAAAAAGGAATCCATAAACTATAAATTATTATTTATTCCTATCACTAATTTAAAAATTCAAATTACTTATGCTATATTACTGCACATTAAAAAAAAAATATATATATTATGAACAAATATGACATACTATTTTTACATAAATGTTGCATATTCTTAATAAGGAATAATTATATTATGAGCTGTATTCATTAAAATTATTTACTTTTTTAATACCAAAAATCAAAAAGCTTTAGTACTTTAGTACTGATTTCATATAAAAGTGATGAATTTTTCAATTGAATGAGTTCAATAAAATAACGCCAATATGGAACACCAACGCACAGAAAGGTAACTTGTAGGTCTGTTCGGCCAAAAATATCATCATGAATATGACATAAGTCATGGTTTGACATAATGTTTTAGGCGCTATGTTGTTTTAATGAAAAAAAAAGAAAAAAAAAAATATGACATTTATAAGAGTTGGGGCTTTATTGAATTAATTATAATTTAATTTAGTTATTCACAATAATTTGATTCTTTTAATTCTGAAATGTAAACTGGTAAAAGTGGTAGGTTATAGGATATGTAGGTATACATATCCATGATCTATTGTTTTTCCAGTAATGAAGAAATTATTTTTCTATAACTAACACAATGATTAAATAAATTTAATACTTATAAAATTTTAATAGTTAAATCAGACTAGTTAACTGCCGACTTTTAATAAAACGCTTATAGTTTATTGAACTACCTGCATAACTCTGCTGATAAATTTTACGGGGCCAGATCGTACCTGCCCACATTCGCCTGGGCATTATTTGTACTTAGTACCTGCTGTCTTAGCTGTTACCCCTTACCATATAAATAATTAAATGATTTTATTGGCCTATAAGTCAAATAAATTATAGCATTTATAAATTTGTAAGATAGTTTAAATAGGCAGTTTCCTTCTTTCCCTTCCTGCCGCGCATATGCTTGAGATATAAAACCCATTTTTCTATCTAACGGTTTGCCGAAGGAATCCACAGTCAAGATTATGCTAGGTTCGGGTAAAAAGAAGAATGTAGAAAATATGTGAAATGACTAGATGGCATAGGATTAAAGGAAATATCAACATTTCCATTGATATCGTAGGTTTAAACAACAATGGTCTCGTAGGACAAGGTGTTTATAACCATTTCTTTGTGAAATTGATTTTTTTGTTCATTTTGATGAATACTTTTAATTGTTTCACAAGAGTAGTTTCATTTCTCATTTATTCGACGTATCACCCACAGTATAGGCTAATTTGACTATTTTCCTCCTTCGAAACCCTAAACTCAAAGTAAAGGTAATAATAAATAATTGTAAGTAAGCTTTTTTCTATGAGAAACTTCCCACGGTTTTTTTACGTCCCGGGGTCTAAATTATAAACATATAAAAATATGTTTTTTTACAGCTTAAAATTAAAAAACGGTTAGACATAAGAAGTGATTCATTACAAACCTTTTGATTTGAATAAGATGTAATTTTTGGAAAAATTTGATTTCGTAAATACTATTTTTATTTATTTTTTAAAAAAATAAAATATTTTTTTGAACTTCTGCATACCCTCTTTTCTCTAGTCTATTCGGTGAACTAACACGGAAGGCGGAAGGCTACAAAGACAAAGAAAATATTTATAAACATATTACAATGGATCTAATAAGGTATTTGATTTAAAAACGGAGTGTGTGGGTTTTAAAACCCCTTTACTGCGAAATAAGTATATTTTGCCACATATGATTCCATTTTATTCATTTTTTCTGTTCGGTGACTAAATTGTTGAAAGTATATATATTGATATTTACTAGCTTGCAATCAGAAAACGGCTAGGTGTATGAATAAATTTATTTAAAACATTTTTGAAACGTTTGATTCCAAAAAAAAAAAGTTTTATTTCAAAAAAAAAAATCGTATTTTATTTTTGACATTGATTATATCTCGAAAATAGTCGACTCTAGAAAAAATATGTCAATTTCTATAAAATCGATTGTGTAAAAATTTGTCGAAATTCTAATGGTTTTCGAGATATGCGTTATTGAAAATCGGTGATTTTCGGGAAAAACAAATTTTACCTCACTTTTTGTAAAACCTTTGCTTCTAGTACCTTCCCTGATCGTTTCTCAGAAAAAATTATAATATTAAAATTGTAGAGCATTGAATTTAATTTCATTTCATATATACATTTTTGGTATTTGAAGCAAATTTTTAACAAAAAGTGAGGTAAACATTTTTTTTTATTTCTAAAATTATCGATTTTTAATAAAATATAACTCGAAAACCGTTGGAATTTCGCCAAATATGTATAGAATTAATGTTATAGGAAATTCAATTAGCTTTAATTTCGATTTTTAGCGCATTTTTCTCGAGCCCACTGCTTTCGGGATAAGATCGAAAAATACGAAATTGCGACCGCTCCCCTCCCTTCACCTGGCGGAAGGTTAGGGAATTAGTGTTTATAATCGCTTAACTTCTGCCATACTTCTAACGTGATTTTTCCTAATTCCTTCTTATATTTTGATGCACCCTGCATTTTTAAATATATTTACAATAAGTATGTAGTTTTTTTGGTTATATAGTTTTAATTATTGTTTACTTTTGTAATTTTTCTAAATTTTCAGTTTGGATCGTGAAAATTTTATTTCGAGTTCCAAAACAACCGATGCATTCGATTGAAATGTTATTTTAGATTTGTAGTTTGAGACTGCTCTAGTCATGATGGATGTAGATGCTACCTGAAAAAAAAAATGCATAGAAATTTCGTATTTATATGTTTCGGCCCAAGTTGTTCTTATAATTGAAAAAAAAATTTTCGCCAATATTTATATTTTATTATTCTACACTTTCCTATTACTTGACTTTTCTTTAAAAAATACAGGAAAGTATTTTTTTTTTGAACCTAGAATTTTAAATATTACAGATATGGCGTTATAAAATAGATAAATCAAATTTTATGTCTATTTTTATTAATAAATCCGTTTTTAAATCTAAAAAATTTCTATTAGTTTATTAATTAGGAGGAATTTAAAATTGACCCCATAGCACAGTGGGACGAAACTATGTTTTTTCTGGACATCGCATTTTGAGCCTCTAAAAATTATTGCATAGATTTCAAATTTCATATGGGTATGTTTTCAAAGGTGTAGAATTCGAATCTAAAGTCAGTTTTTTCCCATCATTTCAGGACTTTGCTCTGTTAACCAATAGTGTGTCTAAAAAAATCCGATTTTCGTTTTTTCGTGTTTTGATTCAAGGGATATTATTTTCTATAATTTTTGATGCGCTCTATCGAATTTAAAAATCTGCAAATCAATCAGTTTACGTTATGTGAGTTAAAAGTGTTTTATGCCTTTTTTCTCGATCGGATTTTCCAAAAAAATTAACAATTTGCGGTTTGCCAGAAACCTGATAGGTAATAATTATTTTAAATATTGTCCCCAACCGAAAACGGAACCATTTAGTTATTTAATAGAAGTAATCAATTATAGCCCACAGGCTCCTACACTGTGGTTATCGAAATTTTATCTTTGGATCCATTCGTTCAAATTCGTCGTGTCAGTGTCAGTATTGTGACCTATTCCGACATCAATTGTAAGCATTTTTATTGGTGAATACCTGTGAATAACATTTGTGAAGTCCATTTGTTGTAGCAATTCGGACCACTTTTTTGTGCATGTTGAATTATCAAAGTAAATCCAAATATTCTCCAAGGTCGCAAGTGGTCGCAGACCATTTCGATCTTGAGTTACTTTTTATAATCGATATTTTAAATTAAAATGGGTTTCGACTTAAACAAGTTTTCAAAAATCAATTTTTTGTTGAAATTTTTAAATTTATTTTTTGTAATTATTTTTACAGGCAAACGTTTTATTGCCAATTGTTTTATCATGCTAAAAACTGAACAGCAAAAAATTTACATCGGATGTGTAAACAATTTCTAATGCAATTTAACAAAACGGGAAATTTGCGAGAACCTTTCATCAAACAAACATAGTATATCGATGTTGATGTCCTGTTTGTGCGCAATAAAATTATGTTGTTTATCGACAGTGACCTCAGCAAACATTTTATAAGTGATTCAAGCCACAAATATAAATTTTTGTTTTCAACCAATGTTTAACAAATTACATAGGCTCGTCCCACTTTGCGACATGGGCGTTGAGAATGGAGGCCCTGAAGGTTCTGTATAAAGGCGCAATTTTGCCTATTATTACTTAAGGCATTGAAATATGGCATCCAGGAATTCAGATTAAGTACAAGGCAAAGCTGGAAAGGGTCCAGAGGCTAATGGCACTCAAAATTATCAAAAGTTTTCGAACACTATCTTACGAAACCGCCTTTTTTTTGGCCAAATTGATCCCCATTAGTATACTAGCTGACAAATATGTAGGTAAAATAACCCAATCGGGTTACTGCTGAAATAAAAACACTAAAAAGATATAAACAGACTAAACAAAAGGGGTAAAACAAGGATTATAATGTGAAGGGAAGGAGTTCTGCAAATCCTATAAATATATAACAAAATCTTTAATTCCAAATATTCTCCAAGGTCGCAAGTGGTCGCAGACCATTTCGATTTTAAGTTACTTTTCAGTATTGACATTTTGAATTAAAATGGGTTTCGACTTAAACAAGTTCAAACATTTTTCTAAAATCAATTTTTTTGTTGAAATTTAAAAATTTAAATACATCTATTATTTTTATTTTTTGTAATTATTATTTTCACAGAAAAATAGTTTATTGCCAATTGTGATATCATGCTTAAAGCTGTGAACAGCAAAAATTTTACATCGGACATGTACAGAATTTCTAATGCAATTTAACAAAACGGGAAATTTGCGAGAACCTTTCAAACAAACCTAGTTTCTCGATCTTTTGTACTGTTAGTGCGTAATAAAATTATGTTTAACGTACTGTTGCTTATCGACAATGACCATAGAAAACATTTTATAAATGACATTTAGCCTTAACGTATATTTGTAAGTTTCAATAAATTGTAAATAAAAAAATCTTTTCATACTTTTTTTGTTTTTTGTGTTTTTTTTTTTTTTTTTTATATATTGTATACAATTTAGTTTTACCTTTTTGCTTGTTTTCTTTTCTTCTAGCCCTGATGAAGGTTTGCATTGCAAGTCGAAACGTCGGCATTATAAATTAAAAGATTATTTTGATCTGCTGTGTATCTATGACTGCCTTCCCCAACAATCTACATCCCTAAATAATTATTAGTTTTATACTTATGATTATTGTGTGTGTGTGTGTGTGTGTGTGTGTGTGTGTGTGTGTGTGTGTGTGTGTGTGTGTGTGTGTGTGTGTGTGTGTGTGTGTGTGAATACATTATTATCTCTGTACCTATTGCCCTTTACTTAGGCAGATTGTACATTTATTTAATTTAAAAATCAATTTTCTGGATTTGTTTACTGACCTTAGGTAAAAAGAATATAGAAAGTTGACCTAACCTTGGTATCTTGTTCTATTTTCCTAGCAGATATTGGCTATATTTCCCTATCAATGGTTTATGTGCTAATACATTTTCTCTCATCGGGTATGTTTATTCCTGGGGTCTTTGAGGATTTCTGACGGTCTCATCCCTATTGTATGAACCTTTGTGCCCTTCGGACTTCCTAACTTCGTCGTTGAGTTTCGTTTCTGACGGGGTAGGGGGGCGGGGGCAGTGACGATGACGTCCTGCGTGCTGCTCTACCGTTATACAGACAAAGCGTAAAGAGTAAAATGGAAACGAACTATTATTTCCGACTTATCATTAATGTTAAAAATTGAAGGGCATTTTTGCATTTTGTAACATTTTAACTGTTGCCATAAGAACTTGCTGACATGCCAAATGGTTTTTATAATGATTGTTACTTCGCGTGTTTCTTGGAGCCGAAGAATGACTTCCATAATGTTGCCTACGATTATAGTCTTAATGTGGCGGGGGATTAGGAGGTATAAGTCTCCCTTCTCATTACGTCCTCCGAGGCGATTGTATAAACTGACTGATGGTGGTTAGAATGTCGTCTTAACATTAAAATTGTTGTGTTGTTTTTTTAGTTTGATAGAAACATCTAAGCACAGCTGTCAGGATTTTTTTTAAAGAATTGGACAATTGCTATTCCCAAGGATATTAGTGCTTCTCGTCATTAGTTCCTTTTCCTTCTAAAATATTATATTATTACAATAAACAAAAATATTAAATAGTACAATTTTATAAAATATCAAAATTTAAAAATGCTTATTTTAAATAGTAAATAATAATTAGATAGAGCATCCGTAAAAAATATAATGTGCTATGTTGGAATATAAAATATTCTTCGAACTATTACAGATTAAAGATATTATTTATAGATGATAAATTAAAAAAATTCCATAAGCTGTTTAAATTTTTTTTTTCAAAATTACTATATTTTACAAATGAAATTAAATCATTAAAACGATAAAGTATATAAGTGAAATTCAATGTTTTATAACATTTTAATAATTTACTTTCACACCAAACCTTTATAGCTAACATAATATTTTTTTTTTAAATTTATGCTCAGTTAACAATTAAACTTTTTTAACCCAATTAATTATTTTCTTTTAATTTATTAGTTTATGGCTAAAAAATTATTTATGATGATGAATGTATTGTTAACTGTGAGTTTTTACTAAGGATATGAAATAGTCAGGGGTGCAGTCAGGATGAATAAACACGGCCAGTTTTCAAATGAAAAACTTATATTTTGGCGTGCCAACGTTAAAAAATTATTCGATTGGTAAAACCTTCAATTCAGTAATAATTAATTTTCAACTGATTCTTCTTTCTTCTTGTTGCCTTGGGCCCAAGAGGTATTCCTTGACTTGATCCTAAACTGCAAGTAGATAGCTACACATGTTACCTGACTGGAGTCTCATCTCACAGTGACTAATTAAACATGTTAACTCACTGGCGCTTCGCCTCACCCTGCCAAACCTTTATCGAAAGCTTCTCTTCCTCTCTTCACTGTCTTCTTGATTCGCAGCTTCTCTTTTATTTAATCACTACTTAATTTTAATTAACTATACAATCTTTCAAAATATATTTTGATTTTTGTATTACACATTAACTAGTTTTACAAATATTTTAATTTCATTACAATTTTAAATGATTATGTACAGCAAGATTTTAACAATTATATGAAAGATGTAAAATGTATTTTTTATTAAATCAGATTATTAAAAACATTGCAATATTTTTACTGGGCCACTGCTAGTTTAAATAATGTTTGAAATTTAAATGTAAATTTTCAATTTTTCAACAAAACAAAACGCAATGAAACTTTTCAATATTTTTTAAATAATCGATTAATGAAATAATAAAATAGGAATGTCTATATTGAGAAAGTTTTTTATTCATTAGTTATTTATTTAAATTCTGGAACCTTCGGTTACAACTGGCTATGTTGTTTTTCATGTAGATATAGGTATAGAGGCAATTCAGCTATATTGAAATCGTTATAGGTAAGTTTATTTGTGATATAATAATAAGCGTTGAGTATATCACGAAGGATTTGGGATTGTAATAATTTGAAGGTTCAAAGCTCTACTTCTTATGTACAAATAGGTTAACGTTGTCTTTTATATTTTATTGTACGCAATTATAAAATTTAAACGATTATTAATTAAATTGATTTTTTACATCTAAAAATGAAATTTAGACAAATTTATTTTAGATTAAAAAAAAAAAAAAAAATATATATATATATATATATATATATATATATATATATATATATATATATATATATATATATATATATATATATATATATATATAAGTTACACTATATATTTTTCCTTAGATATTTTTAATTTTAAGCTTTGACTCCTAACTATTGTAATCTATTTCTTAGAAACCCCTCGTGGGAACTTGCTCTCCTGTGAACTGTAATGTTAGCATAAAGCTTCCTAGAAGAAGCCATTGTAACCCTTTATAAACCTCAAGAAATTTTGTAATATTCTCTCAGTACATCCAGAGCCGTCTCCACGCCACTCTTCTTTCTGATATTGTAACTTTTATTGAATAAACTTCTTTTTTAAAAAAGTCTTTACTTTTAAATTGAAGATAACTGGCGCAGTCGGTAGGACATCGTCAAACTTGAGGGCATATCAAGGATCAGTATCAACTGTTTGCTGACGAGTCCATTCAGAGGAAGACGAGACGTTAAACTGGCATGGATCTGACTATCGAAGTCATCTTAGTGTAAGTGATTTTTTTTTATTTAAGAGATATTATCTCAATATTAAACTTTTTTTATTTTTCAATTTAATAATTTTGAATAAAATCTATTCTATTTTTAAAGAAAAGGTTATGATTTCATTACTATAACTATAAAGAAATATTTTGTTATTTAAAATATAATTTTTTATTTTTTAATATTAAGTTAAATATTAAGTTACTGTATATTAAGGATAAATTTAATTTTCATTTCA
Organism: Euschistus heros; assembly: GCA_003667255.2. NCBI lineage: Eukaryota > Metazoa > Arthropoda > Insecta > Hemiptera > Pentatomidae > Euschistus > Euschistus heros. The sequence goes on from RCWM02000147.1 coordinate 421,151, forward strand.
TATTATTTTAATTTCATTGCATACTATCTCATTTTATTTTTTGTTTGTTATATTAAATATTTTATAAAAATGGCACCTCCCACATTAAAGAAAGAGTATCTAGAGATGATACCTGATTTCCATGGTGACCCTATGTCACTAACGCGATTTCTAGAAATTTCTGATAAATTAATAAACAAATTTTATAATCACGAAAATACTGCCGATTTCCAAAACGATTATTTAATAGGATCAATTCGTGCTAAAATTAAAGGAGCTGCCGCCGACATGGTTAATAGTAAATATATCAATACCTGGGACGATATTAAAAATGCGTTAAAACAAGGGTACGCCGACAAACGCGACGCGTACACTCTAAATATTGAAATGGCGGGAATGAAACAAGGCAACGAAACCCCTTTCGAATTTTATAATAAAATACACTGATCAAAATAATCTGGATAGTGATCAAAGTAATTTTTTAGATCCCAGCCTAGCACAGGAACCATGGACGTAATAGACCTATTTAATTTAACCCGTTTTAGTGCTCTTCCATATATAATTCCACCAAAGTCAAACTTAAAAATTCTAATAGACACTGCGTGCACAAAATCGCTTGTATCCGTCCTTGTAGCAAATAAATATTTTTTTAATAACATTACTCACGAACCATTTAAACTTACTAGCGCGCACGGTTCTTCTATACAAAATTTTAACGCTAATGTAGATTCATCTAAATTATTTCCCAACACCAAAACTCCCCTGAAATTTGGCATTTTTGACTTCCATCCTAAATTCGATTTATTGTTTGGAACAGACAGTCTTAAATTATTAGGTGCGAAAATTGATTTAGTAAATGATATACTAATCACACCTTTTGGCAATTTAACAATTCATTATGACAACAGACCCCCTCAATCTGAATATACTTACATCTTAAACAACGATTCTGAAACCGTAATCAAAATTCCAATCAAAAATATCTCAAATGGAGAAGGAATCATTCCTCATACCGATTTCAATAATTGTCTTAAAATTCATGAAGGTTTAATTTCAATTAAAAATAACGAAGCTATATGTACGGTAAAAAATAATTCGGATCGGTCATTTAGATTAACTATTAAAACCCCAATCCTTGTGAAACCAATCAGAATTTTTAAAAATAACGAATCTCATAATATAAATTTAATTAAAACAAAAGAATCAGATTTCAATGAAGTCAAAAATCTTATTCGCACGGACCATTTAAACGAAGAAGAAAAAAAAAGAAATTCAAAATTTAATAAAACAATATTCTGATCTATTTTATTTAAAAGGTACTCCACTAACTGCAAATACGCAAATCAAACATAAAATCCTAACTAAAGACGAGATCCCAGTCTATACTAAAAATTACCGATATCCTCAAATATTTCAAAACGAAGTGAAAAGACAAATTGACGAAATGCTAGAGCAACAATCATTCGCCCTTCTTTTTCACCTTACAATAGTCCAATTTGGGTAGTTCCAAAAAAATTAGACCAATCGGGAATACAAAAGTGGAGAATAGTAATTGATTATAGGAAATTAAATGAGAAAACGGTCGATGATAAGTATCCTATTCCGCATATAACCGAACTGCTGGATAAATTAGGCAAAAGCAGTTACTTTTCAACAATCGACCTAACAAGTTCGTTTCATCAAATTTTATTGGATGAAGAGAGTATCCCTAAAACAGCATTCTCAACCGTAAACGGTCATTACGAGTTCCTAAGGTTACCTTTTGGATTAAAAAATAGTCCACCAACATTTATGAGAGTGATTAACAACATACTCATGGGCGTTCCAAATTGTGTTGCCTATTTAGATGATATAATAATTTACAGTACGTCCCTTCAGGAGCATTTATCAATTTTAAAGCAAGTTTTTAAAAAACTAAGAGAATCTAACTTAAAAATTCAGCCCGATAAAACCGAATTTCTAAAAAAGGAAATAGAATATTTAGGACATCTCGTCACATCAAACGGAGTAAAACCAAACCCTAATAAAATCCTTGCTATAAAAAATTATCCCATACCGAAGACTACTAAACAAATTAAAGCTTTCCTTGGACTACTAGGATATTATCGCCGTTTTATTCCAAATTTTGCACACCTCACAAAACCTTTGACCCAATGTTTAAAAAAAGGATCGAAAATTAACATCGCGGATAAAAATTATTTAGATAGTTTTGAAACCAGTAAAAATATTTTGATTAATAATCCCATCCTGCAATATCCGGACTTCAACAAAACATTTTGTTTAACGACAGATGCATCAAACGTAGCCTTGGGCGCTGTATTGTCACAGACGCACGGAGGACGAGATCTTCCGATAGCTTACGCGAGCCGTACTTTAAACGAAAGTGAATCAAAACTGTCCACTATTGAACGCGAACTTCTAGCTATTGTTTGGGCTACCAAATATTTCCGACCATATCTTTATGGCAGAAAATTTATCATTCAAACGGATCACAAACCACTTCAGTGGTTACAATCATTAAAAGATCCAAACTCAAAATTATATCGTTGGAAACTAAAACTCGAAGAATTTAAATTTTGAAATAAAATATAAGAAAGGTCATGAAAACAAAGTCGCTGACGCACTATCGCGAGTAGAAATTAATTTAACAGAATCTGAAGACCCTGATACTATTATTAATGATTTAATAGAACAATTTTACCGCGAAAATGAAACATCGGAAAATGCATCTCTTATCGTAAATTTTGATGAAAATGAAAATTTAGATAATATAACAGAAGAATCTGAAACAAATTCCGTTCACTCTAATACTTTAGGAAATACAATAATCGAAATACCAATAGCAGACTCTCCAGTAAATTTAGGAAAAAATCAGATTATTTTAAATTTAGTTGATATTAATCCCGCGAAACCCAAAATCGAAAAAACTGTTTAATAATACTAAAAACAGAATTATCGCTCAGATATCAAAGGAAAATTTCGAACAAGATATAATAAAATTAATTAAAGAATTCGTTGAACCAAAAGTTAAATATTATTTATTCTTTGAAACTGATTTTTATACCCAATTTTATGAAACCATGGTAAAATATTTTAAACATTCGGAATTAAATTTTGTAAAAACTACAAGTAGATTAATCGATATTCAAGATCCTGATGAACAAAATAGTTTAATAAATGATTACCACATTGGCAAAACAAACCACCGCGGTTCGGAGGAAACATTTAATCGAATAAAAAGATTGTATTATTGGCCTAATATGAAAAACTTAATTCGAATTCAAATTAATAATTGCGAAATTTGTACGGTATCAAAATATGATCGGAATCCTTTAAAACTCCAATATAACGTTACTCAAACACCATCTAAACCATTTGAAATAGTTCACATGGATACAATCACACTAGAAAACAAAAAATATTTAACTCTAATCGACTCCTTTTCAAAATTTGCGCAAGTTTATAAATTAAAAAATGGTCAAGCAACTGAAGTCGTTAATAAATTAATTTCTCATTTTTCTCATCACGGGTTACCAAAACAAATAATAACAGATAACGGTTTAGAATTTAGAAACTCATTATTATCCGATTTATTAAAATTACACAGAATCCAACTACATTATACAGCTACTCAATCACCTCAATCAAACGGACCCATTGAAAGATTTCATAGCACATTAATAGAACATTTACGGTTATTAAATAATAGAGACGAATTCAAAAAAGACGCAATGGAAAAAAAAATTAAATATGCCGTACTCGCGTATAACAACACTATTCATTCCATCACACAACTAAAGCCAATCGAAATAATATCTGGACATTTAGATATAGACTCGCCCGTTGCAATAGATCTCAATAATCAAATCATAAATGATTATGTTGCAAAACATAAAGAAAGAGTAAAAATTTTGCATGAACAAATAAATCATAGGAATCAGGTAGCAAAAGAAAAAATATATAACCAGGATGAATAAAAATCGCGAAGAATTGCCAAACGAAATCCCGGAAACAGTATTTGTAGCTAATAGGCAAAAACAATCAAAATTAAAAAATAAATTTAAAAAGGAAAAGATTAAAAAAATAATTAAACATAGTAAAACCGCTGTAATTGATAAAAAACATTATAACACGCGAGAAAAAATTCATTTAAAAAATATAAAACGACCGCAAAAGAAAGGACAAACGTACAATGTTGGTAGACCCCCAGATGAAAGAGCTGGACCGAGTCAGCATTCTTAGAACTGAGATAAAGCACTCGCACCGGACACATTATTTCGCTTAAGACAAGCTATAATTACAAGCTATAATAATTATGTTTATTTAAAACTAATTTTTTTAATATTAGTAAATAATTTTTTTTTGCTTTAAAATAATTTTATTTTTCTTTAAAATAAAAAGCATAAGAAATAATTTAATATAAATAACAATTTAATATACACAATAAGGTCGCTGGATACGACTTATATTGATGTGAAAAGATGGCAGATAAAATGCCCAAACTATATAACAATAATAAAAAAAAAAAATAAAGAATGATAAAAAGAATAATTATTGTTGATAAACAACATAACGAGTTCAGGGAATATGAACTCTTACTAGTTTAAGAGATGGCATTATAAGCCAAATTATGGAAAATATTTTATACAATACAATAGTATAATTAAATGATTAGACTTTAATTTTTATAACTTAATTTTAATTTAATAATAATAACTTAATAATAATTTAATTTAATTTACATAACCAATATTCGATAAACAGTGATTTGATTAGTCAATTTAATAATACTATTAAAACCATCCAAGAGAATACGCTGCATATTGCACGAAGAATTAATGATAGGAACCGTAGTTAACTTGTTAACACTTAAAGAATTATTGGATCACATCCAACTTATTTTCTCTTTAATTTCTACTACTATTTCTGATATAGAAACTTCTTTAACATTTTGTAAATTAAATATTCTACATCCAGCTATAATTAATACAAAAACATTGTTTCAAGAATTAGAAAAGATAGCTCCACATTACAATAACAAATTTCTTTATCCATTTCAATTTAAATTTATCCTAGATATAGAACGCACAATATCTGTACAATGTGCTTTGCATGAAAATGAGATTATTTATACTTTAGCACTTCCAATTTTTGAAGAAACTGTTTATAGTTTGTATAATTTATACCCCATTCCATCTATTGTAAAGGATGAAATCATAACAATAATTCCAAAGTTCAAATATCTCTTAAATATTAATAACAACTTTAAATTTCTTAATCATCAATGTATCAAAAGAAACAGCATTCACCACTGTCATACAGCTGACTTATCTCACCACGATGACTTATGTATTCAAGATATTTTACAAAAATCATCCAGTGTAAATTGTCTTTACACACGTCTACATCAAGAAGAAAACCACATCGAAGAAATCCCAGGAACACGCTACATTCTCATAGCATTTTACAACCCGGATGATCTTCAAGTTCAACAAGAAAAAGAAACAGTAAACTATCATATGACAGGAATTTATTTAGTTAAAACAAACTTTAATTCAATTTTGTATCATAATAAAACTGTATTTTCATCCAGTCAAACTCATGGTTCTCTAACATTGTTTGATAAACAAACTTTAAATATTCAAGCCTCACAGCTTTTAAACACTACATTAGAAATTAAAAATTTAAAATTTCATGAATTACAAACCTCACATCTTTCACATCTTGTATCAACAAAACATACCTATAACTCTAACACTCTACACATAATTATTTTGTGGATAATTTTTATTTGTATTATCATCTTTATATTAACCTTTGTAACTTTTATTTATTATTTTTACAAAACTAGAATTGTAACTCATTTCACCCAAAGCAGTGAAATTCGTATCTAGGTGGGGAGGAGTTACACTATATATTTTTCCTTAGATATTTTTAATTTTAAGCTTTGACTCCTACTATTGTAATCTATTTCTTAGAAACCCCTCGTGGGAACTTGCTCTCCTGTGAACTGTAATGTTAGCATAAAGCTTCCTAGAAGAAGCCATTGTAACCCTTTATAAACCTCAAGAAATTTTGTAATATTCTCTCAGTACATCCAGAGCCGTCTCCACGCCACTCTTCTTTCTGATATTGTAACTTTTATTGAATAAACTTCTTTTTTAAAAAAGTCTTTACTTTTAAATTGAAGATAACTTATATATATATATATATATATACACGCTAATTAGGAAATATATAATACATGCAATTTAACTTGAGAGTAAAATCTAAACAGACAAATTGACATATTTTGACAATATTTTCTAATGAAAATAAACCTGCATGATAATAATGTATTTGAACCTAGGCATCACTTCTATTTTTAAAACAGTTGCATGGTTTTTATTTAAAGTATAGGAGTGTTAACACAAAATGAAGTGAGCCGCAATCAAACTATATCATATCACTCTTTGGTTATTGTAATTTGCACTGGATATTATTGAAGTAATTTAGTTGAGAAGGTCAGTAACAACCAGTCACTAGCTCTGCAGCGCATGCTTATCATAAGGTATTAACTCCCTCTCTATTACCTGCCAAGTGATAGTTTATAGCTGCTGTCAACAAAAATAGAAGATTATTTTCTGCATGTCAAGAAATACATTAAAACAAGCCCTAAAATTAAATAATATAATTGATTGTTTTAGAAAATTTCGATTTTGTTTAACTCTAATTATTTATAGTTTAGTTATTATTCATAAAAATATGTAGGTCGAGATGAAAAAAATATCTATGCTAATTGAAGGTTTAACAAAAGTATGCGACGAAAATACAAAGAAAAAGGGTTAGACATTAAGGATATAAAAGAAAGTTCACTGGCTACTGAAAAAAAAAAAAAGATAATGACATACAAGAGTTAAACAAGGCATTTTCAAAAGAAATAAAAGAAGAGCAGAGAAAACAAAAATACGCTGCAAAAATCAAGAAAATATTATCTCCATCCAAAATGAAGTGATAGAAAAATTAAGGCGAGAAAAAATGTTATAATTTATAATTTCCAGCACAAAGAAATCTCACCAGACACACTCGAAACAGCTGTTCTCCACTGGATAAAAGAAAAACTGAGAGTTCAGGTAAAAACATATGATCTCGATTAAGTCATACCTTTAGGGAAAAAAACGTAATTTTTTACGTTGCTAGTAAAGTTCACAACTCTTAAAAAGTTAAAAATAATGTATTAGAAGCGAGTTACCTACTGAAAGTGGAACGAATCAAAATTTCACAGTACTACAGCAAAGAGACCAGAGAAAAAAGGAGCTACTTATTCCACATTTGACGCAAGCTAAAAGTATGAACAAACCAGCTAAACTTATTTATGACCAACTTATCATTGGAGGAAATAAATAAAGTGTAGATGATGTGATGGCTATAACACGAGGTCATATTGGATTGTCAAATATAATAAAAAATATTAGTCTGCCTCTACTAAAACCTATGGCTGTTAACAAAGATAAGTTGGTAACTAATTACTCAACCGATTTTAAAGAATTTGAAAATAGTGAAACCGAAAGTGAAGAGTCAACCAAAAAAAATTATAAGCAAACAAATTGAAAATATAAACTTACATCATAAACAAACGGTAAAAAAATAAATTGTAATGAGATTAGTCCTTTAAGCAATCCAATCGAAAAAGTTTGGAAGAAAAAGGGAGAGGCAGGTAGAAGGATTGGTACATGCCAAAATGGAAGCGACGAGGCAGGAGCAGGACGGGAGTGGCCAACTGTCTTGACAACACAACACTGGCTCCAGGGCTCAACAAAAATGCAGCTATAAACAACGGCTTAATACTGCCGGTGACAGACCTTCTTATTTCGCTATCACGGACTTTTTTAAATATAAGACAGATTATACAAATAAAGGTTAGAAACTTATACGTTTTCTGACAACACATTTTAATTTTACTAATATATTTAATATAATTTTTTGGAATTGCGATGGAATAAAAAATCTAGAATTGGTTAACTTAGAGGTGTAATTTCCAAATTGTGAGGTCCTTTGTTTGTATGAAACATGGACCGCATATAATATTCTAAACACTTTTTATTCCCTTGAAAACTTCCAAGTGTTCAGTTTTAGAGCCATAAAAAAAAAAAAATGATTCTGGAAGAGGTAGTGGCGGCTTCGCTATTTTCGTCCATAAAAAACATATAATGGAATTAATGCATCATACTAGGTGTTTAATCAATGATCGTGATATTTTCTGATGCGACTCCTCAAAAATCGCAGCAGCCTCTAGGTAATGGACTGTAAGCAAATTTATAAAAACGAGTGTTCGCAATTTTGGGGAAACCTTTTTCAGAAGATAACTAAACCAAATATTTAAGAGAAAATCACTCACCCTTATGCAGTCGCCGCTGTACCTCCTCGACTTCTCAGAGGCCTCCAAGAGAATTGCCGGCGGATGAATGGTTCCTGTAGGCTGATATACTCGGTTAAGAAATCTTCCGCTCAAATCACCACTCATTTGCATGGAAAACTATGTTTTTATTAAATATCATAAGAAACACTTTGAAAACAAAATTTTGGAAGGCTAATCTTAGCCTTGGGCATAGAGAGACAGGAAGACCATAGGGCCTTAGGCAAAAGGTACGTCGCTCGTTCAGCTTCAGAAGACAGCGATAGAGTGGGGTATGTTCCAGTAGGGATTAGCGCTAGGTAAGGCCATTATTAAATGTAGCGGGAGGTGATCAACTGCCCTCTGGGTAGTTATTGGATAACTAAAGGGCCAGTTGACCCAAGAAATTAGGTGCAATAAACAATTATAAACAATAAACAATAATAATAAAAAGAAAGGAAAGGAAGCTCAACTTCAGTAAAGAGTAAGATAAAGACAAAAAATAAAAATATCATAACATGAATGGGAGGATATTTATACAATGTATAGAAAAGGAAACAGCCCAACTGGGCAACAATTATATAATGTAAGAAAATAAAACAGTACCACTGGGTAAACAATTATACAAAATAAAGAACATAAAATAGCACAACTGAAAAACGATTATACACTGCAAAGGGAAGTCATTCCGGAAGCGAAATGAGCTTGTTCACGGGTCTAGTGAGAGTGCTGGTAGAGGTCACAAGGGTGGCTGCTCGTGAAACACCATCAGGCTTGAGCTCGGAAATAAGAGCTAAAGGCCGGGAGAGTGAGGAGCTGTTTCAGTCTCTTGCTCACAACAATGCCGCCCACCCTGAGGACCCTTAGGCTATCGAGGGAAGAAGTACGGCTATAGAGCGGCTTTGCCGGCTTATCAGCACGGATATCTACAACTGGTGGTTTTAAAAAGGTAGGTTTAATAGGATCGAGACCGGAACTTTACTTGTTACACTATCTTGGTTACTTTGTAAACATAGTGGTTTTTTATTATCTGTATTTTTAACAGGAAGGAATTTTGGGCAATTTAGATAGGCTATAGAAGAGTTTTAGAATCACTACAACTAATTATTTCAGATCTAATAGAAAATGGTGACACTAACATTTACATTGGAGGCGACCCAATTTGTAGAATTGGCCACCTAAATCAAGGCTTTAAGGAATTATTTCAATATACATTTATATTCATTAAGACAAAATGAGGACCTTATAATTACTCCTAAAGGAAAAACTATGGTTTCTTTGTAACTAATGCTAGATCGCTAGGCGGCAAAGAAGGACTTTAGTGCCAGAGGGAACCAGTTCCATCGATCTAATTTGGAGCACTACTTCAGGCCATAGATTAGTTCAAGATATGTCGCTACGGTTGGGTCCCATCCTTCCATCAGCTTTTAAGTAGTTGTAAGAAACTAAGTTTTCAAACTAGAGCTGTTATAAAGTGGGACGAACAAAAGAAAGAACTAAACTAACATACTATTGCACAGTTATTTGAAACTTTAAAAAATCAGAGCATTTCTTATATAATGCGATTGGCGGCTCATTCTTGTAAAATTACCTCATTTAAACGGCTTAATGATAATTACAAACCGAGAAAAAACAAAATATAGTTCGATGAAAGCTGTATAAATATCAAATCTGAGACAAAAACAGCTCTAAGACATTATAAAAAAAAAGCAGGCATTCACCGGATCTTTTGTATGATTGTTTAGCTAAAAAAAAGGAATATAAATCAGTTATAGAATTAAAGAAAAGCGAATAATTAAAAAAAAAAGTACTTTCAAATGTTATTGATAACAGAACATTTTGAAAAACAATAAAAAAGTTGAAGTTATTCAATGCCCGTCCACAAACCCTCCCGGACAAACAAACACTCTTGGATTATTTGAAATGTTGGTTTGAGATAGATAAGCTACCAATAGAATGTATATTTTATGGCCCTTATAACCCCGTTCTAGATGATGCGTTTACATTTTCAGAACTGTAAAAGGTTCTAATGAGTCTAAAAAATGGAAAATCTTCTGGAAATTTACCTTCTAACTGCTACCCTCAACTATTGAACGGTATTTTGGATAATGAAGGTATACTAAAAACAGGGTCAAAAGTTGAGATGTTTATGTTATAAAAAAAACAAAAAGGACACCCTAAACAGCCAGACAACTATAGAGGTATATCTTTAATTAATAGCATAGAAAAAATTCTTTCTCACCCCATGCTCCTAAGAATAACTAATTGGGCCGAGAAGTACCAATTACTCTATGAGGGACACAACAGTTTTAGAAAAGACACAAAAACAAGTTGTATAGATGGCATATTTACCGTGACTAGCATAGTAAATATGCACATAGGCAGAATAAGACAAAAGGTTTATGTTGCCTTTATAGATTTCAAAAAAAACTTTTGATCTATTGCACCACGATATTTTTTGGAGAAAACTTTACCAGCTAGGAGTAAGTAACAAAATTATAAGAATACTTCAGAACATTTACAGAATACCACAAGTTAGAGTCAGATACAAAAATGAAAAAAACTGAATACATTGATATCACAATGGGTGTTTTGCAACGAGATACACTTTCCCCGTTGCTTTTTTCGTTCTTTATTAATGATCTGGAAGAGTTCTTTATTAAGCCGATGTAGCAAGCAATGCAATTCTAAGAAGTATTACCGCGGGACATTGTACGAAGAAGGTGATGGCAAATTCAAGAATGACTTCCTGGGAAGCAAGGATAGAATTATACCGATCGACAGTTCTCAGTACACTGCTATATGGGGTGGAAGTATGGGGACTTAGGTACTTTTGTCTTCTGGAAAAAGCCCAGAACAACTTTTTCAAAGGATTATTATACTGGCGTAAGGTACCATCCTAACTACATAATAAGAAAAGAGACTGATTCGATTAATATCAGTTTTCATGTCCTGAAACTAACGATAAACTGGTGGACTAAACTAATAGAAATGCCAGAAGACAGAATCACAAAAAAATGCTACCTCAAACTAATGTCCATATCTTCATCAAATTGAGATCCACAGCATAATTGGGTTTTACAATTGAAAAACTTAATATATGAGTTGGGATTTGAGACCGTATGGGACGTACAAGATTCAAAAATAATTCAGGAAAGCAGTAAAGCTATTCTAGAAAGCTATAAACAGAAACTCATAGATGAGGACGTTATTGACTAATAACAACTCGTACTATAGAGCTAACTATGTATCAATATTTACAAGAGAACAATTAGCTACATTTCAAATGCAATATTTCAAAGATTGGACTAGTGAGCCAAATAAGAGTTGAAGCAACAAAACTAATCCGAATATATCATAAAGGCATTACACATTGCATAATTTGCGAGGGTGACTGCACTCTCTGTAACCTTAAACAGAAGGAAGAGTTATTTCATTTCATATTTCTATGCTCACATTATGCTCAGTTAAGGGATAATTATATTAATCCAATCGCAAGACCAAATTATAATAGAGATTGTCTGGTATTTGTGCTGGAAGTGGATAGCATGCCAAAGCTGAACCTCAATTTTTTATTTTTTTGTAAATTTACTGAAAACAAGAAGTTTTTTAAGGAATGAATGGACTTAAATAAAAGCTATAATAGCCACCGATTATTGTACTTTTCAATGAAACCATTTCGTATGAAACTAAGGAATATTTCGGTGTATTGTTAGTTTTATTCAATTATAATGGAAGGTTATGCTTTGTATATATAGTTATTTTTGTTAATAATATAACCATTATATTCAGAGTAATTTTTATCTATGGTTTCTGACCTAATTAGCATTTAAATGCACTTGTACACGTTTGTGCATGTATGTGTGTGTGTATATGTGTATGCATCAACATACATATGTATATTTATATAAAACCTGTTATAGTTTGAAGTTTATTTAATTATTTAGTTAATAATTTTGAAGTTTATTTAGTTATTTAGGCCAGCTCCTTGTTATGAGATGTATCTCTACAAGCAAAAAAATTATCTATCTATCTATCTGTCTATCATTTAAAGTATACGTACTAGATAAAAGAAGAAAAATAAAATCTAGAAATTTTTTTCAACCATTTATTGATATTTACAACTAAATACGATATATAACAAGAAAATGAGAAGAAAAATATTATAATGACATGTAAAATACTTGTGAAAAACTACTCACTAGTAGCAATTCAATAAAAGTTCTGGATTAGAAGGTCTCTTGTCCATCTTCTTTTCAGGCGCCTTGTAGGGTTATCAGGAATCGAGTGTAAAGCTCCCACATTGCTAATGGATTCGAGTGGGAAAGGAGTTTCCAATGAAAGAATTGGTATCTGGTTTGAGCTATATCAGCAACAAATGGAATATTAAGGTATTTATGGATATGTTTATTTGTGACAAAGTAAGGAGTATTAATGATTTTTCGAAGGGTTGTAAGGATTGGATACGACAAGAATTGGAAGGAGGCCCAAAATAAATGGGTCTAATTACTGTCATATAAATAAGTCTTTTATAATTTATTAGGAGCTTTGACCGTTTGTTTAGTAAATGCTGAAGTAATTTAGAAAGTTTAAAAAATAAAATTATAATCATCTGTAAATATATAATAATTCAGAATACCCAGTATGTACAAAAAAAAAAAAAAAAAAAAAAAAAAAAAAAAAAAAAACAGATATTGAATTATTAACCATTATTATTAGCCATCTTAAAATTATTTAAATATTTTTTCTTCATCTATTATCGTTTTCATTTAAATACTCACTTATTATTCATAACGACTTAATTAAGCACTGATGTTTACAGGTAATTTAAATTCTAAAGGATTTTTAAAGGAATAAAAAATGATAGGTAAATATTTCTTTAGGAATCGTTTCTAGTTGAAATCGTTTTGAAGATTATTCTTAATAATATTGTAAGACTATCTGATTAAAATATTTGAATAGTCAGTTTTCTTAAAGTGGTATTCATTCTTCACAAATTAGCGTTGTTAAAGATTTCTCGTTTGTTCAGTTATTTATTTACCAGGACATTACTTCTTTCTTAAGATTAGTGGAATCATTTTTTTTTTTTTTTTTTTTTTTTTTTAATACTCAACAATTACCTCAGTAATTATTATGCGTATCAGCATACAATACTAGAACGATTAGAATATTTATTTCGTTTCCTATTACATATTACAAAAAAGTATTACGTTGATCTCCCTCCCAGCCTACCATCTTTTACTCTCCAATTCCCGTTCTTTCTCACCGGACTGAAGATCTTTCCGAGGACCTTTAATTTCCAAATCCTCAGTAACCTCTCATTCTCTTGATTCGAAACCCAACATTCACTTCCATATGTCGTAATATGCCTTATTTCTGTATTTAAGACAATGATTTTGGCAGACCGGGACACTTTTTGAAATAATAGGATTAAAGTGCCTTTTTTGCAAAAAGGCATTTGCTGCCAGTCCCTATTCTTGTTTTAATCTCCGATTGCACATCTTTTTTTTCCTTTATTAGAGACCGTAAGTAGCTAAACGTTTTGCAGTTCCCATTGCATTATAATTATAATAGTTAAATAACTATAATTTAATCTATTGGTAGTTTTGGAGTTGAGCTTTTCGGTTCCACGAAACCATCCAATTCCTCTCATATCCAAACGATCTAATCTAAAGTCAATTCCTTTTTCTTCTTCTTCTTTGTAGGAATTTTCTTCGGCATTGAAAGTTTCCCTCAGACGGTTCTTCCAATCCTGTGTGTCCATCGCTTCCTCCTCCGTTATTCTCAGGCCAGCCATACTTTTTCTCTTCCTTCATGTCAAAAAAAAACTTATTCATACAGACCTTAATCCCATATCCCATTTTATCCCCACTCCAACCCTCTTGGTTATCTACTTGCTCCATTAAAGAAGATAGCCTTAAGACCTAATATAGAACTGTTACCGATTTCCTTCCAATTTTTTCTGGTTTGTAAATTAATAAATTATAATTTTTTACAGTATTTTATATCTATGTTTCAGTCAAATATACAATTATTTGTATTAGGCAGTGATTCATCTCCCACCAATCATCTGACCATCGCCGGCCTACCTCAAGGATCTTGTCCAAGTCCCCTATTATTTTATTTTTACCTTAACGATTTCATCAACTATCCTAATATGTGTCCTTTACTAGAATATAATATAGTTAGAGTGGTGGGAAAACTCTGATTCTTCTTGTTTATTAAAATCTGTATTGAGTATCTCCATTATGTCTCTATGAATATTTATTCTTAAGGTCATTTGCTTTTCTCTTGTTTTTTTCTCTTTCCTCAACTAATCGCGAATCAGAAGTTTAAAAAAGAATATATAAAAACCCTTTGAACTGTATACACCTAATTTCTGTATTTTCGGATGAAACTCACCAGTCCCAAGTGGTATACAAATATATCATTACACATTTTTTTTTTTTTTATTATCTAAATATTGAAATTTACAACTGTACTAAAAATAAAGAAAAATACATCTATTAAATCTAATTACAACGTTCATAATAACATGTCAATGGTTGTGAACCAACTACCCACTGGTAGCACTTTAATTAATGTTCTATATTAGCTGTTCCGGAGGCCATCATCTGTATAGAACCCTCGGAGAGTTGTTGGGTATAGAATGGGATAAAAATTGAAAGACTAGTGGATTTGATTGGTTATAGATATGAAAGGATAGGTATCTGGTATATGAAACATACACGTCTTCACGAATATGTTTATTTTTGACAAACATAAGGAGTATTATTGTAAGGAGTATTAAGGATTTTTCGAAGAATGTTGGATTGCAAGATATGGATACGAGATGAATTCGATGGTTTAGTGGAGCCCCAAATCTCAACGTCATATGTCCAAATAGGTCTGACACACTTTAGTGTAAATAAGTCTTATCATTAAACACTAATTTATTTTATTTTATTTTTTAATTACTTAATTAAACATTTTTTAAAATTACTTATTTATTAAAATTTACAAATAATGGGTATTTAACATTAATTGTATACATTGTATACATTAAATGTATTTAACATATTAAAAATAAGTGCATGGGGTGTGAGGGGATTAGATATAGAGCTTGATCCAAATGCCACTTTGACGACCCTACTCCTCGCCCTCTCGATCCTTTTCTTTGAACACTATTATTTGATAAAGAATCAGAAAATTTTAACTCTTAACTAAAATGATATAGTTAATTTAGTTAGTTTAGTTAATTTAGTTCCAACTTCCACAAGTTCCTTTTGTTATGTTTATGTAAAATATTATTCAATTTAAATTAACGAACATTTCCTTTAAAACACGGTACCTTGTATTATGTAAGTTAATCAATAAAATAAACATATAATTAGCATGGTTATATAAACATAGCCACAATAAACATTAAGGATAACACACGCAGAAAATAGAAAAGCGGCTAAATAAGGGATCTCTTAGACTGGCTTAATATCACTATTCAACCCTTTACATGACATATTATTTAGATGGTTCTAATTCAAAATGAAATACTTAATAAAAAAAAAGAAAATGAAATAAACAACTGCTGCATGGTTATGTTTTTTCAACCACAAAGACGGCAAAGTTTTGTATAGAATCGTTCATGCTATTTAAAAAAACTTTGTCAGATTATTATAGGGCACAAAGGATTCCACTTTACATAACAATATCACTGTTCTGGTCTAATGCTTATTTCATACATTTTGTCCTATAACAGCCTTTATTAAGGGACTGCCTTATTATATATTACAAGTGATTTTCCACGATGCATTATCCTCAACATGGTAAATAGGCTTCTCTCCCAATTTGCAAGAGGAGCTGAATGAAGGCCGGCCAGCTTAGTATAGTTGCTCAATAGCGGTGTTATCAGTGGCATAAGCTCCTTACCTCCTCCATTGATAACGGATCTGGGTATCACATAATCCTTGTGTAGGGAAAGGTCCGCTAGTCGGGTTGAAATATCGCCTCTTGGAAGTTCAATTAGATCATTATAAAATTAATGAGTCTTCGTCTAAGTTTACAAGGGAGGGCTAAGAGATTCAGGTTTGGGAATGAATACGGTTCGTTATAGTCCTATGATCTGTTTTCTAATAGGAAGTACTTTGATCGAGATCCTTGGATCAGCCTTCAAGTCGTTGCTATCATTTTGAGCTATAAATTTTCAAAGAGCTTCATGAAATAGCAAACAAGAAATTTGTATATTTTATTAATAATTATTACCGAAATAACTCACTTGATTTACACATGAAGATATAGACGGATCAATACAATTAGGGTTGATGATTTGTTTTTTGTTTTTTATAGCCGCATTTGGCCAACTATGGGCCGCAAAGAACTGAAGACTTCTTGCCTTTTCTTCTCTTATCCTCCCAGAACCTCTTCTATACGGTCGCTTCTGCTTTTCTTCTCCTCCTCAGAAATGATCCACTTACATCTCCTGCTGGTTGGATTCTCCGGAAAAGATTGTATTTTGTCAATTCTACTCCTGAATTCTTTTCTGTGGCAGACAAACTGTAAAGAAATTCCAACCTCTTCGGCATCCCACCTCACCTCATCCACCCATTTAGAAATTTGAACGCTATGATGCAGTTTGAAAATTCTTTTGGTCAGCCTGTCTTCATCCATCCTTATCCTTAGTGCAGGTGTCCCTAAAACGTCAACCTTCCCAGGATTGATGAATGATTTGCTACTTTTGTTTTGTTTTTTTGTCAACTGCTTTTGCTCTTATACGTTTCCTCAGTATTCCCGCATTCTTTCTCGATTAGCTTCCCTTTGTTCTTCAGTCCATATCTTGCCTGTTTTCATTTTGGGTTTTGGTTGAAATCACCTCATCCATCGCAACGAGATATTCAAATCGTGTTGATTTGTTTATCTAAAGAGTTAAACTCTGTGCTGAAAACAAAAGCTAACCTGGTATCGAAGATAAACACGTATAACTTTATGTGAGCCTAACCCCGGGTGTATAGAGGCACCTTGAATAGCTCTGGTTTGGACTCTACATAGGCTAGGGCCCTGTAGGCTACGTATTTAGGAGTGAGCTCCGCTCTCGAGCACTACTATTAAATAAATAAAATATTCACATTGGGTCTTATTTTTTCAATTTATATTAATTTTACAACTTTAGCAGTTATAAATGAACTTGTAGCACATAAATGTATATGTAGCACTCCGATAAAAGTTCTATATTAAAAAGTACAGAGGCGATCTTCTGAAACTTCATAGGAGTTAGAGGGAATGAAATGAGAAATATAGTTGATAAACTATAAAAATTAGAGTGTGTCGGCAGGTTATTAAATTTATATCATTATGGATCAGTTCTTGTGACATAGCAAAGAGAATAACGTAACCAGTGAGGAAGTGAGAAAGAGGCATTAGAAACTAATGCTCCACCTCTCAGGTGAGACACAGTGGAACGGCTAATGTAACACAGCTGGAAAAATTTTCAAAAACACCGTAATTATATTGGAAATCACGTGTATATTACCGATACAACCATTTAATTGGTCTTGTTAGATGTCCCGTTGAATAGTGCTAAAAAAAACATAAGGGGAAGGGAAACATATTATTTAAATAAAAACAAACAATAAAATCACCATAGTTATCTCTATTATTGACTAATCTACGAATCTTATAAGATTTTAAATTGTACGTCAAGCAGTTCTATTTCAAACTTGATAGGCTTGCAAATTGTCATTCCTCATTATTGTATTGCTTCACATATATTATAAAGAAGAATAAAAAAAATAAATAAAATAAAATAAACCAGGTAAAATTTAATAGTTTGTTTGATGAATTAAAAAAAATGCAGACCTTATACAATTAGATTAATTAATTACCAATGTTATAAAAACAACACATACAATATTATAAAGTAAAATATTTTAAACAATTTTTTTTTTATAGATACCTAATTATAAGATTACAACTAATTACTAGATTAATTTTTAAAAGAGGGTTAATGTATCTGTATGATAAGGGTAGAATGAATGAATGGGGTGGCATCAGAAAATGACATCAATTATAATTTGAGTACCGAAAATGTATATACTATTTGTGTACAAAGAGCTATCTATATACTTTATAAAACGCACATATTGGGCCTCAGTATCCATGTAGGAATAATAATACAAACAAAAAAAAAAAAGGACAATTTCCATACCTTGGCGTTATTACAAGTACTGTTGTTACTGAAGAGGACAATAGATTCGTTTTATTCATTATAGGACCTTTCAAGTATTAATTGTCACTTGTTGAGCCATTTTATAAAAACAAACCTTAATTTCTTACTCTCCAGACACATAGTACCCATACTGTTGTACCATGTTCCCTGTTTCAAATTCAAACATAAATTTGGTCTCTCTCGAGTGTTGCAAGGTCAACCTCATTAGAGAATACTCAGATTGAAATTAAATATTGTAAATAAGTATAAAAGTTTTTTTTATTTTATTTGTTTACGATTTATCTGTTGTGTTTATGATGTAGGTAATAAATTCTGAACTTTTTGAAGATGGTATGGGTAGCGATTATCACCTTTCAAAGTTTGCCATATTGCATGCCGCTATATTGCTAATGCAGCAGATGTTCTTCGGATGTTAGTCTGCTCTTATTGCTGCCTGGAATTGGTCGGCTTCATTATGTATTAAGAATGACCCAGTCTTTCGCAGTCTATAAAAAGTTAACGAAAAGACTCGTCGATTAGGCACTCTTCTATTTGGAAATAGGCATTTTACCGCACCTAAAGCATTACCGTTACAGAAACCATACACAAAAATCATATCAGCGTATTCAACATTAGAGTATGTATGCGGCATTGTGGCTGATGCTATTCACACAAAAATATCTGAGTAACTGATTGAAGACTGATTTAGGAATTATAATCCTAGAAGGAAGCCAAAATGTAAACAAATAAAAGAATGTAAAGGATAACATTAAGTGTTTACATATCTCACTGCCTAGCCTGAAGAACTTTGAGAAGTGATAATAGCTACCTGTTACATTTTTGTTTTGTTTCTTTTTTAGCGATTTTCTCTAGAACTAAGCAAAAACGAGCAAATCTCTAAAGGTATTTTTGCCTTAGTTTTTCGGTCCCCTATAGGTTCCTGAAGTTTTTCCATTTAAATTCGGGAAACCCTGTATGTGTGAATATAATACAAAAACTTTTTTTTTTTTATATGCATTTATTGAAATTTACAACTATACAGAATATATACATCAAGTAAATGTATTGACAACGAATATAATAATATGTTAAAACTTGGAAAGAACTACTCATCAGTAGCACTTTATTAAAACTTCTACACTAGAAGGTCTCTAGGTCATCTTCGTTTCAGGCGCCTCGGAGGATTATCAGGAATGGAGTGGAAAGCAAGTTGAGAAACTAACAGATTTGAGTGATTATGGAGCTTACTATGAAAGGATAAGTATCTGGTGTGGGCTAAATCAGCAACATATGGAACATTAAGATCTTTATGGATAAATTTATTGGTGACAAAGTAAGGAGCATTGAGGATTTTACGAAGGATTTTGGATTGTAAGGATTGAATACGAGATGAATTGGATGGTTTAGTGGAGCCCCAAAGCTCAACTCCGTACGTCCAAACAGGTCTAATCACAGTCATGTATATGAGTCTTGTTGAAGTAGACTGAAACGACGACAAACTTAACTACTATCTTTTTAGTGATTTACTGTAGCTGTTATTATATTATCATTAAATTTTCACACATGGTGTAAACTAGAGGAGAAAAACCTTACCTTTTTCTCTAAAATTAAATAATTACTTAGCGACGGGCTTAACCATAATGACAACCTTATGAAAACGGGATTTCATTTCTAGCACTTGATAGGACTTGATCGGATTGATCGGATTGATAGGGCCGCAGATAGCGCTCGTATTTAAGTTCTTACAGGTCCGCTTTCCATCAAATATTCAAGACAACTATCCGATCAAGTCCTATCATGGAACTCAACTAGGATAAGCTCTCATGTATACAAAGATATCCTCCTTTATTAGAAACGGCATAGTTTTGGTAAGGTTTCTTTAGAAGAAAATTGATTGCATCATTCATCCCCTACCTCTTTACTTGAGAGATATTTTTTATTGATTTTTTATAATTTTAATAAGGAACATTTACATTTTTTTATTTATTTTTATAAATTTTATCCACGAGTCTTGTTTCAGAAACAATATTATTTTTTTTTTGGATTTACAGTTAAAGTAAATTAAATAAACTTAATTTATTCAAAGTAATTCATTATTTTGTTTCTTTGTTTTTATATATTTTTTGTAAATATAATTATATCAGTAATGGTTTAATTTGTTTTTTAATTGTGTATAATTAGATTTAAAATTTTATTTTAAATAAATAAAGGGAATAGGAGACCGTGATTGTTATGTGAAGTGTATACCAGTGTAAACAATAAGTGTGGGACAACAATGTTTACTGCCCAAGACTCTCGCGAGATAAGGCCAGTGCTGTCTCGACTGTTGAGGAAGGAAGTTAGCGGCCCCGGACAACAGTTGGCGAACATTTTCGCAGCCGTAGTTTCTTCTCTCAACTCACCACCACATCAGGATACATCCATGATGTATCAGAAGAGGTGAATATTCAGGAACAACAGGTAACCTGTATCCCTACTGACCAGGTCAGTCAGCAATAGACTTTAACATAACCATTAATTCAATAGACAATCCAGATAATCATCAAAGAGTTATGACTTTAACAAAGTTTTATTTATTCATTTATCTTTTATCAATAATCTATTTTTTTCACCGTATTATCCACAGCTGCGAGGGAAATGTTTGTTTGTTTTTTTTCTGATTTATATGTATATATTGTTAATTTTCTTTTTATGTTAATAAATAGTATTTTTTTATGTCTAACCTTCCAGAGAGCTTCTTTCTTTCTTTTATTTCTTTTGTCATTTCCTATACAGCCTTAAAATCAATTTGGCTTTTAATTAAGTGCTTAACGACCTGGCGCACACACACTAAGGACAGAGTAAGACTTTTATTGCTAAGGTCTCTCATGCCTTAACATATGGTCCTCCGAGCCGCGGATCTGTTAATTAGTGCTTAATTTCTAAAAATAAATAAATAAAATAAAATAGAGAAGGAATATTTTCTGGAAGTTCTAATGAATTACTTTGTTTATTTCAGCTTTTTACATATTTTTAATTGAAATTTTTTTTTTTTTTTTTTTTTCTAAGAATATTGTTGGTGAAACATTGAACTCACTTTATCTTTATTTTAGTATTCAAAGATTGATACTCTTATCTTTGTTTATTATTCCATTTCTGGTTTGTTTTTCTTTATCTCTAGCTATTGATCTAACAAGGGTTGTTTTTTTTTTTTTTATCACATTTGCTTTTCTAAGCTATTTTACTTAGACATTTTTTTTTCTTAATCAAATCTCAAGATGTCTGAAGCAGCTCTTCGGAAAAAGCTTAATCAACTTGGGCCGGAAATAAAAACGGTTGATGAACTAGGGCGTAAAAACTGAACCCAGCAATCTTTTCATGTTTAAGGGGATGTACAAAAGCTTAAGAGACATTTATAACTCGTATATTGCCGCCTGGGATGCATTAGAAGACCTTTCGGCTGCCGGTGGAGTTGAAATTAGTGAAAAGGATCATAATACGCTGCAAGCCGTGAAACGTTACTTCCATGAAGCTAACGCGATTTATGAGCATCACATGAATCCTACGCCCACTAAGCAATCACCTTCGACTTCAACGAGCTTTCTAAATGAATCCAGATATGTTCGAGCAAACCTTCCGCGGATTAATCTTCCTAAATTCGGGGGAAATTACAGTGACTGGCCCACCTTTAGAGACACTTACACTTCCTTGATCCATGGTGAAGCAACTATTCCAAAAATTGAAAAGTACCATTTCCTGTTGGCTTGTTTGTTTGGGCCCGCTCGTTCACTCCTCAAGAGTATACCGCTACAAGAAGATAATTATGATCAAGCGTGGACTACCTTGTCTGAGACCTATGATAACAAGAGAGTGCTAGCTATGCACCATTTAAATGCACTTTTAGATTTCAAACCTTTGCCTGGGAAACCA
Organism: Euschistus heros; assembly: GCA_003667255.2. Taxonomy (NCBI): domain Eukaryota; kingdom Metazoa; phylum Arthropoda; class Insecta; order Hemiptera; family Pentatomidae; genus Euschistus; species Euschistus heros. Next base: position 443,590 of record RCWM02000147.1, read on the forward strand.
AACCTTAGCTCATTGAAATCGTTCATTTCGGAGGTTGGTGAGAACGTACAAGCCTTTAAGCTTTTGAACGTACCGTCTGCTGACGAATTTATATTGTTTGCGCTAGCAATTAGATGCTTAGATCCAACTACAAGGCGGGACTTTGAAAAGAAAAATGTCGACATTGATTTTCCAAAATTTGAGAGCTTAATCAAGTTTGTAAAAGATGAATGTAGAATTTTGGAACTTTCAGACGTTCGCTCTACAAATTTATCGTCAGACTCATCACCGCGAAACGCGGATTCAAAGTCAAAATTCAAGACGGCCTTGGTTGTGGATGGAAAATCAACTCGTCCCACAGGGCAAAAGGGAAAACATTTAACCTCAAAGTCAACATATTCATGCCCGGTATGCAAAGATACCCATTCTCTTTATTCATGTAGTAAATTTCGTCAGGCAACGAACAGATATAAGAGGAAACTACTCAGTAATTGGAAGGGTTGTCTAAACTGCCTAAATCCAAACCACGTTGCAAAAGTATGTCCTTCGACGCATAATTGTAATATATGCAGCAAACGGCATCATACTTGGCTTCACGTGGACGAAGATTCGGAAAGCATGCTTGCCAGTAACAGCACAACTACAAGTGAGGACTCCTCAAGTAGCAATCAAGGCGGACAGACAATCGGACCCACTTCTGTGTCTCTATCCACCAATGCAAGATTTAAGGACGTACTCCTGGGCACTGCTTGTGCTACGATCAAGGATCATAGAGGGAATTTCCAACCTGTGCGCATGGTACTAGACTGTGGTAGTCATTGCTCATTTATCTCTTATGAGTGTCTTAAGCGCCTTCGTTTATGCGTTAAGCCATCCACAGTGACGATATCGGGAAATGGTCAAACATCATTGGCAGGATCACATGGCATCGCGCAATGCACTATTCGACCATCTCAAGGCAAGTTACAACTTAAAACCAACGCTGTGGTAGTCAGCAATGTCACAAGTGAACTTCCTCATGTTGAACTACCCTCGGAATTTCTTGAGGCCTATAAAACTTTTCAACTAGCAGACCCGACATTTTATCAGCCTGGAAACATTGAGTTCCTTTTAGGAGCTGATCTCTAATTTGACATCATTATGCAAAGGCCCATTACAATACAACCGAGTTTCCCAAAACTCATTCCTACCATATTTGGGCATGTAGTAGCTGGGCCTTACGAAAGTTATTGCGAACAGGGCTTAAAGAGACATGCTCTTTATGTTCACGGTACCAATAATTTAAGTGAAGAAATTTTGAAATTCTGGCAGATCGAGGAAATACAATCACGTACTCTCCAATCACCATCGGACCTTTGTTGTGAGCAGCACTTTATAACAACCCAATCCCGAACTCCAGAAGGAAGATATATAATTCGATTACCGTTCAAAGAATCATTTCCGGGAGAGCTTAGTGAATCAAAAGGTCAAGCCCTTAAACGATTTTACAGCTTGGAATCAAAACTAGCAAGAAATCAAACTCTGCGTCAGGAATACGTTAACTTTATGGGTGATTATTTGAGCCTTAATCACATGGAATTGGCTACAGAACCAGGATCGTACTTTATTCCGCATCATAGTATAATTAAAGAAGATGGTGACAATTTCAAAATTCGTGTGGTATTTGACGCCTCTGCCTCAACCTGTAGCGGATCTCTCAATGACTTTCTGCACACTGGTCCTAAATTGCATAAGGACATCACTGACATCTTAATCAAATTTAGATGCCATCAAATCGCCTTCACAGCGGACATCGTGAAAATGTACCGCCAAATCCTCTTGTCTCCAGAAGACAGGAAATATCAACATATATTTTGGAGATCAGACCCCTCAAAACCTCTTCAAGAATATAATTTGAATACCCTCTCATATGGGCTGTCAGTCGCCCCATTTCTGGCTCTTAGAGTTATCCAGCAGTTAGTCAAGGACGAAGGCCAAGCCTACCCTTTAGCCTCAAGGGCACTAACTGAAGAAATTTACGTGGACGATATTGTTACTGGCTCTTCTGATATAAATTCAGCGTACAAGCTCAAAGAAGAATTAGTCGACTTACTGCACAAAGGAGGGTTTGAGCTCAGCAAATGGGCAAGCAATGCCCAAAATCTCATTGATGGCCAGCAACAGGTACCACTGAACCTAGCGTCGCACGAAACCTGTTTAAAAATCTTGGGACTCCAGTGGGATCCATCAAGGGATATCTTCACATATCGTACTAAGCCGATTTCTTCAACCATATTTACCAAGAGAACCGTCTTATCGATTATAGCCAGGATCTACGATCCGGTAGGCTACATTGCCCCGATTGTATTTTATGCCAAGCATATACTGCAAAACCTTTGGAAGGAAAAATTGGATTGGGACGACAAACTCCTTCTACATTTACAACAGACATGGTCTAATTTCATTACTCAGCTTCCGGTTTTATGTGATGTAGCTATTCCCCGTTATATTTGGACACACGGAGCGGTTGAGTGTGATGTTATCGGTTTTAGTGATGCCTCAGAGCGCGGTTACAGCGCAGTCATTTATTTACGAGTTGTTAATGACGGTAAGGTCACTTCGCATCTGATAAAATCGAAAACAAAATTAGCCCCGACTAAACCACTAACCATCCCAAGGTTAGAACTGTGTGGAGCTCTACTTCTCGCCAGAGTATATACTTCTCTCCAAAAATTTCTTCACCCACTACCAATAAGAGAACATTACTGGTTCACCGATTCAACGGTTGTCCTGGGGTGGTTAAAAACTCCAACATACAACTTAAAGACCTTTGTAGCTCATCGAATTGTAGCAATTACAGAAAAAACTCGAACAGAAGATTGGTATCACATATCAAGGGAAACAAACGCCGCTGATTGCGCCTCCCGAGGGATATTACCACTAGATTTACTGCAACATCCTATTTGGTGGAATGGAACTTCGTGGTTAACTGCTGATAGAAACAGCTCACCAATCCAGGATAATGAAACTGAATCATTTATTGATCTTCCGGAAATGAAATCAGCTTTGTTGACAACTCTAGTTGCAGAAGGGAAAAAACCATATCTGATTGAATGGTCTGAACGTTTTTCATGCTAAGGTCGGCTGATGAGAGTAATGTGCTACGTTCTCCGTTTTGTCAATATGTTATTGCGTAGAAAACCAAAGAAAACTGGAACCATTCAAGCCAAAGAACTAGAAATAGCTGATCGAATATTTATCAAAATTATTCAGAACTTTTACTTGAGACAAGAATTTCCGGATTCGGCATTGTTACCAATATCTATTTCTCTAAGGCGTCTTAATGCAATTCGTGATGAACAAAACATTATTAGAGTTGGAGGGCGATTACAAAACTCTAATCTTCCGGAGAAGAGTATACATCCAATCTTAATTCCAAAATGTCACTACGCCAAACTCTTAATCGATTATCACCACCGAGCTTACCTTCATTTAGGACCATCCGCCCTACGAGCCATGCTCCAAAGAACATATTGGGTTTTATCAGCCAGAACTCTGATCAAGCAGAGGATACATCGATGTCTGAAATGTTTCAAGGAATCACAGCGTCCCAAGGAGCCCTTCATGGGAGTGTTACCTGCATCCAGATTCGTCGAAGGAAGGCCATTTCAGCATACAGGAGTCGACTTCGGTGGGCCTTTCGTCATTCGGGAATCTCCTCGAAAAAAGGGCTTACAGAGCAAGGCATACATGTCGCTCTTCATTCGCATGACAACAAAAAGTGTCCACTTGGAACTGGTGTCTAAGTGTACGACTGAGGCATTTTTGGCTGCTTTCGACAGATTTATCTCAAGGCGGGGAGCGCCATACCGAATGTACTCGGATTGTGAAACTATTTCATTGGAGCTGCCAACAAACTAAAGGAGCTTCTCAAATGGCAACGTTTGAGGGAAACACAAGACGACATAATGAACCACGCTTCTTCAAAGGGAATCGAGTGGTCATTCAACCCTCCCCATGCCCCTCACTTCGGAGGGTTATGGGAAGCAGGAATAAAATCCGTTAAAGACGATCTTACGCAAGGTAATGGGAGATACTCCTTTCACGTTTGAGGAACTCTCCACGATTTTTGCTCGCATTGAAGCCATCTTAAACTCCCGACGTCTCTTAACACTCGAATCTGATCCGGAGAGTTATGAAAGCTTAACACCAGGGATTTTTATAATAGGTTGTCCAATAACCGGCAGACCCGAAGAAAGCCTGTGGGACACCCAAGAGAACAGACTCGATCGTTGGCAACTAGTACAACAGAGAAAAGAACACTATTGGCGCAGGTGGCGAACAGAATATTTGCATCAATTGCAGCAGCGAAGCAAGTGGATTAAGAATGAACCCAACCTTAAAGTAGGAGATCTGGTTGTAGTTAACGAAGCCAACTCCCCTCCGCTTTATTGGCCGTTAGCCCGAGTTCACGAGATTCATCCTGGAGAAGATGGAGTAGTTCGCGTGATAACTCTTCGTTTTGCGTCGGGCGTTATTCTTAACCGACCCGTAACCAAAGTTATCTCTCTTGCTCCTGTAACTTCATTTAAAGCATGGAGACTTGAAAATTCCAGGTAGAATTTCGGTGGGCTGCATGTTTCAGAAACAATATTATTTTTTTTTTTGGATTTACAGTTAAATTAAATCAAATAAACTTAATTTATTCAAAGTAATTCATTATTTTATTTCTTTGTTTTTATATATTTTTTGTAAATATAGTTATATAAGTAATAGTTTAATTTTTTTTTAATTGTGTATAATTAAGAGACCGTGATTGTTATGTGAAGTTTATACCAGTGTAAACAATAAGTGCGGGACAACAATGTTTACTGCCCAAGACCCTCGCGAGATAAGGCCAGTGCTGTCTCGACTGTTGAGGAAGGAAGTTAGCGGCCCCGGACAACAGTTGGCGAACATTTTCGCAGCCGTAGTTTCTTCTCTCAACTCACCACCACATCAGGATACATCCAAGATGTATCAGAAGAGGTGAATATTCAGGAACAACAGGTACCCTGTATCCCTACTGACCAGGTCAGTCAGCAATAGACTTTAACATAACTATTAATTCAATAGACAATCCAGATAATCATCAAAGAGTTATGACTTTAACAAAGTTTTATTTATTCATTTATCTTTTATCAATAATTTATTTTTTTCACCGTATTATTCGCAGCTGCGAGGGAAATGTTTGTTTGTTTTTTTTCTGATTTATATGTATATATTGTTAATTTTCTTTTTATGTTAATAAAGGTTAGGTTAGGTTGATTGTTTTTGGACACTCAACTTCTACGGTCTTTAGTGTCCTGGTTCCTTAGTTTTCTGTTGTGTTTTTTTTAATTATATTTTTTCGAAAAAATTATGTAGTTTCAAAAATCGAGAATATGTCTGATCGTTAGTTGGCACTGGCAGTATAAACATTTCGGTAAGCCTTCTCTACTTATAAGGTAGCTATGCGTAAAGCGAGTATGGCCAATCCTTAATCTTGTGATCACCACTTCTTCTCTTCTGTTTCTCCGATTTGATGTATACCATTGTTTCATGTCACTTTTAATTATTTTTAATTTATTATCTGCCTGGGTTTCATGCCATAATTCTATCCAAGTATTCCTGGCTAAATACTTTAAAAAATTGCAAATGTCCGAAGGGGTATAGATTGTTTTGACGTCTAGCGAGGAAATGGCTGCTTGCTTGGCTGCTTCGTCCGCGGCTTCATTCCCTTTTATCCCCACATGGGATGGTATCCAGATAAGTACCAAGTTCTTTTGTGCATCTTTTAACATTGAGGCATATGCCTGCGCCTTTCTTATGACTGGATCCTTGGTATATAGGTTAAGAGACGATATTATAGCAGAAAGGGAATCAGTAAATATGGCAAGATTTTTTTCTTCCAGGTGCATAGCATAATGTAATGCTGCTGTAACCGCCCAGCATTCCGCTGTAAAGTTACTGGTGATTGGTGGAAGTTTGTATTTCAAAATCGTAGTGTCCAAAACAACGGAACACCCAACATTGTTGTTTGATTTTGACCCATCTGTAAACATGAATTTAAAGTTTTTGTATTTATCTTTAATTTTGTTAAATTCCGTTAAGTATATTATATCTGAGGTGCTATTTTTCGAATATTTTTTGAGAGTTAAATCTACTGTTGGAATTTTTAGAGTCCATGGTGGATATTTGAAATCATCGGTTATAGGTTCGAGGTGTTGTATTTCTTTAATATATATACCAACGCAGGCAGTCGTTGGTTTTCCAGAAATCTTCTGCACTTTGGTTGGAACACGGGTATCCAAGCTGGATTTCGGTTATTAAATTTTAGCCTACCAATATAACCGCAGGCAAGCTGGTGTCTACGAACAGCTAATGGTGCTTGCCCAGCTTCAACACAAATGCTACATACGGGACTAGTCCTGAATGCACCTGTTGCGAGACGTAGACCAGCATGGTGAACCGAGTCAATTGCTGAAAGCTGGGTGAGCTTCGCTGAGGAGTAAATAAAACTTCCATAGTCTAGTTTGGATCTTATCAGGCACGTGTAAACTTTAATCATGCTTGCCCTGTCAGCACCCCAAGAGCAGCCAGCAAGAACTTTAAGAACATTTATTCTCTTGAATGATTCTGCCTTTAACAACTTGATATGTTCTTTCCAGCTCAGTTTAGAGTCAAAAACTAGGCCTAAAGATTTAGTATTTGGTACAAAGTTTAAGTTGATGCCTCTGTAAGTTAGTAATGGTGGAGGGGTTGGTGTTCTGCGTTTTGAAAACATTATACAATTCGTTTTTTTTTTCAGTTGAGAATGTCAGACCTGATTGTGTAGACCAAATTTCTAAGTTTCTTAGGCAGTTTTGCAATATTCTTTGCATCCTCTCCCGGTCTCTAAACGATAGAAGCAATGCCAAATCATCAACATACAGAAACGTTTTAATCGATTTGGGTATAATAGTCGTAACTTTGTTTATGGCTATTGAAAAAAGAACACAGCTTAGGACGCTTCCCTGTGGAATACCCTTGTTCATATTTCTGATTGAAGAAAATTTGTTACCTATTCTGACTTGAAAAGTTCGATTTTGCAGAAAGTTTTCAATCAGACGGAGAAGACGACCCATAAATCCCCATTCTCGCAGCTGTTGTATGACGAGTGCTGGATTCAAGTTGTCGTATGCTTTTTCAATGTCGAAGTAAATGCCGATGCATTCTTTCTTCTCTGCAAAGCTGCTCAGTATCTCGTATTCCATAGTTACAAGATGGTCATTTGTTGAGCGACCTCGCCGGAACCCACGATGTGCGTTTGATAATAAATTGTTCGTCTCCATTATCCATGTGAGACGCTTGAAAACCAATTTTTCTAACAGTTTACATACACATCTTGTAAGTGAAATGGGTCGATAATTTGATGGGAATAGTTTATTTTTATTGCTTTTTAAAATGGGAATTATAACTGCTCTTCTCCAGATCTCTGGAAATTCTCCAGTGCACCAAATACGGTTATACAGGGTTAGGAGAGCATTCAGTGTCTGTTTTGGAAGATTTTTAAGCATGTCATCTATTCCTGGTGCAGTCGGTTTCAATTCATTTAAATTGGCTGTTAGTTCTTCCATAGTAAACGGCATGTTGTATGAGTTATCAATATTATTGTCGCTATAGTCCAAATTAACTTCATTTTCTTCTATCTGGTGGGTTTGGTGAGAATATATTTTTGAATAATAGTCTGCGAAATATTCGGCCAAAGTGTTTGGGTCTTGTGTAAAATTTCCATTAATTAATAAACCTGGTTGGTAATCTATTTGTTTCCCTGATATGCTTCGTATTTTTTTCCAGAATAGCCGCGGTGGAGTATTTGTTGATATTGATTCTAAAAAAAGGTTCCAAGAATCTTTTTTTTTATTTTTAATTATTCTGCGAGCTATTGATCGTTTTTTTTTTATATTCTATTATATTTTTTTTTTTGAGAAGGTTCTTTTTGGAATAATTTAAGGGCTTTTCTTCGGTTATTAATAGCTATTTTGCACTCGTTATCATACCAGGGGATGTTTCTATTGGCTTTTGTACTGGTTGAGGATCGTGGGATTGAGCTTTCTGCTACAGCCAGGATGGATGATGTAATTTGATCATTTATTAATTCACTGCTACTTCCCCTAGACATATCGGTTTCTGCTATCTGGATACTGCTTGTGAATTTCGGCCAGTCAGACTTTTCCGTAATCCACCTTGGATATCTTTTAACCAGAGTGTTATTATTTGCGGGGAAATGATCGCTGGAGTATTGATCCTCGCTGACTTGCCAGTTGAGGTGAGTATAAATGCTAGAAGTACACCAAGTCAGATCTATGCAGGAAAATGAGTGATAGGCTGGGCTCAAGTATGTTGGCTGTCCTGTATTAAGAAGAATAGAATTAGAATTGTCAATGAGTTTTCTAATAGCAGTTCCTCTCGTAGAACTAGTCGAAGAACCCCAGGAAGTGTGGTGGCCATTAACGTCGCTCGTAACGATATAAGGAGATGGCAGGTTATTCAGAAGATTTATGAGATCCGTTTCAACAAAATTTTCGGGTGGTAAATATAAATTTAATAGATATACCGGGAAATTTAGGTAGAGTTTGGCAACAATAGCTTGCAAGGGAGTATTGATAGTTAATATCTCAGACACGACCCTGTTATGTACTGCAACCAACACGCTCTATTTCCGTCTATGTAGTCGTTTCTGTAAATTGTGTAATCTTTTAATTTAAATTGCTTATTTGGTAAAAGTTTACTTTCTTGTATACATATGGCTACAGGTTGATATTTGTTAATTATCAATTTTTGTTCTTCATATTTATTCAAAAGTCCGTTACAGTTCCACTGAATAATAGTTTGTGGTAGTGACATTTAATGAGAAAAAAAAGAACAAAAAATAAACAAAAAAAAAACAAACATAAAGACGAAAGAGTAATAGAAAAATATAGAAAAAACTAAAAATGAAATAGTAAATATTAACTAAAATATATGATGATGAATACATCAATTAATTTCCATTTTTTCTTTAGTCTTTGAAGTGCATCTAGTTTTACTTCTGGTTCGTCTTTGTTGAACTTCTGTCCATTCGCCAAGTTGATTTTGTGTAAAATCAGAGGCAATGATAGTATCAATAGGGGGAGGATCGTTAAGGGTTTGGGATATGGGGACCACCTCACTTGGGGGGGGGGGGAATTTGTGCAGATGAGGTTGAAGGTAAGAAAGCTGGAGATGAAAAGGTAGGAGAGGAAGATGATGGAAAAGATGACGAGGTTGTAGAAGATGAAGAGGTTGTGGGATATGTAGATGGAGCAGGGGAAGGAGAGAGGGAAGGAGTGGGGGAAGGAGTGGGGGTTTCGGTCAATTTACTTACGACTGAAGCGCTGACCGGGACGCATGTACTAACATCAATGGGCTGCTCAAAAACAGTTAGCTTAGTATTAATTTCTTCAGTTTGGACACTAACACTTTTTTTATTATATTTTAAAACATTAGAAAATGAAATATTTACTGAAATCGGGTGTAATGTCTCGTATTTCTTTTTTGCTGCAAAATAAGTAATTTTTTCTGATTCTTGAATACTTTTAATTTATTTTTCTTTTATAAAAATAGGACATACTTTTGAAAAAGAGTCATGTTGACCCATACAATTAACACATTTTACAGAGCCACTGCATTCCGTGCCCTCATGTTTAGTTTTGCCACAAAACCTACATAGCGCCTCTTTTTTACAAGCTGTTTTAACATGACCGAATTTTAAACACGAATAACAACGAGTGGGGTGTGGTGTAAATTGTTTAATTTCCACATTATAAAAACCCATTTTAATTTCTTTCGGCAAGTTGGGGTTGTTAAATGTAAAAAGATAATTGTGACTATTGAATTTTTCACCATTTTTAAAATATGTCATTCTTTTTACATCCGCTACGTTTTGTGGTTTTAATTCTTCTTTTATTTCATCTTAACTAACGCAGTCTAAATCAGGACACCAAGCGAGGCCTAGACTTCTATTTAATTTGAAATGTGGTTCCACTTTAATTTTTAAATTATATAACATATTGCATTTTAAAATTTTATCAGATTGAATTTTTGAAAAATTTTCCACTAATAGTGTGCCATTTCTTAATTTTTTTATCATTTTTACCTCACCTACTAGAGAATTTATTCCTTTATAGATCAAAAAAGGTGAAACCTTTCTAAAATCCAGATTTCCACATTTCCCTCATCATCATTTTCCTCTCTACTAATAATAAAAAATTTAACACATGATTGATTAGTGTCACTATTAGTTTCAGTAAGGTTTTTAAATTTTTCTTTTTTCCTCTTGCGAGGAGGAGATTCAGCCATAATGGCTAATCAATATTAATAAGAAGAAGCACAATATAATAATAAAAGAAAATAAACGAGAGAGAAAAAAATATAGAACAAAAGCGATATACAATAAATAAAGAAAAAAGTAAAAGTTCAGCTCTTATCTGAGTAGTTGTTCGAGTTAATCCTCGGCAGCTCCACAACACACGTCTTCACTCTACCGATTCTAAACACAAACTCCTATGTTAATAAATAGTATTTTTTTATGTCCAACCTTTCAGAGAGCTTCTTTCATTCTTTTATTTCTTTTGTCATTTCCTATGCAGCCTTAAAATCAATTTGGTTTTAATTAAGTGCTTAACGACCTGGCGCACACACACTAAGGACAGAGTAAGACTTTTATTGCTAAGGTCTCTCATGCCTTAACAAGTCTGGTTCTCACTCGTTGCCGATCCTGCATTTAAATTATTAGTATGCCGGATATCTGTCTAATAACGGTTCTGGGAATGACAGATCAGCATTGTGCCAATCGGTTAAAAACTTGATCAATAGCTCTACGTACGCAAAGATAAGTGTCACACCAGTGGCATAATAGTTTAATAGAAAATATTATAAATACAACTCTAAACTCTTGTAAAAAGTATTGTTATTATTATTCGGTCCCCTATAGGTTCCTAAAGTTTTTCCATTTAAATTCGAGACACCCTGTATGTGTGTGTGTAAATATAATACACAAACATTTTTTTTTTTTTTTTTTTATATGCATTTATTGAAATTTACAACTGTACAATATATATACATCTAGTAAATGTGGTCACAACAATTACAATAACATGCAAACTCTTGAAAAGGACTACTCATCAGCAGCACTTCAACTAAAATTTTACACTAGAAGGTCTCTAGGCCATCTTTTTTTTTTTTTAGAAAAGCCGGGACGGAAACCAGATTGGAGGGGATCGAGTAACTTGGAATCTTCTAGGAAATAGGAAATTTGGGATTGCACCAATCTTTCTAAGGGCTTAGAAAGGTTGGAAAGTATGGATATAGGGTGGTAGTCCTTTGGGGATATGGGGTTTGGGTTCTTGTTGATTGGATGGATTGAGGCCTTTTTCCAGGAAGTGGTTACAGAGTTTTGGAGGGAAAAATTATATATGAAGAGGAGAACCAGGAGGATTTCAGGAATGCATAATTTCAATAATTTAACAGGAATGGCGACTAAACCAGATGAGTAGTACTGAGACTTCCTAATGGAGGTAATTAGATCAGAGGGAGTGATATAAGAAAAGTAAAAATTATTGTTGTTAAAAGCTGGCGGAGGTAAGGGTAGAGAAGGAGCAGATGAAGTGGAAGAAACGAAATAGGAGTTTAACTCATCCGGAGTGAAAGGAAAAACTCCCGATGAAGAGGAACTAGAAGGATCACGCAAGAAAAGTTTGCGGAACAGCAGCCATTTGGATTTAGGATCGGATGCAGATGAAAGGGCTTCGTGGAAGAAATTGGATTTAGTTCGCCGGATCGTGGATTGTGTTAAATTTCTAAGAAACTTAAACGCTTGATAGTCATCTTCAAGCCTGGTGCGTCTGAAGCGTCTTCGGGCAGCCTTGCGTCTTCTTTGTAAATCTTTAATGTCTTGGTTCATCCAAGGAGCAGGGCGACGCCGGCGAAATGTTGAGGTTTTAAGAGGAGCATGGGTATCAAGGATAGATAGGAGATTGGTGGTGAGTAATTCAACCATGTTATCAATTGAGGAGCAGGAGTAAATTGGATTCCAATCTATGGTTTCGAGATCGGGTAAAATCTTATCTCGGGTAAGGGAGTCTATGTTACGGAAGGAGATTGTTTTAGGAAGGAACCGAAGCGTTGGGACATCATATGATATTTGTATCAGGACATGAGAGGATAGGAATGATACAGGTCGTTGACTTGAGAAAAAAGTTTTTTTGGAGAATCTATGACATGCAGGTCCAACCATGTGTCGGACCCGCGGGAGTGGGGGGTGGTATTGAATGGTACAACAAAAAGGTGAAGGGAAAAAAAAAGGTTTTCAAGGTAGATTTTGTCATAGGAGTCAGATAGGAGATTGGTATTCAGGTCACCGGAGATGATTATATTGAAGTAGAGGGGAACATAATAGTAAATGTTAGATTCGAATGATTGGTCAAATGGAAAATGTGGGGGACGGTAAACAACTACATACAGGAGAGGATGGGCATTAATGGATATTTCAACAAATAAGTACTCAATGTTTGGGAGATTTGAAGGAGGTGAAAGAAAAAGGACACAAACCTTCAGGCAATCATGGACATATAGTGCTACTCCACCGCCGGTCCGGTTGACCCAGTCATGACGAATGACGGAGTAGTTAGGGAGAGAAATTGAGGAAGAAAGAATGCAGGGTTTAAGCCAGGTTTCAGAGACTGCAATGATGTGGTAAAAATTTCTAGGAACTCATCGTAATGGGCTGGTAGGGATTGTGAGTTTATGTGACAGGCGGTTAGGGTGTAAGTCATATTGGGAAGGAGTTAGGGAAACATAGGGCAGTAAGTAAAAGGATGACGCGGAAAATGAGAAACAGTTCTAATCATTTGTTGCCCTTTATTAATATTTGCTGGAACAAGATGTTTTAGAGATAAAATTATGATATTCACATTTTATACATTTTTTATTTGATAAATTGTACTTTTTACCATTTTTAAATATGTACTACCTGACCAAGTTGGAGTACAAAAAAAAAAAAAAAAAAAAAAAAAAAAAAAAACTTAAACACCTTTATTCAATGAAAGAAAGTATTTTGAGCCTTGACAAAAAGGATCTATATGGGTAAGGGAAGCACCCGGAACAAAAATTTAGACCAAGGAAGTGCAGATAGGAAAAGAATTCCAGAAGGTCAGGCGAAAACATCCAGGTCCTGAGGCTGGTCAATGAAGATTACTGGATGGCTGTCTTCTTTACAGCACCGCACACCGATATCGCGCGTCGAGAAGTCCCTCTTGACTTTTCTCCTCTGTATTAGATCGTCCCTCAGAGATTGTCTGACGAATCGTGCGATTACAGGCGGTGGTCGCGCATCATACTTCCTTGGCCTCCGGCGCTCCACAAGGTCAAAATCTATGTTTAATTTGATCCCGAGACCGGCACCAATACTTGTAAATGCCGTGGGGGTTTCTCCTGGGCGTACCGGGATGCCCCGAATTTCCATTTATTTGTTCAAAAGTCCCTGCTCTGCCTTGTTTGTCCTGATTTCGAGTAGGCAAACTTTAGTTTTTAAATTACTATTCTCATCAACCAACTCTTCTATCCGTTTTGTCTGCCCCTCTAGATGAGCTTCGATTTTTGCCAGTCTCTCACTCAATTTTTATAGAAAACAAAATCATGGAATAAATGCGTTGAAATTTTCTCATGATTATTCTTCCTAAATAATCGTTTATCATCCTGTTCAAGATAAGATTTTAACGCACTTTCTTCTGTTACCTTGTTTCCTTTAAATTTCAGTGCCTCTTTGCCAGTATCACCACTAAAATAGACAGTTGCTTTAGAAAATCTGTGCTAGTGATAAAGAAAGTATTGTTTGAAGAATTATCGTAGTTGTGTTTTGTTGTCGTTTGATGTTCAAAATGCGTCCATATCCTGCTTATAGTCTCTATATATAGTATCTCACCTGCTTTGAAGCTTTTGTCCACATAAGAGTCAAAAACTATATTTACCCTATTAGCATTATTTGAGTGAGAATTGAGTCCGGTTAGAATTATAGGAAACAAAATCATGGAATAAATGCGTTGAAATTTTCTCATGAACAATCTGATAGACGACTATTTATGCACATCAATCATGGCTTCAACACTATGAACGAAGAAAATATTCTAATAGCACAATGTAACAGACGTTTTTGAATAAGCAATGTACTGCTTCAACAGAATATTCCCCTGTAATGAATTAAATCAATTATGTTTTTTTTTGGGAATGAGTAAATCTTAAGATATTTTTCCTTCATGACATATCGAAAGGTTTAGACAAACAAGTTATGTAAATTCTGCCGCCATATACTCACTGACTGGGTTGTGATACTTCGAGTAATTTTGGAACATAACACTCTGGGATATCTCAAGCCAAAGGACTGTGCATACCTTATAAAAGTCTCTCAGAAGGAAGAGCTGACAGATTATATGATCCAAAAAAGCTGAGAAATACTTGACAAAAGTACTGATCAAAGGCTTATATAACAAGAATGAGCTTCGAGCAACTAAGTTTACCAAATGAAAAAGTTAGACTCCACAAAGATTTCTTCAGCATCTTCCGGGTGTTTTTCTGGACATGAAACGAGCATATTTATAAATTGCTCTGTAGTACAACCTGTTGGAAGAGCAAAATTCGTTATGTCATGAACATTCTTACTAAGGGTATGAAGAAGTGAATCATGGTGGGTGCCAAATTCAGCTTCAGGTTGAGCTCCCAGATCTTCATGACTTTTTCGAGCACCAGGTTGAACAGAATTGGCGAGAGACCATCTCCCTGCCGCACACCAGTGTTAATCTTGAAACTTCGAGACAGTTCTCATCTTAACTTCACCTTGGAGGTGATGTCCTGGAGAGTCTGTTCGATGAGGGTTCGTGTGTTGTAATTCACACCTCATTCAACAGTCAACGACTTCAGCGATATTCGTGCTCCTCATAAGTTTCAGTTGGAGAATCGTTTTCAGACTGAAAATATGCAATAGTATAAACTTTGGAGAATCTAAATTTTTATCCAAAGGTGTCATTTTACAAATCGTATCGACCAAATGCCCTTTTAAATCGTGTGGTTCTCCTAACTACGATCATAACTAGTGATTTACCCTATTTCATTTGAATTCCTATTCTTTCTCTATTACCGAAATTATTTCCGTTCCTACTAGTACTAACTATTTTGTTTTATCGGAATTTATTACTTGACCAATTTCTTTACCTTTTTTTTTTTTTTTTAAGCGTTGTTATATTTAGTAGTATTACTTAGTCTTACATAATACAAAAATAAAAGAGAAATACAATATTTTATTGCAATCATAATAATTTACTTCTTTTTTTGTAACTTGGATCTTCTGAGGACCAGATGCCAATTTTTCGGAAAATCTTGGTTCTTTGCTGTTTTGGAATCTCCCTCCATACCTAATACCGTGTCTCTAAAAATATCTCTATTAGTAGTCTCCTGTTCTTTTATATTATTTATATCTAAATGTCTTTTGACTTCTTGAATCCAACTAGTTGTTGTAACATTTTGTTAATCTGCTATCATCCATTCTATGACCCAAAAATAATAATCTTTCTGTTATATTTTCTATGTTTTCGTATATTTCCTGAATATATCTTAATTTCCATACTTGTAATATTTTATGTTGACGTTGTCTATACTAGGTATTCACTCGCATATAGGCATTCAGGTTTTATCACTGTTATAGTGTCTTACTATAGATTCTCATATGAGCATTGTTTGTTACAAACATTTTTAGTAATACTATAAACTCTTTCCATCTTTTGTACCGTTTCTTGTACAACAGATTTTTCTAAACCAACTTCCTGAATTATTTCCCCTAGTTACTTAAATATCTTTATTTTCTCTACTTGAATATGAATATTTGTAATCAAAATATTTGGAGTCTGATAAATTTACTTTATAATATCCAATTAATAATTATAGTTAAATATAATTTGTAAAAATAAAATCATTTACTGAAAATGTTTTCTAGAAAGGAAAACACCCTGCAATTTCATCCTACTGGATACAAATCGTACCTGTCATAGTTTTGAAGGAAAACCTAATCTGAAAATATATTTTTTTATTTTATTAGCCTCACTCTGCACAAACGGTTTTTTCCTCTGCTTAAGTAATGTGTTTCCAATTAAAATTAACTTTAGATTTCTATTGTACAGGGTTTTTTTTATTGGCGCTGGGCAATTGTCGGTTACGGTAACGCTGGATGCCTTCGTAGGCAGACGCCATTTTCAAAATGTTTTTAAATGCTTTCATCAGTAATAAAATGAAAACAAAACTTGCCACCCCGCAGCATCTAGTTCTTCAATGGGAATGCAAATATGCACTAGTGAGCTGCCTCGTGCCCATGACACGTCTCCTGGAAATCACATTAACATTTAGTTAATATTCACTGAGAATATTCTAGTTGGAATGTCGCCAACCCTCCTCCCCCCTGAGTATGAACTGGACTTAATACCGTACATTTCGATTGGACTCATTTGAATTTTATACATACTAATTATAATAAGAATCCAATTAATTAACTTTAATTGATTGAAGTAACTGTTAACTAAATTTAGATTTAGATTAAAACCATAAACTACAGTTGAACCTCCCAGATCCTCGAATTATCCAGCCCGTCAATATCCCATCCTCATTTCTTTTTATTAATTTATAAAAACCAGTTTTGCCAATAACACAAATGAAGTATCTTCTTTAATCAATTTTCAAACTTGTAGTTTTTGGGCCATTTCTTATGAAATGTTCGTTATCCCAGGAAAAGTTATTTAGTAAAACAACTTAATAAAAACTAAAGATTTCAATTCAAAATTTACCCTTATTTTGAAAACATTTTTACAAACGCGTTGTTCACTTATTTTTACAACTCAAAGATACAACATATTTTTTATTTTTCTGCCAACGTTTTGGCCATATAATTGATGACCATCATCAGGGCTAATTTATTATCCATGTTTTTTATTAGACCTATTATTTTTCATTTTATTTTATTTTCTATATTTTTCTGTAATTACATTTACATTTTTTCAGACCATTTCAAATTGTTCATCAGCCCTATGATTTTTAATTTATTTTTTTATTTTATGTATTTTTCCCCCTTTTATTTTTATTTCTGTTTCATTGATATCTTTATTTTTGTCATTATGAAAAAAATCTAATTCTATCTATTCTATAAAAAATCTCAACTAATATTTAAATTAAATAGCATATTCATGTAATATTAAAGTTGAAATAATAATAACAAATATCAACTTTCTATTATTTATTTAGGATATTTATTCCAAAATGGTATTCACCATACCGTGTGGCTTATGCCCTAAAGAAGAGTCAGAATGACCTCATCAAAAACCCTTATCTCAAATTGTTTCTTTCTTACCGTTAGGGAAAAACACTTATGAACCATCAGTAGTTAAATGTAATTAAAATCACGCGCTAAATATTGATCATAGAGTGGTGGATTTACTTAAGTTAATGAACAGTAATTATAATGAAAAACTATAACGTTAACTATTTATTGAGTTAGAACAGATTTGTAACACGTAGGATATTCGTCCATGGTAAGCAATTCAGGAGATTCAAGAGCTGGTCTTTCAAAACTTTCATATGATGACATAAGCCTTTAAAGGCTGAGTGAGAGAACTTAAAGCATAAGACTTGAGTAAAAATAAGCTGGCTATTGCAGGAACCCTATTATTTAATGCTTCGTTATACATTTTTTGTTTAATTAAAACATCAAATATATTCTTTTAACCCTAGAACACTAACCTTAATTCGTAGTTGTGTATTACTAACCATACGTAAATTTTACTCCTAGGCAGAATGGATTGGAAATAGATCTCCAGACTTGGCGGAATAGATTGGAAATTAATCACTAGACTTGTTTGATATAATCAAGGAAGAATTATTGACCATGGGCTTCAAAGTAAGACAAGTCACCAATGTGCAAAAAGACATTGGTGTTGCCGGGAACACCCAGGACAAGGCGGTAAAATATCATTGCCACTTTTCTTCGTTGACTTGGAACCAGCACCAGGAGTTGAAAAGATTTATGATGTCACTTCAATCTACTATACTAGAGTTCAGATTGAGAAACCATTCCGCAAACGTGACATTGTACAATGTCATAACTGCCAGGCATAGGGCCACACAAAAACCTACTGCCATCATTTACCTAGATGTGTGAAATGTGGGCAGATGCACAAATCTGAAGAGTGCACAAAAACACGAGAGGTACCTGCAGTATGTGCCCTATGCCAGCAAGGGCACCCAGCCAATTACAAAGGGTGTCAAACGTACAAAAATCTACGTAATAGATTCCAAAATAATCAGAGAATGAACGAAGCAGTTCGACCAACGACAGGAAGACAGCCCTCCAAAATAGCCAACTCATCAGTCTCTTTCGCCTAAATGCTGGGAAGAAACGGATGTCAAAATGAAAATGGGGCCATGCCGCCTCCTCCTCAACAACCTCAATTTCATGACCCCTAACCTCAGCAATATCAACAGATCATTCAACATACATCAATACCATTAACCCAACCTAATCCACATACCCCTCATCAGATCCCCCATATTCCTCCTCCCACAATTACGTCAGATCTCACATCCTTATTTAACTCCTTCTTATCAGAACTAAAAACTGTTATTACCCCACTGATATCACTCCTTACAAATGTTATTCCTCTGCTTATCCCTCTCCAAAAAAACCCTTAAATGCCTCACACAAAGCCCTTATCCATTCTCTTTTGGAATGCGAATGGTATTCGTAACCACACCGACGAACTAACATCCTTGCTGCATGTGAAAGAAATCTATGTAGCTTTAATTAGAATAGAATAGAAAGAAAACTTTATTCTGGGACAAAGTCCCTTAAGAATAGCATTAAATAATACAAAAAAAGATCATAACTGGCCGAGAGGCTGTTAAAAATAAAACAACATAGGTAATAGTAAATACAAATATGTATGAAAAAAAATACAGAGAAAAACTAGAAAAAGAAAAAACTATTAATAAAAAGAGAGTGAAAAAATAAATGTACAAATAAAGAGGTTAATATTGTAAACAAAAATGCAGAACAGAAAAAAAAACAAAAAACAGAAACCTAAAGGAAAATAAAAGATAGAAACTCAAAAATTACGATTACATACATAGTACATACATCCTTATAATTAGAAAGCGTCGGGTTGGAGGGAAAGAAGATGGTGAAAGAGTAGTGTTTTGAATGTTCCAAGGGAAGAAGCATTGCGGATACAGGGGGGGAGTGAATGCCAAAGAGTAGAGGATCGGACAAGGAAGGAACGTTGGAATGCAGTACTTCTGTGGGATGGAGTATAGAGATCGGAAAGACGAGATCTTGTATGCTTCCTGAGCCATACCGAAAAACCTTTTTCCATTTTCTGGGCTCCACTGTAAGTCTCAGTCAAATATTCTCTGGAAGACCAACTTAGTCCCCTCTCTTAAATTTATCTTCAAAACCTCTTCTCGTAAGAGATCGATAGGCATTCCTCCAGCTAATACTTGAACAGCCTCATGAGACACACTTCTGTAAGAGTTGGTTACCATAATTAGAGTCGTACGCTGGATGGTCGCCAACTTACTTTTCTGCCGTCCTGAGGGATTCTAGTACCAGACGGGAGTTGCGTTTCTCAGAATACCCAGAATCACCCCATTATAAATCGTAATTGTTGCTGGTTATTGAAGGCACCAAAATGCACCCCCGACGCGGCTAAAACCGTTTTAATCTTGTGCCACCCTGTTTCTCAAGTATTCCATATGAGGAGCTGAATTAAATCCTCTTCTGATTCTTATCCCAAGATAAGTGACTTCCTCACTGTGACGAATTTGATACCTTCGATACATATATTTATTTGATGTGCCTTATCCATCTTTCCTCTTAGTAGCATGGCTTGCGTCTCTGAGGCTGCTATTGTCAGCTTCTTACTTCCACACCATCGTCCAACAAGGGTGACGCACCGTTGTGCCTCGTATTTTATTCCAGCTCTGCTGTTAAAGGCCACTGTAGCAGCTAAATCGTCGACATAAGGCGTGGCAGGGAAATGCTTTTGTTCGAGGACACTAAGTATTTTATCAAAAACTAGCTTCCATAGCGCTGGACCAAGAACTGATCCCTGGGGGCATCCCCTCTCTATTAGAAGCTTCTTTCTCATAAGAACTTCCTCGAATCTTTACAATTATGTGGAACGTAGCTGCTTACAAGGGTAAATAAGTTACTAGGGGCTTCATATTTCTGCAGCTGTTGAAGTACACTTGTTAAATAGCATAATAAGTTTAAAATAACGATAAACAAGAAGTATTGAACAAGTAAAAATAATTGATAAACTAATAGAAAAATATTGTTTGAAAAAGAATTATGTTATGAAGAGTTTGGCGAAGATCCATGGAAATTTATGGAGAAGAACGAAAATAAAATATTGAAGTTTTAAAAAAGAAAATAATGGAATTTTAAAAAGGAATTATTTCACTAATAGACAAAACGAGAAACTTTATGTACGCAACTATCTGCAGGGGATAGCTAAGATTAATGCAAAAATATCTGCTCGACAAAGCCCGACAGTACAACATAATCTTTTTTATTCTTTTTAAGCAAGTCTATTTTTTTCTTTTAAACAACGTAATCAAAAGAACTACACGTTAACCGTTATGATAATAAAACGTGTCAAAAATTTAGTTATTACAGAAAAATACATACCTTTCGAAACTGTGAATAGAGATTTCAGATCACTTGTTAAATGGATTTCACAGAAATCACATTGATTTGGTTATCAAAAATTCACTTTAAGAGGTATTTTTAGACATTTTTTAAAAACAGGGGGGGGGGAGTTTGTGGTGAAATATTTTTTGCGGTATAACAATTAGAAGGATTGAACTTTACATCAATGTTAAAATATCTGCTCGACAAAGCCTGACAGTACAACATAATATGTTTTATTCTTTTAAACAAGAATTTCAGATCAATTGTTAAATTGATTCCACAGAAATCACAACATCTTTAAGCATCTTACAACTCAGCAAAAGCCACTATGTACATGCAGCGCAACCAACTCCTGGATTTAGGCTAGTTTCCTCGGGCAGGAAGTGAATAACAATGAACGAGATAAATATATTTTTATGTAAACAATCCTAAGCTCCCAGGAAATACGTATTTTAATGTTCTGAAGTACAATTTATTTTTTGCACTTTCGGCCATGATTTAATGGCAAATCACTGTGCGGCGGTTAACAGAAGGAGACCTATCCACATTGAAAATCTTAAATAGTTTGGTTCTTTTTCTTAAAATAGAAACGTCATATTCTATTTTAAATAGTTTTTCTGACTTCGATTTTTCCATCAAAATGCCTGAACCAAGAGATGGCTCTTTTCTCTTGAAAATAGTAAACACTAATCCTATCCAAAACCACCTCTAACTCATTTTTGCATGTTTTGTGGATATGTTCCCTTCTCCTAAATGCCGCCCAATTATAGAAATTCACCATTTATTCCACTAATGTATTTACCCTAAAAAATAGTTATTTTCCATAAATCATTTCCAAATCGGTACCAAATTCCACATCAGCATTATTCAAGTAATAATTTTTCTTAGCTATCCCCTGCAGATAGTTGCGTACATAAAGTTTCTCGTTTTGTCTATTAGTGAAATAATTCCTTTTTAAAATTCCATTATTTTCTTTTTTAAAACTTCAATATTTTATTTTCGTTCTTCTCCATAAATTTCCATGGATCTTCGCCAAACTCTTCATAACATAATTCTTTTTCAAACAATATTTTTCTATTAGTTTATCAATTATTTTTACTTGTTCAATACTTCTTGTTTATCGTTATTTTAAACTTATTATGCTATTTAACAAGTGTACTTCAACAGCTGCAGAAATATGAAGCCCCTAGTAACTTATTTACCCTTGTAAGCAGCTACGTTCCACATAATTGTAAAGATTCGAGGAAGTTCTTATGAGAAAGAAGCTTCTAATAGAGAGGGGATGCCCCCAGGGATCAGTTCTTGGTCCAGCGCTATGGAAGCTAGTTTTTGATAAAATACTTAGTGTCCTCGAACAAAAGCATTTCCCTGCCACGCCTTATGTCGACGATTTAGCTGCTACAGTGGCCTTTAACAGCAGAGCTGGAATAAAATACGAGGCACAACGGTGCGTCACCCTTGTTGGACGATGGTGTGGAAGTAAGAAGCTGACAATAGCAGCCTCAGAGACGCAAGCCATGCTACTAAGAGGAAAGATGGATAAGGCACATCAAATAAATATATGTATCGAAGGTATCAAATTCGTCACAGTGAGGAAGTCACTTATCTTGGGATAAGAATCAGAAGAGGATTTAATTCAGCTCCTCATATGGAATACTTGAGAAACAGGGTGGCACAAGATTAAAACGGTTTTAGCCGCGTCGGGGGTGCATTTTGGTGCCTTCAATAACCAGCAACAATTACGATTTATAATGGGGTGATTTTGGGTATTCTGAGAAACGCAACTCCCGTCTGGTACTAGAATCCCTCAGGACGGCAGAAAAGTAAGTTGGCGACCATCCAGCGTACGACTCTAATTATGGTAACCAACTCTTACAGAAGTGTGTCTCATGAGGCTGTTCAAGTATTAGCTGGAGGAATGCCTATCGATCTCTTACGAGAAGAGGTTTTGAAGATAAATTTAAGAGAGGGGACTAAGTTGGTCTTCCAGAGAATATTTGACTGAGACTTACAGTGGAGCCCAGAAAATGGAAAAAGGTTCTTCAGTATGGCTCAGGAAGCATACCGCAGCAGGGGGGGGGGGGAGTTTGTAGTAAAATTTTTTTTGCCGTATATTAACTAGAAGGATTGAACTTTACATTAATGCAAAAATATCTGCTCGACAAAGCCCGATAGTACAACATAATCTTTTCTTTCTTTTAAACGGGTCTATTTTTTTCGTTTAAACATCGTAATCAAACAAACTACACCATAACCGTTATAATAATAAAACATGCTAAAAAATAAATATTACAGAGAAATACCTACCTTTCGAAACTGTGAATAGAGATTTCAGATCACTTGTTAAATGGATTTCACAGAAATCACATTGTTTTAGTTATCAAAAATTCACTTAAAGAGGTATTTTTAGACATTTCTTAAAAACAAGGGGGAGGTTGGGGTAAAATATTTTTGAGGTATAACAACTAGAAGGTTTGAACGTTACATTAATGCAAAAATATCTGCTCGACAATGCCCGACAGTACAACATAATCTTTTTTATTATTTTAAGCAAGTCTATTATTTTCTTTTAAATAACGTAATCAAAAGAACTACGCGGTAACTGTTATGATAATAAAACGTGCTAAAAACTAGTTATTACAGAGAAATACATACCTTTAGAAACTGTGAATAGAGATTTCAGATCATTTGTTAAATGGATTTCACAGAAATCACATTGATTTGGTTATCAATAATTCACTTTAAGAGGTATTTTTAGACATTAATTAAAAACAAGGGGGGGGGGACTTTCACTACAAACTCCCCCCCTTGTTTTTAATAAATGTCTAAAAATACCTCTTAAAGTGAATTTTTGATAACCAAATCAATGTGATTTCTGTGAAATCCATTAAACAAAAGATCTGAAATCTCTATTCACAGTTTCGAAAGGTATGTATTTCTCTGTAATAACTAGTTTTAAGCACGATTTATTATCATAACGGTTAACGTGTAGTTCTTTTGATTACGTTGTTTAAAAGAGAAAAAAAGACTTGCTTAAAAAGAATAAAAAAGATTATGTTGTACTGTCGGGCTTTGTCGAGCAGATATTTTTGCATTTAAGTAAAGTTCAATCCTTCTAGTTAATATACAGCAAAAAAAAAATTTACTACGAACTCCCCCACCTTTTTTAATAATAAATACTAAAAATACCTCTTAAAGTAAATTTTTGATAACCAAATCAATGTGATTTCTGTGAAATCCATTTAACAAGTGATCTGAAATCTCAATTCACAGTTTCGAAAGATATGTATTTCTCTGTAATAACTAGTTTTAAGCACGCTTTATTATCATAACGGTTAACGTGTAGTTCTTTTGATTACGTTGTTTAAAAGAAAAAAATAGACTTGCTTAAAAAGAATAAAAAAGATTATGTTGTACTGTCGGGCTTTGTCGAGCAGATATTTTTGCATTTAAGTAAAGTTCAATCCTTCTAGTTAATATACAGCAAAAAAAAATTTACTACGAACTCCCCCACCTTGTTTTTAATAAATATCTAAAAATACCTCTTAAAGTAAATTTTTGATAACCAAATCAATGTGATTTCTGTGAAATCCATTTAACAAGTGATCTGAAATCTCAATTCACAGTTTCGAAAGATATGTATTTCTCTGTAATAACTAGTTTTAAGCACGCTTTATTATCATAACGGTTAACGTGTAGTTCTTTTGATTACGTTGTTTAAAAAAAAAAAATAGACTTGCTTAAAAAGAATAAAAAAGATTATGTTGTACTGTCGGGCTTTGTCGAGCAGATATTTTTGCATTTAAGTAAAGTTCAATCCTTCTAGTTAATATACAGCAAAAAAAAATTCACTACAAACTCCCCCCCCCTTTTTTAATAAATGTCTAAAAATACCTCTTAAAGTGAATTTTTGATAACCAAATCAATGTGATTTCTGTGAAATCCATTTAACAAGTGATCTGAAATCTCAATTCACAGTTTCGAAAGATATGTATTTCTCTGTAATAACTAGTTTTAAGCACGCTTTTATTATCATAACGGTTAACGTGTAGTTCTTTTGATTACGTTGTTTAAAAGAAAAAAATAGACTTGCTTAAAAAGAATAATAAAGATTATGTTGTACTGTCGGGCTTTGTCGAGCAGATATTTTTGCATTAATGTAAAGTTCAATCCTTCTAGATGTTATACCGCAAAAAACATTTCACCACAAAGTCCCCCCCCCTTGTTTTTGATAAATGTCTAAAAATACCTCTTAAAGTGAATTTTTCATAACCAAATCAATGTGATTTCTGTGAAATCCATTTAACAAGTGATTTGAAATCTCGATTTACATTTTCGAAAGATATGTATTTCTCTGTAATAACTAGTTTTAAGCACGTTTTATTATCATAACGGTTAACGTGTAGTTCTTTTGATTACGTTGTTTAAAAGAGAAAAAAATACTTGCTTAAAAAGAATAAAAAAGATTATGTTGTACTGTCGGGCTTTGTCGAGCAGATATTTTTGCCTTTAAGTAAAGTTCAATCCTTCTAGTTAATATACAGCAAAAAAAAATTCACTACAAACTCCCCACCTTGTTTTTAATAAATGTCTAAAAATACCTCTTAAAGTGAATTTTTGATAACCAAATCAATGTGATTTCTGTGAAATCCATTTAACAAGTGATCTGAAATCTCAATTCACAGTTTCGAAAGGTATGTATTTCTCTGTAATAACTAGTTTTAAGCACGTTTTATTATCATAACAGTTAACGTGTAGTTCTTTTGATTACGTTGTTTAAAAGAAAAAAATAGACTTGCTTAAAAAGAATAAAAAAGATTATGTTGTACTGTCGGGCTTTGTCGAGCAGATATTTTTGCATTTAAGTAAAGTTCAATCCTTCTAGTTAATATATACAGCAAAAAAAAAATTCACTACAAACTCCCCCCCTTGTTTTTAATAAATGTCTAAAAATACCTCTTAAAGTGAATTTTTGATAACCAAATCAATGTGATTTCTGTGAAATCCATTTAACAAGTGATCTGAAATCTCAATTACATTTTCGAAAGATATGTTTTTCTCTGTAATAACTAGTTTTAAGCACGCTTTATTATCATAACGGTTAACGTGTAGTTCTTTTGATTACGTTGTTTAAAAAAAAAAAAAATAGACTTGCTTAAAAAGAATAAAAAAGATTATGTTGTACTGTCGGGCTTTGTCGAGCAGATATTTTTGCATTTAAGTAAAGTTCAATCCTTCTAGTTAATATACAGCAAAAAAAAATTCACTACAAACTCCCCCCCTTGTTTTTAATAAATGTCTAAAAATACCTCTTAAAGTGAATTTTTGATAACCAAATCAATGTGATTTCTGTGAAATCCATTTAACAAGTGATTTGAAATCTCGATTTACATTTTCGAAAGATATGTATTTCTCTGTAATAACTAGTTTTTAGCATGTTTTATTATCATAACGGTTAACGTGTAGTTCTTTTGATTACGTTGTTTAAAAGAAAAAAATAGACTTGCTTAAAAAGACTAAAAAAAGATTATGTTGTACTGTCGGGCTTTGTCGAGCAGATATTTTTGCATTTAAGTAAAGGTCAATCCTTCTAGTTAATATACAGCAAAAAAAAATTTACTACGAACTCCCCCACCTTGTTTTTAATAAATATCTAAAAATACCTCTTAAAGTATTTTTGATAACCAAATCAATGTGATTTCTGTGAAATCCATTTAACAAGTGATCTGAAATCTCAATTCACAGTTTCGAAAGATATGTATTTCTCTGTAATAACTAGTTTTAAGCACGTTTTATTATCATAACGGTTAACGTGTAGTTCTTTTGATTACGTTGTTTAAAAAAAAAAATAGACTTGCTTAAAAAGAATAAAAAAGATTATGTTGTACTGTCGGGCTTTGTCGAGCAGATATTTTTGCATTAATGTAAAGTTCAATCCTTCTAGATGTTATACCGCAAAAAACATTTCACCACAAAGTCCCCCCCCCCTTGTTTTTAATAAATGTCTAAAAATACCTCTTAAAGTGAATTTTTGATAACCAAATCAATGTGATTTCTGTGAAATCCATTTAACAAGTGATCTGAAATCTCAATTTACAGTTTCGAAAGATATGTATTTCTCTGTAATAACTAGTTTTAAGCACGTTTTATTATCATAACGGTTAACGTGTAGTTCTTTTGATTACGTTGTTTAAAAGAGAAAAAAAGACTTGCTTAAAAAGAATAAAAAAGATTATGTTGTACTGTCGGGCTTTGTCGAGCAGATATTTTTGCCTTTAAGTAAAGTTCAATCCTTCTAGTTAATATACAGCAAAAAAAAATTCACTACAAACTCCCCACCTTGTTTTTAATAAATGTCTAAAAATACCTCTTAAAGTGAATTTTTGATAACCAAATCAATGTGATTTCTGTGAAATCCATTTAACAAGTGATCTGAAATCTCAATTCACAGTTTCGAAAGGTATGTATTTCTCTGTAATAACTAGTTTTAAGCACGTTTTATTATCATAACGGTTAACGTGTAGTTCTTTTGATTACGTTGTTTAAAAGAAAAAAATAGACTTGCTTAAAAAGAATAAAAAAGATTATGTTGTACTGTCGGGCTTTGTCGAGCAGATATTTTTGCATTTAAGTAAAGTTCAATCCTTCTAGTTAATATACAGCAAAAAAAAAATTCACCACACAAAGTCCCCCCCCCTTGTTTTTAATAAATGTCTAAAAATACCTCTTAAAGTGAATTTTTGATAACCAAATCAATGTGATTTCTGTGAAATCCATTTAACAAGTGATCTGAAATCTCAATTCACAGTTTCGAAAGATATGTATTTCTCTGTAATAACTAGTTTTAAGCACGCTTTATTATCATAACGGTTAACGTGTAGTTCTTTTGATTACGTTGTTTAAAAGAGAAAAATAGACTTGCTTAAAAAGAATAAAAAAGATTATGTTGTACTGTCGGGCTTTGTCGAGCAGATATTTTTGCATTTAAGTAAAGTTCAATCCTTCTAGTTAATATACAGCAAAAAAAAATTCACTACAAACTCCCCCCCTTGTTTTTAATAAATGTCTAAAAATACCTCTTAAAGTGAATTTTTGATAACCAAATCAATGTGATTTCTGTGAAATCCATTTAACAAGTGATCTGAAATCTCAATTCACAGTTTCGAAAGATATGTATTTCTCTGTAATAACTAGTTTTAAGCACGCTTTATTATCATAACGGTTAACGTGTAGTTCTTTTGATTACGTTGTTTAAAAGAAAAAAATAGACTTGCTTAAAAAGAATAAAAAAGATTATGTTGTACTGTCGGGCTTTGTCGAGCAGATATTTTTGCATTTAAGTAAAGTTCAATCCTTCTAGTTAATATACAGCAAAAAAAAAAAATTCACTACAAACCCCCCCCCTTTTTTTTTAATAAATGTCTAAAAATACCTCTTAAAGTGAATTTTTGATAACCAAATCAATGTGATTTCTGTGAAATCCATTTAACAAGTGATCTGAAATCTCAATTCACAGTTTCGAAAGATATGTATTTCTCTGTAATAACTAGTTTTAAGCACGTTTTTTATTATCATAACGGTTAACGTGTAGTTCTTTTGATTACGTTGTTTAAAAAAAAAAAAAAGACTTGCTTAAAAAGAATAAAAAAGATTATGTTGTACTGTCGGGCTTTGTCGAGCAGATATTTTTGCATTTAAGTAAAGTTCAATCCTTCTAGTTTTATACAGCAAAAAAAAAATTCACTACAAACTCCCCCCCTTGTTTTTAATAAATGTCTAAAAATACCTCTTAAAGTGAATTTTTGATAACCAAATCAATGTGATTTCTGTGAAATCCATTTAACAAGTGATCTGAAATCTCAATTCACAGTTTCGAAAGGTATGTATTTCTCTGTAATAACTAGTTTTAAGCACGTTTTATTATCATAACGGTTAACGTGTAGTTCTTTTGATTACGTTGTTTAAAAGAGAAAAAAAGACTTGCTTAAAAAGAATAAAAAAGATTATGTTGTACTGTCGGGCTTTGTCGAGCAGATATTTTTGCATTTAAGTAAAGTTCAATCCTTCTAGTTAATATACAGCAAAAAAAAATTCACTACAAACCCCCCCCCCTTGTTTTTAATAAATGTCTAAAAATACCTCTTAAAGTGAATTTTTGATAACCAAATCAATGTGATTTCTGTGAAATCCATTTAACAAGTGATCTGAAATCTCAATTCACAGTTTCGAAAGGTATGTATTTCTCTGTAATAACTAGTTTTAAGCACGTTTTATTATCATAACGGTTAACGTGTAGTTCTTTTGATTACGTTGTTTAAAAGAAAAAAAAAGACTTGCTTAAAAAGAATAAAAAAGATTATGTTGTACTGTCGGGCTTTTGTCGAGCAGATATTTTTGCATTTAAGTAAAGTTCAATCCTTCTAGTTAATATACAGCAAAAAAAAAAATTTACTACAAACTCCCCCCCTTGTTTTTTAATAAATGTCTAAAAATACCTCTTAAAGTAAATTTTTGATAACCAAATCAATGTGATTTCTGTGAAATCCATTTAACAAGTGATCTGAAATCTCAATTCACAGTTTCGAAAGATATGTATTTCTCTGTAATAACTAGTTTTTATCAAGTTTTATTATCATAACGGTTAACGTGTAGTTCTTTTGATTACGTTGTTTAAAAGAAAAAAATAGACTTGCTTAAAAAGAATAAAAAAGATTATGTTGTACTGTCGGGCTTTGTCGAGCAGATATTTTTGCATTAATGTAAAGTTCAATCCTTCTAGATGTTATACCGCAAAAAACATTTCACCACAAAGTCCCCCCCCCCCTTGTTTTTAATAAATGTCTAAAAATACCTCTTAAAGTGAATTTTTGATAACCAAATCAATGTGATTTCTGTGAAATCCATTTAACAAGTGATCTGAAATCTCAATTCACAGTTTCGAAAGGTATGTATTTCTCTGTAATAACTAGTTTTAAGCACGTTTTATTATCATAACGGTTAACGTGTAGTTCTTTTGATTACGTTGTTTAAAAAAAAAAAAATAGACTTGCTTAAAAAGAAAAAAAAGATTATGTTGTACTGTCGGGCTTTGTCGAGCAGATATTTTTGCATTTAAGTAAAGTTCAATCCTTCTAGTTAATATACAGCAAAAAAAAAATTTACTACAAAACCCCCCCCTTGTTTTTAATAAATGTCTAAAAATACCTCTTAAAGTGAATTTTTGATAACCAAATCAATGTGATTTCTGTGAAATCCATTTAACAAGTGATCTGAAATCTCAATTCACAGTTTCGAAAGATATGTATTTCTCTGTAATAACTAGTTTTAAGCACGTTTTATTATCATAACGGTTAACGTGTAGTTCTTTTGATTACGTTGTTTAAAAAGAAAAAAAAGACTTGCTTAAAAAGAATAAAAAAGATTATGTTGTACTGTCGGGCTTTGTCGAGCAGATATTTTTGCATTTAAGTAAAGTTCAATCCTTCTAGTTAATATACAGCAAAAAAAAATTCACTACAACCCCCCCCCCCCTTGTTTTTAATAAATGTCTAAAGTACCTCTTAAAGTGAATTTTTGATAACCAAATCAATGTGATTTCTGTGAAATCCATTAAACAAGTGATCTGAAATCTCAATTTCACAGTTTCGAAAGATATATGTATTTCTCTGTAATAACTAGTTTTAAGCACGTTTTATTATCATAACGGTTAACGTGTAGTTCTTTTGATTACGTTGTTTAAAAGAAAAAAAAGACTTGCTTAAAAAGAATAAAAAAGATTATGTTGTACTGTCGGGCTTTGTCGAGCAGATATTTTTGCATTTAAGTAAAGTTCAATCCTTCTAGTTAATATACAGCAAAAAAAAAAATTCACTACAAACCCCCCCCTTGTTTTTAATAAATGTCTAAAAATACCTCTTAAAGTGAATTTTTGATAACCAAATCAATGTGATTTCTGTGAAATCCATTTAACAAGTGATCTGAAATCTCAATTCACAGTTTCGAAAGGTATGTATTTCTCTGTAATAACTAGTTTTAAGCACGTTTTATTATCATAACGGTTAACGTGTAGTTCTTTTGATTACGTTGTTTAAAAGAAAAAAATAGACTTGCTTAAAAAGACTAAAAAAATATTATGTTGTACTGTCAGGCTTTGTCGAGCAGATATTTTTGCATTTAAGTAAAGGTCAATCCTTCTAGTTAATATACAGCAAAAAAAATTTTACTACAAACTCCCCCACCTTGTTTTTAATAAATGTCTAAAAATACCTCTTAAAGTGAATTTTTGATAACCAAATCAATGTGATTTCTGTGAAATCCATTTAACAAGTGATCTGAAATCTCAATTCACAGTTTCGAAAGATATGTATTTCTCTGTAATAACTAGTTTTAAGCACGTTTTATTATCATAACGGTTAACGTGTAGTTCTTTTGATTACGTTGTTTAAAAAGAAAAAAATAGGCTTGTTTAAAATAATAAAAATTATTATGTTGTACTGTCAGGCTTTGTCGAGCAAATATTTTTGCATTAATGTAAAGTTGAATCCTTCTTGTTGATATACCGAAAAAAAAATTTTCACCAAACACCCCAGCCCCTTGTTTTTGATAAATGTCTAAAAATACCTCTTAAAGTGAATTTTTGATAAGCAAATCAATGTGATTTCTGTGAAATCCATTAAACAAGTGATCTGAAATCTCTATTCACAGTTTCGAAAGATATGTATTTCTCTGTAATAACTTTTTTAAGCACGTTTTATTATCATAACGGTTAACGTGTAGTTCTTTTGATTACGTTGTTTAAAAAAAAAAAATAGACTTGCTTAAAAAGAATAAAAAAGATTATGTTGTACTGTCGGGCTTTGTCGAGCAGATATTTTTGCATTTAAGTAAAGTTCAATCCTTCTAGTTAATATACAGCAAAAAAAATTTCACTACGAACTCCCCCCCCTTGTTTTTAATAAATGTCTAAAAATACCTCTTAAAGTGAATTTTTGATAACCAAATCAATGTGATTTCTGTGAAATCCATTTAACAAGTGATCTGAAATCTCAATTCACAGTTTCGAAAGATATGTATTTCTCTGTAACAACTAGTTTTTAAGCATGTTTTTTATTATCATAACGGTTAACGTGTAGTTCTTTTGATTACGTTGTTTAAAAGAAAAAAAAAGACTTGCTTAAAAAGAATAAAAAAGATTATGTTGTACTGTCGGGCTTTGTCGAGCAGATATTTTTGCATTTAAGTAAAGTTCAATCCTTCTAGTTAATATACAGCAAAAAAAAAATTCACTACAAACCCCCCCCCTTGTTTTTAATAAATGTCTAAAAATACCTCTTAAAGTGAATTTTTGATAACCAAATCAATGTGATTTCTGTGAAATCCATTTAACAAGTGATATGAAATCTCAATTCACAGTTTCGAAAGGTATGTATTTTTCTGTAATAACTTTTTTTAAGCACGTTTTATTATCATAACGGTTAACGTGTAGTTCTTTTGATTACGTTGTTTAAAAAAAAAAAAATAGACTTGCTTAAAAAGAATAAAAAAGATTATGTTGTACTGTCGGGCTTTGTCGAGCAGATATTTTTGCATTTAAGTAAAGTTCAATCCTTCTAGTTAATATACAGCAAAAAAAAATTTACTACAAACTCCCCCCCCTTGTTTTTAATAAATGTCTAAAAATACCTCTTAAAGTGAATTTTTGATAACCAAATCAATGTGATTTCTGTGAAATCCATTTAACAAGTGATCTGAAATCTCAATTCACAGTTTCGAAAGGTATGTATTTCTCTGTAATAACTAGTTTTTAGCATGTTTTATTATCATAACGGTTAACGTGTAGTTCTTTTGATTTCGATGTTTAAACAAAAAAAAAGACTTGTTAAAAAGAATAAAAAATATTATGTTGTACTGTCAGGCTTTGTCGAGCAGATATTTTTGCATTTATGTAAAGTTCAATCCTTCTAGTTGATATACAGCAAAAAAAAAAATTTACTACAACTCCCCCCCCCCCCCCTTGTTTTTAATAAATGTCTAAAAATACCTCTTAAAGTGAATTTTTGATAACCAAATCAATGTGATTTCTGTGAAATCCATTTAACAAGTGATCTGAAATCTCAATTCACAGTTTCGAAAGGTATGTATTTCTCTGTAATAACTAGTTTTAAGCACGTTTTTTATTATCATAACGGTTAACGTGTAGTTCTTTTGATTACGTTGTTTAAAAGAAAAAAAAGACTTGCTTAAAAAGAATAAAAAAGATTATGTTGTACTGTCGGGCTTTGTCGAGCAGATATTTTTGCATTTAAGTAAAGTTCAATCCTTCTAGTTAATATACAGCAAAAAAAAAAAATTCACTACAAACCCCCCCCCT
This sequence comes from Euschistus heros, assembly GCA_003667255.2. Taxonomy (NCBI): domain Eukaryota; kingdom Metazoa; phylum Arthropoda; class Insecta; order Hemiptera; family Pentatomidae; genus Euschistus; species Euschistus heros. The sequence continues at coordinate 476,718 of RCWM02000147.1, forward strand.
TGTTTTTAATAAATGTCTAAAAATACCTCTTAAAGTGAATTTTTGATAACCAAATCAATGTGATTTCTGTGAAATCCATTTAACAAGTGATCTGAAATCTCAATTCACAGTTTCGAAAGGTATGTATTTCTCTGTAATAACTAGTTTTAAGCACGTTTTTTATTATCATAACGGTTAACGTGTAGTTCTTTTGATTACGTTGTTTAAAAGAAAAAAATAGACTTGCTTAAAAAGACTAAAAAAAGATTATGTTGTACTGTCGGGCTTTGTCGAGCAGATATTTTTTGCATTAAGTAAAGTTCAATCCTTCTAGTTAATATACAGCAAAAAAAAAAAATTCACCAAACACCCCCCCCTTGTTTTTAATAAATGTCTAAAAATACCTCTTAAAGTGAATTTTTGATAACCAAATCAATGTGATTTCTGTGAAATCCATTTAACAAGTGATCTGAAATCTCAATTCACAGTTTCGAAAGATATGTATTTCTCTGTAATAACTAGTTTTAAGCACGTTTTTTATTATCATAACGGTTAACGTGTAGTTCTTTTGATTACGTTGTTTAAAAGAAAAAAATAGACTTGCTTAAAAAGAATAAAAAAGATTATGTTGTACTGTCGGGCTTTGTCGAGCAGATATTTTTGCATTAATGTAAAGTTCAATCCTTCTAGTTGTTATACCGCAAAAAAAAGCTACCCCTACCCTTGTTTTTAATAAATGTCTAAAAATACCTCTTAAAGTGAATTTTTGATAACCAAATCAATGTGATTTCTGTGAAATCCATTTAACAAGTGATCTGAAATCTCAATTCACAGTTTCGAAAGATATGTATTTCTCTGTAATAACTAGTTTTAAGCACGTTTTATTATCATAACGGTTAACGTGTAGTTCTTTTGATTACGTTGTTAAAAAAAAAAAAATAGACTTGGTTTAAAAGAATAAAAAAGATTATGTTGTACTGTCGGGCTTTGTCGAGCAGATATTTTTTCATTAATGTAAAGTTCAATCCTTCTAGTTGTTATACCGCAAAAAAATTTTTACCGCAAGCTACCCCTTAATTTTAATAAATGTCTAAAAATACCTCTTAATGTGAATTTTTGATAACCAAATAAATGCGATTTCTTTGAAATCCATTTAACAAGTGATCTGAAATCTCTATTCACAATTTCGAAAGGTATGTATTTCTCTGTAATAACTAGTTTTTAGCAAGTTTTATATTATCATAACGGTTAACGTGTAGTTCTTTTGATTACGTTGTTTAAAAGAAAAAAAAGACTTGCTTAAAAAGAATAAAAAAGATTATGTTGTACTGTCGGGCTTTGTCGAGCAGATATTTTTGCATTTAAGTAAAGTTCAATCCTTCTAGTTAATATACAGCAAAAAAAAAAAATTCACTACAAACCCCCCCCCTTGTTTTTAATAAATGTCTAAAAATACCTCTTAAAGTGAATTTTTGATAACCAAATCAATGTGATTTCTGTGAAATCCATTTAACAAGTGATCTGAAATCTCAATTCACAGTTTCGAAAGGTATGTATTTCTCTGTAATAACTAGTTTTAAGCACGTTTTATTATCATAACGGTTAACGTGTAGTTCTTTTGATTACGTTGTTTAAAAAAAAAAATAGACTTTTTTAAATAATAAAAAAGATTATGTTGTACTGTCGGGCATTGTCGAGCAGATATTTTTGCATTAATGTAACGTTCAATCCTTCTAGTTGTTATACCTCAAAAAAATATTTCACTACAAACCCCCCCCCCTTGTTTTTAATAAATGTCTAAAAATACCTCTTAAAGTGAATTTTTGATAACCAAATCAATGTGATTTCTGTGAAATCCATTTAACAAGTGATCTGAAATCTCAATTCACAGTTTCGAAAGGTATGTATTTCTCTGTAATAACTAGTTTTTAAGCACGTTTTTTATTATCATAACGGTTAACGTGTAGTTCTTTTGATTACGTTGTTTAAAAAGAAAAAAAAGACTTGTTTAAAAGAATAAAAATTATTATGTTGTACTGTCAGGCTTTGTCGAGCAAATATTTTTGCATTAATGTAAAGTTCAATCCTTCTAGTTGATATACCGCAAAAAAATTTCACACCAAACACCCCCGCCCCTTGTTTTTGATAAATGTCTAAAAATACCTCTTAAAGTGAATTTTTCATAACCAAATCAATGTGATTTCTGTGAAATCCATTTAACAAGTGATCTGAAATCTCGATTCACAGTTTTGAAAGGTATGTATTTCTCTCTGTAATAACTAGTTTTAAGCACGTTTTATTATCATAACGGTTAACGTGTAGTTCTTTTGATTACGTTGTTTTAAAAGAAAAAAATAGACTTGCTTAAAAAGAAAAAAAAGATTATGTTGTACTGTCGGGCTTTGTCGAGCAGATATTTTTTGCATTAATGTAAAGTTCAATCCTTCTAGTGTATATACCGCAAAAAAAAAATTTCCCCCCAACCCCCCCCCCCCCCTTGTTTTTAATAAATGTCTAAAAATACCTCTTAAAGTGAATTTTTGATAACCAAATCAATGTGATTTCTGTGAAATCCATTTAACAAGTGATCTGAAATCTCAATTCACAGTTTCGAAAGGTATGTATTTCTCTGTAATAACTTTTTTTTAAGCACGTTTTTTATTATCATAACGGTTAACGTGTAGTTCTTTTGATTACGTTGTTTAAAAGAAAAAAATAGACTTGCTTAAAAAGAATAAAAAAGATTATGTTGTACTGTCGGGCTTGTGTCGAGCAGATATTTTTGCATTAATGTAAAGTTCAATCCTTCTAGTTGTTATACCGCAAAAAAAAATTTCACCACAAAACCCCCCCCCCCCCTTGTTTTTAATAAATGTCTAAAAATACCTCTTAAAGTGAATTTTTGATAACCAAATCAATGTGATTTCTGTGAAATCCATTTAACAAGTGATCTGAAATCTCAATTCACAGTTTCGAAAGGTATGTATTTCTCTGTAATAACTAGTTTTTAAGCACGTTTTATTATCATAACGGTTAACGTGTAGTTCTTTTGATTACGTTGTTTAAAAGAAAAAAATAGACTTGCTTTAAAAGACTAAAAAAAGATTATGTTGTACTGTCGGGCTTTGTCGAGCAGATATTTTTGCATTAATGTAAAGTTCAATCCTTCTAGTTAATATACAGCAAAAAAAAAAAAATTCACTACAACCCCCCCCCCCCCCCCTTGTTTTTAATAAATGTCTAAAAATACCTCTTAAAGTGAATTTTTGATAACCAAATCAATGTGATTTCTGTGAAATCCATTTAACAAGTGATCTGAAATCTCAATTCACAGTTTCGAAAGGTATGTATTTCTCTGTAATAACTAGTTTTTAAGCACGTTTTATTATCATAACGGTTAACGTGTAGTTCTTTTGATTACGTTGTTTAAAAGAAAAAAATAGACTTGCTTAAAAAGAAAAAAAAGATTATGTTGTACTGTCGGGCTTTGTCGAGCAGATATTTTTGCATTAATGTAAAGTTCAATCCTTCTAGTTAATATACAAAAAAAAAAATTTTACTACCCCCCCCCCCTTGTTTTTAATAAATGTCTAAAAATACCTCTTAAAGTGAATTTTTGATAACCAAATCAATGTGATTTCTGTGAAATCCATTTAACAAGTGATCTGAAATCTCTATTCACAGTTTCGAAAAGTATGTATTTCTCTGTAATAACTAGTTTTTAGCAAGTTTTATTATCATAACGGTTAACGTGTAGTTCTTTTGATTACGTTGTTTAAAAAAAAAAATAGACTTGCTTAAAAAGAATAAAAAAGATTATGTTGTACTGTCGGGCTTTGTCGAGCAGATATTTTTGCATTAATGTAAAGTTCAATCCTTCTAGTTAATATACCGCAAAAAAATTTCACACCAAACCCCCCCCCCCCCCCCTTGTTTTTAATAAATGTCTAAAAATACCTCTTAAAGTGAATTTTTTGATAACCAAATCAATGTGATTTCTGTGAAATCCATTTAACAAGTGATCTGAAATCTCAATTCACAGTTTCGAAAGGTATGTATTTTTCTCTGTAATAACTAGTTTTTAGCACGTTTTTATTATCATAACGGTTAACGTGTAGTTCTTTTGATTACGTTGTTTTAAAAAGAAAAAAATAGACTTGCTTAAAAAGAATAAAAAAGATTATGTTGTACTGTCGGGCTTTGTCGAGCAGATATTTTTGCATTAAGTAAAGTTCAATCCTTCTAGTTAATATACAGCAAAAAAAAAATTCACTACAAAACCCCCCCCCTTGTTTTTAATAAATGTCTAAAAATACCTCTTAAAGTGAATTTTTGATAACCAAATCAATGTGATTTCTGTGAAATCCATTTAACAAGTGATCTGAAATCTCAATTCACAGTTTCGAAAGGTATGTATTTCTCTGTAATAACTAGTTTTTAAGCACGTTTTATTATCATAACGGTTAACGTGTAGTTCTTTTGATTACGTTGTTTAAAAGAAAAAAATAGACTTGCTTAAAAAGAATAAAAAAGATTATGTTGTACTGTCGGGCTTTGTCGAGCAGATATTTTTGCATTAATGTAAAGTTCAATCCTTCTAGTGTTATATACCGCAAAAAAAAAATTTCACTACAAACTCCCCCCCCCCCTTGTTTTTAATAAATGTCTAAAAATACCTCTTAAAGTGAATTTTTGATAACCAAATCAATGTGATTTCTGTGAAATCCATTTAACAAGTGATCTGAAATCTCAATTCACAGTTTCGAAAGGTATGTATTTCTCTGTAATAACTAGTTTTAAGCACGTTTTATTATCATAACGGTTAACGTGTAGTTCTTTTGATTACGTTGTTTAAAAGAAAAAAAAAATAGACTTGCTTAAAAAGAATAAAAAAGATTATGTTGTACTGTCGGGCTTTGTCGAGCAGATATTTTTGCATTTAAGTAAAGTTCAATCCTTCTAGTTAATATACAGCAAAAAAAAAAATTTCACTACAAAAACCCCCCCCCTTGTTTTTAATAAATGTCTAAAAATACCTCTTAAAGTGAATTTTTGATAACCAAATCAATGTGATTTCTGTGAAATCCATTTAACAAGTGATCTGAAATCTCAATTCACAGTTTCGAAAGGTATGTATTTCTCTGTAATAACTAGTTTTTAAGCACGTTTTTTATTATCATAACGGTTAACGTGTAGTTCTTTTGATTACGTTGTTTTAAAAAAAAAAATAGACTTGTTTAAAAGAATAAAAAATATTATGTTGTACTGTCAGGCTTTGTCGAGCAGATATTTTTGCATTAATGTAAAGTTCAATCATACTAGTTGTTATACCGAAAAAAAAATTTTCACCAAACACCCCAGCCCCTTGTTTTTAATAAATGTCTAAAAATACCTCTTAAAGTGAATTTTTGATAACCAAATCAATGTGATTTCTGTGAAATCCATTTAACAAGTGATCTGAAATCTCTATTCACAGTTTCGAAAGGTATGTATTTCTCTGTAATAACTAGTTTTTAAGCACGTTTTTATTATCATAACGGTTAACGTGTAGTTCTTTTGATTACGATGTTTTTAAAAAAAAAAAAATTGACTTGTTTAAAAGAATAAAAAAGATTATGTTGTACTGTCGGGCTTTGTCGACCAGATATTTTTACATTAATGTAAAGTTCAATACTTCTAGTTGTTTATACCTCAAAAATATTTCAGCCTAACCCCCCCCCCCTCTTGTTTTTAATAAATGTCTAAAAATACCTCTTAATGTGAATTTTTTTATTACCAAATAAATGTGATTTCTGTGAAATCCATTTAACAAGTGATCTGAAATCTCTATTCACAGTTTCGAAAGGTATGTATTTCTCTGTAATAACTAGTTTTAAGCACGTTTTATTATCATAACGGTTAACGTGTAGTTCTTTTGATTACGTTGTTTAAAAGAAAAAAATAGACTTGCTTAAAAAGACTAAAAAAAGATTATGTTGTACTGTCGGGCTTTGTCGAGCAGATATTTTTGCATTTAAGGTAAAGTTCAATCCTTCTAGTTAATATACAGCAAAAAAAAATTTCACACCAAACACCCCCCCCCCTTGTTTTTAATAAATGTCTAAAAATACCTCTTAAAGTGAATTTTTGATAACCAAATCAATGTGATTTCTGTGAAATCCATTTAACAAGTGATCTGAAATCTCTATTCACAGTTTCGAAAGGTATGTATTTCTCTGTAATAACTATTTTTTTTATCCACGTTTTTTATTATCATAACGGTTAACGTGTAGTTTTTTTTGATTACGTTGTTTAAAAGAAAAAAAATAGACTTGCTTAAAAAGAATAAAAAAGATTATGTTGTACTGTCGGGCTTTGTCGAGCAGATATTTTTGCATTAATGTAAAGTTCAATCCTTCTAGTTATATACCGCAAAAAAAAATTTCACCACAACCCCCCCCCCCCCCCCTTGTTTTTAATAAATGTCTAAAAATACCTCTTAAAGTGAATTTTTGATAACCAAATCAATGTGATTTCTGTGAAATCCATTTAACAAGTGATCTGAAATCTCAATTCACAGTTTCGAAAGGTATGTATTTCTCTGTAATAACTAGTTTTTAAGCACGTTTTATTATCATAACGGTTAACGTGTAGTTCTTTTGATTACGTTGTTTAAAAAAGAAAAAAATAGACTTGCTTAAAAAGAATAAAAAAGATTACGTTGTACTATCGGGCTTTGTCGAGCAGCTTTTTTTGCATTAATGTAAAGTTCAATCCTTATAATTGTTATACCGAAAAAAAAAAAATTTCACACCAAACACCCCCGCCCCTTGTTTTTGATAAATGTCTAAAAATACCTCTTAAAGTGAATTTTTGATAACCAAATCAATGTGATTTCTGTGAAATCCATTTAACAAGTGATCTGAAATCTCTATTCACAGTTTCGAAAGGTATGTATTTCTCTGTAATAACTATTTTTTTATCATAAGCACGTTTTTTTATTATCATAACGGTTAACGTGTAGTTCTTTTGATTACGTTGTTTAAAAAAAAAAAAATAGACTTGCTTAAAAAAATAAAAAAAGATTATGTTGTACTGTCGGGCTTTGTCGAGCAGATATTTTTGCATTTAATGTAAAGTTCAATCCTTCTAGTTAATATACAGCAAAAAAAAATCTCACACACCCCCTTGTTTTTAATAAATGTCTAAAAATATCTCTTAAAGTAAATTTTCGATAACCAAATCAATGTGATTTCTGTGAAATCCATTAAACAAGTGATCTGAAATCTCTATTCACAGTATCAAAAGGTATGTATTTCTCTGTAATAACTAGTTTTTAAGCACGTTTTATTATCATAACGGTTAACGTGTAGTTCTTTTGATTACGTTGTTTGAAAAAGAAAAAAAATAGACTTGTTTAAAAAGAATAAAAAAAGATTATGTTGTACTGTCGGGCTTTGTCGAGCAGATATTTTTGCATTTAAGTAAAGTTCAATCCTTCTAGTTTAATATACAGCAAAAAAAAAATTCACTACAAACCCCCCCCCTTGTTTTTAATAAATGTCTAAAAATACCTCTTAAAGTGAATTTTTGATAACCAAATCAATGTGATTTCTGTGAAATCCATTTAACAAGTGATCTGAAATCTCAATTCACAGTTTCGAAAGGTATGTATTTCTCTGTAATAACTAGTTTTAAGCACGTTTTTTATTATCATAACGGTTAACGTGTAGTTCTTTTGATTACGTTGTTTAAAAAAAAAAAATAGACTTGCTTAAAAAGATAAAAAAAAGATTATGTTGTACTGTCGGGCTTTGTCGAGCAGATATTTTTGCATTAATGTAAAGTTCAATCCTTCTAGTTAATATACAGCAAAAAAAAAAAATTTCACCAAACCCCCCCCCCTTGTTTTTAATAAATGTCTAAAAAAAATACCTCTTAAAGTGAATTTTTGATAACCAAATCAATGTGATTTCTGTGAAATCCATTTAACAAGTGATCTGAAATCTCTATTCACAGTTTCGAAAGGTATGTATTTCTCTGTAATAACTAGTTTTTTATCAAATTTTATTATAATAACGGTTATGGTGTAGTTCTTTTGATTACGATGTTTAAAAAAAAAAAATAGACTTGCTTAAAAAGAATAAAAAAGATTATGTTGTACTGTCGGGCTTTGTCGAGCAGAGATTTTTTTGCATTAATGTAAAGTTCAATCCTTCTAGTTGTTATACCTCAAAAATATTGCACCCCAAAACCCCCCCTTGTTTTTAATAAATGTCTAAAATAACCTCTTAAAGTGAATTTTTGATAACCAAATCAATGTGATTTCTGTGAAATCCATTTAACAAGTGATCTGAAATCTCTATTCACAGTTTCGAAAGGTATGTATTTCTCTGTAATAACTAGTTTTTAAGCACGTTTTATTATCATAACGGTTAACGTGTAGTTCTTTTGATTACGTTGTTTAAAAAAAAAAAATAGACTTGCTTTAAAAAGAATAAAAAAAGATTATGTTGTACTGTCGGGCTTTGTCGAGCAGATATTTTTGCATTAATGTAAAGTTCAATCCTTCTAGTTGTATATACCGCAAAAAAAAAAATTTACTACAACCCCCCCCCCTTGTTTTTAATAAATGTCTAAAAATATCTCTTAAAGTAAATACTCGATAACTAAATCAATGTGATTTCTGTGAAATCCATTTAACAAGTGATCTGAAATCTCTATTCACAGTTTCGAAAGGTATGTATTTCTCTGTAATAACTATTTTTTTATCAAATTTTATTATAATAACGGTTAAGGTGTAGTTCTTTTGATTACGATGTTTAAAAAAAAAAAATTGACTTGTTTAAAAGAATAAAAAAGATTATGTTGTACTGTCGGGCTTTGTCGAGCAGATATTTTTTCATTAATGTAAAGTTCAATCCTTCTAGTTGTTATACCTCAAAAAAAAAAATTTCACTACAACCCCCCCCCCCCCCCCCTTGTTTTTAATAAATGTCTAAAAATACCTCTTAAAGTGAATTTTTGATAACCAAATCAATGTGATTTCTGTGAAATCCATTTAACAAGTGATCTGAAATCTCTATTCACAGTTTCGAAAGGTATGTATTTCTCTGTAATAACTAGTTTTTAATCAAATTTTATTATAATAACGGTTATGGTGTAGTTCTTTTGATTACGTTGTTTAAAAGAAAAAAATAGACTTGCTTAAAAAGAATAAAAAAGATTATGTTGTACTGTCGGGCTTTGTCGAGCAGATATTTTTGCATTTAAGTAAAGTTCAATCCTTCTAGTTATATACAGCAAAAAAAAAATTTCACTACAAACTCCCCCCCCCCCCCTTGTTTTTAATAAATGTCTAAAAATACCTCTTAAAGTGAATTTTTGATAACCAAATCAATGTGATTTCTGTGAAATCCATTTAACAAGTGATCTGAAATCTCAATTCACAGTTTCGAAAGGTATGTATTTCTCTGTAATAACTAGTTTTTAAGCATGTTTTATTATAATAAAGGTTAAGGTGTAGTTCTTTTGATTACGATGTTTAAACAAAAAAAATAGACTTGTTTAAAAGAATAAAAAATATTATGTTGTACTGTCAGGCTTTGTCGAGCAGATATTTTTGCATTAATGTAAAGTTCAATCCTTCTAGTTGTCATATAACAAAAAAAATCTCACACACCCCCTTGTTTTTAATAAATGTCTAAAAATACCTCTTAAAGTGAATTTTTGATAACTAAATCAATGTGATTTCTGTGAAATCCATTTAACAAGTGATCTGAAATCTCTCTTCACAGTTACGAAAATTATGTCATTCTCTGTAATAACTAGTTTTTAGCAAGTTTTATTATAATAACGGATAAGGTGTAGTTCTTTTGATTACGATGTTTAAAAAAAAAAAAAATTGACTTTGATTTTAAGAATAAAAAATATTATGTTGTACTGTCGGGCTTTGTCGAGCAGATATTTTTACATTAATGTAAAGTTCAATACTTCTAGTTGTTATATACAGCAAAAAAAAATTTACTACAAAACCCTCCCCCCCCTTGTTTTTAATAAATGTCTAAAAATACCTCTTAAAGTGAATTTTTGATAACTAAATCAATGTGATTTCTGTGAAATCCATTTAACAAGTGATCTGAAATCTCTATTCACAGTTTCGAAAAGTATGTATTTCTCTGTAATAACTAGTTTTTTTTAAGCACTTTTTATTATAATAACGGTTAAGGTGTAGTTCTTTTGATTACGTTGTTTAAAAGAAAAAAATAGACTTGCTTAAAAAGAATAAAAAAGATTATGTTGTACTGTCGGGCTTTGTCGAGCAGATATTTTTGCATTAATGTAAAGTTCAATCCTTCTAGTTGTTATACCGCAAAAAAAAATTTCACCACAAAGTCCCCCCCCCCCCTTGTTTTTAATAAATGTCTAAAAATACCTCTTAAAGTGAATTTTTGATAACCAAATCAATGTGATTTCTGTGAAATCCATTTAACAAGTGATCTGAAATCTCTATTCACAGTTTCGAAAGGTATGTATTTCTCTGTAATAACTAGTTTTTAGCCAATTTTATTATAATAACGGATAAGGTGTAGTTCTTTTGATTACGATGTTTAAAAAAAAAAAATAGACTTGCTTAAAAAGAATAAAAAAAAGATTATGTTGTACTGTCGGGCTTTGTCGAGCAGATATTTTTGCATTTAAGTAAAGTTCAATCCTTCTAGTTAATATACAGCAAAAAAAAAATTTTTACTACGAACCCCCCCCCCCCCCCCTTGTTTTTAAGAAATGTCTAAAAATACCTCTTTAAGTGAATTTTTGATAACTAAAACAATGTGATTTCTGTGAAATACATTTAACAAGTGATCTGAAATCTCTATTCACAGTTTCGAAAAGTATGTATTTCTCTGTAATAACTAGTTTTTAGCAAGTTTTATTATAATAACGGATAAGGTGTAGTTCTTTTGATTACGATGTTTCAAAAAAAAAAAATTGACTTGTTTTAAAGAATAAAAAAGATTATGTTGTACTGTCGGGCTTTGTCGAGCAGATATTTTTTCATTAATGTAAAGTTCAATCCTTCTAGTTGTTATACCGCAAAAAAATTTTTACCCCAAACTACCCCTACCCTTGTTTTTAATAAATGTCTAAAAATACCTCTTAAAGTGAATTTTTGATAACTAAATAAATGTGATTTCTTTGGATCCATTAAACAAAAGATCTGAAATCTCTATTCACAGTTTCGAAAGGTAGGTATTTCTCTGTAATAACTATTTTTTAGCAAGTTTTATTATTATAACGGTTAACGTGTAGTTCTTTTGATTACGATGTTTGAACAACAAAAAAATTGACTTGTTTAAAAGAATAAAAAATATTATGTTGTACTGTCAGGCTTTGTCGAGCAGATATTTTTGCATTAATGTAAAGTTCAATCATACTAGTTGTTATACCGAAAAAAAAATTTTCACCAAACACCCCAGCCCCTTGTTTTTGATAAATGTCTAAAAATACCTCTTAAAGTGAATTTTTGATAAGCAAATCAATGTGATTTCTGTGAAATCCATTAAACAAGTGATCTGATATCTCTATTCACAGTTTCGAAAGGTATGTATTTCTCTGTAATAACTAGTTTTTAGCATTTTTATTATAATAACGGTTAACGTGTAGTTCTTTTGATTACGATGTTTAAAAAAAAAAAAAATAGACTTGCTTAAAAAGAATAAAAAAGATTATGTTGTACTGTCGGGCTTTGTCGAGCAGATATTTTTGCATTAATGTAAAGTTCAATCCTTCTAGTTGTTATACCGCAAAAAAAAAATTTTCACCACCCCCCCCCCCCCCCCCTTGTTTTTAATAAATGTCTAAAAATACCTCTTAAAGTGAATTTTTGATAACCAAATCAATGTGATTTCTGTGAAATCCATTTAACAAGTGATCTGAAATCTCTATTCACAGTTTCGAAAGGTATGTATTTTTCTCTGTAATAACTAGTTTTAAGCACGTTTTTTTATCATAACGGTTAACGTGTAGTTCTTTTGATTACGTTGTTTAAAAAAGAAAAAAATAGACTTGCTTAAAAAGAATAAAAAAGATTATGTTGTACTGTCGGGCTTTGTCGAGCAGATATTTTTGCATTTAAGTAAAGGTCAATCCTTCTAGTTAATATACAGCAAAAAAAAAATTTAACTACAACCCCCCCCCCCCTTGTTTTTAATAAATGTCTAAAAATACCTCTTAAAGTGAATTTTTGATAACCAAATCAATGTGATTTCTGTGAAATCCATTTAACAAGTGATCTGAAATCTCTATTCACAGTTTCGAAAGGTATGTATTTCTCTGTAATAACTAGTTTTTAGCATGTTTTATTATCATAACGGTTAACGTGTAGTTCTTTTGATTACGATGTTTAAACAAAATAAATAGGCTTGTTTAAAATAATAAAAATTATTATGTTGTACTGTCAGGCTTTGTCGAGCAAATATTTTTGCATTAATGTAAAGTTCAATCCTTCTAGTTGATATACCGCAAAAAAAAAAATTTCACCACACCCCCCCCCCCCCCTTGTTTTTAATAAATGTCTAAAAATACCTCTTAAAGTGAATTTTTGATAACCAAATCAATGTGATTTCTGTGAAATCCATTTAACAAGTGATCTGAAATCTCTATTCACAGTTTCGAAAGGTATGTATTTCTCTGTAATAACTAGTTTTAAGCACGTTTTTTATTATCATAACGGTTAACGTGTAGTTCTTTTGATTACGTTGTTTAAAAAGAAAAAAATAGACTTGCTTAAAAAGAATAAAAAGATTATGTTGTACTGTCGGACTTTGTCGAGCAGATATTTTTGCATTAAGTAAAGTTCAATCCTTCTAGTTTTATACAGCAAAAAAAATTTTCACTACAAACTCCCCCCCCCTTGTTTTTAATAAATGTCTAAAAATACCTCTTAAAGTGAATTTTTTGATAACCAAATCAATGTGATTTCTGTGAAATCCATTTAACAAGTGATCTGAAATCTCAATTCACAGTTTCGAAAGGTATGTATTTCTCTGTAATAACTAGTTTTAAGCACGTTTTTATTATCATAACGGTTAACGTGTAGTTCTTTTGATTACGTTGTTTAAAAAAAAAAAAATAGACTTGCTTAAAAAGAATAAAAAAAGATTATGTTGTACTGTCGGGCTTTGTCGAGCAGATATTTTTGCATTAATGTAAAGTTCAATCCTTCTAGTTGTTATACCGCAAAAAAAAAAAATTTCACCAAACTCCCCCCCCCCCCCCCCCCCTTGTTTTTAATAAATGTCTAAAAATACCTCTTAAAGTGAATTTTTGATAACCAAATCAATGTGATTTCTGTGAAATCCATTTAACAAGTGATCTGAAATCTCAATTCACAGTTTCGAAAGATATGTATTTCTCTGTAATAACTTTTTTTTAAGCACGTTTTATTATCATAACGGTTAACGTGTAGTTCTTTTGATTACGTTGTTTAAAAAGAAAAAAATAGACTTGCTTAAAAAGAATAAAAAAGATTATGTTGTACTGTCGGGCTTTGTCGAGCAGATATTTTTGCATTTAAGTAAAGTTCAATCCTTCTAGTTAATATACAGCAAAAAAAATTTCACTACAAACCCCCCCCCCCTTGTTTTTAATAAATGTCTAAAAATACCTCTTAAAGTGAATTTTTGATAACCAAATCAATGTGATTTCTGTGAAATCCATTTAACAAGTGATCTGAAATCTCAATTCACAGTTTCGAAAGGTATGTATTTCTCTGTAATAACTAGTTTTAAGCACGTTTTTTATTATCATAACGGTTAACGTGTAGTTCTTTTGATTACGTTGTTTAAAAAAAAAAATAGACTTGCTTAAAAAGAATAAAAAAAAAGATTATGTTGTACTGTCGGGCTTTGTCGAGCAGATATTTTTGCATTTAAGTAAAGTTCAATCCTTCTAGTTAATATACAGCAAAAAAAAATTTCACTACAAACTCCCCCCCCCCCCCTTGTTTTTAATAAATGTCTAAAAATACCTCTTAAAGTGAATTTTTGATAACCAAATCAATGTGATTTCTGTGAAATCCATTTAACAAGTGATCTGAAATCTCAATTCACAGTTTCGAAAGGTATGTATTTCTCTGTAATAACTAGTTTTTTAAGCACGTTTTTTATTATCATAACGGTTAACGTGTAGTTCTTTTGATTACGTTGTTTAAAAGAAAAAAATAGACTTGCTTAAAAAGAATAAAAAAGATTATGTTGTACTGTCGGGCTTTGTCGAGCAGATATTTTTGCATTTAAGTAAAGTTCAATCCTTCTAGTTAATATACAGCAAAAAAAAAAAATTCACTACAAACTCCCCCCCCCTTGTTTTTAATAAATGTCTAAAAAATACCTCTTAAAGTGAATTTTTGATAACCAAATCAATGTGATTTCTGTGAAATCCATTTAACAAGTGATCTGAAATCTCAATTCACAGTTTCGAAAGATATGTATTTCTCTGTAATAACTAGTTTTAAGCACGTTTTATTATCATAACGGTTAACGTGTAGTTCTTTTGATTACGTTGTTTAAAAAAAAAAAATAGACTTGTTTAAAAGAATAAAAAATATTATGTTGTACTGTCAGGCTTTGTCGAGCAGATATTTTTGCATTAATGTAAAGTTCAATAATTCTAGTTGTTATACCGCAAAAGAAATTTCACCTCGAACCCCCCCCCCCCCTTGTTTTTAATAAATGTCTAAAGTACCTCTTAAAGTGAATTTTTGATAACCAAATCAATGTGATTACTGTGAAATCCATTTAACAAGTGATCTGAAATCTCTATTCACAGTTTTGAAAGGTATGTATTTCTCTGTAATAACTAGTTTTAAGCACGTTTTATTATCATAACGGTTAACGTGTAGTTCTTTTGATTACGTTGTTAAAAAAAAAAAAAATAGACTTGCTTAAAAAGAATAAAAAAGATTATGTTGTACTGTCGGGCTTTGTCGAGCAGATATTTTTTCATTATAGTAATGTTCAATCCTTCTAGTTGCTATACCGCAAAAAAAAAAAATTTCACACAAAACCCCCCCCCCCCCTTGTTTTTAATAAATGTCTAAAAATACCTCTTAAAGTGAATTTTTGATAACCAAATCAATGTGATTTCTGTGAAATCCATTTAACAAGTGATCTGAAATCTCAATTCACAGTTTCGAAAGGTATGTATTTCTCTGTAATAACTAGTTTTAAGCACGTTTTATTATCATAACGGTTAACGTGTAGTTCTTTTGATTACGTTGTTTAAAAGAAAAAAATAGACTTGCTTAAAAAGAATAAAAAAGATTATGTTGTACTGTCGGGCTTTGTCGAGCAGATATTTTTGCATTTAAGTAAAGTTCAATCCTTCTAGTTAATATACAGCAAAAAAAAAATTTCACACCAAACTCCCCCCCCCTTGTTTTTAATAAATGTCTAAAAATACCTCTTAAAGTGAATTTTTGATAACCAAATCAATGTGATTTCTGTGAAATCCATTTAACAAGTGATCTGAAATCTCAATTCACAGTTTCGAAAGGTATGTATTTCTCTGTAATAACTAGTTTTAAGCACGTTTTATTATCATAACGGTTAACGTGTAGTTCTTTTGATTACGTTGTTTAAAAGAAAAAAATAGACTTGCTTAAAAAGAATAAAAAAGATTATGTTGTACTGTCGGGCTTTGTCGAGCAGATATTTTTGCATTTAAGTAAAGTTCAATCCTTCTAGTTGTTATACCGCAAAAAAAAAAAAATTTCACACAAAGTCCCCCCCCCCCCTTGTTTTTAATAAATGTCTAAAAATACCTCTTAAAGTGAATTTTTGATAACCAAATCAATGTGATTTCTGTGAAATCCATTTAACAAGTGATCTGAAATCTCTATTCACAGTTTCGAAAGGTATGTATTTCTCTGTAATAACTAGTTTTAAGCATGTTTTATTATCATAACGGTTAACGTGTAGTTTTTTTGATTACGATGTTTAAACAAAAAAAAAGACTTGCTTAAAAAGAATAAAAAAGATTATGTTGTACTGTCGGGCTTTGTCGAGCAGATATTTTTGCATTTAAGTAAAGTTCAATCCTTCTAGTTAATATACAGCAAAAAAAAATTTCACTACAAACCCCCCCCTTGTTTTTAATAAATGTCTAAAAATACCTCTTAAAGTGAATTTTTGATAACCAAATCAATGTGATTTCTGTGAAATCCATTTAACAAGTGATCTGAAATCTCAATTCACAGTTTCGAAAGGTATGTATTTCTCTGTATTAACTAGTTTTAAGCACGTTTTATTATCATAACGGTTAACGTGTAGTTCTTTTGATTACGTTGTTTAAAAAAAAAAAATAGACTTGCTTAAAAAGAATAAAAAAGATTATGTTGTACTGTCGGGCTTTGTCGAGCAGATATTTTTGCATTTAAGTAAAGTTCAATCCTTCTAGTTAATATACAGCAAAAAAAAATTTCACTACAAACTCCCCCCCCTTGTTTTTAATAAATGTCTAAAAATACCTCTTAAAGTGAATTTTTGATAACCAAATCAATGTGATTTCTGTGAAATCCATTTAACAAGTGATCTGAAATCTCAATTCACAGTTTCGAAAGGTATGTATTTCTCTGTAATAACTAGTTTTAAGCACGTTTTTTATTATCATAACGGTTAACGTGTAGTTCTTTTGATTACGTTGTTTAAACGAAAAAAATTGACTTGTTTAAAAGAATAAAAAAGATTATGTTGTACTGTCGGGCTTTGTCGAGCAGATATTTTTTCATTAATGTAAAGTTCAATCCTTCTAGTTGTTATACCGCAAAAAAATTTCACCCCAACCTCCCCCTTGTTTTTAATAAATGTCTAAAAATACCTCTTAAAGTGAATTTTTGATAACCAAATCAATGCGATTTCTGTGAAATCCAATAAACAAGTATTATGAAATCTCAATTCAAAGTTTCGAAAAATATGTATTTTCTCTGTAACAACTAGTTTTTAAGCAAGTTTTATTATCATAACGGTTAACGTGTAGTTCTTTTGATTACGTTGTTTAAAAGAAAAAAATAGACTTGCTTAAAAAGAATAAAAAAGATTATGTTGTACTGTCGGGCTTTGTCGAGCAGATATTTTTGCATTAATGTAAAGTTCAACCCTTCTAGTTTGTTATACCGCAAAAAAAAAATTTCACCACAAAGTCCCCCCCCCCCTTGTTTTTAATAAATGTCTAAAAATACCTCTTAAAGTGAATTTTTTTTGATAACCAAATCAATGTGATTTCTGTGAAATCCATTTAACAAGTGATCTGAAATCTCAATTCACAGTTTCGAAAGGTATGTATTTCTCTGTAATAACTAGTTTTAAGCACGTTTTATTATCATAACGGTTAACGTGTAGTTCTTTTGATTACGTTGTTTAAAAGAAAAAAAAAGACTTGCTTAAAAAGAATAAAAAAGATTATGTTGTACTGTCGGGCTTTGTCGAGCAGATATTTTTGCATTTAAGTAAAGTTCAATCCTTCTAGTTAATATACAGCAAAAAAAAATTCACTACAAACACCCCCGCCCCTTGTTTTTAAAAAATGTCTAAAGTACCTCTTAAAGTGAATTTTAGATAACCAAATCAATGTGATTTCTGTGAAATCCATTTAACAAGTGATCTGAAATCTCTATTCACAGTTTTGAAAGGTATGTATTTCTCTGTAATAACTAGTTTTAAGCACGTTTTATTATCATAACGGTTAACGTGTAGTTCTTTTGATTACGTTGTTTAAAAAAAAAAAATAGACTTGCTTAAAAAGATAAAAAAAGATTATGTTGTACTGTCGGGCTTTGTCGAGCAGATATTTTTGCATTTAAGTAAAGTTCAATCCTTCTAGTTAATATACAGCAAAAAAAAAAAAAAAAAATTTACTACGAACCCCCCACCTTGTTTTTAATAAACATCTAAAAATACCTCTTAAAGTAAATTTTTGATAACCAAATCAATGTGATTTCTGTGAAATCCATTTAACAAGTGATCTGAAATCTCAATTCACAGTTTCGAAAGATATGTATTTCTCTGTAATAACTAGTTTTTATCAAGTTTTATTATCATAACGGTTAAGGTGTAATTCTTTTGGTTTTTTATGATTGAACGAAAAAAATTGACTTGTTTAAAAGAATAAAAAAGATTGTGTTGTACTGTCGGGCTTTGTCGAGCAGATATTTTTGCATTAATGTAAAGTTCAATCCTTCTAGTTGTTATACCGCAAAAAAATATTTCACCCCAACCTCCCCCTTGTTTTTAATAAATGTCTAAAAATACCTCTTAAAGTGAATTTTTGATAACCAAATCAATGTGATTTCTGTGAAATCCATTTAACAAGTGATCTGAAATCTCTATTCACAGTTTCGAAAGGTATGTATTTCTCTGTAATAACTAGTTTTAAGCATGTTTTACTATCATAACGGTTAACGTGTAGTTCTTTTGATTACGTTGTTTAAAAGAAAAAAAAAAGACTTGCTTAAAAAGAATAAAAAAGATTATGTTGTACTGTCGGGCTTTGTCGAGCAGATATTTTTGCATTTAAGTAAAGGTCAATCCTTCTAGTTAATATACAGCAAAAAAAAAATTTACTACGAACTCCCCCACCTTGTTTTTAATAAATGTCTAAAAATACCTCTTAAAGTAAATTTTTGATAACCAAATCAATGTGATTTCTGTGAAATCCATTTAACAAGTGATCTGAAATCTCAATTCACAGTTTCGAAAGATATGTATTTCTCTGTAATAACTAGTTTTAAGCACGCTTTATTATCATAACAGTTAACATGTAGTTCTTTTGATTACGTTGTTTAAAAGAAAAAAAAAATAGACTTGCTTAAAAAGAATAAAAAAGATTATGTTGTACTGTCGGGCTTTGTCGAGCATATATTTTTGCATTAATGTAAATTTCAATCCTTCTAGTTGTTATACCGCAAAAAACATTTCACCACAAAGTCCCCCCCCCCTTGTTTTTAATTAATGTCTAAAAATACCTCTTAAAGTGAATTTTTGATAACCAAATCAATGTGATTTCTGTGAGATCCATTTAACAAGTGATCTGAAATCTCTATTCACAGTTTCGAAAGGTATGTATTTCTCAGTAATAACTAGTTTTTAGCACGTTTTATTATCATAACGGTTAACGTGTAGTTCTTTTGATTACGTTGTTTAAAAGAAAAAAATAGACTTGCTTAAAAAGAATAAAAAAGATTATGTTGTACTGTCGGGCTTTGTCGAGCAGATATTTTTGCATTTAAGTAAAGTTCAATCCTTCTAGTTAATATACATCAAAAAAAAAATTTCACTACAAACCCCCCCCCCCTTGTTTTTAATAAATGTCTAAAAATACCTCTTAAAGTGAATTTTTGATAACCAAATCAATGTGATTTCTGTGAAATCCATTTAACAAGTGATATGAAATCTCAATTTCACAGTTTCGAAAGGTATGTATTTCTCTGTAATAACTAGTTTTAAGCACGTTTTATTATCATAACGGTTAACGTGTAGTTCTTTTGATTACGTTGTTTAAAAGAAAAAAAAGACTTGCTTAAAAAGAATAAAAAAGATTATGTTGTACTGTCGGGCTTTGTCGAGCAGATATTTTTGCATTTGTAAAGTTCAATCCTTCTAGTTAATATACAGCAAAAAAAAATTTCACTACAAACCCCCCCCTTGTTTTTAATAAATGTCTAAAAATACCTCTTAAAGTGAATTTTTGATAACCAAATCAATGTGATTTCTGTGAAATCCATTTAACAAGTGATCTGAAATCTCAATTCACAGTTTCGAAAGGTATGTATTTCTCTGTAATAACTAGTTTTAAGCACGTTTTATTATCATAACGGTTAACGTGTAGTTCTTTTGATTACGTTGTTTAAAAGAAAAAAATAGACTTGCTTAAAAAGAAAAAAAAAGATTATGTTGTACTGTCGGGCTTTGTCGAGCAGATATTTTTGCATTTAAGTAAAGTTCAATCCTTCTAGTTAATATACAGCAAAAAAAAAAAATTTACTACGAACTCCCCCCCCCCCCTTGTTTTTTAATAAATGTCTAAAAATACCTCTTAAAGTGAATTTTTGATAACCAAATCAATGTGATTTCTGTGAAATCCATTTAACAAGTGATCTGAAATCTCAATTCACAGTTTCGAAAGATATGTATTTCTCTGTAATAACTAGTTTTAAGCACGCTTTATTATCATAACGGTTAACGTGTAGTTCTTTTGATTACGTTGTTTAAAAAAAAAAAAAATAGACTTGCTTAAAAATAATAAAAAAGATTATGTCGTACTGTCGGGCATTGTCGAGCAGATATTTTTGCATTAATGTAACGTTCAATCCTTCTAGTTGTTATACCTCAAAAAAAAAACATTTCACCAAACAGTCCCCCCCCCCCTTGTTTTTAATAAATGTCTAAAAATACCTCTTAAAGTAAATTTTTGATAACCAAATCAATGTGATTTTTGTGAAATCCATTTAACAAGTGATCTGAAATCTCTATTCACAGTTTCGAAAGGTATGTATTTCTCTGTAATAACTAGTTTTAAGCACGATTTATTATCATAACGGTTAACGTGTAGTTCTTTTGATTACGTTGTTTAAAAAACAAAAAAAAAGACTTGTTAAAAAGAATAAAAAAGATTATGTTGTACTGTCGGGCTTTGTCGAGCAGATATTTTTGCATTAATGTAAAGTTCAATCCTTCTAGTTGTTATACCGCAAAAAAAACATTTCATTTCACCACAAATTCCCCCCCCCTCGTTTTTAATTAATGTCTAAAAATACCTCTTAAAGTGAATTTTTGATAACCAAATCAATGTGATTTCTGGGAGATCCATTTAACAAGTGATCAGAAATCTCTATTCACAGTTTCGAAAGGTAAGATTTTTTCTGTAATAACTAGTTTTAAGCACGTTTTATTATCATAACGATTAACGTGTAGTTTTTTTGATTACGTTGTTTAAAAGAAAAAAATAGACTTGCTTAAAAAGATTAAAAAAGATTATGTTGTACTGTCGGGCTTTGTCGAGCAGATATTTTTGCATTTAAGTAAAGTTCAATCCTTCTAGTTAATATACAGCAAAAAAAATTTCACTACAAACCCCCCCACCTTGTTTTTAATAAATGTCTAAAAATACCTTTTAAAGTGAATTTTTGATAACCAAATCAATGTGATTTCTGTGAGATCCATTTAACAAGTGATCTGAAACCTCTATTCACAGTTTCGAAAGGTATGTATTTCTCAGTAATAACTAGTTTTTAGCACGTTTTATTATCATAACGGTTAACGTGTAGTTCTTTTGATTACGTTGTTTAAAAGAAAAAAATAGACTTGCTTAAAAAGAATAAAAAAGATTATGTTGTACTGTCGGGCTTTGTCGAGCAGATATTTTTGCATTTAAGTAAAGTTCAATCCTTCTAGTTAATATACAGCAAAAAAAATTTCACTACAAACTCCCCCACCTTGTTTTTAATAAATGTCTAAAAATACCTCTTAAAGTGAATTTTTGATAACCAAATCAATGTGATTTCTGTGAGATCCATTTAACAAGTGATCTGAAACCTCTATTCACAGTTTCGAAAGGTATGTATTTCTTAGTAATAACTAGTTTTAAGCACGTTTTATTATCATAACGGTTAACGTGTAGTTATTTTGATTACGTTGTTTAAAAGAAAAAAATAGACTTGCTTAAAAAGAATAAAAAAGATTATGTTGTACTGTCGGGCTTTATCGAGCAGATATTTTTGCATCAATGTAAAGTTCAAATCTTCCAGTTGTTATACCGCAAAAAAAATAACACCACAAACTCCCCCCCCCCTTCCTTGTTTTTAATGAATGTCTAAAAATACCTCTTAAACTGAATTTTTGATAACCAAATCAATGTGATTTCTGCGAAATCCATTTAACAAGTGATTTGAAATCTCTATTCACATTTTCGAAAGATATGTATTTCTCTGTAATAACTAGTTTTTATCAAGTTTTATTATCATAACGGTTAAGGTGTAATTCTTTTGATTACGTGTTTTTTAAAAAAAAAAAATAGACTTGCTTAAAAAGAATAAAAAAGATTATGTTGTACTGTCGGGCTTTGTCGAGCAGATATTTTTGCATCAATGTAAAATTCAAATCTTCCAGTTGTTATACCGCAAAAAAAAAACATAACACACACAAACCCCCCCCCCCCCCCCTCCTTGTTTTTAATAAATGTCTAAAAATACCTCTTAATGTGAATTTTGATAACTAAATCAATGTGATTTCTTTGAAATCCATTTAACAAGTGATCTGAAATCTCAATTCACAGTTTCGAAAGATATGTATTTCTCTGTAATAACTAGTTTTAAGCACGATTTATTATCATAACGGTTAACGTGTAGTTCTTTTGATTACGTTGTTTAAAAGAAAAAAATAGACTTGCTTAAAAAAGATTAAAAAAGATTATGTTGTACTGTCGGGCTTTGTCGAGCATATATTTTTGCATTTATGTAAATTTCAATCCTTCTAGTTGTTATACCGCAAAAAAACATTTCACCACAAAGTCCCCCCCTTGTTTTTAATTAATGTCTAAAAATACCTCTTAAAGTGAATTTTTGATAACCAAATCAATGTGATTTCTGTGAGATCCATTTAACAAGTGATCTGAAACCTCTATTCACAGTTTCGAAAGGTATGTTTTTTCTGTAATAACTAGTTTTAAGCACGTTTTATTATCATAACGGTTAACGTGTAGTTCTTTTGATTACGTTGTTTAAAAGAAAAAAATAGACTTGCTTAAAAAGAATAAAAAAGATTATGTTGTACTGTCGGGCTTTGTCGAGCAGATATTTTTGCATTTAAGTAAAGTTCAATCCTTCTAGTTAATATACAGCAAAAAAAATTTCACTACAAACCCCCCCACCTTGTTTTTAATAAATGTCTAAAAATACCTCTTAAAGTGAATTTTTGATAACCAAATCAATGTGATTTCTGTGAGATCCATTTAACAAGTGATCTGAAACCTCTATTCACAGTTTCGAAAGGTATGTATTTCTTAGTAATAACTAGTTTTAAGCACGTTTTATTATCATAACGGTTAACGTGTAGTTATTTTGATTACGTTGTTTAAAAGAAAAAAATAGACTTGCTTAAAAAGAATAAAAAAGATTATGTTGTACTGTCGGGCTTTGTCGAGCAGATATTTTTGCATTAATGTAAAGTTCAAATCTTCCAGTTGTTTTACCGCAAAAAAAAATAACACCACAAACTCCCCCCCCCTTCCTTGTTTTTAATGAATGTCTAAAAATACCTCTTAAAGTGAATTTTTCATAACCAAATCAATGTGATTTCTGTGAAATCCATTTAACAAGTGATTTGAAATCTCGATTTACATTTTCGAAAGATATGTATTTCTCTGTAATAACTAGTTTTTATCAAGTTTTATTATCATAACGGTTAAGGTGTAATTCTTTTGATTTCGATGTTTAAACAAAAAAAAAAAATAGACTTGCTTAAAAAGAATAAAAAAGATTATGTTGTACTGTCGGGCTTTGTCGAGCAGATATTTTTGCATCAATGTAAAATTCAAATCTTCCAGTTGTTATACCGCAAAAAACATAACACCACAAACTCCCCCCCCCCCTTTCTTGTTTTTAATGAATGTCTAAAAATACCTCTTAAAGTGAATTTTTGATAACCAAATCAATGTGATTTCTGTGAAATCCATTTAACAAGTGATCTGAAATCTCAATTCACAGTTTCGAAAGATATGTATTTCTCTGTAATAACTAGTTTTTAGCAAGTTTTATTATTATAACGGTTAAGGTGTAGTTCTTTTGATTACGATGTTTGAAAAAAAAAAAAATTGACTGGTTTAAAAGATTAAAAAAGATTATGTTGTACTGTCGGGCTTTGTCGAGCAGATATTTTTTCATTAATGTAAAGTTCAATCCTTCTAGTTGTTATACCGCAAAAAAAAAACATTTCACCACAAAGTCCCCTCCCTTGTTTTTAAAAATGTCTAAAAATACCTCTTTAAGTGAATTTTTGATAACTAAAACAATGTGATTTCTGTTAGATACATTTAACAAGTGATCTGAAATCTCTATTCACGGTTTCGAAAGGTATGATTTTTTCTGTAATAACTAGTTTTAAGCACGTTTTATTATCATAACGGTTAACGTGTAGTTCTTTTGATTACGTTGTTTAAAAAAAAAAAATAGACTTGCTTAAAAAGAATAAAAAAGATTATGTTGTACTGTCGGGCTGTGTCGAGCAGATATTTTTGCATTAATGTAAAGTTCAATCCTTCTAGTTGTTATACCGCAAAAAACATTTCACCACAAAGTCCCCCCCTTGTTTTTAATTAATGTCTAAAAATACCTCTTAAAGTGAATTTTTGATAACCAAATCAATGTGATTTCTGTGAAATCCATTTAACAAGTGATCTGAAATCTCTATTCACAGTTTCGAAAGGTATGTATTTCTCTGTAATAACTAGTTTTAAGCACGATTTATTATCATAAACGGTTAACGTGTAGTTCTTTTGATTACGTTGTTTAAAAGAAAAAAATAGACTTGCTTAAAAAGAATAAAAAAGATTATGTTGTACTGTCGGGCTTTGTCGAGCAGATATTTTTGCATTTAAGTAAAGTTCAATCCTTCTAGTTAATATACAGCAAAAAAAAATTTCACTACAAACTCCCCCACCTTGTTTTTAATAAATGTCTAAAAATACCTGTTAAAGTGAATTTTTGATAACCAAATCAATGTGATTTCTGTGAAATCCATTTAACAAGTGATCTGAAATCTCTATTCACGGTTTCGAAAGGTAAGATTTTTTCTGTAATAACTAGTTTTAAGCACGTTTTATTATCATAACGGTTAACGTGTAGTTCTTTTGATTACGTTGTTTAAAAGAAAAAAATAGACTTGCTTAAAAAGAATAAAAAAGATTATGTTGTACTGTCGGGCTTTGTCGAGCAGATATTTTTGCATTTAAGTAAAGTTCAATCCTTCTAGTTAATATACAGCAAAAAAAATTTCACTACAAACTCCCCCACCTTGTTTTTAATAAATGTCTAAAAATACCTCTTAAAGTGAATTTTTGATAACCAAATCAATGTGATTTCTGTGAGATCCATTTAACAAGTGATCTGAAACCTCTATTCACAGTTTCGAAAGGTATGTATTTCTCAGTAATAACTAGTTTTTAAGCACGTTTTATTATCATAACGGTTAACGTGTAGTTCTTTTGATTACGTTGTTTAAAAAAAAAAAAATAGACTTGCTTAAAAAGAATAAAAAAGATTATGTTGTACTGTCGGGCTTTATCGAGCAGATATTTTTGCATCAATGTAAAGTTCAAATCTTCCAGTTGTTATACCGCAAAAAAAAAAAAAAATAACACCACAAACTCCCCCCCCCCCCTTCCTTGTTTTTAATGAATGTCTAAAAATACCTCTTAAACTGAATTTTTGATAACCAAATCAATGTGATTTCTGCGAAATCCATTTAACAAGTGATTTGAAATCTCTATTCACAGTTTCGAAAGATATGTATTTCTCTGTAATAACTAGTTTTAAGCACGTTTTATTATCATAACGGTTAACGTGTAGTTCTTTTGATTACGTTGTTTAAAAAAAAAAAAATAGACTTGCTTAAAAAGAATAAAAAAGATTATGTTGTACTGTCGGGCTTTGTCGAGCAGATATTTTTGCATCAATGTAAAATTCAAATCTTCCAGTTGTTATACCGCAAAAAACATAACACCACAAACTCCCCCCCCCCTTCCTTGTTTTTAATGAATGTCTAAAAATACCTCTTAAAGTGAATTTTTGATAACCAAATCAATGTGATTTCTGTGAAATCCATTTAACAAGTGATCTGAAATCTCAATTCACAGTTTCGAAAGATATGTATTTCTCTGTAATAACTAGTTTTAAGCACGATTTATTATCATAACGGTTAACGTGTAGTTCTTTTGATTACGTTGTTTAAAAGAAAAAAATAGACTTGCTTAAAAAGATTAAAAAAGATTATGTTGTACTGTCGGGCTTTGTCGAGCATATATTTTTGCATTTATGTAAATTTCAATCCTTCTAGTTGTTATACCGCAAAAAACATTTCACCACAAAGTCCCTCTCCCTTGTTTTTAATTAATGTCTAAAATTACCTCTTAAAGTGATTTTTTGATAACCAAATCAATGTGATTTCTGTGAGATCCATTTAACAAGTGATCTGAAATCTCTATTCACGGTTTCGAAAGGTAAGATTTTTTCTGTAATAACTAGTTTTAAGCACGTTTTATTATCATAACGGTTAACGTGTAGTTCTTTTGATTACGTTGTTTAAAAGAAAAAAATAGACTTGCTTAAAAAGAATAAAAAAGATTATGTTGTACTGTCGGGCTTTGTCGAGCAGATATTTTTGCATTAATGTAAAGTTCAATCCTTCTAGTTGTTATACCGCAAAAAACATTTCACCACAAAGTCCCCCCCCCCTTGTTTTTAATTAATGTCTAAAAATAACTCTTAAAGTGAATTTTTGATAACCAAATCAATGTGATTTCTGTGAAATCCATTTAACAAGTGATCTGAAATCTCTATTCACAGTTTCGAAAGGTATGTATTTCTCTGTAATAACTAGTTTTATGCACGATTTATTATCATAACGGTTAACGTGTAGTTCTTTTGATTACGTTGTTTAAAAGAAAAAATAGACTTGCTTAAAAAGAATAAAAAAGATTATGTTGTACTGTCGGGCTTTGTCGAGCAGATATTTTTGCATTTAAGTAAAGTGCAATCCTTCTAGTTAATATACAGCAAAAAAAAATTCACTACAAACTCCCCCACCTTGTTTTTAATAAATGTCTAAAAATACCTGTTAAAGTGAATTTTTGATAACCAAATCAATGTGATTTCTGTGAAATCCATTTAACAAGTGATCTGAAATCTCTATTCACAGTTTCGAAAGATATGTATTTCTCTGTAATAACTAGTTTTAAGCACGTTTTATTATCATAACGGTTAACGTGTAGTTCTTTTGATTACGTTGTTTAAAAGAAAAAAATAGACTTGCTTAAAAAGAATTAAAAAGATTATGTTGTACTGTCGGGCTTTGTCGAGCAGATATTTTTGCATTTAAGTAAAGTTCAATCCTTCTAGTTAATGTACAGCAAAAAAAATTTCACAACGAACTCCCCCCCCCCCTTGTTTTTAATTAATGTTTAAAAATACCTCTTAAAGTGAATTTTTGATAACCAAATCAATGTGATTACTGTGAAATCCATTTAACAAGTGATCTGAAATCTCTATTCACAGTTTTGAAAGGTATGTATTTCTCTGTAATAACTAGTTTTTAGCATGTTTTATTATCAAAACGTTTAACGTGTAGTTCTTTTGATTACGTTGTTTATAAGAAAAAAATTGACTTGCTTAAAAAGAATAAAAAAGATTATGTTGTACTGTCGGGCTTTGTCGAGCAGATATTTTTGCATCAAAGTAAAGTTCAAATCTTCCAGTTGTTATACCGCAAAAAAAATAACACCACAAACTCCCCCCCCCCCTTCCTTGTTTTTAATAAATGTCTAAAAATACCTCTTAAACTGAATTTTTGATAACCAAATCAATGTGATTTCTGTGAAATCCACTTAACAAGTGATCTGAAATCTCTATTCACAGTTTCGAAAGGTATGTATTTCTCTGTAATAACTAGTTTTAAGAGCGATTTATTATCATAACGGTTAACGTGTAGTTCTTTTGATTACGTTGTTTAAAAGAAAAAAATAGACTTGCTTAAAAAGATTAAAAAAGATTATGTTGTACTGTCGGGATTTGTCGAGCATATATTTTTGCATTAATGTAAATTTCAATCCTTCTAGTTGTTATACCGCAAAAAACATTTCACCACAAAGTCCCCCCCCCTTGTTTTTAATTAATGTCTAAAAATACCTCTTAAAGTGAATTTTTGATAACCAATCAATGTGATTTCTGTGAGATCCATTTAACAAGTGATCTGAAATCTCTATTCACAGTTTCGAAAAGTAAGATTTTTTCTGTAATAACTAGTTTTAAGCACGTTTTATTATCATAACGGTTAACGTGTAGTTCTTTTGATTACGTTGTTTAAAAAAAAAAATAGACGTGCTTAAAAAGAATAAAAAAGATTATGTTGTACTGTCGGGCTTTGTCGAGCAGATATTTTTGCATTAATGTAAAGTTCAATCCTTCCAGTTGTTATACCGCAAAAAACATTTCACCTCGAACCTCCCCCCCCTTGTTTTTAATTAATGTCTAAAGTACCTCTTAAAGTGAATTTTTGATAACCAAATCAATGTGATTTCTGTGAAATCCATTTAACAAG
The DNA here is from genome assembly GCA_003667255.2 of Euschistus heros. Lineage (NCBI taxonomy): Eukaryota > Metazoa > Arthropoda > Insecta > Hemiptera > Pentatomidae > Euschistus > Euschistus heros. The sequence goes on from RCWM02000147.1 coordinate 505,040, forward strand.
TGATCTGAAATCTCTATTCACAGTTTCGAAAGGTATGTATTTCTCTGTAATAACTAGTTTTATGCACGATTTATTATCATAACGGTTAACGTGTAGTTCTTTTGATTACGTTGTTTAAAAGAAAAAATAGACTTGCTTAAAAAGAATAAAAAAGATTATGTTGTACTGTCGGGCTTTGTCGAGCAGATATTTTTGCATTTAAGTAAAGTGCAATCCTTCTAGTTAATATACAGCAAAAAAAAATTCACTACAAACTCCCCCCCTTGTTTTTAATAAATGTCTAAAAATACCTGTTAAAGTGAATTTTTGATAACCAAATCAATGTGATTTCTGTGAAATCCATTTAACAAGTGATCTGAAATCTCTATTCACAGTTTCGAAAGATATGTATTTCTCTGTAATAACTAGTTTTAAGCACGTTTTATTATCATAACGGTTAACGTGTAGTTCTTTTGATTACGTTGTTTAAAAGAAAAAAAAAAAATAGACTTGCTTAAAAAGAATTAAAAAGATTATGTTGTACTGTCGGGCTTTGTCGAGCAGATATTTTTGCATTTAAGTAAAGTTCAATCCTTCTAGTTAATGTACAGCAAAAAAAATTTCACAACGAACTCCCCCCCCCCCCCCTTGTTTTTAATAAATGTTTAAAAATACCTCTTAAAGTGAATTTTTGATAACCAAATCAATGTGATTTCTGTGAAATCCATTTAACAAGTGATCTGAAATCTCTATTCACAGTTTCGAAAGGTATGTATTTCTCTGTAATAACTAGTTTTAAGCACGTTTTATTATCATAACGTTTAACGTGTAGTTCTTTTGATTACGTTGTTTAAAAGAAAAAAATTGACTTGCTTAAAAAGAATAAAAAAGATTATGTTGTACTGTCGGGCTTTGTCGAGCAGATATTTTTGCATCAAAGTAAAGTTCAAATCTTCCAGTTGTTATACCGCAAAAAACATAACACCACAAACTCCCCCCCCCCTTCCTTGTTTTTAATAAATGTCTAAAAATACCTCTTAAACTGAATTTTTGATAACCAAATCAATGTGATTTCTGTGAAATCCACTTAACAAGTGATCTGAAATCTCTATTCACAGTTTCGAAAGGTGTGTATTTCTCTGTAATAACTAGTTTTAAGAGCGATTTATTATCATAACGGTTAACGTGTAGTTCTTTTGATTACGTTGTTTAAAAGAAAAAAATAGACTTGCTTAAAAAGATTAAAAAAGATTATGTTGTACTGTCGGGATTTGTCGAGCATATATTTTTGCATTAATGTAAATTTCAATCCTTCTAGTTGTTATACCGCAAAAAACATTTCACCACAAAGTCCCCCCCCCCCTTGTTTTTAATTAATGTCTAAAATTACCTCTTAAAGTGAATTTTTGATAACCAGATCAATGTGATTTCTGTGAGATCCATTTAACAAGTGATCTGAAATCTCTATTCACAGTTTCGAAAAGTAAGATTTTTTCTGTAATAACTAGCTTTAAGCACGTTTTATTATCATAACGGTTAACGTGTAGTTCTTTTGATTACGTTGTTTAAAAGAAAAAAATAGACGTGCTTAAAAAGAATAAAAAAGATTATATTGTACTGTCGGGCTTTGTCGAGCAGATATTTTTGCATTGATGTAAAGTTCAATCCTTCTAGTTGTTATACCGCAAAAAACATTTCACCACAAAGTCCCCCCCTTGTTTTTAATTAATGTCTAAAAATACCTCTTAAAGGGAATTTTTGATAACCAAATCAATGTGATTTCTGTGAGATCCATTTAACAAGTGATCGGAAATCTCTATTCACAGTTTCGAAAGGTATGTATTTCTCAGTAATAACTAGTTTTTAGCACGTTTTATTATCATAACGGTTAACGTGTAGTTATTTTGATTACGTTGTTTAAAAGAAAAAAATAGACTTGCTTAAAAGAATAAAAAAGATTATGTTGCACTGTCGGGCTGTGTCGAGCAGATATTTTTGCACAAGCAGTACCCAGGAGTACTTCCTTAAATCTTGCATTGGTGGATAGAGACACAGAAGTGGGTCCGATTGTCTGTCCGCCTTGATTGCTACTTGAGGAGTCCTCACTTGTAGTTGTGCTGTTACTGGCAAGCATGCTTTCCGAATCTTCGTCCACGTGAAGCCAAGTATGAAGCCGTTTGCTGCATATATTACAATTATGCGTCGAAGGACATACTTTTGCAACGTGGTTTAGATTTAGGCAGTTTAGACAACCCTTCCAATTACTGAGTAGTTTCCTCTTATATCTGTTCGTTGCCTGACGAAATTTACTACATGAATAAAGAGAATGGGTATCTTTGCATACCGGGCATGGATATGTTGACTTTGAGGTTAAATGTTTTCCCTTTTGCCCTGTGGGACGAGTTGATTTTCCATCCACAACCAAGGCCGTATTGAATTTTGACTTCAAATCCGCGTTTCGCGGTGATGAGTCTGACGATAAATTTGTAGAGCGAACGTCTGAAAGTTCCAAAATTCTACATCCATCTTTTACAAACTTGATTAAGCTCTCAAATTTTGGAAAATCAATGTCGACATTTTTCTTTTCAAAGTCCCGCCTTGTAGTTGGATCTAAGCATCTAATTGCTAGCGCAAACAATATAAATTCGTCAGCAGACGGTACGTTCAAAAGCTTAAAGGCTTGTACGTTCTCACCAACCTCCGAAATAAACGATTTCAATGAGCTAAGGTTTGGTTTCCCAGGCAAAGGTTTGAAATCTAAAAGTGCATTTAAATGGTGCATAGCTAGCACTCTCTTGTTATCATAGGTCTCAGACAAGGTAGTCTACGCTTGATCATAATTATCTTCTTGTAGCGGTATACTCTTGAGGAGCGAACGAGCGGGCCCAAACAAACAAGCCAACAGGAAATGGTACTTTTCAATTTTTGGAATAGTTGCTTCACCATGGATCAAGGAAGTGTAAGTGTCTCTGAAGGTGGGTCAGTCACTGTAATTTCCCCCAAATTTAGGAAGATTAATCCGCGGAAGGTTTGCTCGAACATATCTGGATTCATTTAGAAAGCTCGTTGAAGTCGAAGGTGATTGCTTAGTGGGCGTAGGATTCATGTGATGCTCATAAATCGCGTTAGCTTCATGGAAGTAACGTTTCACGGCTTGCAGCGTATTACGATCCTTTTCACTAATTTCAACTCCACCGGTAGCCGAAAGGTCTTCTAATGCATCCCAGGCGGCAATATACGAGGTTTAAATGTCTCTTAAGCTTTTGTACATCCCCTTAAACATGAAAAGATTGCTGGGTTCAGTTTCAATTTTACGCCCTAGTTCAACAACCGTTTTTATTTCCGGCCCAAGTTGATTAAGAGCTGCTTCAGACATCTTGAGATTTGATTTGAAGAAAAAAAATGTCTAAGTAAAATAGCTTAGAAAAGCAAATGTGATAAAAAAAAAAACCCTTGTTAGATCAATAGCTAGAGATAAAGAAAAACAAACCAGAAATGGAATAATAAACAAAGATAAAAGTATCAATCTTTGAATACTAAAATAAAGATAAAGTGAGTTCAATGTTTCACTAACAATATTCTAAGAAAAAAATATATATTTTTTTCTTCAATTATAAATACGTAAAAGGCTGAAACAAACAAAGTAATTCATTAGAACTTCCAGAAAATATTCCTTCTCTATTTTATTCTATTTATTTATTTTTAGAAATTAGCACTAATTAACAGATCCGCGGCTCGGAGGACCATGTTAAGGCATGAGAGACTTTAGCAATAAAAGTCTTACTCTGTCCTTAGTGTGTGTGCGCCAGGTCGTTAAGCACTTAATTAAAAGCCAAATTGATTTTAAGGCTGCATAGGAAATGACAAAAGAAATAAAAGAGAGAAAGAAGCTCTCTGGAAGGTTGGACATAAAAAAATACTATTTATTAACATAAAAAGAAAATTAACAATATATACATTTAAATCAGAAAAAAAACAACAACAAACATTTCCCTCGCAGCTGCGGATAATACGGTGAAAAAAAATAGATTATTGATAAAAGATAAATAAATAAATAAAACTTTGTTAAAGTCATAACTCTTTGATGATTATCTAGATTGTCTATTGAATTAATGGTTAAGTTAATGTCTATTGCTGACTGACCTGGTCAGTAGGGATACAGGGATACAAAAATTCAATTTGTTTTTAGTTTGTCAATTTTATAAATTTTATCTTAAGCGGTTAATTATTAATTAAACATAAGTCATATGTTTTGGAAGCCACGCTTCAGTTTGCAACTAGTCGCCATGACGAATGGCCAATTCACATTTGTTGTTTCCATGATAGTTGAAGAGAACATTGCTCATGTGCTCAGGGCCTCAGTGTGAACTTCCAGGATCTCCAGGAGCTCTCTTTACGCGGTCTAATTGACATGGGGCCCAAGCCTTTATACCAAAGAACAGCTATTTTACAGATTGCCGTCAGAAATTGTAACCGTAGGGTTGGTGAACTCTAGTTTATTAATAATTAATTTATTACTGTTTATTTATATAGTTGTTTAAATTAAAGAAATTATTACCTGTATTAAAATTTGTTTTTGATATTGTTAAGGCATGAAATATAGTTTTCAAGCAAATTATTAATACCATATATTGAGCTACCAGCTTCACAAAAAAAGCGGTTGGTTTTAGACTGCGTTCATCAAGAACCCCTAGCTGCCGCTACATAGGTAATTATTTAAAATCACACGGTTATGAATTTTAATTGAGAAAGAATTGCCGAATCACCTTTTTAGATGATAGTGCCTGGACAAGGCCTCAATTATGTAACTGGAACGCCCTTGGAAATATCGCTATTAATTTTTTAACGAAGAGCACAATGCGTCTGTAACGGCTGAGCATAATACCATTTTTAACGTTCTTCTGTTTTACTCAACGAGGAAGTAATTAGCCTTTAAAAAAGATAAAAATTAAATTTAAAATTAGAGATGGATTATTACGACTGCCACAGTGACAATCTGTTTCAGTTTTAAGCTAATGCTTCTAGTATTGTCACAAAAATAGAAAAAAAACGACAAGAAACAGCTCGCCAATTTCAACAACTCCAAAGTTTACTAAAGAAGCTTTCAATTAATTACAAAAGACTAATTGATATGACAGTAATTAAATCCAAATGGACAAACGGGGTTGACCTTTGGGGCTCCACTGAGCCTTCCAATTTTCCTAGTCTCCAATTCTTACGATCTAAAATCCTTCGTAAAATTCTCATAGCTCCTTATTATGTAACGAATAAACTTATCCATATTCACTTGTTTGTAGTACCTAGTACTTGTTTAACAAATTTTCGGAATCTGGAACTAATACAAAACATTTGTATGAGAATTATAAACAGTTACTCCAGATACACTGTTCTTAGTTATCTTAATCTACCCACAGTCAAACAACACATTCAGTATCAAAGTTATTTTTCTTATCAACTGCTATATCTGAAAACCAAAATATCCAATTTTCTCTATTATCTTTCAAACTTATCACATTTTGAATAAAAGGAAAATAAATTGATTCATATACAAGTAGGGATATGTCGATTCTCAATCCCACCAATTCTTGAGAAAAGAAACTGTATCGAAAATCGATGTCCTAAAGATAATTTCTTGAAACCGACCGATACCGCTAAGATTGGCGGTAGTTTTCTAATATTTAATTATGTAATTTTTATTCATTATTTCTAATTCATAAAACGATATTTTTTCATCTTTTAAAAGTGATAAACTTCTTGGTATAGAATTTAAAACAATCTTTTTCGACGATAAAGGATGGCTTCTGAAATTCATATTTTATTTAACTGAAAACATTTATTCATTAATGGAAAATGAAGAAATGGGATTACAATTTTAAAGTATTATACCTTATATAGTTAATAAAGGATTATAAATGTCATTATACTAATTTATTCCTTGAATATCCAAATCCTTCGAAAAATCTTCAATCCTTCTTTCTTTGTCATAAACAAACTTATCCACAAAGATCTCGGCATTCGCATCGCGGTCGGTAAAGAATGGGCCTGGATGGCGGTGGCGGGTCTTTTTAGAGCCAATATTATTCTTAGCTGAATACCGCAACAAACTGTTTCATTTCTCTTTTGTAACGTTTATTGATTTGGTACGTGGACAAGTGAGGTTTAAGGCATATTTTCATTTCAATGCTTAAATTTTATATACCTTTTACAAATTTATCATTTTACAAAAGATCTTAAAAATTTATTTTTATTGTCTTATTTTACGTTACTTATTATTAGTTAGGAATAGTTCGCAAATTGGGTTTGTTGTAATAATATAAATAACACAAAATGTACTAAAAGTAACGGATTCCGGGTTATTTGATCAAACAGCTATGAACTTACCCTACGGGATATCTTGAGGTATAAGACATGTATATATATATATATATATATATATATATATATATATATATATATATATATATATATATATATATATATATATATATATATATATATATAAAAACTTCTCACCTTGTTATTGCCGCCGACGATCCTGTTCCGAAGTCTCTAAGGGCAGGCAAACGCTTATCGCAGGTTGTAAAATCTGATCGGAATCTCCTCCTCTTATATCACCACTCATTAAGGGTAAAAATTAAATCTTGACTAAATGTCATAAGAAAAAAAAACACCTTTAAGAAAAGAAAAGGGTCTTGGAAGGCTATCTTGCCTTGGTCAAAAAACACTGGAAGACCATGAGGTCTTGAACAAGTTCTATACGTGCACACTGGAACGCAGATGGCAGAAGAATGAGGAATATTCATGTAGGGATTAAGGCAGATAAGGGCTAGTTACCTAGAGATCGATAGAGTGCGTCTATGAACGGTACAGTACAGTTGTTCTCCTTTCCCCTCCTCACAAAAGCGCCGATTGTCGCGAACACACCGCCTACCGTAATTGGGATGTTGCCCAATTTTATTCCAAAAGTTATACAATGAAAATGGTGGGCAGGCAGCAACAAATTTATAGAACAAAATAAAAAGGAAGGAAAGGAAGCTCAACTTGAGTAAGAAGTAAGATAAAGACAAAAAAGTAAAAATATTACAACGTGAATGGGGCACAATTATACAATGTAAAGAAAAGAAATCAGCCCAACTAGGCAACAATTATATAATGTAAAGAAAATAAAACAGTGCTCCTGGGTAAACGATTATACAAAATAAAGAACCTAAATAAGCACAACTGAAAAACGATTATACAATGCAAAAGGAAGTCATTCCGGGAGCGGAATGAGCTTGTTTATGGGTGTAGTGAGAGTGCTGGTAGAGGTCTCAAAGGTGGCTGCTCGTGAAGCAGCATCAGGCTTGAGCTCGGAAATAAGAGCTAAAGGCCGGGAAACTGAGGAGCTGTTTAGTCCCTTGCTCACAACAACGTCGTCCTGTTTCTTGGTTCCACAACGGCGCTTGGAATTTGAAGTCCACTTATAACGTTGTGAATTATAATTTAGAACGGCGTTGTCAAGTATGCCGCCCACCCTGAGGACCCCCAGACTATCGATGAAAGGAGTACGGCTGTAAAGCGGCTTTGCCGGCTTATCGGCACTGATATTTAGAAGAGGCCCAGAAAAATGCTTAAAGGTAATGCCAGGTTCATTTGCGATGAGCGCAATGGGAGTAGACTTAAGATCCGGTAATGGCTTGGTGCCTAAGTCGGTGTCGCGATAAGGAGGAGGCCAATGTTCCTGGCAATTGGTCAAAGAGGAGGGATCTTGAGTCCCTAAACAAAAATTTTTGGCCTGTGCGGAATGAGTAGGGGTAAGACCCCTAGGGTCTATATTGGCATGATTTGCGTAAAAAGAAACATCGGCAAACTTTACTGTGGAGAATTTGTCGAATATTGAAATTTTAGAGCGTACAGACCCTTTGATATCTACAACTGGTGGTTTTAAAAAAGTAGGTTTAATAGGATTCGAGACCGGAATTTTACTTGTTACTCTCTCTTGGTTACTATGTATGTATACTGGTTTCTTATTATTTTTATTTTTAACAGGAAGGAATTTTGGACAATCTTGATTGGCTAAAGAATAGCGGCTATTTGAGGATGAGGTGTAGTTATCCTCTTCTGTAAGGGAAGCAAAAAACCTTTTATCAGATGAATCACTAACATTTGTATCAGCACCACCTCTTTTTTGATGTGATTAAATTTTGAAACTTAGTTTAAGTTTAAAAAATCACCCTGATTATTCTATTTTATTTCCTGGGGAACATTGTCACGATTTAGTCTGTGACTACATGAATTGGTGTAAAAAAAGAAACATGGGATATTTTCAATATTCAATGTTCAAATAGGATATTTTCAATATTTTCAGTTTTCGAAGAATCATGGAAATCTTGGGAAATTCGGCAAACAGAGATTAACGAAATGGCTGATCGATTATGCGATAGGGTCTGGATAGGGCCTATGATTGCCCAACCAAAAATAGTACTGACAGCAATTGGACCAATAGAGCTTGGAATAAACGAATGAGGCAATAATAATTGCGGGTATACATCTGCACCTAGGAGAAGGTCAATCTTGTCTGATTGATTAAAGTCAGGATCGGTCAAACGCAAAAGGCGCGAGCAATTTCTGGAGTAAGGCTTTTGGGAGACAAATGGTTAGCGATGTGAGGAACCACGGACGGGTTGGCAAAATGTGCCTTTGAGAAAATGTGGAAAAAATGTCGCATGCAACTGTGCCCGGGGAATCGGATACGCGCCCACCGATACCCGAAACCGTAATGGGCATATCACGTATGTTTTGACCCAGTTGGTCAAAAAGCCGTTGGGAAATAAAAGAGAGTTGCGACCCTGGATCAATGACCCCTCTGACAGAAACGTAACCTAAATGATCATCAAAAATACGTGCACGCAATATGCCTAGCAGTAAAGTCACGTGATTGACGGAGGTACTACAACTAAGAGATAGTGAAGAATCAGCTGGTGATTAGCCAGTGGAAGAGGATGCTTGTTCACTAGATGTGTCATTAGCATCATTAGATGCAGGATTAGGCGCGGAATTCACATTTACATTTGAATTTACAGCTTTGATGGGATGCAAAAGTGTGTGATGATCACGGGAATTACACTTACGACACCAAAATTTGGAATTGCAATTACCCTTTAGGTGCGGACCCAAACAACTGAAGCACCGTTTATGCTTTTCGAGGATATCAATTTTTTTATCTCGAGTGAGATAAGCAAATTCGAAACAGAAAGATAAAGAATGCGGCTTACGACAAAAAATACATTTAAGTTTAGAAGAATTAGAAGGTGCCACCCGAGTTCTATCTGATTGTGGTGAAGGAACAGGACTAGTGTTGACAATTAATGAATTAACTCTATGGCTTTTATTTTGATTGCTGGGGGAAGAAATTATCTCCAGCGATTTTAATGAGCGTTTGATGACTTGCTAAATTTCGTTACCAAGCAAATTAAAATGCTTGGTAACGAAATTTAGCAAGTCATCAAACAAAGGGACCGATTTAGCAAAATTTTGATCCTCGAAAGCTTTGGAAGTGCGGGAGTCTAAATTGTTCAATGATAAGGTCAACAAAATGAAATTTACTAAATCATCGATAGGTAGCGCCTTGGTAGCCTGCACCGAATTTTGATGTATTTCTAGGAAATTTTTTAAATTACCTAAAGAATTTGAACTGATAGGTTTAAAATGCAAAATTTTGTTCAAATATGCCTGTGCTATTCTTCTGGGATTTTGGTACCTGGAAATTAGTGCTGAAAAGGCAAGCTGGTAATTTTCAGTTGCAAGTTGAAAATTGGAAATGACTGAAAGAGCACTCCTGCTTAAATTGGACCTCAGAAAATGAAAACGCTGTATCGGGCTCAGAGACAGGTTGTCGTGAACAAGGGAGGAGAACAGCAAGAGAAATTCAGGCCACTGTTCAATATCGCCTGAGAAAGTTGGCAAATTAATTGGCTGTAATGAAAAACCACACTGAGACAATTGACTAGGGCTGGTAACCGGTGTAGAAGTTGCAATAGGTTCTTCTTTTTATAATTGTTAATATTTAGATTTAATTTTGGTTAACACACTATTGAAAGCAATTGCAGGGGCTTGAGTATCCACATGATTTTGTTTGGATAAGAGAGCATTAAGGTCGCTTAATTTTTCATTCACCCCCTCAAATTTGACTTGAAGGGAGGGTAAATCCTCGTAATGCACTTGGACAGTGAAAATATCCCAAAGAGTGGAACCCTTAATTTCATCGTATCTGCTAGTTATATCAGCAAATATCGTTTCCCTCTTTGCCAATAGTTGTGCTTGAATAATGATATTTTTGTCTTCTACAGGCATTGTGAAACATACAGAATATACAAATACAGGAATAAAAGGAAATTATAATATATAATGCACAGAAAAGGAAATGAGAAAAAGTTGCAAACTTGATTACACTAATTATTACGTAAATGTAACCGATGCTTGAATAAAACAAAATGGCGGGGGTTGGTACGAGATGAAGTAACAAGTACGTCACTAGAAAATGGTAAAGAAGTGTGACGTCAGATCACAGCTGACTGTAGGAACTAGAACAAAATGGCTGACTGTAGCGTCAGTTATAAATCGGCAATTACTGAAAATTATGTAATTTGAACGCAAAGTGGGCAAAACTTTGCAATTTATAGAAATTTGAATGAAGGCAGATAAGGGCTAGTTACCTAGAGATCGATTGAGTGCGTCTATGAACGGTACAGAACAGATTTTCTCCTTTCCCCCCCCCTCACAAAAGCGCCGATTGGCGCGAACATATATATATATATATATATAACAACTATTTATTCATATTTACAACTGTAGACATATATACAATAAGTAAATTTGAGGAAATTATTATGAGGAAAAATTATTTTATGGCTGGTTGATAAAATTAAAGGTCAGACTGGATTAGGAAGGGGAATTGTTTTTTGTAGGGCTGTTTTAAATCTGATTTAACGATTTTTTTTTTTTTTTTTTTTTAATATCACCTACAGATAGTCTAACGAAAAAAAACTAGTAAATAAAAAAAAAAAAAAAAATTAAAAAAAAGCATACAATTTTATTCAGGGACAAAATTAATAAATTAAAATCAATAAAAATAATAGAGGAACTATTTTTAATTAAATATATAGAGAAAAAAATATTAATGTTTGTAATCAATAATAAGAAGACAGGAAACTGTTTTCCGTTTTCGAATTCTTCGACACTTACTAGACAAACGTTCAACCTATCAATTACAAAATTTGCGTGACAAGAATTAGACCTATTCGGAGATATGGAGTTGAGCTTTGGGGCTCCACTAAACCGTCTAATTGATCTTTTATTTTAATGACATGTATTGATGAAATTAAATTGACACCCAGACAGTATAACGAAAAAAATGTAGTATTCCAATCCTGGCAATCCAAAATCCTTAGAAAAATCCTTAATGCTCCTTATTTTTTCTCACAAATATAGTTATCCACAAAGAACTTTTTCGTTCCATATGCTGCCGATGAGCCCAAACCAGATACCCTTCCCTATCCTTTCAATGCAGACACCAAAAACGTTCTAATCCACTAGTCTCATGCTTCTTATCCTATTCCCGAAAATCATTCAAAGCATATGAAAAGAAGATGGCCTTCTTTTCTTACTAATGTAGAATTTTTACTAAAGTTTTTTTTACATGTTATTTACAAGTAATTGTAGTAATTTCCTCAAATTTACTTATTGTATATATGCCTACAGTTGTAAATATCTATAAATAGTTGAAGAATTTTTAAAAATGAAATAGTAAAGAAATTTGAAGAGGACAATACAAAATATTAATACCTATCATACCTTTATTAATATCATATAAAATTATATTCCTAGAAAGAAGGAATAATCGCGTAAATGAACACATTTTGCACCCCATAATAGTATTTAAATAATTATAAATTTTTAGATAAATCAATATTTACACGACAATAACATTCACGTTGCCTTAATTACCGAGACCCACTTGACGCCTACCTCTTATTTCCACATCAAAGACTACATCACTTACAGATCTGACCACCCCGACAAAACAGTACTTGTATCCTTATCCCTAGATCACTAACCCACAACCTGTTTCCTTCCTCTCCAACTGACACCATTCAGTCTACCTCACTAATCCTATCCACCCTTCCATTGAACCTTACTATTTCAGCTGTGCATTGTCCTCCAGGAAATAGCCTTTCCCATAATATTCTGCTATCCTTATTCCAATCCTTTGGGCGGCGCTTCATTGCAGGCGGGGATTACAACGCTAAAGACCAGCGATGGGGCTGTAGAACATCCAATCCCCGAGGTAGTGTACTTTTCCGTGTATCATCCTTAAACAATTACGTTTGTCTAGCAAGTGTTGAAGCAGTCGAAATCGACGTGCAGCTTCTTGTCTTTTCAATCTTGTGTGAGGGTTCCAGGTAAGTCTCTTGTCCAGATAAAATCCCAGGTATCGTATTTGTTCCACATTATTCAGTGATACGCCATTAAAGGATACAGGAGGACAGGATGAGGTAGGTTTTCGACGGAGGGTAAAGGTTACTTATTGGGATTTGCTAGGATTTATCTCAACTCTCCAGTTATGACACCATTCTTCAAGGGAAGTGATATGTGACTGGAGTGTCTGGGATGCAGCAAATGGATCTTCATTGACTGAAAACACGCTGGTGTCATCAGCGTAGGTTGTGAGGATAGTATTAGGATGGGTTGGGATATCAGCTGGATACACGGTATAAAAAATTGGAAGCAGGATACTACCTTGAGGAATACCAGCGGTTTGAGGAAAGATAGATGAGTATTTAGAATTGTGATTAAATACTATATCAGAAAGGTAGGGACGGAGGATGAGAAAATATGTAGATGGAAGGAATAGGCGAAGATTATAAAGCAGTCCTGAATGCCATACCCGATCAAAGGCCTGTTCAACATATAGAAAGACACCCGTGGAAAACACCTAGCGCTCCAATGCAGATGAGATAATATCCACCACGCGATGAGTGGAGTGAAACTGATGAAATCCAAACTGGTGGTCAGGAATAATGTGATTGGAATCGAGGAAGGGATAAAGGCGTTTCAAAAAGAGGTTTTCAAGGATTTTGCCCATGATAGGTAGGAGAGAAATTAGTCTGCATGAGGAAGGATTTTCTGGCGGTTTTTTAAGTTTTGGGATCATTTTAATAATTGATAATTTCCAGGAATCGGGAAAATATGTAGTACGGAGGATAGCTTTATAAATATATATGTTAAGAGTAATACTGCTTTCTTTGGAAGACATTTGAGGATTCTTGTGGTAATAAGGTCATGTCCAGGAGCTTTGTTGGAGGGCAATCTACGGATTATGGATATTATATCTGATGGGTGGAAGGCTTTAGGAGGAAGGGTCATTTGGAGAGGAATAGTCAGTTCTGCTTCAATACGTTCTACATGGTTAAGATTCAGGATGTCAGAATGAGGTTTAAAAGTATTATGTAATTGTTCACCAAATACCTGGTTCGAGCTGGAGTGAGGAGAGGATGATTGAAGGTTTTGAATTTTAAGTTTTTTGGTCGCGGTCCATAATGATTTGTCGGAAACAGATATTTGTTCAGTTTGTTTCTGTAAATTTTCAAATTTTAGTTTTTTAAGTTCTGATTTAAGTTTGGTTTTGTCAGGTGGGTATCGAGTTCTATGCCATTTGGCTCTAGATCGACGTTTTTCTACTAGTAAAACCCGAATATATTGAGGCAAGACCTTCTGAGCGTATTATTCTAATTTTTGAGGTATTTTCTGTTATGCTGGTTTTTATTGATTTAGTAAGGTGTTCTATTGCCGCATCTATTTGTTGAGATGTTTTTAGAGGAGTTTTTAAGTCTATATGGTTTTCTAAAGCCAAACGGAATTTGTCCCAGTCTATTCATCCAGTTATTAAGAATGGAGGAGAAGGTTTGATAATAGGAGTAGAATGTAATGTAAGGAAAACTGGGCTATGATCTGAGAAAAGGTCATCTAACGATCTATTGTAGTTTGGGAAGTAGGTATTTGAGAGGTGACAAAGTGATGTAGGACAGTAGGTAGGATTATTAGGTGAAAGGATAGGGTAATTGTTTAAGGATGATACACGGGAAAGTACACTACCTCGGGAATTGGATGTTCTACAGCCCCATCGCTGGTGTTTAGCGTTGTAATCCCCACCTGCAATGAAGCGCCGCCCAAAGGATTGGAATAAGGATAGCAGAATATTATGGGAGAGGCTATTTCCTGGAGGACAATATACAGCTGAAAGAGTAAGGTTTAATGGAAGGGAGGATAGGATTAGTGCGGTAGACTGAATGGTGTCAGTTGGAGAGGAAGGAATCAGGGTGTGGGTTAGTGATCTATGGATAAGGATATAAGTACCACCATGGGCTGTTTTATCGGGGTGGTCAGATCTGTAAGTGATGTAGTCTTTGATGTGGAAATAAGAAGTAGGCGTCAAGTGGGTCTCGGTAACTAGGGCAACGTGAATGTTATTGTCGTGTAAGAAACTCTCTAGTTCATTTCTGTGATTGAGCAAACCATTTGCGTCCCATAAAAGAACTGCCAAGGAGTTTTGGATCATCGAGGAACAATAGACGTGATTTCTGTCAGGGCTCTTGTGAGAAGGGTAATTAAAGGTCGGATGGTTTCTTGGAGTTCACGAAGGAAGGAGGAGAGAATCGATGCAATATCAACAAAACCTTGGGAGGAAATAGGATAGGATTCTGATATTTGAGGAGGAAGGCTAAACTGTCTTTATGACGGTAACTGGAATGGGATTTAGCTTGGATTTTGTTGACGCGTGATTTGCTCATAAATTTGTAGTGGAGTCTTGGTCTGTTGGTTTACTTGTTGTGGGGTCTGTTGGGTTGTTGATGAGGAAGAGTTAGTTATTTTGGGAGGTCGGAATGGAAGGGATGATTGAGGTGCCTGATTCTGTGGACGTCAATTTCTTCGTTCAACCGTCGTGAATTCATTAGTTGGTTGATGAAGTTGAGATGACACCGCTGCTGAGGTTGATGGCTGGGGTGCTGCAAGTTGAACAGCTGAAGTGGTTCTTGATTCAGAGGTTGTTGAGCTTTTGATGTTGATGGCAGTGGCGGAAAGTGTCCAGGAAAACTGTTGATTGAAATATTCTGTTGATTCTTGATGGAAGTTACTATTGTTTCGGGTGATTGAAGAACAGGATTTCTATTTGTAGTGGAGTTGGAGGCTCTTTGCTTCTGCCTGTATTTGTATACCTGGCAACCCTTGTAGTTAGCTAGATAACTCTCACCACAGAGGACACACAAGGCGGATATCTCTTGTTTTTAAGCAAGTTGCTGTTAAATGTGACCCTGCACATTTAACACATCTTGCCTGACGATTACAATACGTTTTCGTGTGGCCTAAGTTTTTACATCTAGTACATTGTACTATCTCTTTTTTTACTCGAGGTAGTTCAAATTTGACCACGGAGTACACCAGTCTTTTGATGTTGAAAACCTCCACATTGTAATCTGCTGGCTTCAGATTCACAAAGAACAATGGGAGTGGGCGTTTTTCAGAGCGGTGAAGTACGTTGGAGACATGTCTGACGCTATGGCCTAGCTGCTCCAGGTCTCTTTTTATTGCATCGGGAGGCACTGATTGGTGAAGTCCCCGAATTACTACCCTATAGGCCTTGTCTTCTTTTAATTGATAACAATGGAACTGAATGTTTCGAGTTTTTAGGTTGGCTACCAATGATTTGTAGTCATATTTTGTCTCGGGGTTTATTTTTATGTCGTGGTATCTGGACTGACATTGGAAAAATAAACATATATATAAAAAAAAAAAAAAAAAAAAAAAAAAACACATCTATAAAATTGAAAGTAAAAAAAAAAAAATCTCTGTATAACGAGCTACGAACTCGGGTGCGTGAGTATAAGAGACCAGCAACCAGCTGACTACGCCACCTATAATGATGGATATTGGCAGGCCTATGTAAGTGATAGCCAGCCACAGCCGTCAGCAGGTCGAAACTTTACCTACGTCGGGCCCAACTATCCCGTCACACACTTAAAGTCCACCTTTATAAATTAATTTCTAGGGACTCACCTAGCCGGAAAACTTCACTAATTGTTCAATTATGTATATAAACAATATTTGCAAATTGCCGAACTGATACGCGAGCTAATACCACTGGTATTACTTGAGTAAACAGGGAGCTGTTTTAGTTAGCTGCTTAACAGTAGCGGCCATGTTCCTCACTCGATTTGAAAAGTAAATTTTTTCTTCACAAAGACAAGTTTATCGATTTTGGTTTTTTAGGAGGGGGAGGAAGAAGAGCAAACAATACAATTGATTTATATGATTGTACGCCGCATAATAGAAAAGGCTTTGGACTGCGAGCTTAGGAAACAGGTCACCTTTAGCAAAAATCAGAGAGGTTTCATTAAAGGCCTCCCGGGAACTCACGTCAACGCCAGGATTGTCGATGCAATCATAAAGGACGCCACTGCCAAAAAAAGGGATTGCGCGGTGGCCTTTCTTGACGTGATTGGGGCCTTTGACAATGTTGGGCATGACCATATAGTTAGCTCAATGGAGGCTAGGGGTGTGTCACCGGATCTTAGGGATGTAATTGCTGCTCTCCTAGGCACCAACAAGATTAGCATAAATGTTGGTGCTCATAGGACAAGCCAGATCAGGGTGCTAAGGGGAGTACCCCAAAGCGGCCCCTTGTCATCATCTCTCTTTAACTTGGCCATCGACCATATGTACCGTGAACTCTGTGACCATGAATTTTCTATGGAATACGGGCACAACCTGAAGAGTGACCAAGAGAGTGTGGTCCTCACGGGCTTTGCTGATGACCAGGTTGTGTCGGCGCGAGACAAGGGAGCCGCGGAGAGAGTGATCAACAGCATCCAAAAAATACTTGATAAAATAGGTCTGGCAATTAACCCAAAGAAAAGCGTGGGGATAATATTAAACAAAGGAGAGCTGCAATCAGCGATGCTCTCCCTTGAGAATGGAAGTGCAATCTGGACAATAAAGCAAGAAGAAACAGTGAAGTATCTTGGATGCACATTCTCGGGGGAGCTAATATTTAACGAGGATTCGGTGACAAAGATTAATAGTAATTTGGACAAATTAATAATGTCCAGTTTGCTCAAGCCCGAACAAAAGCTTAATATTGTTAATCAATATTTGTTCCCGGGTCTCACATACCCTCTTCAAACAGCACCCCTGACGAAGCTGCATCCTTCTCTACTTGATGGAATCGATACAATGATTCGGAGAAGTGTCAAGTCCATTGTTGGTCTTCCAGCGAATACATCGACGGCGATGTTGTATGCACCAAGGAGGTTTAGAGGATTGGGACTGATGCGTTGTCAATGGGAGGCCCCTCTTCAGCATTGGTCTATCGCCCAGCGACTGTCCAACGTGCCGGATGCTCTGTTCCAATCTATCTTTGATTATACAGCGGAAATCTCCGAGTGCGCTGATAGATTGGGTGTTGATCAGGGGTACCGGAGTGTGAGAGCTCTACAACAGTCGCTAAGAGAAAATGCCTTTGAAGAGTGGGCCAGTTGCAGGTGGCAGGGCGTTGGTGTTCGACACTTTAAAGAAACCCCAAAAGCTAATAGTTACATATACGACAAGAAGGTGCTATCCGGGTCTGAATGGGCCAACGCCCTTAAGCTGAACATTAACTACGCACCCCTGCGTGGAGTCCCAGGCGTCAGCGAACAGAAGAGAGAAGTTGGGTCCCTTTGTCGTAAATGCGGCAGAGAGTCTGAAACACCAGCACATGTGCTGGGAATTTGCCCCAACAACTCCCTCCTTATAACACGCCGTCATCACAGAGTTAAAAAGGAAATAGTGAGGCTCCTTGAAGAGAAAGATTTTGCCTGCTTCGATGAGGTGTATTGCATCGATACCGATGGATCTACACGATACGCTGATATCGTTGCTTTTTCACGAAAAGGAAATTCAGCGTTGATTCTAGATCCCACGGTTAGATTCGAAAGCAACGATCCGGATCAAGCAGGTAAAGTGGAAAGGGAAAAAAAGGGAATATATGACAAATGCATCCCTTTCCTTAAAGAAAAGTTTCGCGAGACTTTCGGCGAGAGAGAATTCCACGTGAGAGGCCTATGGTTCGGAGCTCGCGGAACTATACCTAATAGAACAAGGAGCTTCATGGAAGACCTGGGAATTGAAATGAGGGATGTGGCTGTGTTAGCGGAAAATATTATATTGGACTCCCTGGGAATAATCCACCACCACATATATGGTAACTGATGGTTTGGGAAGAGATGGAAGGTATATACAATGAATTAAGAATGGGTAAAATGAGATATATGTTGCATATTTATCCTAGTTTTTATATAGTTATTATTATTATTGTTATTAGTTATTGATATTAGTTATATAGTTATTGTTATTGTTATCAGTTATACAGTTATTGTTATTTATGTGAATAGTTTTATATTTATTTTATATATTATATTTTATATTGTTATCAATAAGGTTTATATTATCTTTTTAATATTTTAAATTTTGTTTTAATTTTATTTTATATTCCGCATGGATTGATCATTTTAATATGTAGATTCTTATATTTTTAAAAATAATGACTATTACGGTTTTTTTTTTTTTTTGGTATGTCATATTTGATTGATTAAGTATGCTGTGTTTTTTTGCAACCCATTTAAAATGGGCAGCATCACTTAATAAAGTGTTTCTCTCTCTACAATTGTATTAGTTACAATCTAGTTACAATTGTATTACAATTTGATTAGTTTATAACTAATTATACGTAGCCATTACACGCTGCTAGGAGAGCATAGTTTTTTGTTTTATTATGACATAATTTTAATCTGTGAACGATTCAACTTTTAAATTGTTTTATTACTGAAATTATCTTGAAGGATAAAAGCATCGCGGGACTGAGTTTTTAAAAAGAGGCTTTATTCTGAATTACATACATTGATCAAGAAAAAACACGATTTATAACTTAATACAAAAACTTCGTGTTGAACATCTGTAAGTCCTAACGCATGACTGCAGAGTGTCCCTGAGGCTAGGAGGAGGTGGCCTTTTATAGGGTTATCTAGGAGAGGGGATATCGTACATTTGTTTATTATCCTTAATACCATTGGGTTTCCATAACTTCTACCCCTCTGAGTTCCAAGGTCTCCGATGGAACAAATATCTTAGTGTAAATAGGTTAGATTCTATACAATAAAAATAAAAGGTTTTAACCTTATACACTTCTTAATACCTTTTACACTAAGTCATAAAATTCTATGAACAAAGGGGAATGGACCTTATTCTCTAAGTTTATACAAGCATAAAAAGGATTAGACCCTGTTCACTAAATTAGAATTTGTACATTTGAAAACAAAAAGATTAAACTCTGTACTGAAATACCATTATCAATTTCCTATAAACAAAAGGATTAGACTTTGAATTTCCTGTTTACTAAGTCATGATTTGTTCACTTCAAAATTAAAAAGATTAAACCTTGTCCATTTCTTAATATTAACAATAAGCTTAATAAATAAAATGTTTATACATTACAAAATTCCTTACATGTTAAAGTACAATTTACATAATAACTAAAAGATAACAGAATATTTCTTAATACTAAACAATTCATATCTATACATTATTTAAACAAAAGGAAAATAAAATAAGAGTCTATGAATTACTTTCTTCTATTACAAATACTACTTCCAAATTAAAAATTACTCAATTAAAACAACAATATTTTAAATCAAAATAATCATTCAAATACTCCTTTAATTACAATTAATAATTATTTTAAAATAAAATATATTTTTCTCAATGATCAATCAAAATAATATTTCAAGACAAAATAATAGTATCCTAATATTTATGATAGTGACTTCAAAATATTAATTACAAAATAAATCGAACAGAATATTATTGTAATATAAAATAATAATTTGAATGATCTTTTACATTATTAACATTGAATATAATATTTTACAAAAAAATACAAAAGTCCGACTTTATTAAAATAACTACAGCATTGTCAATTTAATACAGATAATTCTTTCAATGTAATAGATAATATTGTCAATATGAGTTTTAATTGGTCTTTTATCTTTCACTAGCACATTTACTTTTTTAAATTTGTCCCTACTTTTTATTTTTGCTTGGGTATTTTTTAAATATTCTATATCTCCTAATTGTTTCTGAATATCTAAAGGGTCCTCTCTATTTTTATTTAATTTTTAAGTCCTTGTTTCTTTTTCATCATTTATTTCAGATCTAATTAGTTTATGTAATAGTTGTTGGTCCTTATGATATTTTAATACGTATTGTTCTGTCAGGTCTATGTTTTCGTCTGATTCTAATCTGGAGGTTCCGAAAGTAATTTCATTGGGCGTTAATTTCAGTTTATTGTTTAATGTGTTATTGTATGCTATTATTGCTAATCTCAATTTTTGCTGCATCGAACATTTATCTTTTTCTTTTCCTATTATTCTTAATAATTCGTTTAGCGTAGAGTGGACTCTGTTCAATAATCCCAAAGAATTTGAGTGGCTAGCTGAAGTATTATGTAAAATAATATTATTTTCTTCACAAAACTGTTTTACCAAATTATTTTTCATTTCCGTCCCTTGATCTACTGATATTTGTAAAGGTGTGGGAAAGTACGTCATGTAGTTGGTTAGTGCATTACTAAAATTAAAAATATTTAAATTCTGTCTGACTATAAAACTGATAAAATTATATTTTTTCTAAGGTTTGAATGAATATTAACAGAATTACTCTGATAAGTCTATTTTAAATTTTTGAAGTGTAAACCATTCAAATCATATAATATCTGTAATGCTAACTTCATTTTATAAATGCATAAAAAAAATGTTTATAACAATTATATTCAACTTCTTAAAAACAAAAATAAGCAAGAAATCAAGATCGAGACGTAATGTAAACTTATTAACTTTTTAACCAAAAATGACAACACTTAATAACGTAAAATTGCTATGCATATTGCATTTAAATTTAAACTTAAATCTGTGAAATCGTTTATCCCTTTAGTTTTATATTTAATATTTCGATTCTAGTGATTAACAGGACATTAAATAAAATGATCATACCTTATTTTGTTTGAATTGAATTGTTACAAAAATAAATGAAAATAATTAGTTTTAATTTACAGGTTCTTTCGTTCGTTGATAAAATGTAATTGTTTAAATAGCAAGCATAATAGAAGCTTAAAATAAAAAGAACGAATACAACAATTTAATCCTTAAACTTATTTAGCATGATAAACATACCTGAAAGTTAAAACTCTTATCGAAGTAATAATCATATAAATATATTCTTCAAAAGGCTAATTAACATTAACATACAAATAATTATTATCAACTAAATCATTATTATTAAATTATTAATTAATTATTATTATTATTATTAAGTTATTATTAAAATTAAATAATGATTTTTGATTTGTTAGAAATCCATTGCTCTTTTCAGAATTACGTATCTATTAATATTAATTATAAACGAAACATCGTAATGAGAAGCAACATAAAACTAAATTTTGCAATCTAAATGAAAATAAGTAAGTTATAATTTTACAGAAATAGTTAAAACGTATTAATAATAATTAATGATAATATTAATAAATTTAAGTATGGGCAAAAACTGGTATGAATATAAATTATAATAGTTAAGAGAGTTATCAGATTGAAAAACAATCGTTTTAATTCTATTGTTTAAACCTCTATGCTTCTAAAACAAAAACTAGAAAACTAATAATTGGTATGATTATGAATATTATTAAAAATGGTATTGATGTTGAATTCGAAGTTACCAGAATCAACAAATTATCCGATTTAAATATTTTTACTTAGTTTTTTTCCTATATTTATACATATTTTTTGGTACAATCCAAAGTGGAAAATTATTCTTTGATTTATTTGGTCTGTTTATTACATTTAACAATTTGTATAACTCTTAATGAACCGTTTTCTCGCCTAAATGAACATTTAGTTGAGTCTATGTCTTTTGGTTCAATTTATTAACTTTTGTTACTTTATTATTTAATTTTTCAACGGTTATTTTCAAATTACTTTCTGAAGCTTTTAAATTGTTCGTTTCTTTCACTATATTTGAATTTAAGTCTTCTGTTTCTTTAATTTTACTAATTATATTTTTTTCGTTCGTGACTTATTAACGGTTTTTATTGTTTTATTAAAATTACGATATTCATTTCGGACTGTTTCTTTATTTTTATTAAGTTCTTCAAGTTTTTGGTATTTTAAATTTTCGTCGTCTTCCATATTCTTAAATTTGTTTACAGAATTTTCTACAGTTTCTTTTATTTCCGGTTTTATATGTTCTTCGCGAATTAAGTTTTTAACACTTTCTTTTATTTCCAATTTTATATGTTTGTCGCGGATTAATTGTTTTTTTTTCCATTTTTTCGTCGATTAGATTGGGTAAATCGTTGCCTAAATTTAAATCATGTATTTCTATTTGTTTATTCCGCTTATGTTCAAAGGTCTGTTTAGAATTTAAATGATTAGTTATATCTGGTCCGGAGGTCTGCTCGTGCTTGGGCCTAATTCTAAAAATTGATCCTCTCTTTTTTCCAGTGATTCTATGCGTTCTAATAATAATCTTATTTTTTTTATCTTTCTCTTACTCTATCGCGTGTACTCTATTAAAAACGGTTCTCATCGAAACTGTGTTTGAATCTACCTGGGGTGTTGATAATTTTGCCTGAAATTTCTGGAGGGTGGATTATTAAAAAATTTATATTGCGACTGAGGGTCCCACGGTTGATTATAAAATTATAGCTCGCTGTTGTGGCCGGAAGTTATGCTGATTATTATTGTTAAAGGAATTAAAGGTTGGACCTTGTTCATGCTGATACTGTTGTGGTCGGTAGTGTTGAGGATTATTATAGACGCATATTGCTCGCGGTGATACTGATGGGGTCGGTAATTTTGATAATCATGGTGGTTGTTAAAATTCGGTCTGTACTCTTTATTTTAATAATTATTTTCAAAATTTTTCTTCTTATAATTATTTTGAGCTTGGTTATTTTTATACTGTTTTTTATCTCCGTAAAGTCGGTAAACAATGTGGGCCGCGCTATTTCTTAATATTTCTTATAGGTCTTCTAATGAATAAGATTTAATATGATAAATAAAGTCAGTTAGTGCCGGGTGTAAACTATGTACTGCGTGGTGGGATATTTGTTTGTCATACCTGTACATTTCGTCCTGTTTGTCTAATATTTCATTGTCTGAATAAATACGTGCGTATAAATCGCATCTTTTTTGGCCCAGTCGTTCTAAGAAATCGAGTGGGTTTTCATTATGGTAAGTCCGCGTATTTAAAATTTCTGAAATTAATTGTTCCCTAGTTCTCGTGTCCTGGTACTTTTTCTTTAAGAATTTTATTATTTCTTTTACTGTATTAAATTCCTTGTCATATACGGCGACTTTAGCTTTTCCAGTTAGTTTATTTAAGATTGTTAAAACAAGTTTAGCTTGATTTGTATTTTTATGGGTATTATCATCTTTGCAATATAATTGTATAAAATTCGCTATTTCTAATAAAATCAACTAGTTGTAACGGATTTCCGTCATATTCCGGAATTAGAGCTAGGTCGTGATTTTTAATTTCAAGAGCCATATTATTTTCTTTTTTAACTAACATAGAACCAGTTATTTTTAAGTTGCTTGATTTTTCTTCTAATTTATTCATAAAATGAAATTCGTATTAATAAAATATACCAAATTAATGTTCTAAATTATTCTACTTATTATACTTATTACTTAACTTATATTTAAATTACAAAATCACTTTAAAATAAAAATAAAAAAATAAATTAATTATACTTTTTCTTGATAAAACGATGTCTTCGACGTCTTCTCGATGACGCTCCCTTCAGCTCCTTCCTGTCGATTCTTTAGCAAGAGGTTGTAGGTCCTTTTGGTCAAGGTATTGGAATACCAAAGCGCTCCCAAAGACTTGAAGATCTGCTGATGTACTAATACTCAGCTCCCAATCTTCTCATGCCAGTGGAAAGAGGTCTCGCTGTTCTGTACCTGAAATAAGATAGAACTGCCGCGAAGTTACGTTAACGCTTCCAAAAGTCCCTCCGTTCGGGCGCCAGCTAAATAAAAGGATCGTGGGACTGAGTTTTTAAAAAGAGGCTTCATTCTGAATTACATACATTGATCAAGAAGAAACACAATTTATAACTTAATACAAAAACTTCGTGTTGAACATCTGTAAGTCCTAACGCATGACTGCAGAGTGTCCCTGAGGCTAGGAGGAGGTGGCCTTTTATAGGGTTATCTAGGAGAGGGGATATCGTACATTTGTTTATTATCCTTAATACCATTGGGTTTCCATAACTATATATATATACACATATGCACTATTACCTTATGGTGTGAATTGTTTCAGAATGTTTATTCCTGAGGATCGGAAACTATAGTTCCTGAAACATGCAGTAAATGTAAATTTTAATTAAAGAGAATAATGCCAAGGAATTTGATTATTGTAACTTTTCGAGAAAAAAAATTGCTTGTAAATAGTATTAATTAATAACAATGGTCATAATGGAACCTCCGATATCTTTAGGGAAAACTTTGATGCCTTGAATGAATTGACTGAGCCAATTAAACATTACTTCTCTCTTTGGAGGAGGTTGAAAGAGAAGCGTATTGCGGTAATATGCATTAAACTGATTCTTGTTTCTTGTTTCTTGGCTCTCTGTTGGGGTTCGGGTTCCTTGTATTTTCTTTGACCGCAACTTTAACTTTGGTACACATTCACGTGCCACTAAACTTAACTTCTGATTCCAATATTAGTTATACTGTGTTTGAAACCAAGTATGGTATCAATAATTAAATTCATTCGGCTTCTGCAGAAATTTCATTTAGTATTCTAGTTGCTACGATGACATATAAAAAGGCATACTGTTAACGTAGTTTTGTTTATTTTGTTTACATTGTTCACAATTAAAATGAAAATTTGTTAAAAAAAAAAATAAAATAAAAATTGAAACATACTGACTAATCCACCCAATACTTTTTTTTTCATTTTCATGGATTACTAGATTAAAGTGACAAGAAGCGGCTCGTCGTTTTCGATTTATTCAACATTTACTGGACAAACGTTCAAACCTTCCGATTAATTACAAGAGACTCATATACATAGCAATAATCAGACCTATTTGGACATACCGAATAGAGCTTTGAGGCTCCATTAAACCATCCAATCCGTCTCGTATCCAATCCTTACAATCCAAAATACTTCAAAAAATCCTCAATGCTCCCTACTTTGTCACCAACAAACTTATCCATAAAGACCTTAATGAACTATATGCTATTGATCTAGCCCAAACCTATTCTTTTATAGAACCTTCATAACCATTCAAGCCCATTAGTTTTACATTATTTTCCAGATTACGTTTCGAGGCGCTTCAAATGAAGATGGCCTAGAGACCTTCTACATCATTTTGTAGAACTTAAAACCAAAGGGTAGTTCTTTACAAGCAATTGGCACGTCATTTTTAGCATTATTATCAAATTATAAAGCTGTAAATTTTTATTAGTAGCTAACAAAAAAAATTCTCGTATAAAAGATAATATCTCTCAAGAATTTACAAAAATTTGCATCAGATCCGTACTCTATCGAATGCAAGATGTAATGAACACAAGGGGGGATATCATCCTTATTAGTTCGAATTTCGTATCTATAAAATCGCTAGATAATCAACCATCATTTTTTCAAGAACATCAGAATTTATCAGAGATAAAAGCTCCTAGAGACATCCTAGGGGATTCCAGCGGGTATCGAACTTATAGAAGTATAGGAATATGTTTTGGGTCAAATCAGCAACAAATGGAGCCTTTTGATTTTTAATAAGTTATTTTGTGAAATAATAAGGAGCATAGAGAATTTACGAAGGATTGTAAGGATTAGATTTCTTTTGGTTCTGGCCAAATCAGGAACAGGCGTTACTTTTTCGGCTAATCATTGCTTCTATTAAAAAATAGTTCTTAAATTGATTTTTGATTATTTTCTATATTTTATTTGTTAATAATTTTATTTCCGAATTTCGTTAAAAAGATATAGTTGGATGAAATTGTCGCCGACAAAGGAAATCATGTCAATAGTTTCTTATTTTCGTCAACGTTTTCAGTTACAGATAGAGTTTCGGCCGATTAATGTTCTCATATTCAGAACATTGATATTTGTATAACCAAGATTAAACGTATTAATTTCGATTACCTTTCCGATCGAACTTTCTGTTATCGACAATCGGGTGGTCGTTTATCCCTTTTATTACTTGAACACGAAAGACTGACACGTTGTACGGGATCAGAATTTAACAATGGATTCAGCTGTAAAAACAAGAGGATTCTCGAACAAGAAGACGGATACTTATCCCCCAAGTGGATCGTCTTCCGAATTATTGGCTAGCCAAGAGAAGAGAAAACTTTACTCTTCGTCGTTTGCAATACGCCGTTGAAAGGTACACCGATTGATTTAATAAGAGTATTTACACATTTTTCTTAATTGCGCCATTAATTAATTAATTCATCAAGTACATCTGGTTTTCTCTGGAATGTTTTCAAACTCGCAATCACTATCTGATCATATATATATATATATATATAATTTTTAAAAAGCTGGTAATTTCAATTATTTTAAATTGTATCCTTATGTTTTGCATTTAAAGTGACATGGAACCTGTATATAGTAAATTTCAGTTGATGATACATTTAGGCATACACCCTTACCATTTTATCCGACGTTTCAAAAGCTTAAAAGCCTAATATCCGCTGTAAACGTCTCGTTAGGGTCCAACAGTTGACATCTGGTTGTGAAGAGGCTGCCGGGGCTAGAGGTCAAGTGGCAAGTTACATGACATGGCACTCCCGCCAGCTCCACAACTCAACTTGTCTCAAGTTTCTTGAATAATGACAACTCCACACCTAGTGCATAAGAAAACAAGTAGATTTTCCACAACGGTTAAGAGGAAAGAAAAGGTGTAATATTTTAACGGAGTGTGTTGTAAAAGTTTATGTTCCCGTTTTTTAAGATTTATCTTTTTTTATTTCAATTACAATCAGTTAAAAGTTGTTAAATGATTTAATATTTATGCATGATATGTTTAATATTTGTTCTAGCTCGACTATCCACTATCACTCTAACTCACCAGCTTCGCAGTTCGCAAAGCCTCTTCATTCCTCCGAGCCGTTTAAATATAATATGACTTATTTTCACTATATACAGTTACGTGAAAAACTGATTCAATGTATTGACTTATTTTTATTTACATTTATTAAAAGTGTTTTAATTTATATGCGTTATGATTTGAAGCTATTTCTCACCTGTAACCTAATTCGTATAAATATTTTCCAATAAATACATTTCGGAACATTGAAATACTTACCTAATATTGATTAAATCACTTTTGCTCTGTTTTTATATGTACCTTTGCGCTTACGTAAAAACATGACTGTACTCGTCGGGATTGCTACAAGAAAATAATGTCTCATTGTTTATTGCTCAGTCTAATGGGATACTGTGCAATAAATGTTTCAACTCAATACATGTCTGTTTAATGCAAACTTGAAACGGATTTTAAAGAATTGTACAAAAACTCTTATTGAATTACTTAAAAATGGGAGACCAACAAGAGTTAGATAACTGTGAGTATATTTGTTATAATAAAATAAGTGGGAACATTGACTCAGTTTTGCACCAAACTGTATATACTAGCTATATCGTTCATCATTAAACTGCAGTAACTTCAAGAGTCGATCGTGAATGTCATTTACAACAAAACATTTCATATGTTTATATGTTTTTATAACTATGGCTCGATTCTCATATGTTTAATACATATATTTTTTTTCATTATAGCTATTTATTGAAATTTACAACTGTATACAATATAAATAAAATACAAGTAAATATGACGACAATGCTAAAAATGACATTTCAATTGCTTGTGAACCACTATCAATTGGTAGCACTTATTACAGTTTTGTATAATAAAGTAATATATTTGCAGGTCCCGAGGCGCCTCGAAGGGTTATCTAGAATAGAGTGGGGAGCCAGTTGAGATACTAATGGATTTGAATGATTATCGAGTTTACTGTGAAAGGATAGTTATCTGGTTTGGCCAAAAACATAAGGAATATTACGTTTTTGCGCATAAGTTAAACTTATGAAAGATCTTAATGAAAAAAAAAAAAAAAAAAAAAAAAAAAACACATTAGGTGGAATTTTTCGTCTGTCAGTATATTTTAAACTTATCTATAATTCACAATTCTTATTTAACTATCCTTCGTTTGTTTGTTTCTTGGGACTAAACGTTCTTAAGTAATCCAACTAGGCCTGGAAGGACGGTTTATCCAACAGGTTACCAGCCTATTCTAGCTTTTTTAGCTTTTTATTGGAAGGTCAAGTGGGTCCGCCACGAATTAAATTTTAAATTGCCTAGATGGGAATCGAACCCACAACCTTCTGGTTAAGAGCGCGCTGAGACCTTTGCTCCAACTTGCTTGGCCATCGAGCCCCCATCCTTCTCTTGTTAGAGATATAACTAATGTATATATAACTAATTACTAATATAACTAATTAATGTTTTTGCTGCCCCATGTGTTGATTTTGTCCGAACCAGATACATATTCTTCCATAATGAATTCAACACCTGTGCCCTTTAACTTGCTCCTAACTCGTGTCCTGGCGTGCCACAAAGGCATCTGAATAGAAGATTATCGTTACTTTTTTATTAGTTATATTTGATATCTACTGATTATAAATTAATAGGCAACACATTGACCTAATATATTATTTCATCTCGGCTAAATTTTATATTCTTTTTAGGGGTTTATGTCCATATGTATATTAATCAGGATATATAAAAAGTATAAATAATATTTTGAAAAAATAAAAGCTAGCAGTGTTTAAAAACATGATTTTTAATTTACAAACTCTTTAATAAATAAGGTTATAAGGATATAATAATAACGTTCATATCTCCGTTTATCACGTATTTCATGCTATTGGTTGTAGATCTAATGTAATTTTGAATAAATTCTTAACGAATTTGCAACATCTAATAAATCATATTAATTTGAAATCCCGTAATTTCATTTAATTTTGTTATTTTTTAATATTGCTTGTTCTTATTTATTTAATTAATGTTTATTAGAATCCTAATATGTTTCATATGCCCTGGTTACAAAATATGGGGATGTGAACATCGAAAGAAAAATTAATATTTCAGACAAGAAAATTCAATTGCGCGGAATTATTTGCCTGTCAGTGTATAATAATCGATAACTAATAAAAATAATAATTATTGCCTGTCCGGTAATAATTGGCTTATACTTATAACTCAATTTAATATTTACCTGACATTTTAGTTGTACAACGTCCATCTAATTTATTTGATATTGACCTTTGTACTCACTTGGACCGTCATAAGTAAGTAAGTACGTACCTACAACTAGACACTCTAAAAAGCGACTCCTGTCATAATGCAAAAAATTGATTAATTAAAATATTATTTAACATCAAGTACAAATTTAGCCCCAAAAATGGAACATCGTTCGATTTGAAGGTTTTTAGAAAATGGATAGATCTTGCGGTGGCAGAAAGAATGTCAGAACTTAATCAAAACAAAATAAGTGATTTTGTAAACTTTTTAATTCACAAACGTAGTAAGAATACAAAGTATTATGTATAATGTATTTTGTTATTAAACATGTAAACGTATTACTCGAGGCTAGCTTTAAAAGACTATTTACCTGCTTTATCCGCTTTATTTTCGGGATCCCAAGAAGCGCCCAAGTTTCGCAGTTTTATGCGGAGTTACAGTTGCTCATTCCTTGCTATCGTAACTAGTATTTTCTGGCATCCTTTCTCTTTCAAACCGTCAAATCCCACCATATACCATACATTCCCCAACTCCTTCAAATCAAATCTTCAGTTCTTACCCGCCTAACTCGTTCCCTTCAATCAGAATTTCATATTCCTGCTCATTGCTTAGCTGATTTCAACAGATCTTTTGTAGTCTGATCTTCTTCTCTCTGGAAATCTCTCTCAACATTCGTCATTCAATTACCATTTCCATTTTTATATACAACTTCTTTAACCACCTACTATCCAATCAGATCCTGTCCACTAAAAACTGTCAATAGCCATTTTATATTTCTATAATATATGAACAATTTATATTTATGAAATTCTATTGTTTTTGTACAAATTGAATTTAAATTTTATATTCCCAGTCACATATCACTTTCCTTGAAGAATTTTGTCATAACTGGAGAGTTAAGATTAATCCCAGACAATATCCTTTACCCAACGTCGAAAACCTACCTCATCTTGTCCTCCTGTATCCTTTAATAGTGTATCATTAAATAATGTGGAAAAAAAGACGATATCTTGGATTTTATCTGAACAGAGTAAATTTGAAACCCTCATACAAGATTGAAAAGAAAGGAAGCTGCACGTAGATTTCGAGTGCTACAACACTCACTTTACAAACTTTCAAATCTGCCGATTCAATATAAAAAAAACAAAAAAAAAACTCATCTATATGACGAGTATCAGACCTACTTGGACTTACGGTATAGAGTTATGGGAATCCATCAAACCATCGAATTCTTCCCGCATCCAATCACTCCAATCCAAAATCCTTCTAAAAATCCTTGATGCTCCTTACTTTGTCACAAATGAACTGATCCACAATGACCTTAATACACCACATGTTGCTGATTTGGAGCAAACCAGATACCTTTCCTTTCATAATAAACTTATTCCTTATTAAAATCAACTTGTTGCACAACTTGCTTCCCATTCCATTCCTGGCACCCCTCCGAGGCGTTTGAAAAGACAAGAAGACGGCCTCGGTATCTTCTTCGTTTGTAAATATTTCATTAGGGAATGGGTATGCAATGTTGTAAATTTTAAGCATGTCATTATTTTTCACTGTAAACCGCTTGTTTACTCGATGTATTTGTAATACAGTTGAAAATTATATTAATAAAAGAATTATGGATTTCTGTTACTTTTTATTAGTATCTTTATCTTTTAATTTTATTATTATTATCTGTAATTTTGTTCTAAAAATATTATTTCATTTTCAGGTTCTGATAGTCCAAGAGCCGAGGTCAAATTTCATGACTTATTTGAAGAAAACTTTTAGACATACAGCCATTAAATGTCCACCCTCAGCAATCAATTTGCACTTGTCTGCCAACTCAAAGCAGGGGCGTTTCAAAATGGCGACCTCCGAAAGGGGATAGCAAATATCAAAATATGGTATTATTTGAGGATAATTTATTTAGAAACAGCAAACCTCCTAGGTGCCAAAAAACGTTGTCTGCCAAAATTTGGAGGGGGCGTCGCACCGGCAGACAAAATTCAAAATCTGCGTTTTTTTCAGAACAAAAGTTGACTATTTGAAGACGATTTATTTGAACCACACAAGAAACTGCCTACTTCCTAGTTGACAAAAAACGTTGTCTGCCAAAATTTGGAGGGGGCTAAGCACCGGCAGACAAAATTCAAAATCCCTGTGAAGGCGCCACACCGGCTGACATCGTTCAAAACTTACATCCTTTTCGTCCAACAGTGAAATTTTTGAACATGATTTCCTTTTTTATTTGATTTATAAGTAGTTTTTCTCTAGAATGATTTGAGGAAATTATATTATATTGCTTCCTATGTATGGTACAATAAAATTATTTTAATATAAAATAATCTTGTTTTAAAATTTTAATGTTAAAAATACCAATTAATATATATGAACAGTAATAATATAAATACCGGCCACATAATTAAAAAAGAATAATATTTCAACTTATAAAGTTAAGAAATATGTACTATCCTGGAACAAAATTCTTATAAAACTTGTATAGCAGTCCAGTTAATTGATTTGTAAAATGATAGACCGAGAGCCCGATAGGAAAACATACCGAGTTTTTTCACCCTTTTTTTGTAATGCATGGGTGTAATCTTTCTACTGTTCTGAATGAAAATTTATGAATTTTCCAATAAAGGTGAGTGCCTCAAAAATGGCAGTGGGGGGAAGGAGTTGAAAATCGTATTTCTTAGAGGTTCGGAAATCGTTTTAGTATATTTTGTGTTCTATTATGCGTTATTCAAACAAATCAACTTTGCAACAAATTTGGTAATAGTCATTTTGTTCTCAGATCAATAGTTTTAGAGCGGTTTGGCCACCAAAGATTGACTAACTTCACGTAAGTCGCACTTCTTTCTGAAAAGATACAGTTGGTACTTTTCCGTTGTCGGTTTTAACTCTAATCCAAAATTTTTTTTTTTTTAACTGATAGCTGAATGAATTTCCTTTCAGACATCATATATAAAATTTATTTATATAATATAATATAATTTATCTATATAATGTATATAAAGTTATGTAAAATACCCATGCCAGCATGCTAAAAATCCGTACTATCGTAAAGTTAAAGTTTTTGGTACATATTTCGTTATATGTACGCTAAAAACAAGTACTGTTGTTAAATACAAATTTTTCGATATTTATCCAAAACAAATGGTCTAGACTAAAACTTACTTTTTTCAACTGAAAGTTGAATAAATTTGATATCACATTTTAAACATGAATATTTAATTGAAATCCATGCCAACAGGCTAAATATGTATGTTTTGGTAAAAACATAAAAATTTTACATGTTACAGTCAAAAAACTTGGATTTCACAACAGTACGATGTTTTGGTGTGCTGGCATTGGTATTTTCCGTGACTTTATATCAATTTAATATTTGGTTCTTATTGCAAATTTAGTAATCTATCAGTTGAGAAAAATTAATTTTGGATCGGAAGAATAGTAGCTCGGACTCTCAATAGATGAGAGCAAGAGAAATGAATAGTGCCAAATGTTTTGCAAATTTGATTTGCTTCCATAATGTACAGAGCTCAAAATATACTAATAGGAACGGTTTTCGAGTTATTCGATCAAACAACTAAGAACATTCGATTTTCCAAGAACATACGTTTACGAAGTTATTTCATAACTTTATAATTTGAAATATTATTCATTTTTTAATTATATCGCCGGAATTTATATTGTTACTGTTCATATATATTAATTGGCATTTTTAACATTAAAATTTTAAAACAAGGTTATTTTATATTAAAATAATTTTATTGTACCATACGTAGGAAGCAATATAATGTAATTTTACCAAATTATTCTAGAGAAAAACTACTTATAAATCAAATAAAAAAGGAAATCATGTTCAAAAAGTTCACTGTTGGACGAGAAGGATGTGAGTTTTGAACAATGTCAGCCGGTTTGACGCCTTCACAAGGATTTTGAATTTTGTCTGCCGGTGCGACGCCCCCTCCAAAGTTTGGCAGACAACGTTTTTTGTCATCTAGTGACCATGCAGTTTCTTGTATGCTTCAAATAAATCGTCTTCAAATGGTCCACTTTTGGACTGAAAAAACGAGGATTTTGAATTTTGTCTGCGGGTGCGACGCCCCCTCCAAAGTTTGGGAGACAACGTTTTTTGTCATCTAGTGACCATGCAGTTTCTTGTATGCTTCAAATAAATCGTCTTCAAATGGTCCACTTTTGGACTGAAAAAACGAGGATTTTGAATTTTGTCTGCCGGTGCGACGCCCCCCCAAATTTTGGCAGACAACGTTTTTTGGTGGCCGCCATTTTGAAACGCCCCCGCTTTGAGTTAGCAGACAAGTGCAAATTGATTGGTGAGGGTGGACATTTTATGGCTGTATGTCTAAAATTTTTCTTCAAATAAGTCACGAAATTTCGCCTCGGCTCTTGGACTATGAAGACCGTTGGTTGTACATCACTTTTTATTCTTAAGGGACCTAAGGTCCAAGAATAAATAAAGAAATTTTTAATATTATTATTAGGTCAATTGTCATATTTATTTTTCTCACGTATTTCTATTACCATTTTGTGATCTCCATTAACCGATATTTAAATTATCCGAGCCTATCTCGGTCTCAACCACTTCTTTTGACCGAGTTCCAAGTGTATATTTGTGATATTTATAATTACTACTTTTGATATCCTTTTGTAACTTAGTTCTTTTGTTATCATTAGGCAACATCTAGGTTTTGTTGTTTTAACCCTGAAGAAAACATTGAAAGCAGATCGAAATGTTTGAACTCCATTAAAAGTTTTGTTTTTTTTAACTTGGACGTGTTTTTTCCTTCTCCTGAAAGCATTCCAAACTAAAAAATATATAAATTCGTAAAGACCCATAGTTACTAACCAGCATTTAAAAAATAAAGCCTAACATTTTTCATTCAACTAGAGAATAGCTCAGCCATTCCAGTGAATAGAAGAAAACATGACTATTGATTGATTTACTTTACAGGGCATATTACCTACCCCGTTTTAGAAGCTTGCCCTAAGCCCTGAGCTTGTTGACCAGTTGTTTACTGTAGCAGGCATTCCAATTTATTTTGTTTATCTAGTTAAGTATTGAAGTGGCTTATTGTTGCTGTTGCCCCGTTGAGATTTATTGAAGCTACATATGCTAGGGCTCACCTCAGGTTGCTATCATAAATTCAAAATTTATATCTCTTCCCGACCATGGTTGATTGGCTCATTACTTCATATCATTATATGAATTTCAGAAGATAGTAATTAATGCCAAATGCAATAAACAATACTGTTGAAAGACGTACGAGGGATCAAGCCAAATTGTGCAATTAGATAAAATATCATATTATCTTTTTTTAATTATTTATACTTCATTGTTATTTACAATATAATATACAATAAGTAAACGTGCGGTGAAGTGGTAACAATGACATGTCAATAACTTGTGAAGAACTGCTCATTAGTAGTACTTCAATTAGTGTTCTAAATTAGAAAGTCCTAAAGCATCTTCTTTTCAGACGCCTTGGAGGATTATCGGTAAACCAGAAAAGTCGGGAGACTACTATATTTAGTATTCGAGTGGGTATTTAGCTTGCCGTGGAAGGATAAGTATCTTGTTTGGGCCAAATATGCAACATATGGGACGTTTAGTACGTTATGGATAAGTATATTTCTGACATAAGAAGGAGCATTGAGGATTTACGAAGGGTCTTGGGCTGTAAGTATTTGATACGAGAAAAATTGGAAAGTTTAGTGGAGCCCCATAGCACAACTCAGTCTGTCCAAATGGGTCTAATTACTCTCTTCTGAATAAGTCTTTTGTAATTAGTAAGGAGCTTTGAACATTTTTCCAGTAAATTTTCCTGGAGCAGTTGAAAACCACCAGGTCTTTCTTGTCTTTATAGCCTTCCACGTCGAGTCCAACAGGGGTCAGTAGAACAAATATCATGTTCAGATTTTAAATCCGACGGACTTACTCTTCTACTGTAAATAAGTTAACTATTTAAAAGCTTCATAACAAAAAGGAAATTTTAACTAGAATTGGTTGATTTTAATACATATTTTTTGCAAATATTTATTTGTTTATTTGTAAATAAGAAATATTTTGTCATTATAAAATTAATCTTATTCAAATTCACATTTTTAATTTGTTTTAATTTTTGTATTTTTCCTGGGATTCGATTAACTGACTTGATTAGGACCGAAATGGGCTTGGATAATCTGATCCTCGGTCGATGAATACTTAGAACAATTGACATAATGCATATATCTGTTTGATAACCAAATAATACTTATTACGTATGCAATAATAATATATGTTCGTAAAATTATGATGCATATAAATTGAAATAGTTTATGAATTGAAAAAAATCAATATTTTTTTTTTTTTTTAAATACCGACATTCTATGTGACGATTTCTCCAATGTCTAAAAACCATCAAATGGAATGAGTTTGCGCCAGCCTTAGGCTTCCAGATATTGAAGTGCCTTTTCCATTTCGGCAAACTCTTCCCTAGATGATTCTTCTTCTTTCTTCGGGATTCCAAAAGTAAAACGCTAATTTCATCATCTCACGTTGTATCATGTTACATTGCAGGCTTCATCTTCTTCTACCCACTCTTCCACATCCGTTGAATTTAGTTGAGGGTTGTGGTCATCCAATAAATTTAAAATGTGCACTTGTTTGTCGTGAGTGGTCGACTTTTCACTACATATTTTGGACTTCACGAGTGCCAAAGGTAGACGAGGATCTATTAATGGTAACATATACTTCTGAAAGGTGATTGAACTGGGAACATGTGAATTAGAATCTAATCATAACAGAACTTTCTTATTTTACACTATAGATAACCACAAGATGGTAATCGCTGTATCGATTACCAATATATATTACCACAAGTCTTCATGAATATTGGTGAAGTCAGTTGAGAGCAGAGTGCTCTAACGGTAATACACAACAGGGTCTTCCCCACTTACATGACAGGGACTAAAATTATGGATTTTGAATATGTGAATTTGAATAACTGAAACATGAAACATGGAAATCTAACATACAAATCATGTTCAACATGCAATTGAACATACAATACACACATAATACATATACATACATACATTCATACATACATACATACATACATACATACATACATACATACATACATACATACATACATACATACATAAATAATCATATTGAACATAGAAAACACATTGAAAACATATTGAAATAATAGTGCTCATAATCTTTAAGATATGATGGTGGTCTTCGGCATCGAATCGGACTATTGGGTCTTCTTTTCCTGAAGAACTTGTTGAAGGGAAAGGTGTTCCTTCTTGCTGGAAGTGTTCTAACACTGGGTTTTGCTTGGGCAGGATCGGAGCATTAATAATCACTGAATGATTTCCCAGATCTCTTTCATGGATATAGGCCATTGATTGAGCTGATGGCACCCTGGTGGAATTGAGCTGGTTTATATGTCGTTTCAAGATATGCCCAGAATCGAATTTCAAAAGATAATGTCGTGATCCCAATTGACGTTTCAGTTGTTCTAGAATATCTTTGCTTGAATCCTCTCCCCCTTTTGAAGTGATCAAACATGATTGTCCCTGGGATGAGGCATTTCCTTCTGCTTGGGGAAAATAGTATCCAATTGAAGTCTCATCTTGCGGCTAAAGTATGCTTCCGCTGGTGATACTCCATTCCCACGAGGAGAAGTTCGGTAATGGAACAAAATTCTTCGCACACGTTCTGCCAGCGTTCTTTTTTCATGTTCAGATGCCTCCATACGGTATTTAAAGGTTTGCACAAAATGCTCAGCCTGGCCATTAGTGGCTGGGTGACCTGGTGCTATGAGCTTCGGACTTATCCCTCGGCTGGAACAGAATTTCTGAAACTCTTGCGATGTAAAGATTGTAGCATTATCTGATACAATGATTGATGGATACCCATGGTATGAGAATATATGTTGAAGCAGTGAGATAGTAGAAGAGGATGTTGGTGCTTCTCTGGAAATCCGACTCTCCGGCCATTTTGATTTAGCTTCAATACGAGGATATATGAGGAAGTAGTGATTCTCAAAGGGTTCTGCGTAGTCAATGTGGATGCGTTCCCAATTGTTCGCTGGTTAATTCCATGGATGAGTGACGACATTCGGGAGGGTTTTCTGCAATAGTGCACAATCCTGACAGGCTTTGACTAGATGTTCTATTTCTTTGTCTATGCCTTCCCAATAGATGTAACGCCTAGCCAGTTTTTTCATTCGCCAATTCCCAATGTGGGTGGCATGCAGCTGGCTCAGTATAGCGAGTCTGAGGCTTTTTGGGATGACTACCCGGTCTTGTCGAAACAATAAGCCATTTGAAATAGTGAAGGGTAAATCTTCACAACGAGACGATAGTTGTTGAATAATAGCTTGAAGTTCTGGTTCTTTTCTGGTTTCTTGGGCTATGGTTTCAGCTGTGATTTCCACATTTGATATCTGAAGTAGTAGTTCAAATTGCATAAAATGGACTTCTTCATTAATCTTAACATCAAAAGATTGTTGATTGGATGAAATGGGTGCTCGAGACAAACAGTCAACATTTTCATTTTCGATTCCTTTCTTGAATTTGACTGAATAATTAAATCCTGCAAGAAATGAGGAAAATCTCAGTAGGCGTGCGAATGTCATTTGAGGGAGTGATCGGTTATCACCAAATATTCTGGTCAGTTGTTAATTGTCAGTGATTAGAATAAAACGTCTTCCATAAATGTAGTTATAAAATTTTGTTACAGCAATAATAATGGCAAGGGCCTCGCGATCAAGTTGGCTGTAATTTTTTTCTGATGAGGATAGAGATCTGGAGATGTAAGCAATGAATCGCTCCATTCCTTCAACGATGTAGCTTAAAACAGCTGCTATGCCAACTGGACAATTGGCAGGGTTCAGTCATAGGGCACCAGTACACGATCACTATACATTTCTGACTTCAATTAGAGAAAAGCAGACTCACACTGGGAAGTCCACTCGAAAGCTGGTTGTTGGAGCCCCCGCAAAATTGACAGGGTCTTTTGAATGAGGCTCCAAAAACTAAACTAAAATAAACAAAAGGAAAATAAATAAATAAACTAAGGTCCCGAATGCTGGGGTCTATCTGAGAAAACCAAAACCATACACCAAACATACATAATATATTTACAATAAAAAAAACAAACATTAACTATTTACAAACAATGAATTAAATAACAAATAATTATTGAAACTTTTTAATCAAAACTAAAAATAACCTATTAATGAAAATTATGACAATTATTTCTAAACAAAACAAAATATAAATAAATAAAATAAAAAGATATGCTATCATTGGTGAAGAACTTAGCTGAGGGAGCGGGACGACTGTGACTGGTACAGCCGCAACGAGATGGTCTCGGTGGTAGAAGATTTTCACAAGATGTCTAAGATGTGAACGCTGGACGCCTTCAAAAGCGGTCGAAGAATTGTGGGCCCACGTCTGCATTTTAACCATCAACGATGAAAACAGCGTCTTAATAATGACGCCAACTAATCGCCATCTTGTACTGCACTCTAAACAACTAATAAGCGAGTTGGGCTAACAATCATATGGCCAAAGCTTCCAGCCGCAGCAGCGACCTCCTAAATCGCTCACCTCACCAATAATATATTGTCTGTAGTTCAAAACGGAAAATTAATACAACCAATATAAATACAGATTAATTTAATGGCGTTAACATACCGCCCACCAATTTTGTCTTAGGACAAAATTCAAAAAACATATTTACAAAACCTATTCTAAGGAAAGCAATGGGGCCAGTGTTGTGACTGGTCGAATAAATTCTCCCTTACCATTTCTTAATTTAACGACACACACTATTCCATCAGGCCCTGGAAGTAGCTCGACAATCCTCCCAGTTGGCTATTCTAGAGTTGGCACGTTAGTTTCCTTTAAGAGGACCAAATCGTTCAAAGCAACATTAACTTTACTGTTTGACCATTTTACTCTTTGTTGA
This sequence comes from Euschistus heros, assembly GCA_003667255.2. Classification (NCBI taxonomy): domain Eukaryota; kingdom Metazoa; phylum Arthropoda; class Insecta; order Hemiptera; family Pentatomidae; genus Euschistus; species Euschistus heros. The sequence goes on from RCWM02000147.1 coordinate 544,450, forward strand.
AGACTATTCAAATAATCGTGGCTCCACCTTTTCCAAACGTCTTGAGTACACTTATAAACAAGTTGCCACCGTGATAATCGGTTTGTTGGTATATCGTTGAAGGAAGTTTCTGGTATTGCAAGAAGTGGTGCACCTATAATGAAATGTCCAGGTGTCAAAACATCGAGATCATCAGGGGACGAAGAAAGGGGATAAAGTGGTCTGGAATTCAATACGGCTTCTATTTTTATTATGAGGGTGTTAAATTCTTCAAATGTTAGCACATGATCCCTAAGAACTCGTATCAAGTGATATTTAAAAGATTTCACTCCAGCCTCCCATATGCCACCAAAGTGAGGAGCCGAGGGAGGAATGGATTTCCAATCGATTTTTAATGAATTTAGGTGCGATGTAATTTACTTTTAGTCTCATCTTAATCAAACCACATATTTTTTAGGTATCTCTTTGCACCGACGAAAATCTTAGACGGAAGTCCCCTGCGGGCGACAAATCTATCCAAGCAGGCTATAAAGGCTTCGGTTGTTAGTTGTGTAGCAAGTTTAACATGGCCGGCTTTGGTACATCAAACAAATAAACAAATATAGGATTTAAACTTTACACTTTTTCGGCGGCCGGACTCTTTAACAATGAAGGGACCAGCATAATCGATTCCAGTGATCACAAAAGGTCTTCCTTATTCAAACCGTGATGGTGGAAGGTCTGCCAACTTAGGGGTAAACTTTTTGGTGCGATGCCTATGAAAATTGATACATTTGTAAATTCTTGATCGAATAATCCTTATTACAGCCAGGCTACTCCCCCGATGGCTAAAAAGCTATACAATTATGTATTCTGAAAAAAAGAAAAAATGGAAATAATGTTTTTTGTCCCAGTTTTAAAACGACATTATATTTCATTTTAGACTATTTTCTACGCTATGTATGTAGTTCTCTCCCGAGTCTTTGTTAATTTTATTGTTATTTTCAATTAAATGTTTAGCAGTTCTGGAATACTGTATGGTAAAATGGTTATACTGTATTACCGTTAGAGCACTCCGCTCTCAACTGGCTTCACCAATATTCATGAAGACATGTAGTAATATATATTGGTAATCGATACTGCGATTACCTTCTTGTGGTTATCTATTGTGTAAAATAATAAAGTTCTATTATGATTAGATTGCGTGTAATTCGCATGTTCCCAGTTCTATTTCCTATCAGAAGTATATGTTAATTGGCGACGAGGATTTAAACCTATTTTCGTCAGACATTCAAGAGTCACAGAATGTTTTTTAAGCCCCAGTCACGTAAGTCATCATATCACATCAGCTAACCTATAACCTATATCAGCAATATTCTCACTGTCTTGTCACTTAACTTTTCGTCCATTTCTCTTGCCGATTGTCACTAACAATGGATGAAAAACAGTTTAATCAATTTCTCACTACGTTCACAGGAGCTCTCTCAGCTAGTAAAACTCAGTTAGTCAAGGACATTTTAGCAAATAAATTAATGGACATCGCGCCTTTTGAGTTTTTTGATGCAAAAAAGGAGAAGTTTACTAGTTACCTAGAACGCTTTGACAATTATGGTAAAAAACGAGAATGATACTGCAAATAAAGCCTAGTTATTGTGTGCTTCAGTAGGGTCGGCTTATTACAACAATTTGTCCGCCTTTTTGGGTCCCCAAAAACCACTAAAAGACCTATCTAAGGACGATCTCAGGAAGGCTTTCACACAAATGCTTACCCCATCAAAAAATGTAGTTGTCTCTCAGCATTATTTTTTATCATCATATCAGGAGGACTCACAAACAATTCCAGAATATGTTGCAACTTTACAACGTAAGATCACCGATTGTGACTTCTTTGTGAGTTGTTTATGCAAAAAGAAGGTTTCTGTAGCGGATATATTTTTACGTGCACAATTTATCAGGGGTATAAAAGACAATTGGATTAGGGAAAAACTTCTACAGTCTGATAATACGAAATTTGATGACATTGCAGCTAAGGCTGTAGCTTTAGAAGCATCTCGTATTCAAAGCCATGAATTGATGAACCAATCCAGTTCTACCTATCTTCTCAGATTGTCTTCACTAACAAATTACATAACCCTCGTCATGATCATCAACCCAGTAGGCATTCGAGAAAAAAAAGTGCTTCATCAAAGTTGTTTCAGTACAGAAATCGTTCACAACCCCGTTCAAAGACCAACATTGACTTTCGAGCCTTAGGCATTCATGACCTTTGCTTTAAGTGTGGACGGTCATCTCAACGCGCTCATGAATGCCGCACACCTAGGTCCTCTCTCCATAGCAAAGCTTGTGGAAAGACAGGGCACATTTAAAAAGTCTGCATTACAACACTAACTAAGAACAGCATTGACAGTAAGCAGGTAGATGAATCTAGCTCCAAAAAAATCTAGCTCTGACTCTGACTCTGAACATATTTATGGAGTTAGTTACCTTGAACCTGTTCATTTTCACACAAATGTGAATCTTGTTGACCTATCTGAAGTAAACGCATGTTCAGGTAAATATCTTATTTCAATTTTAATCAATGGTAGACCTCAGATAATGGAGGTTGACTCCGGTGCTCGCTTTTCAATTATGCCAAAAGGCAGATTTGATGCTCTAAACCTTGGAATTGACTTACATATATTTTCGAACTTTTTCAAACAATATTGTCACATGAGGTGGCAAAGCGAAAGTAAGTATCACACACAAAGAAAAATCTATTCTCAGTGATTTATACATTGTCCCAGTCGGTCATGATGCCCTGATAGGTCATGATTGGATAAGAGGCCTGGGATTGGAACTCAAACAAATTGATATCGAAATGCCTCTTCAGCTTTCAGACCAAGCAGAGACAAACATCCTCTCTCTCACCACCGATGACATTATTCAGGAATTTCCCTCAATTTTCTAAGAAAGAATTGGCTATATACCCAACCTCAAGGTATCCTTGAATCTTCGAGACAACGTCAAACCAATTTTCACACGAGAGAGAGTAGTCCCATTTGCTCTCAAAGAACGAGTCAACAAGGAACTGGACGCACTTGAAAAGGAGGGGATTATTACACCAGTAGCCACAAGTGATTGGGGCTCTCCCTTGGTCGTTATTCCAAAACCTGACTCAGAAGTTTGTTTATGTGTCGACTACAAGTGCGGAGTAAATGAGAGACTCGTGTCTGACAACTTTCCAATACGGAGAATTGACGATGTTCTCAGCAGCTTACGGAATTCTAGATTTTTCTGCAAAATTGATCTGTATAAGGCCTATTTACATGTCCAAGTAGATGAAAACAGCAGTGCCATTCAAACTATCTCCACACATCGAGGGACATATCGTATGCATAGAATCAGTTTTGGAATTCGCAGAGCTCCTGGTGCTTTCAACAGAATAATGTCTCAAATTCTTCAGGGTTTACCAAAATCTGAGCAATATTTTGATGACATCATTTGTCATAGCACAACATGGGAGGAATGCGCGCAAAATCTACGTCTCTGCTTGCAAAGATTGTCAAAGTATGATCTTCATGTCAACAAAAAGAAGTGCGCATTTTTTCAAACTAGCATCGAATATCTTGTTGAATATAACAAAATTCAGAAATCACCAGAGAAAATCCAAGTTGTAAAGGAGATGCCACGTCCACAAATTGTGGATGACGTTCGTCGTTTTTGGGCATGTTGTCTTATTATTCGCGCTTTATTCCTGATTATTCGACATTGTCATATCCTCTTCCTAGGCTCCTTTGCAAGAACCAGCTTTCCAGTGGACTTCCCAATGTGAGTCTGCTTTTCTCAAACTGAAGTCAGAAATGTGTAGTGATCGTGTACTGGTGCCCTATGACCCAACCCTGCCAATTGTTTTGACTTCAGATGCTAGTCCAGTTGGCATAGCAGCTGTTTTAAGCCACATCGTTGAAGGAATGGAGCGACCCATTGCTTACATCTCCAGATCTCTATCCTCATCAGAAAAAAAATACAGCCAACTTGATCGCGAGGCCCTTGCCATTATTATTGCTGTAACAAAATTTTATAACTACATTTATGGAAGAAGTTTTATCCTAATCACTGACTATGAACCACTGACCAGAATCTTTGCTCATAACCGATCACTCCCTCAAATGACATTTGCACGCCTACTGAGATATTCCTCATTTCTTGCAGGATTTGATTATTCAGTCAAATTCAAGAAAGGAATTAAAAATGAAAATGTTGACTGTTCGTCTCGATCACCCATTTCATCCAATCAACAATCTTTTGAAGTTAAGATTAATGAAGAAAAAAAAAAAAAAAAAAAAAAAAAAAAAAAAACGGCTTCTCCTATACTTAACCACCCCGTTAACAAATTTAACATTAAAGTTCACGGCTTAGTCCATAATTTTATGTTAATACTCAACAATAAAATTAAAGACTCATTGAGATGAATCCTGAATCCACGTGAAAGATTTACATTTATTAACAAAGAAGAAACCGTCTTAAATGTAAATCAGATAGATCTTACTCATAAAATAGATACGACATCACGTTCTTCCGAATCTGCCTTTTATTCCTAGGGGTATCTTGACGTTTTTTTTTTTTTTTTTTTTTTTTTTTTTTTTTTTTTTTTGTGGGGGGGTTTAAGTTCTGAACTAGATCCGCTTAGTTTTGTAACGAATAAAAAACTTTCCAGTTTAGGAAACATAAATACAAAATGCTAAGGACCATAATTGTTAATCTTTATAACAATAACATCGTACATGCTTATTATAGATACTTATAATTTAAATGAGTATGTTATATATAATTTAGCTTGGAAATTTGTTATAATATATTGGGAAAGAAGAGAGCGAATCATATGTCCTTATAAATAATTTATCAGAAAAATTCCCTTATTTCTTTTTATTGATAAATTGATTTAGTAGAATCTGTTTTTATACGAAAACAATATTAATGAAGTGGTAAATTTTAAAACTGGTAACCAAGATTGGAGCTCATTATGCTTATTTTTTTTCTTGAATCACCCAATTTGGGGTACGTTGAATCAATTATTTTTTTGTGGACGCTTCCTCCAGTTATCCTTTATTCTCTCCGATGTTGCCTTTCTTCTCTCATCTGATACTACTATACCTCTTCTAGCTTTAGGTTGTTCTTGGAATCTTTTATTTCCATCCTTCAACAATAGTCTTTAATTTGCAGTGTTTTTTTTGTTTGTTGTTTGAACCAGATACATTTAGTATTTCTATTTTTTAAAAAGCCGAATACTTGCGTCTATTTTCATTCATTCTAAATATGTAACCGTAAAAACTTATACTCATTTTTCTTATAGTATCTGAAAGCTGTTCAGTTTTCTTGTACAGAGTTTTATTTAAAATTAACTGCACTTCATTATTTTTAAATTTTGGTCCTAATATTTTCCTACAAATTTTTCTTGATTCCTTTTTCTAATCATCCAGTAATCTTGTATTTTTTAAAGCTATTTTTTCTTCTCCATAAAGTGCTACTGACCTAATGACGGTTTTATAATGTCTAAATTTCGAATTCTAAGTCAGTTATTTTTACTAAACGTATTCTTGGTCAGCTAAAAGGCAGTTTCCTTTTTTTGTATTCTGGATTGAATGGCTTTTTTTCTCTCCTGGAATCCAACCATCTAGATATTTAATGTTATCCACTCCCATGTTTCTCCGATGATTAATTTTGAAAAAGGTTAGTGCGTTTTTAATATTGGTTAAAATTTTAGTTTTCTCGAAAAAATGCTGGATACAACTTATGCTGTTGGTTTGGTTAATTCCTTAATTCCATTACGCTTTATTAATAGATTTTTAATGAAAAATAATTAACTAAATTTTAATCATGCAAATACAAAATAAATAATTACAACATTTAATAACAACAATCAATAATATAAAATGATTAGCTTTAACCAGCCTTAAGGCCAGTGGTTGTGAAAGGAGGAGATAAGGCTGAAGTCACCCTCAACCTCCTTTTTCCCTCCAATTAAGAGTACCCCTTTTTATAGGCTGAGTGGGCCCAAGGAGGGTCTTCCGATCTCGAAGTCGATCCACTTTTGAAATATCACACAATCAATTTTCGACATATAGGCTCACCTGCTGAGCTACCAAGCCTCCATATTTTGTCTTTAAATGTAGGGAAATAGAATGGCAATGTTTTTTTGTTTTTTTATATTTTAAATGCGGAACTTAATCTTAATCTTTTCCGACTTTAGTAAATATCGGGCCCGTAATATGGGATCATAATGCATTACTTTGGTGTGGGTTTGTCCTCTAGGAGTGTTAGATGTACATTATTTATAGTTTTGTTATGAATTTTTCAACGATTGAAAAAAAGGTGGTATTCAATATCGACAATTTCTACCTTACCTAAGCTCCAGTTTTCTAAATCAGTTTAATATAGATATACATGTATATGTATCTGTTTATTTTTTTCCCCTAATGCAGTATTCATAAATCAATAAGGTATTTATGACAAAAATCAATACACAACAAATATAAGAATTAATTTGGAACCTCACTTTGTGGATTAGAAAATAATAATTCTAATAAATAAACTAAAAATTAATTTTTAAAATATACAGGTACTATATGTATATAGGTAATTAAAATTGCGATGAACATTAATATTAAAATTTAAAATGTTCTTGTTTAATATTATGATACATATTATTTGTAATAAATTATTATTATTGTTGATTCTAGGGCTTGAAAATATAGCTTAGCTATGAAACGTTGTACGAAAAAAAAATTTTTTCAAATAAAGTTTTTGTAAGGAGATATGATTTGCTCTATTCTCTTTTCAATATATTTGATTTTTATAAATACCTTATAAGTGTATATATCCACCACAGCAAATATGAATAGGCCTCCATTTAAAGTTATTACTGATGGAGAAAAGTGGTTTATGACTGTCGCTATTAGAAATTATTTCGAAGTTCTGTCGGAAACGGCGTCTCTACCACCAGAATCCATAACAGCGTACCCATGCGTATTTGGCAGCGGCACAGGCGAATCCGCTGGAATTAATGAAGATAAAGACGGCCACATCGCAAGACTTAAGAAGAGCGACAGCCGATATAGAGAGATATGATGGAGAAATTGGGGAGTTAAACCACTTCCTGAAAGGTGGGGATTGAGTGTTGGCTCGAATCGAAGCGAAGGAGAGAGAGAATCTTTTGGACCCAACTGACGCATGCTCACTAAGAGCGGCTCTAGTGTGCCGAGTCAAACGAGGCATACTCATCGTGATTCAGGAGGACGAGGACACTCCCTGAGCTGTAGTGTAGAACGGCACAAAAAGGCGTTTGGAGGCGGGCGATGGACTCCGGAGGAAGATATCTTCCGCATGTTTCAGGAAGTCAGAAAACCTCATCAGAGGTTCTTTATTTCCCTTTTTTTTTTACTAATTTTATTTGAAGGAGCTTGACTTATTGTAGAGGCAATTCTGTGGTTTGACTAAAATAGATAAAATATATTGAGTGGACTGTATAATAAAATAAAAAATAAAAGGACTTTAAACTGGTTCGCGGCACAAGAAGATGAGTAAAATTCTACTCACCAGACTTCGTGTCTTCTCTGGAGAATATAGCCGCTTCCTGGTTTCAAAATCGCGGCGAAGAGATCTCTGACGCCGCGAAAATGAAGACGACTGACGTCGGGCCAAATTTCAAATGTTTAAACCACTTAAACGAAAAACTAAAACTTTTAACAACTACAAACATGGAGGCACTAGCGAGGAGACAAGTTCACTCAGAAGAGTATTAACAACAACTATGTAGACACTATCGAGGATTAACCACAGCAACAAAACAGATGTTACGAAAACAAATGACTAAGTCGTGGTTACAGAACAAAGGGTAAACAAAAAATACATAATGAGAAATAAAAGAAAACACTTATAATTGCCTTAACAAACCGCCCCCAAAATGGGGAGGAGTCTCCCATTTTCAGAGATAATCAAAGGGATAAGAGAGCTAAAGGAAGAAAGAAAAAAAAATAAATAAATAAAGAAAAAAAATAAAATAAAATAAAATAAAACGAACATACAATTGTACAATAATTATTCAGAGGGTCATTCCGGTAAGGGAATAACTTGGTTGACAGGTCGCGTAAAGAGGCCGTCAGTAGTGCGGAGAGTCACCACCCGGGTATTGCCGTCAGGACCAGGATGTAAAGTATGGATGCGAGCCAAAGGCCATTGAGTAGGAGGCAAATTTAATTTTTTTAGAATTACGACATCGCCGAGTTTCAATTCCTTAGATGGGCGTGTCCATTTCAGGCGTTGATTAAGTGTGTTCAGATACTCCCGAGACCAACGATTCCAGAATGACTGTACAACTTGAGATACCCTCTTCCAGCGATCATGAAGGGTAACCTTTTCAGGAATTTCTAATTCGGGGCGTGCTAACAGGGGTGCTCCAATAAGAAAATGACCAGGGCTCAATAATTCATGGACTCCTGGGGATCGGAAGATATGCTACATAGCGGTCTACTGTTGAGAATAGACTCAATACGAGCAAAAAGGGTGAAATATTCCTCTGTGGAAAACAACACACTTTTAGCAGTCCGGTAGAGCAGCGTTTTGGTGGATTTCACGGCAGCCTCCCACAGCCCGCCGAAATTTGGAGCTTGAGGAGGGTTAAATTGCCAGTTAATGTGGCGCTGGGAAAGATGATCGGAGAAAATATGTTGGTTTTCCAGCAGCATGTCATAAACTTCTCTTAGTTGCGTTTCAGCGCCTATAAAATTACGTCCCCGGTCGGACAACATTGTATTGGGCAAGCCCCTCCGGGCAACAAAACGGTCGAAAGCGGCAAGAAACGCGTTCGTGGAAAGTTCGGAAGCGAATTCCAAATGGACAGCTTTCGTAGACGCACAAACAAAAATACATAGATAGCCCTTGGAAATAAGAGGTTTGCGCAAACGCGGAACCCGCACGTTAAATGGGCCGGCAAAATCAACTCCGGTGGTGGTAAACGGTCTACTGGGTTTGACGCGGGAGGAAGGCAAGTCTGCCATAATAGGCTGTAAAGTGGTGGCTCGAAACCTGTGACATATAGCACATCGGTGGATGGTTGATCGCAATATTTGTCTTAAAGACAAAATCCAAAATCTCTCTCGAATGAGAGCTTGACAAGTAAGAGGACCGGAGTGCATTGAAGAAATGTGGTAATGTAAGCATATCATCTTGGATAGATGTGATTTTTTAGGCAGAAGGATGGGATGCTGAGCTGAAAATGTGAGTTCAGAGTTCTGAAGCCTACCGCCCACCCTGAGAATGCCGGCTTCTTCTAGAAAAGGTGACAAATGTCCTAAAGAGGGAACGGGTTTATCCGACTGAATAAGTCGAATTTGTTCGGCGAAATGCGAACCCTGCACTAGACGCGCAATTACAAAAATAGATCGTTCAAGTTCGGAGGCAGTGATAGGACCTTGAAAACTCGGTTTCGCTTTCGAACGCGCGCGGCAATTCTGAGCGAAGCGCATCATCCAGGCTACCACACGCTGTAGACTTAAGAAAGATGAGAAGCGGGTTATGATATATGGGTCAGCAGGGACACTATTGGCAGCGAGTAACACATGTGAATTGGATTTCAACTCAGGGATCGAAGTTGAGGGAGCAGATGTTGGGGCAAATGGTGGAGGCCAACTTGCTTGAAAGTCCGACATAAGTGGAGGGCCATATGACCAAAGAGAGGACGCAATAGGCTCAGACAGCAAATTAGGGTTCAGCCCTCGAGAAACCATATCGGCTGGGTTCAGAGCCGAACTGATATGCGACCGAATGGTGCATTTACCGTTGAAGGGTATCACTCTGTATACAAACAGATCTTCAGAAGGTTCCCAATTTAAGCCCAAAATTTTCAACGACTTGTCCTCGTCATTCAGAACCAAAGGGGATTCGCACTGTTCCTCAGGGAGATCCTCAAGAACTTGAGGGTGACTTAGAGACCATTTGCGTAGCTCAAATCTGCCTAAACTCATCAATTTGGTTAATTGCGACCGCAGGAAACTAGCAGACTGGACATTATTAGCGCCAGATATTATGTCATCGACATAAGTTTGATTCATTAAGGCTACTGAAGCCAAGCAGAAATCGGAACCTTCATCCTTTACAAGTTGATGCAGCACGCGCATGGCCGGGAACGCTGAAGGGGCTAAACCGTATGTTACGGTATTCAGCTGCGCCTCTTCGACTAGCGAATTGTTGTCCGGGGTCCAAAAAATGTGTTGCAGGTTGCGATCCTGTTCGTGAACGAGCACTTGACGATACATCTTTTGTGCGTCACAGCACAAGGCAACTTTAGGGAACCGAAAATTTAACAGGACGGCTGAAACGTCAGATTGTAACTTGGGCCCCTTCAACAGACGGTCGTTTAAAGAAACGCTAGAGGAATCAGGGCTTGAGGCATTAAATACCACACGCAATTTGCTACCCTGATTGTTAATTTTGGTTACCACATGATGCGGAATGATGTACGAAGAAGGCGTGGAAGCCTTGGACATGTGGTCGAGCTGGGCGTACTCCTGCATGAAGTTATGGTATTCTGAAGCAAGCTTAGGGGTCTTAGCTAACCGCCTTTGCAAATTTAACACGGAAGCATACGATTTGGAAGAATTACTCTGAACCGGAGAAGCATCGGGCTTCATAGGCAGGGACACGGAGTACCGGCCATCTGGCTGTCGTTGGTGGGTATCCCGGAAGTGTTGCTCAGCTAGAGTGTCAAGGGGATCTTCAATTACAGGTGTATGAACATGCTCGATTTCCCAGAATTTCGAAAGCTGCTGAGAAAGTTCAGTAGTAGAAATGAGCGATGCGATGCTCGATGAGGGAGTCTGGGAGTTCATGGGACCAACAATTGCCCAACCAAATATGGTGCTCACAGCAACGGGACCATTCGGGTGCTTGATAATAGGTTCAGGGGACAATAACTGTGGGTACACGTCAGCACCTAGTAAAATTTCAACATGGTCGGGACGGTGGAAGGTAGGGTCAGCTAATTGGAGTTGAATGAACGATTGAGGAATCGTAGGAGGCAGTTCAACAGTTGGCAAATGCTCGACGATATTGGGAATCACCGATAAATTCGCGCTAACGTGCTGGGTCGAGTATGAGGAGACTAGGTTGCACGATACGGTTCCAGATGAGGTTGACAGCGAACCGCCTATTCCACTTACCGAAATAGGAGCATAATTCACTTTAAGACCAAGTGATCGAGCCAGACTTTGTGAAATAAATGATCGTTGGGAGCCAGGGTCAATGACCCCTCGTATTGGTACATAACCAAGAAAGCTATTATGGATGCGAGCTCGAAAAGTACCCAGCATGTTTACAACAGAAGCTGGTGCTATTTTGGGAGTTGAAGAAGTGCAACTATAGGAAACAAGAGCATTAGCAGTAGTTGGGTCGGTCTTTTCATGTAATGAATTAGTGGGAACGTTGGCATTAGGCTGGAGAGGAAGTGAGGAATCATTTGAACGATCAGGATGCAACAGCGTGTGATGATTTCTGGATGAGCATCTACGGCATGATGCCGTCGACGGGCAATCGGCTTTCAGGTGTGAACCAAAACAATTGAAACACCTTCTATGTGTGCGGAGAAAGGAAATCTTTTCTTCCCTTGACACTGGAAAAAAGGTTGGACATGAAGATAAAGAGTGACCCTTATGACAAAATAAGCATTTGGAAAAGATTTGTGTGGAGGCTTTTTTATCATTGTTGCCTACAATGAAGGATAGTTTAGAAGCACCGTGAGATTGACGTTTATTAGTAGATGAGCTGCTGGCAGGGCTGTGGGTGGATGAAATTTCTATTGTTTTTATTCGATGCTCTACGAACTCCAACAGTTTATCATAAGAGGGGATCGCTGTGTCGACTTGCTTTTCTTCGAAAGCTCTTGCAGTTCCTGAATCTAAATTCCTGAGGGATAATGATAACAACAAAAAGTTTGCTAAATCGCCAATCTTCAAAGCTTTGATGGCTTCAATTGAGTTTTGATGGACTTGAATGAACGTTTTTAGAGCACTCAAAGAGTGCGTGGTGGAGCACTTATAATCCAAAATTTTATTCAAATATGTGGTGGCGATACGGCGAGTGCTTTGAAATCGGTTTACAAGAGCTTGGTAAGCCAAGGGGTAATTTTCAGCTGTCAACTGAAAATTTTCAATAACAGCCAGAGCTTCATGGGAGACGGAGGTGCGTAAATAATGGAATTTCTGAATGTTTATCAATTGAGAATTCTCATGGACAAGAGAATTAAAAATTGAGAAAAATTCGCTCCGCTTTTCAATATTACCGGTAAATGTAGGAATGGTAATGGGAGGCATGTGCTGGGTAATTTTGGGTGGTTCATTATTAGTTGATTGTATGTTTTCATTTTTTATCAAGGGAGCAGGTTCTTGTTTTTTTAACTTATGGTATTTGGCTTGAATTGTGAATAGATGGTTCGAAACGAGGATGAAACGTGTGTAGTTTCAACGGTATCATCGGGGTCAAGGTTGTAATTTAATTCAATAATTTCATCAGTTAGTGTTTGGAACTTCTTTTGGAGGAATAATGAATCATCATAATACGAGCGAACCAGATCTATATCAGATACGGTCGAATTCTTTATCTCGTCCCATGATTTGGTGATGTCGGCAAAAATGTTTTGACGTTTGGTTTCAGCGATTTTCAAAGCCTTTAATATTTTTTTTCGCGAGTTTTTTGATCCATCGTAAATAATTAAATAATTAAATATGGGGACAGCTGAAATGAAATATGAAAATTCAAAATAATGAAATCAGAAAGGTTATGATTCGAATTAAAATTGAAAACCGGTAACGAAAAGTGACAAATGTAATAATATCAAAATAAATAAGTAAACAACAAGAGAAAAGGAAAATAAATAAAAAAAAACAAAGCCAAGGATAACTGTATTAATGGGATTCAAAAGGGTTTCTATCCGAAAAGAAATCGAAAACCAAACGCGTGAATAAAATAGTAAAATAGAAATAAATACTAACAAAAAGTAAAGAAAATCAGAATTTTCGATTGATAATATGATCAAAATAAAGTAAAATGCAAAGAACGTAAAATGAATAGGTTTGATAAGGTTACAATTTACAATGTATCTTTATAAGGTTACAATAAATAATTTTAAGGTAGCAGTGGCTATACTATGTCAGGCTGTGGATTCTAACGAATGTTTCGTAAGATTAATCAAAATGGCTACCTAAAACCGACGCCGTTTGTGAATTTAAGAAAGAAAATTAATTAATTTTATTTGGGGGCAATAATTAACCTTATTGTTCAAGAAATACTCTAAACATACTTTGCGTGGTTTAAACATTCGAAATTTTATCCGGCCCGGAGGACCATAAATATGTAGAGGCAATTCTGTGGTTTGACTAAAATAGATAAAATATATTGAGTGGACTGTATAATAAAATAAAAAATAAAAGGACTTTAAACTGGTTCGCGGCACAAGAAGATGAGTAAAATTCTACTCACCAGACTTCGTGTCTTCTCTGGAGAATATAGCCGCTTCCTGGTTTCAAAATCGCGGCGAAGAGATCTCTGACGCCGCGAAAATGAAGACGACTGACGTCGGGCCAAATTTCAAATGTTTAAACCACTTAAACGAAAAACTAAAACTTTTAACAACTACAAACATGGAGGCACTAGCGAGGAGACAAGTTCACTCAGAAGAGTATTAACAACAACTATGTAGACACTATCGAGGATTAACCACAGCAACAAAACAGATGTTACGAAAACAAATGACTAAGTCGTGGTTACAGAACAAAGGGTAAACAAAAAATACATAATGAGAAATAAAAGAAAACACTTATAATTGCCTTAACACTTATACATATATATATATATATATATATATATATATATATATATATATATATATATATAGTTATGGAAACCTAATGGTATTAGGGATAATAAGCAAATGTACACTATCCCCTCTCCTAGATAACTGTATAAAAGGCCACCTCCACCAGCGCCCGATGACACTCTGATATAGTCACTCGTAGGACTCACAGATGTTCAACACGCAGTTCTTGTACTAGGCTGTAAATTGTGCTTTTTCTTGTATAATGTATGTCAGTCAATAAAAACCTCTCTTTAAAAACTCAGTCCCGCGAACCTTTTATTTAGCTGGCGCCCGAACGGAGGGACTCTTGGAAGCGTTAACGTAACTTCACGGCAGTTCTATCTTATTTCAGGTACAGAACAGCGAGACCTCTTTCCACTGGCATGAGAAGATTGGGAGCTAAGTATTAGTACATCAGCAGATCTTCAAGTCTTTGGGAGCGCTTTGGTATTCCAATACCTTGACCAAAAGGACCTACAACCTCTTGTTAAAGAATCGAAGGGAAGGAGCTAAAGGGAGCGTCATCAAGAAGACATCGAAGACAACGTTGTATCAAGAAGAAGTATAATTAATTTTATTTTTATTTTTATTTTTTAAGTAATTTTGTAATTTAAATATAAGTTAGTAATAAGTATAATAATTTAAAATATTAATTTAGCATTTTTATGAATATATTGGAAGAAAAATTAAGCAACTTAAAAATAACTGGTTCTACGTTAGTTAAAAAAGAAAATAATATGGCTCTTGAAATTAAAAATCACGGTTTAGCATTAATCCCAGAATATGACGGAAATCCGTTACAACTAGTTGATTTTATCAGAAATAGCGAATTTTTATATAATTTATATTGTAAAGATGATAATACCCATAAAAATACAAATCAAGCTAAACTTGTTTTAACAATCTTAAATAAACTAACTGGAAAAGCTAAAGTCGCCGTATATGACAAGGAATTTAATACAGTAAAAGAAATAATAAAATTCTTAAAGAAAAAGTACCAGGACACGAGAACTAGGGAACAATTAATTTCGGAAATTTTAAATACGCGGACTTACCATAATGAAAACCCACTCGATTTCTTAGAACGACTGGGCCAAAAAAGATGCGATTTATACGCACGTATTTATTCAGACAATGAAATATTAGACAAACAGAACGAAATGTATAGGTATGACAAACAGATATCCCACCACGCCGTACATAGTTTACACCCAGCACTAACTGACTTCATTTACCATATAAAATTCGATTCATTAGAAGACTTAGAAGAAATACTAAGAAACAGCGCGGCTCACATCGTACATAGAATTTATGGCGATGAAAAACACCAAAAAAACCCAGTTCAAAATAATTATAAAAAGAAAAATTTTGAAAATAATTATAAAAATAAAGAGTACCGACCAAATTTTAACAACCACTATGATTATCAAAATTACCGACCCCATCAGTATCACCGCGAGCAATATGCGTCGTATAATAATCCTCAGCACTACCGACCACAACAGTATCAGCATGAACAAGGTCCAACCTTTAATTCTTATAACAATAACAACCAGCATAACTTCCGGCCACAACAGCGAGTTATTGAATATACGACTCCGATTTATAATCAACCGTGGGACCCCCAGTCGCAACATAAATTTTCTTAATAAACCACCCTCCAGAAATATTAGGCAAAATTACCAGCAACCTCAAATAGATTCAAACACCGTTTCGATGAGAACCGTTTCTAATAGGGTACATACAATTGAGGAAGAAAAAGATGAAAAAATAAAATTATTGTTAGAGCGGATTGAATCTTTGGAAAAAAGACAGGATCATTTTTTAGAATTAGGCCCAAGCACAAGCAGACCTCCGGAACGGATATAAATAATTTAAATTCTAAACAGACCATTGACGACAACCAAGATAAACAAATAGAAATCCACGACTTAAACTTAAATAACGACATACCAAATTTAATTGACAGTATGGGAAATAAATGGCTAATTGATAAAGGTGCCACAAAAGATTATATACACCCCGATCACATTCCACGTTTCTCGGAAATTTCTAAAGAGGATTTTGCGATACAAACACCTACGGGGACGGCGGAAGGATCACAAAGCGTGATAATTGACCTAATGCCGCTGATAGGAATTAATCAAAAAGTCAAATTTTTAATATTTCCGTTTAGCGAAAGGTTTAACATTTTATTGGGCTACGAGACAATGAAAAAACTAAAATTAAAAATAAATCTAGAAAAAAAATTAATTAAAATTTAAAAAGAAAAAATTCAAATTAGAGAATGACTTATTTTTTATTAATGATAAAAACGAAATTAAAAATTTAATTCGCCACGAACATATTAGTCCGGAAATAAAGGAAGAATTAATCGAAATTATTAGCCAACATGGCGAAGTATTAAAAAGGGACGACGAGAATTTAAAATCAACGGGATTAATAAAACATAAAATAATAAGAACGAATAGAATGAAAATCCAATTTATACGCTTAATTACCGTTACCTGGAACAATTTAAAAAACAAATTAATGATGAAGTTCAAAAACTATTAAAAAGTAAAATAATAAGACCTAGCAAATCGCCGTATAATTCTCCGCTTTGGATCGTACCAAAAAAATCAGACGCGTCGGGACAGAAAAAAATTAGAATGGTGATTGACTATAGGAAATTAAATCAAGCAACCGTAAAAGACAAAGTTCCCCTACCGAATATTGAAGATTTATTAAATAGACTAAAGGGATCGAAAATATTTTCCACCATAGATCTCGCGTCGGGATATCACCAAATTGAAATGGATAAAGATTCAATAGCTAAAACCGCGTTCTCCACCGAAAATGGGCATTTTGAATTTTTGCGTATGCCTTTTGGCTTGTGAAATGCACCCCCAACCTTTCAAAGAGCGATGACGATGATGATGCAAAATATCCCCAATTCTATGATTTATATCGACGATATAATAGTCTACTCAAAAAACGAAAAAAAATATTTAAAAGATTTAAAAAGAGTATTTGAGGCCCTAAAACAACATAGCCTATCAATACAATTAGATAAAACCGAATTTTTTAAAACCGAATTAAACTTTTTAGGCTACATCGTAACCCCAAACGGATTAAAAACAGACGAGAAAAAGATAGAAGCAATTTTAAATTTCCCCATTCCGCGTAATGAAAAGACGACGAAACAATTCTTGGGCATGATGGGGTACTATAGAAAGTTTATTAAAAATTACGCAAAAATTACCAGACCGATTTCTAATTCATTAAAAACAAAAATTTATGGCACGAAGGAAATTAAGGAAGCATGTCAAACCCTAACGGAAATGATGAGTAACACACCAATTTTAAATCACCCGGATCGGGAACGGCCATTTATATTAACTACAGATGCCAGTAATAAAGCCATCGGAGCCGTGCTCTCACAAAAAGACGAAAATGAAATAGAACACCCAGTAGCATTCGCGTCCCGAGTATTACAAAATGCGGAATTAAATTATAGTTCAATAGAAAAAGAATTACTAGCGGTAGTATGGGCAACCCAACACTTTAAGCCTTATTTATACGGTACAAAATTTCTTTTATGCACGGACCATAAACCTTTAACGTGGATTTTCTCAATGAAAAATGGTAACACGCGTATAATGAAGTGGATTTGGAAATTACAGGAATTTGAATTCGAAGTTAAACACATTCAGGGAAAAACAAATTAGGTGGCCGATGCACTTTCCAGGGGAAGCGACGAATTGAATCATAATAGCAATGAGGAGGAAATGGATATCGAACAATTATTAAATCAGGAAATAGCGGACGAAAACAATTCCGAGTATGACGCGATAATAGAGGACTTAGAAGTACCGCCGGAAGAAGATTTAGAAACAATCCATTCCCAGGAATCTAGTAACGAACAAATACGAATTTGTGAACCCGAAAAATGTCTAAATATAGAAAAAAATCAAATAATTATAAAAAGGGGAAATACAAAAATTAATTTCACTAAACCATTTGGAAAACGCCGATACGAATTAAACATTTATGCTAAATCAGATATCGCTTCATTATTAGAACAAATACTCGAACCTAATAAAACATACGGGATAATTTGTAAATCACCTAACGAAATAACCGAAAATTTATATGACGATTATTTTAGAACAATACAACAAATAATAGAAACGCAATATCCATCGGTTAAATTGAAAAAATACAAACAAATTGTGAATGACGTCGAAAATCCTAATGAACAAATAGAAATTAAAGATAATTACCATTTAGGCAAAACTAAACATAGGGGTATAAATGAAACGTTTGAAAAACTCAAAAAAGAATATTATTTTCCAGGGATGCAAAATAAAATAGCAGAGTATATTAATAAATGCGAAACTTGTAAAGTTACAAAATATGACCGTAAACCGATAAAGACCAAATTTCAAATTACACCTACACCAGAAAAACCGTTTCAGGAATTAATGATTGACATTTTTAATTTTCACAATACAATAATTTTCACAGCAGTAGACACATTTTCGAAACATTTATTTGCTCAAACCTTACAATCAAAGAACGCAATTAATATCTGTAACGCACTGACTAACTATATGACATACTTTCCCACACCTCTACAAATATCATTAGACCAAGGGACGGAAATGAAAAAATAATTTGGTAAAGCAGTTTTGTGAAAAAATAATATTATTTTACATTAGACCTCAGCCAGCCACTCAAACTCTTTGGGATTATTGAACAGAGTCCACTCTACCCTAAACGAATTATTAAGAATAATAGGAAAAGAAAAAGATAAATGTTCGATGCAACAGAAATTGAGATTAGCAATAATAGCATACAATAACACATTAAACAATAAACTGAAATTAACGCCCAATGAAATTACTTTCGGAACCTCCAGATTAGAATCAGACGAAAATATAGACCTGACAGAACAATACGTATTAAAATATCATAAGGACCAACAACTATTACATAAACTAATTAGATCTAAAATAAATGACGAAAAAGAAACAAGGACTGAAAAATTGAATAAAAATAGAGAAGACCCTTTAGATATTCAGAAACAATAAGGAGATACGGAATATTTGAAAAATACCCAAGCGAAAATAAAAAGTAGAGACAAACTTAAAAAGAAATTGTACTAGTAAAAGACAAAAGACCAATTAAAACTCATATTGACAATATTAAAAGGCCCACTAGGAAAAAAAGGAAAAAGAAACAATCTATTTCGGACGACGATAATGAATCCATTTGCGTGAATATTTCGGATATCTCGGATGATTATGACTCAAATGATTCAGATAATGGTGATGATTAAAAATATTTAATTTTATTTAAACAATATTAAAATGTTTTAAAAATATTTTATTTTAATAAAACGTAATAAATATAATGGTATTAGGGAGTAATGTTTATGTTATATTCAAAGAATTATCTGTATTAAATTGACAATGCTGTAGTTATTTTAATAAAGTCGGACCTTTGTATTTTGTTGTAAAATATTATATTCAATGTTAATAATGTAAAAGATCATTCAAATTATTATTTTATTTCACAGTAATATTCTGTCCGATTTATTTTGTAATTAATATTTTGAAGTCACTATCATGAATATTAGGATACTATTATTCTGTCTTGAAATATTATTTTGATTGATCATTGAAAAGTATGTATTTTATTTTGAAATTATTATTAATTGTAATTATTGTAAAAGGAGTGTTTGAATTATTATTTTGATTTAAAATATTATTATTTTAATTGTGTAATATTGAATCTAAAAGTATTATTTGTAATAGAAATAGAAATAGAAATAGAAAAATAATTTTATTCTGGGACAAAGTCCCTTAAGAATAACAGATAAGTGCGGGTATAACTAAATTAAATCTGGTTAGAGATATAATGAGATACAAAAGAAAAGATAAAAAAAAGAAAAACAATAATACATTAATGACACTATGTACATAGATGATATTTAAATAAAAAGAAAAGAAGATAACATTCTACAGATTAGAGGAGATAAAATTAAATCAGAAAAAAATAAAATAAAATGATATAGAAAAATCTTTTGGTACAATGATATGATTTGTATGTACAATAGAAGTACCCAATGTTATATTCATGGAAAGTTAAATTTTTATTAAAAGGAATCTCAATTATTCCAGAACTGAATCCAGCAATGCAATAATAATTTTTGACTAAGTAGTTAGATAGTTAGCAAGCGTCAGTCTGGATGAGAAGGAGGTATTGGAAATATAAATATTTAAATGTTTTCAGGGATTTAGCTTGTCTGATGTGAGGAGGGATGGAGTTCCAGAGGATTGGTAAGCGGAAAAGGAAGGATCGTTGGAATGTTGAAGTTCTATGGGACAGGGTATACAGATCAGAAAGACGGGATCTCGTATGCATTGGATTGACTGCAGATCTGAATTGGAGCTTATTGTAAATATAAAAAGGTTGAAGGGTATTGATAATTTGGTATAGGAATGTTCTATGGAAATATTGTTTACAGAAAGTGGGATAGAGCCCATTTTAGTTGGGAATAGAGGTGGGAAACATGGGAACGCCTCGGACTACCGAAGACAAACCTGACGAAGCAGTTCATGATTCGCTTCAGTCTGTCCTCGAGAACCGTCGAGAGGCCACCGTAAACTAGACAACCATAGTCAATGTAAGGGAATAATAAGGAAGAGACTAAAAGCTTGCGGGTTGACTGGGGAAGAAGGTAACGGTTTCCGTGGAATAATTCGAGAAGGCCTATGGAACGGCGGGAAATTTGGGCAATCTGAGGTTTCCAAGAAAGGGTTTGATCAAAAACAATACCGAGATTTTTTACAGAGGAGTAGAAAGAGATAGTATGATTATTTAAGGTTAAAGGAGGGTATTGTGAGTAGGAATTAAGGAGGGAGCTAGAGCCTATTAGAATGGCCTGAGTCTTCTTTTCGTTAAGTTGTAATTTATTTAAAGTCGCCCAGGCACTAATTCTGTCCAGATCTTCCTGAACTTTAGCGAAAGCAGTGGATAGCTCTGAAGGGGAGAAGGAGAGATAGACTTGGGAATCATCTGCATAGAGGTGGTAGGAACAGTGATAGTTTGAATTAGGAAGATCATTAACGTAGGAATTGAACAGGAGAGGAGAAATACTGGATCCCTGAGCAATACCTGAGGTAAGAGTGAGAAAAGAAGATAGGGGTTGGTTAGGTATTTTAACTGCTTAGGAACGGTGAGAAAGGAAAGATTGAAACCAGCGGATGGAACTGTAGGAAAAGTTTAATGATTTTAATTTGGAGAATAGGATAAAGTGATCAAGTGAATCGAAGGCTTTAGAAAAGTCAAGGAGTAACAGGATGGTTAGTTTTTTGTCATCTATTGCGGTAAATATGTCATTAGTGATAATAGAGGAAACTAATTCAAAGACTCTTATTTTATTTTTCCTTTTGTTTAAATAATGTATAGATATGAATTGTTTAGTATAAAGAAATATCCTGTTATCTTTTAGTTATAAGGAAAATTGTACTTTTGCATGTAAGGAATTTTGTAATGTATAAACATTTTATAGTTTAAGCTTATTGTTAATATTAAGAAATGGACAAGGTCTAATCCTTTTGTTTATGACAGTTGTATAAAATCCTATTCTAGCGTTAAACATACAAGGTTTAATCTTTTTATTTTTCGAGTGAAGAAATCCTGACTTAGTAAACAGGAAGTTCAAAGTATAATCCTTTTATTTATAGGAATTTGATAATTGTATTTCAGTACAGAGTTTAATCCTTTTATTTATGTAAAACTATAGATAGTACAAATCCTAAACTTGGTACACAAGATATAGTCCTTTTATTTTTGTATAAACTTAAATTATAAGGTTCAATCCCTTTTGTTTATAGAATGCTATCTATTGTAATGTTATGACTTAATGTAAAAGGTATTGAGAAATGTATAAGGTTCAAACCTTTTATTTTTATTGTATAGAATCTAACCTATTTACACTAAGATATTTGTTTCATCGGAGACCTCGGAACTTGGGGGGGGGGATAAGTTATGGAAACCCAATGGTATTAGGGATAATAAGCAAATGTACACTATCCCCTCTCCTAGATAACTGTATAAAAGGCCACCTCCACCAGCGCCCGATGACACTCTGATATAGTCACTCGTAGGACTCACAGATGTTCAACACGCAGTTCTTGTACTAGGCTGTAAATTGTGTTTTTTCTTGTATAATGTATGTCAGTCAATAAAAACCCCTTTTTAAAAACTCAGTCCCGCGAACCTTTAATTTAGCTATATATATACATATTCATACCGTTATGTGGTCGAGCACTACACCGCAATAAAGTTTAAAATGGTAAAATTCTTTTTACTTCTTATTTCTTTATTAAATTTCTTTATTTTCAATGAAATTGTTATAATAAAAACAACAATAAATATCTGTTGTAATATACGTATCCCAATGAAGTTAAAAAATCGACCGATATCTGACTAGCGCCATTCTGCAACAGTTTGCTATTGAACCCATCTATACCAAATTTTAAATACGTCATCTTCATAGTTCTTTACTTTTTTAAATATTAATTTATTAAAATTTACAACTATACAAATAAATGTGTTGATAACGATTGCAATAACATTTCAAAACTTGAAAACAACTACTCATCAGGAGCACTTCAATAAAAATTTACACTTGAAGAACTCTTGGCCATCTTCTTTTCAAACGCCTCGGAGGATTATCGGGAATGGAGTGGGAAGCAAGTTGTGAAACTAGTGGATTTGATTGGTTATGGAGGTTACAGTAAAAGGATAGGTATCTGGTTTGGGCTAAATCAGCAATATATGGAACTTTAAGATCTTTATAGGAAAGTTTATTGGTGACAAAGTAAAGAGCATTGAGCATTTTTCGAAGGATTTTAGATTGTAATACGAGATGAATTGAATTGTTTAGAAGAGCCCCAAAATTTAACTCCGTACATTCAAATAGGTCTATAGGTCTTTAAACACCTAATCATTGTAATTTTAGTTAAATATTACTGTTATGCCTGAAAATATAATTGAAGAAATAATGCCCAATTGCATATTTAATTACAAGATTTTTATCGATAAACCAATAAAACTTTAAATGCTATGGTTCAGAAATTATGAATAAGCTTTAGATATAAAACTAATTTTCGGAATATCATAAATTTGATGTTCTGGTACAAATGAAAAATTTCTGTTTGGATGTTTGTCATGTTAATATAGGGTAACATTTTTAAGTGTCAAAGTTGTGGAATATTTTAATTTATGGTTTTACTTCTTCTTAACATATTTCTGTAAATGATAATAGTTTTTATCGTTTGATTTTTGTTAACCAACAGATATTTCAGTATTAATTTGTCTATACAGACGATAATTGGCTAAGCATATCGATTGTTCAATTGATTCTGGTTTTAGTGATCATTTTTCATGGAATTAATTGATTTGGTAAATTTATTTATTTAAATTTTTGTTGAATTCTTATTCATATTTTAGTTGTATATAACATATTGCTTCTCTGTAGATAATAAGTGCCATTTTAACGTGAAATAGAAAAGTGGTAATGAAGTAAAATAATATAACTCAATTAAATTTATATTTTAATATTGAATTTTGGCATAATTATGATCTTTAGAGCAAATTATTTTTAAAAAAATATTATGCCGTGTCCTAAAATTTCTTTTTAAAATGAGTTGAATGGTTTTTCAATCTTTTAATAAGAAATATATTGATTTTTTTACTGTTTTTGTTTAAATTATTAAATACATTTTAATTAGCCGGTATGCTATGTGTATTATAAATAAAATAAAAATAACCAGCTTTATTTAAAATATTTTGTATCTGTCTAATTAAGTATAATATAAATAAAATATTATTTATAATTAGTATTGTTATTAGTGAGATTAGTGGTTGTATCAAATCAACTTTGAGGTTTTGATTAATTAATCAAGTTGCTCTTAGCCTTGTTTATTCACCAAAAATGGAAGTCAGTGATATGCTTCCAATATGGAAATTAGAAACAAAATGAAACTGATTATTTGATACATTTTAAAGCAGAAATGTGAGATATAGTGTTTTGCTGATACTTAAATATTATTTTTTAAATAATTCTTTAATACATGTGGTTGGTATTTGTGAGTAATATAGGAGATTATTTTTGTGTTACTGGTTTTGTAAAATTCTATTAATTAATTTGAATTTTATTTTCATTCATATCATAAAATAATACTAATTCTAAAAATATAATTAATTAATTTGTTTCTTCGGGGATTTGTTTTTGAAATATATGACGATACTGGTTGTTTATGACTAAGATATGTATGTATGTATATATATATATATATATATATATATATATATATATATATATATATATATATATATATATGTAGGTATGTTTGACTAATATTATTATTTATTATTAAACATTTTCGTTATTTTAATTTTTTTTTTTATTTCTGTATACTTATAATGAATTGAAATTGAAATAATTTTATTTATTTTTATTTTAGCACAATTGTTTTTCTTTTATTTGTAATAGTAAAAATATATACAAAATATTATTGTCCTTAATTTCTATTTTTGCAATGTTACTATGAAATTGTAATCTGCAGGTTAGAATTACTATTGATGCCTCTTTAGGGGGAAGCTTTTAAATAAATTATACAATGTTAGAGCATTGACTTTATGAAGGTGATCCTTCCCCTCTTACTTCAAAAAAACTTTGATTATCAGTAATTGCTATGAGTATATAGTAAGTTGTTTTGTTTTGAGAACAGGCGAAGTTAGTGGATGTTCATAGTAATCCTTTAAACACTCTTTGTACCAGAAAAAAAAAAAGCATCCTATCCTTTAATGTTCAAAATCGTGTTTAGCCAAGAAAGAGTAAATTACTTGGGAGAGGGGTGTAATATGTCATAGAAATATGAGTAGATTTGTAATCATTCGGTGGATAAAAGAATTTTTTGTGCCGTATATGGCGTTTGTATTGGATGGAAATGTAGGGACCCACTTCCTGGTTTCCGGCTTTTAGTAGCTACGTGAGGAAGACTGCTTCCTCGAGCCTTCCGGCTGGAGCGCCCTTCCACTCAGGGAACACAGCCAACAGAGGTGACAACAAGGCGACTACGCTTCACCAATAGCTCACTCATGTTGAACATTATCCGATCCTCTCAGTCACCTGGAAAATACTATCTCCCTCTTTTAGGAGTACCCTCTCAAACCTCCCACAGATAGCAAATTATTGAATTATTAAAATTTAAACGAGTTCCTAAGATGCTATTAACTTTACAATTTAGAAGTAAATAAACGTTCTGTATGACTTGAGGTTGTTTAGGATCGGCCTTTATTCAATTGTTTATCCTTAATATTTATTTATTTATTTTATGACTCATAACAATATAAGGGATCGGTCAAATTATAATAGAAGATGAAAAATAAAATAAATGATAAATAGAGTGCCTAGAAAAAAATGTTATTGTTTTTAAGTTGATACATGGAAAGGATATGATAAGGAAAATATGTATATTCCATATCGGCGATATTTTGAGCTCTCAGTATAGATACAGGATATATCTGAGAACAAATATATCGATGCGAGGCAGTCACGTGCCAGTCGGTACCTAAGTTATTCCATTCTCAATTCTCGCTACGGATTTCTCGGTTTAAAAATAAATTGCTATAATAAATAAATAATAATAAATAAATAAATATTCGATACGAGAGCTATAAATACAAAACCAAATATTTAAAAAAACAAACAAAAAAAACACAATAATAATAACCCATTATAAACATTAGAAAACAGCAAATATTATTTTCATACAATATACAATATACAACATACAATATATTAATTGACTGCAGATTGAAGAATATATTAAAAAACGATACGTTTTACTAAATATTATTCAAAAAGATAAATATTCTAAAAGTTCTGGATTACATTTATTACTAGAGAAAACGCAAATGTTGAACTAAAATCTTTCACTGTAGATGGGAGGATACACCGATATGTCTTTGGATGTAGATTTACAAAGTGTATCAGGGATTGAAAAATATTAAAAAGAGAATTTATTGAAGCGAAAAATAATATTTGAGCTGGAGGAACAAAAATTCTCAAAGAATAAGCAAAATTAGTAATAAAGTAGTGCTGTCGTCTGGTCGCATTTATTTTTTTTTTAGAGCTTCAGCTTTAAAGGTTGGAAATAGTCATCCTATTTATTCCTTTACCAAAAGTGAATACATATCTTCCACAATTTGCAGATTTTATAAGTATAATGATTTGAAAATTAATGTATTTCGAAACTGTGGCTAACATCGACTCCACCAACCGCTTTTTCGGAATCAAGACGGATTCTTTTCTCAAGAACCTGTGGAACCGAGAATTGACACATCCCTAATATATCCTCATATATTTTTTTTTAATAAAATGCCATTTCCAATATTTCAATCACATCTTGACTCCAAGCAGTTGGCCTAATATGAATTTAGTGTTTGATATATTGATATTTTCTTATTTCCACTTCCCTAATGTAAGAAATTTTCATTGCACATATCGTGTGGATGGATTTGTTGTCATCTATATTACTAATTGCTTTAAAGTAAGACAGACTGTAATATTAAATCAGTTAAAACACATCTACCTAAAGAAAAGTGTGAGAAATATTATGAACTTAACATAACTTTTATCATATAGTAGCTGAAAAAACCCATGCTCCGCTACGGTTAAATAACATTGGGATTAAGGGCAACTTAAATTAGTACAAGTTAAGCTTAACGTTGATAATTATTATTACTTAAATAAACCTAAGGAATTCCATGCTTAGCATAATTTAATAGGCAATAAGCAACACTACCATCTTACCCAGCTCCGATACTAGACCATCAGCATTTCTTATGGCAACCGTCAAGTGAATAGTCTCCACCCCTCAACTTTTTTTGTTTTTTCATTTTTAAATAAAGTTTAGTCTTTCTGTTTCTATTTTTCCGTACATATCAAGCATAAATTGGTTGAGTATATTACGAAACCAAAGTAAATAAGGTTCTTCACCTTCTCGCTCCATCAACATATAGGCGTAATAATCAGCTGCAATGTTTTCTTAAGTGGTGTATTGCTGTTTCGGTCACGCTGAGGGATTTTAATACTGTACCCATCTTCTCCATGACAGAACATGAAACGACACTGAAGACAATCATACGCTCGATAGAACTCACTGATTCTTATCAGTTTCTTGCCCCTGCTATGAAGAACAATGTCTCGCTTTTCAAACACATGGCCAACAATCAAGGCAGCAACATCGTTAGTAGTAGGAGTATTGTAATATCCTCAGTGAGCATTTGAAGCCTTTTTGTCACATCTAATAACTACCTAGAAATCTTGTAGTTCTGTGGGAACAGACTCAACAGCAGCTCTGACGTTCTTTATACAATCGTTATTCTCATGAAGAATTTTCTGGAGTAGGCCTACCAATGTAGGCTTGAGATTTTGAAAGTGACGACAGCGAATGTCTCTTTCATGGTTGTCATCACTAACAAAATTTATCAGAATAAAAAACAGCTGCTTTGTGTTCTAGGTAACTAACTCCCTATTCTGTGATATACCTGTCCTTAAATTTTGACACGAAATGTTCCTTTTTTTCCTCTTTTACTCCAAACGACGTCATTTGGAAACAACCGTTCTATTTCCGAATGTTCACGCCAAAAGGCGTCCTTTGTAAAAGAAGAAAAATATAAAAATTTTAGTCACGCCATCTATCGAAATTTTTATGTCAACTAGCCTTTAAGTGTTATAGTAACCCTCTAGAGGGCAGCTGATAACTTAATTTCACGTCTCGCAATCTTCTCTAGAGTTTTTCTCACTCTCTCGTCAGGAACTAACCGAGCTTCTTGGTTTTTTTCTCTTAATGTCCAAGGCCCTTAGCCTTCCTCAGTTTTTTTGTCAAAGATTAAAATTATTCTTCCAAATCTTATTTTTAACTGCTTTGTTTCGTTTTCATGTTATTTTTTATCATGGACATTGTATGCCCATTTTACTTGCAAATGAGTGTTAATCAACACAGAAGATTTCTCAACCGATTCTCGCAGCACCTAGAAGAAATTCAGCCTTATTTTAGTCACGCTGATACATTAGCGTGCCCTAACGGGTTCTATTGATCCCAGTCTTCACATTGGTGAGTAATTTTTATGTTTCATTTTTATTATAATTCGTTTAGATTTCTCCTAATAATTTTCTCTCCAAAATTCCGAACCTTTATTTTAGGAATATTAAATACGGTCCACTCTTCAGAGTCTGATTTGACTTCCGAGGAAGTTTCGAATCTTTTGGAATTTAATAAGTACAATTCCCGGTCTTTGACTAAACATTTTGCTCCATCCGGGCTGCATTTTGTTCACAATTCAACATTTTGGCCCTTGCTGCGCCGCATTTTTTTTTTTTTTTTTTTTTTTTATATATTATAGTAATCTTAAATAAGATCAAATAAAACACAAACTGAATTATAGATAAACGTGTTGAACTATTATAACAAGGTTAAGCAACAACACTATAGTAGTTAATTAATGATAACAAACATATGACAATGGTATTGCAAAGAGGTAGGTAGTAACAATAAAAACAAAAGGAAAAGATATCACCACACACTCTCCCCCCAGTGTCAACGATATCGTTCAGGTACACTTGTGGTACGTCCGCAGGTATTAGAGCGAGGAAGGTAGAAGGTGACGGGCTTCTTTTGACGTATTGGATTTTGTGATTTGTTGCTGTCCGTTGCCGGTGTTCTCCTAATGCTTGAAGGTAGCGAAGGGCTGTTAGGCTTTTCCGAGTGTTATCTAGATAACTAGATAACACGATGAAGGCCTGTATATGGAGGAGTTAGCGGGGGTCTAACTTGATCATCTCGTAAGAATACGTGGCTGCAACCGTTGAGGTCTGGATGAGCAAACACGGTTGGTTGGGTGTGCCAGGTCGGGGCAGAAGGCCGTAGTGATTTCATCTTCCGTCCTAACTGTTGAGCGTAAGTGTCCGGTGCCAGTTGGCTATAAATGTCGCCTGGTAGTCGCAGCCAAGATCCGTAAACGAGCTCTGCTGGAGAGGCATTATGATCACTTATGATGGCTGCCCGAAGGCTGAGGAGTACGACGGGAAGAAGTTCCGTCCAACTGTCTTGCGTCTCCAAAAGCTTACAAGAGAGTGATGTCTTGAGTGTTCTATGCCACCTCTCTATAAGTCCATTAGACTGCGGGTGATATGCCGTTGTACGAACCAGTTTGATTCCTGAGATAGCAGCTAAGGAATGGAAAAGTTCGGATTCGAAATTCCGACCCTGGTCAGTTACAACTTGAATAGGCGTCCCAAAACGGCTAATTCAGTGGGTCCAAAACGCTTTTGCGACCGTCAGCGCAGATTGATCCGCAATTGGAACGGCTTCTGGCCACTTACTTTAGTGAAACGGTCGATGCATGTAAAGAGGTATTTCATGCCGTTCGACAACGGTAGGGGGCCAACGATACCGATGTGGATAAAGGCGAATCGTTCATCTGGCGGAGATCTGAAGAGGACATTTCTCATGCCGCTGTATCTTTGTTTGTTGACATGTCGCACAGTTCTTTACAAAGTTTGCGACAAATTTAGACATATGTGGCCAGACAAATCTTTTTCGGAGTTTATCAAGAGATACGGCCAGAGTGTGAAAGATTGTGAAGTTTAGAGCAAACTGCCGATCTTAAGGATTTGGGGATGTAAAGTCGTAAGTAACCAAGGGACGTATCGCAGTAGAGTGACAAGTTGCCTGGTAGTGTGGTTGGTGCTAGGACTAAGTTGGTCGATCCTGGTCTTCCATTTGAGCCTTGGCGATGTCAGTTTCATTCAGTAAACTATTGTTCGCTAGTGCTTCAATCCGTGATAAGCAGTCGGCCACTATATTCTCTACGCCTTTGATATATTTGACCGACGTGTATATTTGAGCTGTATCCGAAGCGTCTGTTGTAACCGTGGGCGGTGTACCTTGCCTACGGTGTGCGAAAAGAGTTGCTCGACAAAGGTCGCTTTTTGTGCGTTCAAAGGCATCTGTCATCGGTTGGGTCCATTCTATAGTCTGGTTGTCGGTTGTGTCATGAGGTAGGTGTAGAGGACCCTGTGTTTGCGCTGCCTGAGGCAAAAACTGTCGATAAAAGTTCAACATTCCTAGGAAGGTACGGAGTTGTTTTGCTGTCCTCGGCTTAGGGAAATCAGATATAACCTTAATTTTGTCTAAACGAGGCCCACAACCGTCTTTTTTTATTCGATGGCCCAAAAAGTGTACTTCCTCCTGAGCGAAAACACACTTGGAAATGTTCAACTTTAAACTGTGCGCTGGAATACGCTACGGAGATCGTTTATATGTTCTTCTATAGACGACGAGGCGACTAGGACGTCGTCCAAATAAGTAAATTGGCAGTTCAGCCCGCGGATGACTTCGTTAATAAATCTTTGAAAGGTTTGTGCAGCGTTACATAATGAGCCGAATGGTGTTGTAATGGCAGTTTTGCAAACGTCTTCTGACGCAACTAGAATTTGTCGGTAAGCGTGGGCCAGGTCCAGGGTTGAAAAGATGGTTTGGTTTCTAAAAATTATTACAATCTTGAATATTAGGTAGGGGATATCTGTCAGGTATAGTTACGTCATATAATTGTCTGTAGTCCCCACAAGGTCTCCAAGTGCCATCTTTCTTCCTTACTAAATGTTGTGGGCTGTTCCAAGTGAGGTGTTATGAAATGAAATGAAAAATAAACTTTATTCTGGGACAGACTGTCCCCTAAGAATAATTAAAGTGCACAATAATAGGTACAATTGTCTGGCTGAGATTAGTTAAAACTCAGCACATCTGTGTTAAAAATTAAATTATGAGAAAACAAACAAAAAGAAAAGAAGAGAGAAGAAAATGAAATAACTATTTGTTATCTAGTGAGGTTTCGAATTTCTTGTGTTAATGCCGCGATTTCTGTTAAATAGGGTGGCTTTAATTTTGTAGTTCTACATTGGATACGGATGGTTGGGGTTGTGATACATCTAAAATTTTATCCGTGGCATTAGCTAATTCATCAAGGGTAGCGGTATGCATAACTTTTAGTATGGATTGTGTAGTTACGGGTAGCCTCTGGATCCATAGCTGCTTTATAATATCCTCGCCGGTATTAGGAGAGGCTAAATATTCCATATTCCTTAGTAATATAGAAGGTTTTAAATGTTTTAACTCGAGGCTGGATATCAGTTCTCGCAAGCGTTGTTTTTCAGAATCGCTGCAACAGGAGACTATGGTTTTTTTAAGTTCGTTATAAGACGGAGGGGGGTCTCACTTAATAACATTGGCAACTACGGTTAGCATGTTACCGTCCAGTGCTGATAATAGATGATTAAACCATAAAGTTGGGTCCGGAACCCAAAAAGGGGGTAATTTTACGCTGACGTGATTAATATTGGGTACTGGGGCCGCGTTTAGCTTTAACTCTAGTGCCACCAATTGCCTCTGAAGGGACAGAAATTCTTCAGCTGTCGGTGTACTCAAATTAAAATAATAGAAAAAAATGTTCTCACCAACAGAAGGCTTTAACTGCTCTTCTATAAGACTCTATAAGTAGTTATAGAGTTATAGTAAAAATGTGCAAAAAAACTTATATTTCAAAACATTAAGCGAGTTTGAGGGTGCTGACATGGGTATTTTATGGGACTTGATCAAAATTTAATATACATGCTGTTATATTAAATTTAACCAGCTCCCTGATGAAAAAAATATATTTTGTATAGAACTGTTAGTTTCAGAGTTATAGCCAAAAGAGAGCCAAAAAACGTGTTTTTGCGGAGAAGCGCGACCCCAGTGAGAGTGATGAAATCAGGAGTGTAGAGTGCATGAATTATGCGACTATTTTTGACATCACAGCATCGTTAGTAGTTGTTAGAAGGTAAATATACTAAACGTCCCGGTCCCTGGGGGTACGGGAATCCCCAGTTTATGGTGGAGGAATGGGAGAAGGTCCCATGTTTAGATTTTTCAATTTTATCTTTCGGTAAAACAGTTAACTCTAGAAAGATAAACTACAGATCAAAATTAAAGTTGATTAAATTTCACATAAAATTGTCTCTCTACATGTTTGTCCAACTTTCAATGGTGTTCGAGATGGCACTAGAGGCAAATATTTTTCCGAACCGGTGCCCGCTTCTCTTTCTCAGCGCTATACCTCAAAACAGTTAATCCTCGAAAAAAAACTTAATAGATCCAAAATTATAGAGAACAGTATTATCTGCAAGTTTTGTAACTTTCTTGATTGACGTCCGAGACATATAAATCGAGATATTTGAAAAAAACTGAGTTTTGTGACTGTTAGAGCCCCCGCAAAATTAACAGGGTCTTTTGAACTAAAATAAAATAAACAAAAGGAAAATAAATAAATAAACTAAGGTTCCGAATATTGGCGTCTATCCGAGAAAACCGAAGCCATACACCAAACATACATAATATCTTTACAATAAAGAAAAACAAACATTAACTATTTACAAAAAATGAATTAAATAACAAATAATTATTGAATCTTTTGAATCAAAACTACAAATAACCAATTAATGAAAATTATGACAATTATTACTAAGCAAAACAAAATATAAATGAATAAAATAAAGAGATATGCTATTATTGATGAAGAACTTAGCTGAGGGAGTGGGACGACTGTGACTGGTACAGCGAGATGGTGATGATGCAGATGATCTCTGTGTCTGAAAAACTTTCATAAGATGTCTAAGATGTGAATGCTGGACGTCTTCGAAAGAGGTCGAAGAATTAATGGGCCCACGTCTGCATTTTAACTATCAACGATGAAAACAGCAATGACGTCAACTTATCGCCATCTTGTACTACACTCCAAAACAACTAATTAGCGAGTTGGGCCAACAATCATGTGGCCGTTGCTAGGCAACGGCAGCCAACGCCTACAGCGACCTCCTAAATCGCTCACCTCACCAATAATAAATTGTTTCTAACTCAAAACGGAAAATTAATGCAACCACTATAATTAAAAATACAGATTAATTTAATGGCGTTAACAGTGACAACGTGCTGAGATCGGTTACTTTTTACCACTTATTATTACCGCCTACCAATTTTGTCTTAGGACAAAATTCAAAGAACATTATTACAAAACCTATTCTAAGGAAGGCAATGGGGCCAATTTTGGGACTGGTCGAATAAATTCGCCCTTAGCAGTTCTTGATTTAACGACACGCACTATTCCATCAGGCCCTGGTAGTAGCTCTACGATTCTCCCAGTTGGCCATTCTAGAGGTGGGACGTTAGTTTCCTTTAAGAGGACCAAATCGTTCAAAGCAACATTAACATTACTGTTTGACCATTTTACTCTTTGTTGAAGACTATTCAAATAATCGTGCCTCCACCTTTTCCATCTTGAGTACACTTATAAACAAGTTGCCACCGTGATAATCGGTTTGTTGGTATATCGTTGAAGGAGGTTTCTGGTATTGCAAAAGTGGTGCGCCTATAATGAAAGGTGTCAAAACGTCAAGATCGTCAGGGGACGAAGATAGGGGATAAAGTGGTCTGGAATTCAATACGGCTTCTATTTTTATTATGAGGGTGTTAAATTCTTCAAATGTTAGCACATGATCCCCAAGAACTCTTATCAAGTGATATTTAAAAGATTTCACTCCAGCCTCCCATATGCCACCAAAGTGAGGAGCCGAGGGAGGAATGAATTTCCAATCGATTTTTAATGAATTGAGATGCAATGTAATTTTACTTTTAGTCTCATCTTGATCAAGCCACATACAGATATCTTTTAGGTCGGAATTCTTGAACGAATAATCCTTCTTGCTGAAACAACCCAATAATTCCGGGATAAAAGAGAAAATAAAAGTTGTGGACCAGGATGGAGATATGTTCTGTGGTAGTGGTCAATCAGTAACTTCGTAACATGAGCCTTAGGAGAAAGTAATATTGGATACTTACCGTTGTATAGCAAAGGGCTGTTTTTCAATCGACCGCCCACCCTGAGGATTCCCTCGGTATCTGAGAACGGGGTTAGGCGTTGTAAATTTTTCCTGACTTCTTGAGAATCCGATGGAAAATAATGTTGTTGGACACATTTAATTAGTAGTTTAGTTCCATTACACTCTTCAGCTAGAATTAAGGGTCCAAAGGTCCTTCCATGATTTGGAACCTTTAGGTTTTTCATGAATCGAACTATGTAAGAAAATATTCTGCATAGTTTCCCAAAAGACAAAACACGTTCCACGATTTCTATTATATATGAGTGAGGAGTATGACTGTTCAAAATTAGTGCGTTAGGTTTCACTTCTGGCACCGATACTGGATTGAGCAAGTTGATTTCGGGCCAATCGGGTAATTCCTCTTTCAACCATGGAGGTCCATACCACCACAGTTCGTTAGTCTACAGATCACCAGGTAATGCTCCTCGCAAAGCAATGTCTGCAGGATTATGATTTGACGAAATATGGTACCAATCAGTTGCTGCTGTTAGATCTAAAATACGCGTTGCGCGATTTGCTACAAATGTTTTTAATGTGTGTGGAGATAAATGAAGCCAACTACGTACAATTGTAGAATCTGAAAACAAGTAAGTAAAATTTACAGTAAAATGTTCAATAAATTTTGAAATGGATCTCCTTGTTTGTGCCAGTAACAGCGCAGCGCACAATTCTAACCGTAGTAACCTTAGTCTAAAATGACTAAATGAGTTTCAACAGGCGTGTCTTCAAATAAAACTCTTAAATAAATAGAAGCTGCATATCCGGTTTCTGATGCATCAGCAAAACCCACCAAAGCAATATGTACATGTTGTTGAGGAAACACACAACGAGGTATTCGAATAGAGCGCAGAATCGAAAGAGAATTGAAGAATTCTCGATACACTTCAGCTATTGCTGGTGGCAGAGGGCAATCCCAGCTTAAGTCTTTTATACTCCATATCTGCTGCAAATATGATTTCGTTTTAAAAATTACAGGTGAAAGGTACCCGAGAGGGTCGTACATTCGGGCGACAGCCGACATGATTCCCCTTTTAGTCAATCTTGAAATTTCTGAATATTATAAGAGAGGCAATCACTCACAGGATCCCACTGCATACCCAATAACTTAATCGATTGGTCATTAAGTTCAGAAAATCGTAGCATTTCTTGATGGCCGTCATTTAAGGAAGATAATTGTTCTGGAGCGTTGCTCATCCATTTTTTCAAACTGAATCCTCCCCTCTTGAGCAAATCAAGTAATGAAGTTTGAGGGCTTCCTCAAAAGTATTTGCTCCAGTTAATATATCATCCACATATATGTTATCCTTCAAAGCGACGGATGCTTGAGGGTAATGGGTTCCTTCATCTAACACCAACTGATGAATCACCCGTATAGCTAAGAACGGCGAACAAGAGAGCCCAAATGTTAAACGATTTAATTGATATTCCACGACTGGTTCCAAGGAGTCAAATCTAAATAAAAAATGTTGATATGGTACATTATCCGGATGCATTAATATTTGGAGGTACATTTGGCAAATATCTGAGGCCATCACTAATGGGAAACGACGAAAATTTAGAAGTGCATGCCTAATGTCTAATTGAAGTTTAGAACCTATTAAGAGATGGTCGTTCAAAGAACCAAGCTCAGTAGATGAAGAGGCATCAAAAACCACACGAATTTTCGAAAAACTTTGGTCTTTCATCACACAGTGGTGTGAAAGAAGATACTTAGATGGATTGATTGCAGGTGCAATATAATTTGCTTCCAGATATTCTTTCATAATATCGGTATATTTTTCTTTCAATTCGGGCATTTTATGAAAACAGTGCTCTAACTTAAGAAATCTGTTTAAAGCAGTACTGTAATAACTGCCTAGATTTGGTGGAGTTAAATCCTGAAATGGTAACCGGACCATTTAACGGCC
The DNA here is from genome assembly GCA_003667255.2 of Euschistus heros. Classification (NCBI taxonomy): domain Eukaryota; kingdom Metazoa; phylum Arthropoda; class Insecta; order Hemiptera; family Pentatomidae; genus Euschistus; species Euschistus heros. The sequence goes on from RCWM02000147.1 coordinate 580,244, forward strand.
ATTCCAATCTCTTGAGTGAGTAGTGCGAAAGTGCTCTTCCACCATGATGTTTTGTGGATCTATTTTATCAACTTGAGGAACAGTTTCAATTTCCCAAAATTTCTTCATTGTTTGCTGCAGATTGTTTTCAATTAATGATTGATTAGATGTCAATAGTGTAACAGTTGTTTCCTGTACACCCACTGTGTTATTTAAAGGTCCAATTATCACCCAGCCAAAAATCGTTTTGAGAGCGTTAGGGTAACCAGCTTGACTTATACACTCACCAGTAAAAAATTCTCCAAATAAATCAGCCCCGAGTAGAAAATTTACTGGACCTGGTTTTCCAAATGTTTCGTCTGCTAAATCATACTGTAGGAAATGTTCCAGAATAACTTTCGGTATAGGACAGGAAGGTACACTTTCTGTAATTTTTAGAATAATTACTGCATCCGTTTTAAGTTGTGGTCGTGAAGAGTTTTTAGGTACTAAGGTGCAACTGGCCTGGATATTCCTGCTTTACCATAATTGGACTATCCCCAAAACCAAGTAAATATTGAGGATTAGCATTTCGCTGTAGATCCAAACTTTGGGCGCAGGCTGACGAAATGAAAGAACGCTGCGAACCATTGTCGATCAGGATTCGAATGGGTAAGTATTGTCCATGACGATCTTTTATTCTAGCTATCGCGGTACCCAACAAAACAGAAACATAATGTTTAGATAACGAAGATAAAATAGAGCCTTTAGATTCATTAGTTTTCTGTTTATTCTTTTCTCCACCCAAAATATTTTCTGAAACTGTGCGTTCTTCTAAAGGCACATGGCCGTTTGGGGAAGAACTACTAGGATAGTTTCCACTATCGGAATAAGATGATCTATGTGTAGATGTTTGGAAATGTAACAGGGAATGGTGTCGCTTTTTACAATGGTGGCAAGAACTAAGAGAAGAGGATTTACTAGCATAATGACCCGGTGACAAACAATTATTACCTAAATTTAGAGATTTTATTTTATCAAATCTTTCTCGAGGGTTCAAAGAACAAAAACTCGGGCATCTGTATACGCGGTGTCTTTTCTGACATATGGGGCAAGCATTTCCATTTAGAGAACTATTCGTGGACATTAGGACTCGTTTTGTTATATTTTGCGATCTATGGGGTAGTGAATTGTTAATATTAGAGCCCATATTTAATGTTAAAGGATCTTCTTGTAATTGCATACATTGTTTCTGAATAAGATTTGTAAAATCTTCAAAAGTAGGAATTTCGGATGTAGAACCGAATTCCGTTTCAAAACGTTTTCTTGTCTTTGAATCAAGTATCTTAACCCGAGGGTAAATAAAATAAATACATAAGGGTCCGGAATATTCATATTACGAAAAGCGGTTGCACTTTCCAATACAACCTCAGAAAAATTTTCTAACGAACGAAACTCAAATATAGTTAACGGTTTAAAATTGAAAATATTGATAAGATAATTTGTGGCTTGGATTCTTTTATTATCAAATTTTTGTACAAGAGTGGCCCAGGCTTGTTGATAACCATCAGAAGTTGTCAAAATTGCCGTAAATTGTAGTGCTGAAGCTTTTAAAGCTGACTTCAGAATATGAAATTTTTGAATTTCACTTAAATTTTCATTATTATGTATTAATGACAAGAAGGTATCTTTGAATGATACCCAGGTTGAAATTTGACCATCGAATGTCGGTAGATTTATGGTGGGCAATTTAATATGTGATCCTAACCCCAGGTGATTTCGATTTTCTACAGTTTGGTTAGTAACAGAAGTTTCCATGGCAACCCAAAGTTTCAGATCTAAGAATATCAAATCGCGAAATTGATTCATCTTCTAGAATTTTAGCAATTGATTTTGCTTCTTTCAAACACCCCTTAAATTCCTTATAAATACTATCTAATTGCGAAAAACGTGCTTTAAATAAATTAAGGTTTTCTGGACTTTCTGAACAATTGGCCCCCAATATCCCTTGTCTCTTTTATGTCTTGAACTAGATCCTCTAATTCATCTTCTAACTCAGATAAATTAATTTTATTTTTGTCCACTTTGGGACCCATTGCTTACCTTTACAACTAAACCAGGTGGCTATATAGGTTATAATAATCAATATTAAGTATATCGATTCAATTCTCGCAAACAGACACCAATATCGAGTCCGGAGGACCAAACTTATGTTAGAGCCCCCGCAAAATTGGCAGGGTCTTTTGAATGAGTCTCCAAAAACTAAAACTAAAATAAAATAAACAAAAGGAAAATAAATAAATAAACTAAGGTTCCGAATATTGGCGTCTATCCTAGAAAACCGAAGCCATACACCAACAATACATAATATATTTACAATAAAGAAAAACAAACATTAACTATTTACAAACAATGAATTAAATAATAAGAATAGAATAGGAAGTGACCCAGATTTGGGGGAAGGAGTGATTGGTAGATACTCAAGTGACCCGTTGCTCAATGAAAGTGGAGAGAGAATGGTTAACTTCTGTGTTGACAATGGGCTTTACATTGGCAATTCCTTTTTTCCACAGAAAACAATACACCAGATTACTTTTAGGGCCAAAGAATGAAACCAGGAAAGCACCATAGACTACTTCACATACAACAAGCCTTTCTTTAGTGAGGTCATGGATGTAAAGGTTATTCGTGGATCAGAGGTCAACACTGACCACCGCCTACTAGTCTTAGACTCCAGAATTAGGATTCCAAGAGCCAGGGAGATTAACAAGTATGAAAGGATTGCCACAGAACAACTGAGAAGACAAGAAAAAAGAGAGGAATATGAAAAGGAGTTGGAGCGAGTTCAGAGGGAAGAGGATACAGGGGAGAATCCATTTGATCCTTGGTCAGTTAATGAAACATGGGGAAAATGTAAGGGGATTGTCTTGGATGTTGCAGGAAAAGTGCTTAGAATGAAAAAAGTTAACACTGCTTTTAAAAGAACTAGGTAGTAGAATGAAGAGGTGCAGGCCAAGGTCAAAGAAAAGAAACAAGCCTGGAAGAAATACATACAGACAAATAACCCTATTGATATGAACAATTACTAAGAAAAGACCAGAGAGGCAAAGCGAATGGTGAAATTAGCTATGGAAAAAAGCTCGATTGAATTTGGTGAAGAACTCCAAACTAGTTATGCTGAGGATAAAAGGAAGTTTAGAAGGCCAGTAAGAAGTATCAAGGATAGTAATGGACAGCTGGTTACTGAAGAGGTTAAAATATTGAAAGAATGGGCATACTTTTTCATTAAGAAATTTGGAAATGGAGGAGAAGTAGGGGATAATGATAATCTGATAGGAACGCCTGTCGAAGAGGATGATCTTATCTAAGATTGGGAGGTGGAATTGGCCATGGCGGAAGCCAGAAACAACAAGGCAGCAGGTGATGATGGAATAACGGCTGAAATGTTGAAATATGGTGGTTGCCAAGTACAAATGTGGTTGCTAAATATTTTCAATAAAGCATTCCAAAAGAAGGAAATTCCCACGGACTGGGAAAATAATGTCAAAATTCCTATCCACAAGAAAGGTTCCACGCAAGATTGTGAAAACTATCGGCCCATATGTTTGTCATCTGTATCCCTTAAGTTGTATTCCAGAATACTAGAGAGGAGGCTCAGAAGAATTGTAGAAAATGAACTTCAGGAAGAACAAGCAATCTTCAGACCTGGTCGACAAACCCAAGATAATATTTTCATAATTCGAAGTATAATCGAGAAGGTTATTGAAAGGGACAAAGGGATTCACCTAGCCTTCTTAGATCTCTCTGGGGCATTTGATAATGTACCACGAGTGGAACTCAAACGGGCGCTTGAGGACAAAGCAGTGCCTAGTAACTTAATACAGGCAATCCTTAGCATATAACAGAAAACATATGGGACTGTCAGGCTCAATGGAAATAAATCGGACAGATTCCAAATGGTATGAGGGGTAAAGCAAGGGGATAGCTTAAGCCCATTGCTTTTCATAAAATACATGGACAGGATAATATGGGAAGCTAAACAAAGGAGCCCCAAATTCAAAGTAGGAAACTGGAGAATGCATCCCATATACATCCAGAATTTGGTATTTGCCGATGACATTCTTTTAATTGCAGAGAGCAGAGTGGCCCTGCAGAAAGCGCTGGAAGTGTGGTAAGAAGCACTGAGTCGAAAAGGGATGACGATTAACCCCAACAAATCAAAGTATATGGTCGCGTCTAAAAGTGATTGCTTGGAACAAGGAACTGTGGCTTGTGGAGGTATGGACTTAAAACAGGTTAAAGTCTATCAATACCTAGGAGTTAAAATTAGTAATGATGGCAGGCTTGATTCTGAAATAAATCAGCGCATAAGGAAAGCGACCAACATCTACTACCAGCTTCGAAATGTTATAATTGGAAAAAGGGAAATAGAGATGAAAACCAAAATGGTAGTATACAAGCAAGTATTCATCCCTACGCTGACCTATGCAGCTGAAAGCTGGCCTCGCATCAAGAAGTTTGAAAGCCGAATACAAGCCACACAAATGAAATTCCTGAGGAAGGCCCTTGGCAAGACAAGGTTGGACCGAATCCGAAACCAAAGAATAAGAGAGAATACGGAGCAGGAACCGCTGATAGACTATATTCACAGAAAAGAATTAGAGTGGTTTGGTCATGTACTAAGAATGCCATTCAATAGGTTGCCAAAAAATGTATGGGAAGCAAGAGCGGTGGGAAAACGACCCAGAGGACGACCGAGAAGTAAATGGGAGGACCTCATATCGGATCTGGTGAGGGGGAAGGGACTCACTATGGGAGAGATTAGGAGGTTGACTGCGGATAGAGAGGTGTTTAGAGCATGGTTGCTGGCTGCCCCGACACCGTGAGGTATAAGGGTTAGATGAAGAAGAAGAAGAATTAAATAACAAATAGTTATTGAACCTTTTGAATCAAAACTAAAAATAACCTATTAATGAAAATTATGACAATTATTACTAAACAAAAAAAAAAAATTTTTAAAGAAAAAAACAAAACCAACTTCAAGATTAAAACTACTTACACGAACTCAACTAAAAAATAAAAAATAATATTTTAATTGCTTCAAAACAAAAACCGTTAAATGAAAATCAATGAAATTATCGATACTTATATACCTATTCACAATTTATGACCAGTTATCTTTAGAGTCGGTGCCAGCCAAGAAGAGCAGTTTAATCCTGCCTTTACAATAAACTTTCGAATGGCCCGAGACAGCGGTGTGGCGGTGATAAAACAGTGGGAGGATCTTTACAATTATCATTTCTTTTCAAATTCTGCTAGTTTTGGTTGGCACCGACTCCAAAAATAACTGATCATAAATTGTGAATAGGTATATAAGTATCGATAATTTCATTGATTTTCATTTCGTGTGAGTAGTTTTAATCTTGAAGTCGGTTTTGTTTTTTCTTTAAAAATTATTTTTATTTTTCACTTTTTAGTGGTGAATGTATTTTTGTTTATATAGTCAATTCTCCATCTTCAAGCTACCCTTAAAAATAGTTCGAGTTACTGAAGAAAAACTTATCGAGGTTATCATTCCACTTACCTTCATGTAATTGGGAAAATTGAACACAAAATAGGAGTTGAAATCATTACGTATATTTTTCATTAATGGGTATTTGTATGTTCTTTGTACATACATATAAAATCATTGATAAAGAAAATTAAATACCTGGTACCAGTTTATCATATAACTTTCAACTGAATTGAGCTTTTTTCTGAGGGTGCCTAAAAGTAGACACCGCCTTCCACCAGTGGCGATATTTCTTTATTCTTTAGGACGGAGATTTTAAGAAGAAGAAGAAGAAGAGAATGAACTTTATTCTGGGACTACTTGTCCCCTAAGAATAACATATGATTACAGTACATAGGACAATCATCTGGCTTTGATAATTAATTATAATAAATAATAACAATAGATAATAATAAAAATTGATAAAGAATTAAATTATATGTTACAAGATAACTGTGACATCTTGTAAAATGATACATCTTATGTATACTATTATAATGTATATTACATAAATGTTCACGTTTTACATTAGCTCGGAAGATTGAAGATCCAGGAGGTAAAGGAATAAATGATGTTTAAAGGAAGTAAGAGTGGATATTTTTCGAATTGTGATGGGCAATGAATTCCATAACGAGGAAGCACGGATAATAAAGGATTTCTCGAAGGATGCAGTTCGATGCGCCGGAGTGTATAGGTTGATGGGTTGGGTTCTAGTATTTAAGAGGTGAATGGAGGAGCGCAGAGTAAGGAGGTCATAGATATAGGTGGGTTTTTTGGTTTTCAAGGTTTGAAATATGAGAGCACCCAGGAAGTATTGACGTCGAAAACCGGGGTACAGCCACCCAATTTCAGAATACCTGTGAGATATGTGAGAACGTCTGGAGATCCCGAAAATAAATCTAATAAAACAGTTCATTACTCTTTTACATCTCATCTCGAGCTCATCAGACAGTCCTCCATATACTACGCATCCATAGTCAAAGTTAGGAAAAATAAGTGATGATACTAAAAGTTTTCGAGTACTTAATGGTAATGAATCACGGTAATGTGAAAGTTGCTTAAGAATAAAAATAGATTTTCTCGTGATTTGAGAGATATGGCTATTCCATGCAAGATGTTTATCGAAAGTTATTCCCAGATTTTTAATGGAATTTTGGAAATGAATTGGACGGTTTTTTAAGAAAAGCAGTGGATAGTAGGGAAGAGCTTTTAGGTGAGGTTTTGACCCAATGAGAATAGCCTTTGTTTTTTTCTGGATTTAGACTTAATTTATTCTCCACTGCCCAAAGGTTAATGCTATCTATGTCTTTCTGTAGCTTACAAGTCGCCTCTAGCATATTTGAAGGATGAAAGGATAAATATATATGCAAGTCGTCAGCATAAAGATGATATTGGGAGTAGTGGATGCGATTCGGCAAGTCATTAATATAAATAGAAAATAGGGTAGGTGAAAGAGAAGATCCCTGGGGTACTCCTCGCGAGAGTGGTAGTGAAGATGAGTGAGGTTTTCCAGGTATAATCACAGTTTGGGAACGGTTGGATAAAAAAGAATGAAGCCAGCTTAACGCACTATTAGATATTGAGAGGTTATGGAGTTTGGAGAGGAGGATTGTATGGTCAACAGAATCAAAAGCTTTTGAAAAATCAAAAAGGATCAGGATCGTAATATTCTGTTGGTCTAAGGAGTAGTAAAGGTCTTGAGTAATTTTTACCAAAGCAGACTGCGTGGAGTATCCGGATCGGAATCCTGATTGGAAAGGATTAAGGAGAGTTTTATAGTCAAGAAAGGAGGTGAGTTGGGTATGTGCTAATCTTTCTAATGGTTTAGATAAATTTGATAGGATTGATATAGGTCGAAAGTGGGAAACTGAGGAAGGAGAAGGAACTTTATTTAATGGACGGACAAGGACTTTTTTCCAAGCTGTAGGGAAAATAGAGTTTTGTAAGGAGAAATTATATATGTGGAGCAGGGCAGGTAAGATAACAGGAAGGCAGAGTTTGATTATTTTTAAAGGTATTTGATCCAAACCATGGTCATTGGTACGAGATTTAAAAACTGAATCAATTAGGTCATTAGGAGAAATATTAAGAAAATAAAAGTTATTAGAATTAAAAGGGGTTTGAGGAATAGAATAGGATAAGGTGTTTACAGGGAGTTCATTAGGGTGGGGGTCAGCAAAGTAGGAATTAAGTTCATCTGGAGTGAATGGATAATTGTTATCAGATGTGGAACTGGGTACTGCAAATTTTCTCAAAATTTTCCATTTAGATTTAGGGTCAGGCGCTTGGGATAGGATATTTTGAAAATACTGTGCTTTAGCACGGCGTAAAGAGGTCTGGGTGAGGTTTCTAAGAAGCTTAAACGATGAATAATCATCTGAATGTCTAGTACGCCTAAAACGTCTCCTGGCAGCATCTCTTCGCTTCATCAGATTTCTAATGTCAGGGTTAATCCATGGAGCTGGTAGTCGTCGGATAATTGAGGTTTTGAGAGGGGCAAGATGATTAAGGACAGTATAAAGATTCGATGTTAGGCATTCCACCATTTCGTCAATTGAGGGGGAAGAATATATGGATTCCAAGGAATGGGATAGTGCGTCAAGTAAGGATTCTATTCTATCTGGGGTTATATGGTCAAGATTTCTCCAAGATATTTTCTTAGGAATAAGGATAGGAACAGATATGTCATAGGAGATTTGGATGAGATCGTGGCATGAGAGGAAAGGTACTGGATTTTGAGAGAAGGATAATAGGTTTTTCTGAGAATCTACAATCATAAGGTCAATTAACGTATCTGTGAACTGGGTGTGATGGGTGGGTTGGAAAGGTACTGCAAAAAGATGTAGAGAATACACCAAGTCCATAAGATACATTTTATCAGAAGAATCTGAGAGGAGGTTAGTATTAAAGTCACCAGCAATGATGACATTATTATACAGAGGTACATAAGTAAAAAGAGATGATTCGAATGATGGGTCGAATTTGACCTGAGGAGGGCGGTAAACTATAAGGTAAAGGAGGGAAAATGATTCCGAAGAGATTTCAGTGAACATGTATTCAAGGTGTGGAATATCAAGAGAACTGGATTTTAGAAGAATTTTTGCTCTTAGGTTATTGTGAACATATAAACAAACACCTCCACCAGTTCGGTCCGTCCGATCATGGCGAATAAGGGTGTAATCAGGAATAGATATGGAAGAGGTGGGAATATACGGTTTCAACCAAGTCTCAGAAACTGCAATGATATGATAGGTGTTATGGATAAAGTAGTCATGAAATTCATCGAAGTGCGCTGGGAGGGATTGGGAGTTAACGTGACAGGTCAGTAGTATATTAGACATAGGAAAGAGAGAGGACAAGGTTACTTTGAGAGATAATGGAAATTTTTAATTGGAACTTATGGGAACAATAATTATCACAGAACCAATAGGGTAGTAAGAACAACGGGAAAACATAAATGCATCTATCATTAAGAAATTTGAAACACAGAGACAAGAAAAAGAAAAATAAGAATATTACATTGTATAGAGATTTAGATATGTAATAATTAACGAAAAAATTATGGTTTGTCAAATCATTACTAAAACGTAGACAAAAATTTACATAAACTGGAAATATGTGGTAAATGTCAAATATAATAAGCTGAAAGACTAATACCAATACAAAAGCCGAAAAAAAATGAAGATCAGAGAGAATGCTGTATCCGCGAGAAAAACTGGATGGTACTTGCAATCCTGTTAGTCATCCGAAAACATCAAGGTCTTGAGCCTGGTCAATGAAGATCACCGGATGGCCGTCATCTTTCCGGCAGCGCACTCTACCAGCCGCAAACCAAACATATTTAACTTTTCCGGTGGACCTCTTCCGCCGTGCAAGCCAGTATAGGTGCCTGTTCGCTGGTGTCATCTCTTCGGCGAGATATATCCGGTGGGAATCATTTTCCTGCCAACCTATATCTCTGGTTGAGAAGTCTCGCTTAATTTTTCTTTTTTGCACCAGATCATCCCTCACTGACTGCCTCACGAAGCGCGCGATGATGGGCGGTGGTCGCGGGTCATCTTTTCTCGACCTTCGGCGTTCGACCATATCTATGTCCTCAATGTTTAACTTAAGACCAAGGCCAGCTCCCACGCTTGTAACCAGGCCAGCGGGGGTCTCCCCCGAGCGTACCGGTATACCGCGTATCTCGACCGATCTGCATAACAACCCTTGTTCTGCCTTATTCACCCTAATTTCCAGCTCGGTGACTCTTGTTTTTAGTGCTTTGTTTTCCAGCACCACTTCCTCCAGATGCCTGGATTGGCCTTCTAAATGTTTTTCAATTTTTGAGAGCCGATCACTCAGCTCGAAACTTATCTCGGCGTACTTTTCTAATGTGCCTTTCAGATCTTTGGTGGTTTCTTCAATTTTTTTTATTGCGGACAATAATTGAGATGCCGTCGGTTCGGTGTTTTGATCCGGAATCGATTTTAATGAATTTTGGTTTTTTTCTTCAACTGTTGCTGTTTTTTTTGTTTTGTCACATTTTTCGCACAACCATATTTTTTTTTCTGTTCTTATGGCCTCAATTTCTTTTTCTTGAAGATTACTGCATTTTTCATGAAATAACATCTTACATTTTTGACAGTTTAATATCTTTTTTTCTTCTCGTGCGATCGACTTTTCACAAATTGAACATACAGCCATTTTAAAAATATTCAACTTAGCGCGAGTCAATAAATAGATAAATAAATAGATATATAACCTTGCTTAGTAGAGCAGCAGGAATCAGCGGTAATACAGTGGGGATTAGGCACTCTTGCTTCACCAACTCGTCAACAGTTATCGTAATTATTATAGAAAAATAAAAACGAAACTTATATTTGTAATTTACTAGTTTAATTAATAATAAAACTTTGAGTAAACAAAATAACGAAAACAATAACAGAATACTAAGAGAATAGAGAGAGAAAATAAAAATGTTAGATTTACAGAAGCAGTTAACGGAGATGTTTATCGGGCAGCGACTCAAGCCAGACTGATTTAGTTAGTTTGGAGATTTTAAATAATCATAATCATAAATATGTTTAAAATGTAAGGTTATATAACAGTGATTTTTATTAACTGGTTTTTTGATTTTTCTTAAAAAGTGCTGCGTTGATTTCAAAATATTTTTTATGGGACTACCTCTGAAGTATGCCCTACCGGTTTAAAAAATAATCATCAAAATTGATTCAGAATTGACGGAGGTTCTCAACTCATCTGTATTTGTTTTTTTGTATGTTCCGCGATTACTCTGTCAATTCTGAATCAATTTTGATGATTCTTTTTTATATCCGTAGGGTATACTTCAGAGGTTGTCCCATAAAAAATATTTAGAAATCAATGCAGCACTTTTTATGAAAAATCAAAAAAACCGTTGATAAGTGATTTTTTTAAAGTGTTTTTTTTTATTTTTCTTAAAAAATGCTGCGTTGATTTTAAAATAATTTTAATAGGACCACCTCTAAAGTATGCCCTACCGTTATAAAAAAGGATCATCAAAATCTATTCAGAATTGACGGAGTAATCGCGTAACATACACACAAAAAAAAAAAAAAAATACAGACGAGTTGAGAACCTCCTCTTTTTTTGAAGTCGGTTGACAAAACATAAATGAATAAAATATAGAGATATGCTCAGCTGAGGGAGCGGGACGACTGTGACTGGTCCAGCGAGATGGTGATGATGTAGATGATCTCTGTGTCTGAAGAACTTTCATAAGATGTCTAAGATGTGAACGCTGAACATCTTCGAAAGCGGTCGAAGAATTAGTGGGCCAACGTCTGCATTTAACTATCAACGATGAAAACAGCAATGACGCCAACTAATCGCCATCTTGTACTACACTTCAAAACAACTAATTAGCGAGTTGGGCCAACAATCGTGTGGCCGTTGCTAGGCAACGGCAGCCAAAGTCTACAGCGACCTCCTAAATCGCTCACCTCACCAATAATATATTGTTTCTAACTCAAAACGGAAAATTAATGCAACCACTATAATTAAAAATACAGATTAATTTAATGGCGTTAACAGTGACATTTGACCTTGAATATCTAATAAAGATAACGTGCTGAGATCGGTTACTTTTTACCACTTATTTAGAAGACCAAAACAAAGATATATGCAAAAATTTAATTTAGCTTTATTTTTATTTTTACTTTTATTCAATTAATTTTCATTTTATTTTATTATTATTATTTTGTCTTATGTGTAAATATTTTTTTTTTATATTCATATATTTCACTTGTATGTTTATTCTATATTGCATATTGTTTATATATATCAGCATAGCTCTTTTTTGTTCTATTTAATTTTTTTTTTTTTTTTTTTATTTATTTATTTTTTTTTTCATGTTATATTTTTATTTTTTTTTCTTTCTTCTCTCATTGTACATATTGTATGAATGTAATCATGAAGTCATCAATATTACATATTGCCCTCATTTGTGGCAGATTGTAATAATTCCTCAATAAATGATTGATTTAAAAAAAAAGAAAAAAAAAAAAGTTATTTCAAAGAATTTCCAATGCGCGAAAAATCGCGACTTAGCGAGCACCTGCAACCCTAGAGGAAGCAACATACCAAATTTCATTCCAATCCGTTAAGTGGTTTCTGAGATTTTGGGATGGATGAGCGATTGGTATTTGACAAATATATCATAAACGAGTATAGTGTTTTAAATATTGATATTTTGCTATTTCCGTTTCTTAACGTGAGAATGTCCATCAAAAAATAACATTACTTTTAAAACTGATTTAGTATTTTGTATCTTGGTATGTGTAGGTATTTATGGTGGAAGGAGGATTAAGGAACACAATTATTTCAAATGTTTCAGATTTAATAGTAGCTTATTATGAATTAAACAATAGGCAGTAGGTACATATACTTAGATATCAATATTATAAGGTCAGTATTTTAATTCCCTCATCTCTTCATCAGTGGTTAAAGAAAAAGCAATTATCCCAAATGTTTTTCACTTAATTTATTCCTTGTGAGTAATGATTCGCCTCGCTCTAGAAAGTAATGCCACTGTTGGCACTGAAGTGGAAACAGTAGCAACATATTTCCTAGCCAACCTAGTTAAAAGTAAAAAAGTAGCATTAAAAACGTTCTCTTATTAACTACTTTTGTTAGCTCTTGTTGTTTTTTTATACTGAGTTGTATGGTATACCGATATATCGGAAGAAAAATATCAATATATACATGCTCCTCCCGAATCTTAAAACAAACAAATTAAAAGGACAGAAGACACGGTTAATCGAAACGTTGGTTAATTAATAATTGATTTATCGAGCTTAGAGATTTTACAGGATATACGCTTTGAAAATTGACCGATATGAGGCGAGCGCCATTTTACATGAGAGTTTACAAAGGTACGGTGTTATATAGAGCATGGAATTGATGATAAAATTTGCTTTTATTCGATTGAATAATTAAAAACAGAAGATTTAACCCTCGAGTGGTCGCGTTGATGACAATAGCCATCCAGTGCTGTAAGAATCGGTACTGCTCATTTGTTTTGGATGCTATGAGTCTGAGGCGCTAGGAGTCTGCGAGGGAAAGGATAGGGATGAGCCTCATATCCTCTGTTAGTCAGTTCTTAAACGTAGTGAGGTGTAATTCTCCTTTGTTTTCTTTGGATGACAGTCGTCCTCCACGCGACCTTCCATGTAAGTACTTTTATTAGTTTTTATATCTCAATATTTGTAAAATTCATACATTCAGAGTCTTTTTAAATTAGTTTATATATTCTTTAGTATTAATTTTGAAATATTGAGCTATTTAAATAAATTATTTCATTTATCATCCACGTGACCTTCCCCGTAATTATCATTTTCGACAGCTATTTCAATAGTTGAGAATTGATTAGTGAAAAAAATACAGACGAGTTGAGAACCTCCTCTTTTTTGAAGTCGGTTGAAAAGAGAAAACCACCGTCACCTTTTATAATTACACAAAAGTTGGAGTAGGTATAGCGGACCAGCTTTGTATCAACTATTCGGTGGCAAAAACACAATAAGATGGCCTACTGTTAAATTTTTCAATTTATTGAATTTGGCAAGAATAAATGCATTGGCTGCATACTCAGCAAATAATAACTTCGAAAAAAAGTAAAAGAGATGAATTTATAGATACATTTTCTTGGGGTTTAATAAGATCTCAAATTCAAAGACGTATCCAAATCCCTCAAGTGCCAGAAGAAATAAGAAAAAGAAGAGCAATGTTACTCAAAGTAGAACTACCAAAATTGTGAGCTGACGAAAACCGACCAATTGGTTCGAGGGGAAGGTGTCACATCTATGGTCGTATAAGAAATGAAACAACAAGGAGATCCTGCACTAAATGCTGTAAGTGGGTATGCCTTGATCATTGTTCAGATGTTTGTGATGAATGCCTTGAGTGACTTTTTTGTTTGTTCATTTATTAGTTTTACAATATTATAATGTATTCCTATTAAATATGAATTAATATTATATTATTGTCATTTTTTACCTGTTTTTATTGCATTTGTGTTTCCTATACTTAATTAATTTAAAAAAAAAGTTTAAATGGTATAATTAATTTTTTATCCTATATAATGTAATTACAAAAAATTAAGTGAATAAAAAACAGGTTGCCTTGTTCAGAAAGTGGATAACTTCATGGATGACTGTCGTCATCCACGCGACCTTTCTTGTAATCAACTCATACGCGACCAACGGAGGGTTAAACATGTGGTGCGACCCGTAGTTATCAGTGAATTTTGAAAATCGACCAATATGTGGTTAGCACTATTCCGCAATAAAGTTTACAATGGTAAAACATCTGAACTCATGTGTACCAAAATTTAACTACACCTTCTTTAATGTCCTAATAAGGTTTAGCAATAATAAATTTACAATAACAAAAATTTAAATGTACATTGTTAAGTGGAAGAAACTAGGTTTGCCACACTGTCATATACTTTTATGTTTAGAAACTGTTCGCGCCAATCGGCGCTCTTGTGAAAGAGGAAGAAGAGATATTGTACATTGCCGCCAACTATCGCAATTTCTTGGGTCAACTGGCCCTTTAGTTATCCAATAACTACCCAGAGGGCAGTTGATCACCTCCCGCTACATTTAATAATGGCCTTATCTAGCACTAATCCCTACAGGAATACTCCTCACTCTATCGCTGTCTTCTGAACCAGTACGAGCGAATTACCTTTTGTCCAAGGCCCTATGGTCTTCCTGTCTATTTATGCCCAAGGCTAAGATTAGCCTTCCAAAATTTTGTTTTCAAAGAGTTTCTTATGATATTTAATAAAGACATAGTATCCCCTGAAAATGAGTGGTGATTTGAGAGGAAGATATCCTGATCGAGTATATCAGCCGACAGGAATCATTCATCCGCAGGCGGTTATCTTGGGGGGCTCAGAGAAGTCGCGGAGGTACATCTGCTGCTGCACCAAGGTGAGTGATTTTCTCTTTAATATTTGGTTTGGTTATCTTCTGAATAAGGTTTCCCCAAAATTGCGAACACTCGTTTTTATAACTTTACATACAGTCCATTACCTAACAGCTGATGCGATTTCTGAGGAGTCGCATCAGAAAATATCACGATCAATGATCGAACCGAAACTAAAATCCAACCCAGATTAAATCAATGAAATTATTTCTGCCAAATAAATATTATTACAAAATCAAAATATCGATCCTTCGCTTTTCGATATCGTGTGTAAAAATATGAATCTGGGCCTTTAATAGTAAGCACAGATAATGAAGTCCACTATCCGCAAGTTTTTTTATTGTTTCTATCATTCTGAATACTGACTCAAAGATTAAAATTAAAAATTGGATATATAATTTTGTATTTACGTAATGGACAAACACCTAATCAGTGAAAATTTAACCAGGCTACAAACTACAGCTATACGTGAAAATATCATCGAAGAAATCGTGCCCAATTGGGAACTTTAATACAAGATTTTTATCGACACACATATAACTTCAATTATAAATCCATTACTTAGTGAGCCGAGAAGGAGAATACAAGTATATTATATTATGTATAATATATAGAAAAGGTAATTCAAGAGTTTTTAAAACTATTAATTGATTCTTATATCATGTTGTTTAACAATTTAAATTTACATATTAGAGGCTGAATATATTTACCAATCTCAGCTGTACATAATAAGCAGCCTTAGTTGAGGATAAGCGGTCTTGCGGTTGTATAAACCGTAAGGAAGTGGTTTTCTCACTGTAACCGCCAAGTCCCTGGTTCTAGGGGTGTTTATTTAATTAGTGATGAAATAATTCCACGGCCTGCAATATCCACTTCCTCATCAGTCCAAGGAGATACTTACTGGCTGGTGTGACAGGTGTGCCATGCTTTTTTGTTCATCTTTATCTTTGTCTTCGGGACGACGGAATCGGTTCACAAGATGTTTTTAGGAAGCGCAGTCGATATCAGATACAGTCAATTATTTATTTATTTTTATTAATATCTATATATATAAATACGTTTCCTAAGTTTTGAGGGTGCTGAAATGGAATTCTAGGACTAAAAAAATTTTTCCATCACATTTTATAGTGTAAAAGCTAAATTTGTTCAAGTGAAGTGCATTCAATATATTTTTTTCACAATCGGATTCAAATTCAGCATTCAAAAGAACCCTTAAATACAAAATTCCGTCCAAATAGAAAATTAAAATTCGTAAGCTTCAAAATTTACCTGACCTAATTGTAGGCAAATTTTGTTTAAATTGACAAAAACTTGAATTACGCATAGACGGTTAAACGTATCAACTTTATTTTTTTTACACGAAATATAGGGTGGTAATATAGGGTGGTAATATATGGTGGTAATATAAGGTGGTAATACGCTTGAAATGTTTTAGGTTTCATCATCCTATCTGGTTTCAAACTCAAGTTCATCAAAATGTTTTTCGGATTTTCCAATTTTTTTAATAGGTTTCTGTATATCGAATTTTGCATTTATATACATAAAAAGAAATCTGAGGCTCTTCTCTTTCCAGTGATACCAACCAGTTAATTGTGTGACAAAGTAATGACGATTTAAAGGTATGTAACCAATAATCGATTTAAAAATTTCATTTTCCTCGTAAAGGGTGAAAAAAATGATATTTTTTGATTTTGTTGAATAAGCGTTTTTCAATGTTTTTGAGGGTACTGAATTAGAAGTCAATTTTCGTGTGAAAAAAATCTATAGAGGTAGTTTGCTTGTAAATCTAATAATTTTTTTTAGAATTTAATTAATCTAAAGCAAAATCTATGAAGCAGCTGTATTTTTCCTTAAATTCGCAATAAAAACTAAAAATCTTGGTGCAAGTCAAAAATCTTGGCAAAAATTGCCAACAAGATCCGTGAGAGACTAAGTGTGTCCTTCCCTTGTCAGTGCAATAGGAGAATCAATTTTACTGGATTCGAACTCAGGACTAGGGATGGTTATTGGCACATATCGAAATATCGAAATTTTTCTTCCGTTATTACGATATCAATACGCATCTTAAGATATATTGTTGTGTTTTCCTAACAACATACAACTATGTATATTTGAAAAACAAGTTACAAACCCTTATAAAATCGGTTTAACTAAGGGATAGTTTTTGATGCTTAATGTTTTTAAAGCAATTTTTCCATTTTAAGTAGGTAGGCTTGGAAATAGGTTGCTACTATTCCACTTCAGTGCCAAAAGAGCGATTATTTTCTAGAACACGGCAAACCATCTCACCTTAATGAAATTAAGTGGAAATATTTTTCTTAATTATATTTTTCCTGCAATCACTGATGACGATATATGGGGCTTAAATTGTTGACATTATACTATTAATATCCAAGTATATGTACCTACTGCTTGCTGTTTAACAGATTATAAAATACTTTTAAATATTGAACATTTAAATGTACTGTGTTCCTATTAATGTTGTAAAACAATTCCAGAGGACTGCCTTTGAAGGGATATTTATTTTCAGGAAGCACGTTTACCCCCCTACTATTCCTGGCGACAATAGTAACAATATTGAAAAATAATAAACTTTCTTAAAAAATATAAATTATTCTAGAATTAAACTAGAAATTAGATATGTAAATTAGACTTGAAAGGAAGAAATATAGATTGAAAAAAGACACTGAAAACTCTGGATGTTGAGTGTCCCTTAAGAAACATAATCCAGCCTGTTGTAAAATAAACTGAGCTAACGAGATTAAACCAAACACTGCTCAACCTCTATTTGTTAGTAAAGTTTAATTTCCATTTAATTCCATTTCAAATGTCTGAAAAGAAGATGACTTTTGAACCTTTTGATGTATAACTTTTATTATTAGGCTACTTTATGCTCAGGTGCTTTTTAACCCATTTACATCTTGATACAATCATTATCTCTCATGTTTAGTGGATATCGTTCTTTTTTTTGTCTTTTTTTGTTATTCAGTTGTGAATTTCAACAAACCGATAGTAATAAATAAATTAGAATTTTTTCACTTCTAATGGAATGATTTTATTAGAGAACTAGTTTGGAATACTAAATATTCATCTTCAGTTCTAAAACATACAAAATTTTCAAAACACTAGCACGGATTATATAATACGTTTTAAAAAATGTGAGACAAGAAATCAAATATTAGTATTCACCTGAGGGGATATAACAGATATCTGAAATATATCCTTCGTGGAAAGGAAATGGGAGCAGGTGGGTAAAATGTTTGGGGTTTACTATTGGATTTCCCCTATGACTCATTGGATTTTTCCGTTCCTATTAGAAACAAATTTAAAATGGGGATATTGGAAATGTTTATCTGACCATTTAATCAAAAATCTGGTTCGGTATTTAACGATTTTACTATTTTTTGGAAAGGGTCTATTTTGTCTTTAGGTGAAGTGAAATATGATGATAACGGTTTGTCTATTTTAAATGAAGGGAATAAACCTAATTTACTTTTTTGACATGAATACGTCTTTAAATTTGCTACCATATGGGGGCAATCCAAAAAACCTAATGATAACAAAATCGGGGGATACAGTTTGGCATTGCAGTTTCGAATCTATCCTCTACATCCAAAATTAAATTATACCACTAGATATCTAAAGGATCAAAGAATTCATTACAATAAGCGAGAACATTGAGGCATCACAGGCAGTGGAGGGAGAAGCGCCGCAATTTTGAGGATTTTGATGCGTATCGAGATTTCCAATTAGTATAACTTTTGACTCGAAAAAGCTACGATGTTCGTTTTTAAGTTTTAATTGGCAGCTGATATCAAAATCTATCGATTGTAGATAAAACATTAGTTTAGAGTAATAACAGTAAATATAATAAGGTGTAAAAAATATATAAAGCCGGCCTATACGCTTCGAAAAGCCAAAACCAAATACAGAGATCGGATACGGTTTTAAAGGGCTTCTTAAGAACAATCGAATGGTAATAATAAAACACCTTATTACTTATTATACTTATTACCACCATTAATGGACAAAGCTTGGTCGCGCACTCAGAAGACACCTTAGCCGATTCAGTCATCAACCGATCTGATTATTTGGCAATCAGCGATGCTTGGATGGAAAATTCCATGCCAGTCAATGTGCCTAGCTTTGATTTGAGATCTACAATATGATACCGCTAAGAACACACAAATTGCAACTACGTTTTATCATCATCACCATGTGGCAAAGCCGGTGGAGTCGCCGTATATTGCAATCTCAATAGCTTCACTGATTGTAATACACTTAAAATTGACATTTCGAAAATTTATTTGGAAATAAAAGATGCAAAACCTGGTGATGACTGTTTAGTAAACGTAAAGGTCAATGGCATCTTCAAATTCGTACTCGGGTGTGTGTATATCTACTCGGGCAAAGCGTTAGCAGAAATTAAACTCTTTATGTTATGACCGTTGTTAAAATATTCCAAAAACATCGCTAAAATTATACCCGATTACGAGGCTGATCTTACTACACCAGTTATGATAGTTGGAGACTTCAATGTTGATGTCTTACAAAACCACTCATTCCCCGACTTCATGCTTAGCGAGTCCAATTTGCCTTATATTGAAATTTCTCCAACAACGTTAATAGGTAAACGTTACCTATATCAATCTGTATTGATTTAACGTTTACCAGAAGTCTCAATGTATCTTGCATGCCATTTGTGTCGTGCATTTCGTATCAAAGACCTATAATTAATAAAGTTATATTGTAACAAAAAAATTATTTGTTTCCTTGCTTTATCCTAAATACATAAATAAAAATATTTCATTTAAAACATGTAACCCGTTACATAAACGTACTAACGTACAATACACGGCCGTGCCTATGACACAGCCACACCCATTTTATTTTAATTTCTTTCAGACTTTGGTAATATCCACCAAATATAGTTTACCTAACACATAAACTTGCAGCCTTTAATAAGATGATTTACCCCCTTTTAAACATACCATTAAATTATCAAAATTATAATAAAGAAATCCTAATCATATACACTATAGCCAGCAATAATGGGTACAGTAAAATCACGATCGACAATATGTTAAAAAAACAAATCCATAAAAAAAAAACATATATGAATAATACATACATGACACCTCCAGAGGATAAAGGTACTCCGAAGAAATATATTTTGTTACCATATTACGGCCCAATATCCACCAAAGCCGATCCATAATGATACCTCTTATATCACTCCTTACTCACTAGTAATGCATTCATTATCCCACATTATCATCCCTTCCCAAAGAAATCCCTAAATGAAACCTTCCCTATCCATTCTCCTCTGGAATGCGAATGGTATTCGGAATCATACTGACGAGTTGACAGCACTACTACACGACAGTAACATTGATATAGCCCTGATTACAGAAACTCGACTAACTAGTAACAGAACATTCAAAATAGCTTAATACGAGACCTATCGGACGGATCACCCGGACGGAACAGCTCATGGTGGCACTGCCGTCATCATCCATCTTCCACCCTCCCATTATTTACTACCTTTACCGAAACTTGACTTCCAACAAACAACTGTAGTTGTTATCAAAACCTTTCCTTTCCCTCTTACAATAGCTGCAGCTTATTGTCCTGGAAAAACAGTCTTCATCAACCAATTCTGTTCCTTCTTTGATTCACTTGGAAACCAATTCCTTCTAGGCGCAAACCTAAATGCCAAACACCAACAGTGGAGTGCCATAATCACCAACTCCCATGGCCGAACTCTACTGTCGGCACTAAATTCCAGCAACTGCCACTACATTTCTCCCAGCACTCCTACCTACTGGCCAACAGATCTCACTCGTCATCCTGACATCCTTGATTTTTTTATTCACACAGGTCTAGGCACTATTAATCATTTCATTAAACGCCTAGACAACCTCTCCTCTGATCACTGTCCTCTAATCCTAATCCTATCCTTAGCACCGATACCCAAACTTCCTCCTTCATCTGTTATAGTTTAATATACTATATAGTAGTATATAGTCTCAATATACTGTAACGTCTTCCGTTAAAAAACTAACTGATTCAATTGACCTCTGAGTAAGCCGCCAACTCCTTTACTAATTTAATTCAACAAGTAGCTTGGAATGCATCTTCTCCTCAAACTTCCTAAATAAACCGTATAAAAAATCCCTTACCAGAAGAACTAATAGACCTTAATAGATCCAAACCAAACGTTATTCTAGATCTATCCTGACGATCGGAGAACATATAACAAATTAGTTAAAAAGAAATTGGCTTCCTTTAGTTCCCAATCTTACAACTCCTATCTCTCCTCTCTACCTCTGGCAACTCCCTCCGCAATTTTACCAAAATAATCCTTAAATATCACCACATTTCCCATCCTTTTCGAAGTGAAGATGGTTCATGGGCTGCCTCAGATGAGAACAGTGCAGAAGAATTTGCAAAGCACCTTTCCAGTACCATTATTCCCCATTCAGGACAAATCCCCTCATACACTAATGAACTTCATCAATTTCTTACTTCACCAATTCCTCTCTCCTTAGCTCCTAAAACTGTTAACATCTCTGAGGTCACCTTTTAAAAAAGTTAAACTCCACAAATAACCTCGATATGACCTGCTAACCACCCAGATCCTCCGACAACTGCCTCAAAAAGCGATCACATTCCTTACTTACGAGTACAATTGTATCCTTGTATCATTTACAGTCGTATACTTCGCACGACCGACTTTCCTCTTATATAGAAACACTCCATCATCATTCATTTCCTAAAACCAGGCAAACCTCCCAACAAAACATCATATACATCTATAAGCCTCCTTCCCATCCTTTCAAAAATCTTTGAAAAAATCCTTCTACAACGTATCCTACTTATACTCTGATTCCAAAGCATTCCTTAACACCAATTTGGTTTCCGGACTGGTCACTCCAGTGTTCAACAAGGCCTTTGTGTTGTTGACCATTTATCTATCCTTTGCCCTAGAAAAAAATCAGTATTGCACTGGTGCATATCTGGATGTAGAGCAAGCTTTGGACCAGGTGTGGCACCAGGGATTGCACTTCAAGCTCAAGAACCATTTACCCCTGTACCTAGTCTTACGATCCTATCTCTCAAATCGTTCCTTTCGAGTAATTATCCAATTGTCATCCTTTTGATGCCGGTGTGCCACTAGGTAGTGTCCTAGGTCCTTTCCTCTAAAATATCTTCACTGCCGCTATACCTACCAATCCTAATTCCTTTTTAGCTACATTTGCAGATATTGCCATCCTATCATCCCATTCAGATCCTAAACTTGCTTCCCTCAATCTCCAACGACATCATCTACAGATTGAAGATTGGTGCAATCAGTGGAGAATAAAAGTTATTGAATCCAGATGCTGTCATATAACTTTTACCCTTCGCCGCAAATCCTGTCCACCCATCCGTTTCAATAATATTCCTATACCTATATCCGACAAAGTACGCTACCTTTGCTTTCATCTTGACAAAAGACTAACTTGGAACCCTCACACTAGACCCAAAAGACAAGAACTCAATAGGAGATTCAGCCAACTTTAGACTACTAGGCAGGAATTTTCATCTTTCAGTCGACAACAAACTTCTAATATACAAAGCAATCTTAAAACTTATTTGGACCTACGGACTTGAACTGTGCTGGACAGCAAAACAATCCAATATCAAACGCAATCAAACTTTCCAATCCAAAGTCCTCCAAACAATTGTCAATTCACCTTATTATGTTACAAACAAAACCCTACACGATGACCTAAAAATACCTTTTGTCCTAGATCTCATTCCTTCAAAATTCTCGAAAATTTCATCAAAATCTATCCCATCATCCCAATCCTCTAGCCCAATCCCTATCCTGTCTTAACCATCCCTATAACCCTCCCAGAAGGTTGAAACGGCAATGGCCCCGAGACCTTTTGTAATATAATGTTATGCTGGAGTCCTGGTACTGACCAGCTTCTCTACTCATGTCCAGAGCATATGTGGCTATAGCGCTCCCACTCAGCCTCCACTGGATATAATCAGTGATGCAGATGATAGAGCAGCGCTGGGATCTCTACGGGTCCGGCCTTGACTCCCAATAAGAGGGGGAATAGGCTCGATTCGGGGTTCCCCAGGCTGAGTGTGTCTGTTTTGCACATATACTAAGAATGTATCTTATTCTCTTTATTTATTAATTTTTTTTATTATTATTATTTTTTTAATATATAATATTTTTGTTATTTGATTTTATTCTTGATGATTAAATTATTAGTTTTATTTTTATAATTATTACTTGTTTTTATTTTTATCTTTTATTAACATTAATTTTGTGTGTATGAGTACTTGTATATATTGTATGAATGAATACATCTTTAGCACTGTTACCTATTGCCCTTAATGAAGGCAGATTATACATCTAGAGTCTGGCTCTAGCGTCTGTAGTGTCCACATCGTTACGTAAACAATCTTGAATTAGTGTTGCTAATAGTGCTCAGTTGTTAGTGAAACTAGTCAATATTTATATTTAAATAACCACTGTTTTCGCTGTGAAGTGTAAAGGAGTGAGTAATTAAAATTATATTAACATTGTATAATTTAGAACTGGTAACAAGCGTCCTGTTAGAGGTAATCCCTTATCAGCTAATAGGATTAACAACGAGAATTCCGTTATTTCCGTATACGCTCTGAATATATTTACATTTATTTAATTTTTAATTTTAATTTCTCTAAAATGGCTGTTTGTCCAGTTTGCACGATCATGATAAGCCGTGATGACAAAAATACCATTATTTGCTAGTCGTGTAACGAAATTTTTTACATTAAATGTTCCAACATCAGTGCTGACAAAATAAAAAAATTAAATGCGTCGAAAAAAATTTGGCACTGTCAAAAATTCGAAAAAGGTAAAAAAAAGTGTTCCGGCAGGTGACAGGCCTACCAACCCCACATCAACTGATCAAGACTCTACGAACACGATTTTAGGCGCCCTCGTTAATCTAAAACTAGACATCGAAGGGATAAAATCTACTTTCATTGCTGAGGTAAAAGATGAAATGAAAGAAGTAAAATCATCCCTCGATAAACAGGGCCAAATTAGTTTCGAAAACATGGAACGTTTATCGAAAATTGAAACCTCTTTGGAGTCTCAAACAAAATTCTTTGAAGACCTGTTAAGAGAAAATACTCTTCTCAAGGAAAGAGTGTCTGAGCTTGAGGCCCGGCTAAATAAGGTAGAGCAAGGACAACTTTGTAGATCGGCTGAGATCCGGGGGATCCCGGTTCGCCCAGGAGAAACCACGGCAGCTCTATTTACGAACATAGGTGCTGGCCTGGGTCTAAAGATCACTCCCGAAGATATTGACACCGTAGAACGGACAAGACCTAGAAAAGATGACCCACGTCCGCCAGTCATCATTGCTAAATTTGTTAGGCAATCTGTAAGGGACAAGCTGATTCGACTCAGAAAAGTGAGAAGGGACTTCTGGACGCGTGATATTGGTTGGCAGGAGAATGACTGCCACCATATCTATCTCAGCGAGGAGATGACTCCCACCAATAGGCATCTCTATTGGATGGAACGACAAAAGAAAGCTGCAGGAAAATTGAAGTGTTTGGTTTTCTAGCGGCAGAGTACGCTGCAGGCGGGAGGATGGCCATCCTGTTATTTTTATTAACGTAGCTAAGGATCTTGAGGTCTTCACCTGAAGCATCCACTCCTGTTACCTCATACGTGGCTCTGACATCTGGCTCTCCTCTCGGTCTGTCGCATCAGTCAAATTCCTCAATAGAAAAACACTTCGTTCATTGACTATTTTCTTTTCTTTATTACTCATTTTAATGTGTGTTCAACTTATTACATCATGTTTGCTTTTCTCGTTTATTTCTTGGTTACTCTTCTGTATTGCTTGTTCGTTTCTTTTTTCACATTCATTACTTAAATTATTTTTAGTTAATTTCTCTTTACTGCCATTATTTCTAACATTCTACTTTTTCATACCATGTTATTGTTTAGTGTCTTCTGAATTCGCTATTTCTTTCTCCCCTTCTCTTTTCCAGCATCCTTGTCATGACTAGAGTCCTAACTGTCTGTCATGTTAACGCCCAATTCCTCCCTGCTCACTTTACCGAATCCCATAAATACTTCTCTGATAATTTTTATCATATCATTGCAATATTTGAAACCTGGCTTAAGCCTTCAATTCCCTCCCTCAGTGTCTCCCTTCCTAACCACTATCTGCTGCGTCATGATCGTACTAACCGCACTGGCGGAGATGTTTGTATATTTGTACATAATAATTTCCGAACCAAAGTCCTAAGCCTATCCCCTTCTTCTGGGGATGTACATTGAATTCCTGTTTGCCGAAATAACCATGCATTCTCAAACTATCCTAGTTGTAGTAGTTTACCGCCTTCCCAATGTTCCTTTTGACTCCCACTTCGAAACCACTCTTTTCAACATTGTTCCTCTCTTCTCACATATTATTATTGCTGGAGATTTCAATACCAATCTCCTCTCCGATTCCTCTGACTAGTCTTATCTTGAAAACCTTTTTTTTTCCTCAACCTACATGTTCTCTCCTACCCACCACACATTTACATCTAATACATGGCTTGATCTCCTAATAGTTGATTCTCATAAAAGCCTTATGTCCTCTTCCGAGTTACCAATCACGTTTTTTTCTAATTACGATTTAAAATCCCTGACATACAATATCTAAACTCCAACATTGATCCCAAAAACCATTTCCTATCGCAATCTTAATTCCTTAACATTTTCCTCAATCCAAAATGATATTGACGCTCTGGACTGGGACTCTATATATTCCTCCCACATCATCGACAACATGGTTGATATCCTCACATCCAATCTCTTATCCATCCTTGAGTCACATGCCCCCCTAAAAACCATCCTAATCCGGCGTCCACCAGCACCCTGGATCACAAAAGAAATCAAAACCTACAAAAGAGACGAGAGGCCGCCCGAAGACGTTTTCGACGGACTAGACTTCAGGACGACTACGCTCTGTTTAAATCCCTTCGGAACCAGACACAAACTGCCATTCGAAAAGCTAAATCAAAATATTTTCATGAAGCCCTCTCCACTGCCTGTGATCCAAAATCAAAATGGAAAATTCTATCACTTTGTTAATTTGTCAAAATTTGTCACTTAATTAATTTATAGCGTTATTTAACTATTAAAACTTATAATATACTCTTTTAATTAATGTTTAAAATTATATTTTTTTATATAGACAGAAGTTTTTTGTTTTGTTTTTCATCTTACTTCATTAAAGCCATTTCATGTTATCTTGAAGAACTTATTTACATTTAACATATACATAATAGTCCTTGACATAAAAACGTTTTTATTACCTCGGTATAAAATGTCATCACCAACAGTATTGAAGGCATTAAAATTTTGATGAAGGTAACAATTGAAACAATTTTATGACAAACCTTATATTTTAGAGGGAATTGATTAAATTTTTTAAAACATTTTTTAAAAACATTTTATATCGACGATAGAAAATTCAACATTTATTAAGTTATTATTTTTATTGAAGTCTGTTATATATGGATATTAAACACAATATATAATATAATATGTAATAAGTGAGTTTTCATTAAATACTTTAAAGATAATTTTAAGTAAATATGTAATATATTATTTTCGTTCTAAAATTGTCTTGTAATGATTAAATTTGTTTTTCTTTTTACTTCCACTCTATAATCAAAATTTCTAGGTAATCCGAACACTTATGGACTTATATAATTCGGGAAAGAAACCTGAAATGAATTTTATTTTTCATAAATACGATTAATAAATATGTGCAATTCTCGTAAAAAATAATATATCTTACTTAGCCCTTATTTAATATTGTTTTAATAATTTAATTATGTAATTTATAACTCAATGAGAAATAATAATTAAGCATTTTGATATAAAAAAATCACTTTTCCAAAGATTCTCTGTTTCTATATTTGACATTATCTTGGGCTGAATAGAAAAAAAAAAAAAAATTCAAGTTTTACATTTATTGATAGGTCCTTGCTATAACCTCATCTATAAACATTTCTTTAGTTTCAACCTCAATAATAGTAATAATATCGAAGCGTGTTTCTGACTTCTAGGAATATAGCCGGTAATATTAGAAGGAAACCATGTCAGCTCATTAAGAGTGGAAATCCTTCGCCTTTTCAGAAATCTTGTTAAACACAAATCCTTTTAAGGCAGTTGCCTTGGGCTATGCCATGCTCGGATTTCATTTCAGTTTTCAGCTTTCTGAACTGGTTTCATTTAATAAGCAGTTCAAAATAAATTGTTTAAGTTTTGAAAATAGTTTTAAGATGTAAATTACCAGTACTATAAACTGGAGAAAGTGATTCATTATATTATTTCAAAAAATCATTTAACCACGATGAGCATGTTCCTACGTGATACACGCCAAAACTACACCACGCCCGTATAGTTTAGTTATAAGTGATGCGACTAAAAAGGAGCTCTCCTCGTGTCATCATTGAACCCCCGCCAGGTAGGAGGAAACCTAGTATGGGATTATCTGTCTGAATGGAAATATTGTTAATAAGTATAAATTTTTTTTTTTTTTTTATCATGTATATATTTATTTTATTAATTTTCTTTGTATTTTTTAATTTCGTCATAGTTTTTATTTCGCCCTATTAAGTATACCCTATTAAGGATATGGATTTATTTTATTATTTATTTGAATGTAAGGTATAATGGAACTTAGTGACATTGATTGTTACAGATTGTAATTTTGTCTAAAAAAAAAAAAGAAAGAAAATGTTTAGTTTAATTACTTTTATTGGACATGATGTTTTATTTATAAGAAAAATTATTTGGTTAAATATATAATTCAAATTGCCCTCTTTCCATTACCCTCAATCCCTATACCTATAACAGATCTAAAATTATTCTTAAAACGTCAGATCAATACAGTTTGGCATGCAAGATGGCTTGGAACCGACAGCAACAACAAACTTAAAAAAATTAGACCAATTCCAGGACCATGGAAAGAAGAACCAGGACCAAGAAAAGAACAAGTCATCTTTACAAGACTAAGAATTGGACACTCAAAATTAACCCACAGTTACTTATTGGAAGACAAACAACCCCCAAAATGCAACGAATGTCAGGTAAATCTGACTATAGAACACATTCTTATTGAATGCCAAAAATACAAAAAGCAAAGAGAAGATAACGGTCTGACGAATCAAGACATTGCAACACTACTAGAAAACAACTCGTATCTTCACAAAAACATTATTCAATTTTTAAAGGAAACAAACCTGTACAAGGAATTATAGTTCTGAATCTGAGAATGGTGCCTCTAACCAAATGTGGTGGTACATGGCACCAAAATGTAAATAAATAAATAATAATAAATATAATTAAAAATGTATTTTTGTTTAGTAAAATTAACTCATTAAATATATATTAAATATCGGTATAGAAATGAAATAATATAATATTGGTATTCTAAAAGAAGGATTTAATAAGATATTACAGAGACACTAGGTTTATGCATAACGAATTTATTTAAAAGTTGTTATTATATGCTATAAATCAAACACAGGTCAGTGTCATTATGGGCAATGTTTTAGCTTGATAAAAGATTTCTGTGCAAATTATTCTATTGGTGTATATAACGTACGTTTCTTTTTCCTTTACTTTTTTTTTTTTTTTTTTTTTTTTTTTTTCATTTAACTATGAAAAACATGTGCTTCATTGAAATCTCCGGTCAATTCCACGTTATAGCCGTTTCAACCTTGCCCTTCGAGCTTTATGGGTCAGATTAGTAAGGTTCTACTGTATACTTATACAATTCATCTTACAACCATCTGCCCTGATACCAAAGGTTCCACAAGGACGTAATGTCGTCAGCAATCACACTCTACCACCAGATTTTCCCCCTGTTAAAAAGTACCCATTTTATAGCGGCTTATTGTGTCTCAGGAGGGTCACCTAAATCCCAAGTCGCATGAAATTATAGTATTAAATTTTCTGTATACCAGGTTCTTTTTTAGCAAACTTCATAATCATTCAAATCCATCATTACCACAACTCGCTTCCCACACTATTGCAGATAACCCTCCAAGGCGGCTGAAAGGATGATGGCCTCGGGACCGTGCTACCTATGTGTAGTTGCTCTACAAGCCATTGACATGTAATTTTTAGCATTATGATTGCAATTACTTGATGTATTTTATTTTATATTGTAGGTAAACAGTTGTGAATTCCAATAAATGCGTTAAAAAAAAAATAAATAACTGAGCCACTTTACTTCCCATTGCATTCTATAAGATGAGTCGAAAAAAAATTAAAAGTTTGAATATATAATTCAAATATGTCATAAAAGACGTTAAATGCGTTTAAAAATAATGCTAGAATACCGTCGTTTGTTTATTTGTTTATTTGAGCTTTAAGGCGTAAAACCCCCAGGGTCATCAACACCTAAAGTTAATTATTGTTTTTGTTTTTTTTCACGATTTAAGATGGAGAAAAAAAAAAAAAAAAAAAAAAAAAATATATATATATATATATATATATATATATATATATATATATATTTTTTTTTTTTTTTTATTTTTTTTTCTCCATCTTAAATCGTGAAAAAAAAAAAAAACAATAATTAATATATTGTTTAGGAAAGATAATGATATTTTCCGATGCGACTTCTCAGAACTCGCATCGGTCTCTAGAAAATGGACTGTATTTAAAAGGATAAAACTGAGTGTTCGCACCTTTGGGGAGATCTCAATCAGAAGGTAACCTAACCAAATATTACAGTAAAAACCACTCACCTGGCTAAAGCGGTGGACGTAGTTCCGCGTCTTGGAGGCCTCCAAAAGAGTCTGGGGCAGGCGAACGATTCTCGCAGGCTGTAAAACTTGATCAGGATATCCTCCTCTTACATCACCACTCATTAATGGGGATATTAAGTCTATATTAAATGTCATAGGAAACAAAAAAACACTTCAAGAAAGAAAAAACTTTGGGAAAGCTAATATTAACCTTGGGCATGAAAAATGCAGGAAGACCATAGTGTCTTGAACAAAGATAATGCGTGCGTACCAGTCAGAAGACAGCAACAGAGTGAGGACGATTATTCCTGTAAAGGGATTAATGCAGATAAGGCAGTTACCTAGTAATTTTATTGAGTGCGTGACTATGTACCATATGTTACACCATTTCTCCTTCCCCCCCCCTTCACAAAAGCGCCGATTGGCGCGAACATACATATATATATATATATATATATATATATATATATATATATATATATATATATATATATATATATATATATATGTACGGAGACTTAAGTTTTGAACTGAACGAAAGAATGTTAAAGATCGAGAATCATTTGGAGGGACAGTCGAAATTCATTGAAGACTTGGTCAATGAAAACAAAAATTTAAAATCAAAAGTAGGGCTGCTCGAAATTAGATTAAACAAAGCAGAGCAGGGGCTTTTGAATAAATCAATGGAAATTCGTGGCATCCCGGTACGCCCAGGTGAGACCGCTACAGCATTAGTAACAAGCATTGGTGCTGGTCTCGGCATCAAGCTAAATCTAGAAGATGTTGACCTAGTGGAGCGCCGGAGGCCTAGGAAAGATGACACGCGACCACCGCCTATAATCGCGCGATATGTCAGGCAATCTCTGAGGGACGATTTAATGCAGAGGAGGAAAGTCAAGAGGGACTTCTCAACGCGGGATATCGGCTGGCAGGAGAATGACTCCCACCGGATATACCTAGGCGAGGAGATGACCCCGACCAATAGGCATCTGTATTGGCTCGCCCGTCAGAAGAGATCTGCCGGCAAATTAAAATATGTGTGGTTTGCGGGGGGGCGGGTGCGCTGCCGTAAGGAAGATGGCCAACCAGTGATATACATTGACCAGCCTCAGGACTTGAATAATTTTGTCTAACCTTTTGGTAATTATTTCCTGTTTTCGCGTCCTCTATCTACATCTCCTGTTATTGAAATTAACGTATTTTATATTTGTTCTTGTTCTGTCAATTATCATTACCAGGTTGGTTTTCGGTTTTTCATTCATTGTCATCACTATATTACTTTTAATTGGTTAACATTCGTTTTTTTCAATTATTTCCATTTGTATTATTATTATTTTTTTTACTCATTATTATTATTATTATATTTATTTTTTTTTTTTTCATTACTTGTTTAGCTTCTCATCATTTGCTCGTTCTCGACTATTCTTATACATTTAACTGTTACTACCTTTACCATACTTTACCTTATTATATGTATCTACTTTTACATGTATTTTTTTTTTCATATAACTATTATTTATCATTTTTTCAGAAAAAATCAATTTTTCTGCCAGCTTATGTAAAGTTTTGTCCATGTTTTAGTAATGTTTTGACAAACCAGAATGTGTCTGCTAATTAATACTTATTAAGATCTTTGTACGAAGTAATATTGTTATTTTTTCTCGATGTTTTAAATTTCCTAAAGTTAAGCACATTTATGTTATTTCACTCTTTTTTCGTCTTAATTGACTATACAATGATTATTGTTCCTATAAATTCCAATTCAAAATTTCCATTATCTTTCGAAGTAAAATTTTCCTTCCTTTATCCCAATGTCTAATATACTACTGACATGTCACGTTAACTCCCAATCCCTCCCAGCACATTTCGATGAATTCTATGACTACTTTCTCCATAACACCTACCCACATCATTGCCGTTTCTGAAAGCTGGCTTAAGCCATATATTCCCTCCTCTTCCGTATCTATTCCTGATTACACCCTCATTCGCCATGATCGGATGGATCGAACTGGTGGAGGTATTGCCTTATATGTCCGAGACAATCTGAGGGCAAAAATTCTTCTAAAATCCAGCTCTTCTGATATTCCACACCCAGAATACATGTTTACTGAAATCTCCTCTGAATCATTTTCTCTACTTTACATCATAGTTTACCGCCCTCCTCAGGTCAAATTCGACCCTTCATTCGAATCATCCCTTTTCACTTATGTTCCTTTATATAATAATATCATCATAGCTGGTGACTTCAATACTAACCTTCTCTCAAATTCGCCTGATAAGATTTATCTAATGGACTTGGTGTATTCCCTTCATCTTTTTACAGTACCTTTCCAACCAACTCATCATACCCAGTTCACAGATACATTAATTGACCTCATGTTTGTTGACTCTCCTAAAAACCTATTATCCTTCTCTCAAAATCCAGTACCTTTCCTTTCATGCCACGATCTAATCCAAATCTCTTATGAGATATCTGTTCCTACTCTTATTCCCAAGAAAATATCTTGGCGAAATCTTGAACTCATAACCCCAGATAGAATAGAACCTCTACTTGACTCCCTATCCCATTCCATTGAACCCATCTATTCCCTATCCTCAATTGACGAAATGGTGGAATGCCTCACATCGAACCTTTATACTGTCCTTAATCATCTTGCCCCTCTCAAAACCTCAATGATCCGACGACTGCCAGCTCCATGGATAAACCCCGACATTAGAAATCTGATGAAGCGAAGAGATGCTGCCAGGAGACGCTTCAGGCAAACTAGACATTCAGAAGATTATTCATCTTTTAAACTTCTTCGAAACCTTACCCAGTCCTCTTTACGCCGTGCTAAAGCGCAGTATTTTCATAGTATTCTATCCCAAGCTCCTGATCCTAAATCTCAATGAAAAATTTTGAGAAAATTTTCAGTATCCAGTTCCAAACCTGATGACAACTATCCAGTCACTCCAGATGAACTTAATTCCTATTTTGCTGACCCCCACCCTAATGAAATCCCTGTAAACACCTTATCCTATTCTATTCCTCAAACCCCATTCAATTCTAATAACTTTTATTTTCTTAATATCTCACCTAATGACCTAATTGATTCAGTCTTTAAATCTCATACCAACGACTGCGGCTTGGATCAAATACCTTTAAAAATAATAAAACTCTGCCTTCCTGTTATCTTTCCTGCCCTGCTCCACATATATAATTTCTCCTTACAAAGCTCCATTTTTCCTACAGCTTGGAAATAAGTCCTTGTCCGTCCATTGAACAAAGTACCTTCTCCTTCTTCAGTTTCCCACTTCAGACCTATATCAATCCTATCAAATTTATCTAAACCATTAGAAAGATTAGCACATTCCCAACTCGCCTCCTTTCTTGAATGTAAAGCCCTCCTTAATCCTTTCCAGTCAGGCTTCCGTTCCGGATATTCCACGCAATCTGCTTTGGTAAAAATTAACCAAGACCTTTATTCCTCCTTTGACCAACAGAATATTACGATCCTGATTCTATTTGATTTTTCAAAAGCTTTTGATTCTGTTGACCATACAATCCTTCTCTCCAAACTCCATAACCTCTCAATATCTAATAGTGCGTTAAGCTGGCTTCTTTCCTTTTTATCCAACCGTTTCCAAACAGTAATTATACCTGGAAAACCTCACTCATCTTCACTACCACTCTCGCGAGGAGTCCCCCAGGGATCTTCTCTTTCACCTACCCTATTTTCTATTTATGTTAATGACTTACCGAATCGCATCCACTACTCCCAATATCATCTTTATGCTGACGACTTGCAAATATATTTATCATTTCATCCTTCAAATATGCTAGAGGCGATTTGTAAGCTACAGAAAGACATAGATAGCATTAACCTTTGGGCAGTGGAGAATAAATTAAGTCTGAATCCAGAAAAAAACAAAGGCTATCCTCATTGGGTCAAAACCTCACCTAAAAGCTCTTCCCTACTATCCACTGCTTTTTCCTCAAAAACCGTCCAATTCATTTCCAAAATTCCATTAAAAATCTGGGAATAACTTTCGACCAACATCTTACTTGGAATAACCATATCTCTCAAATCACGAGGAAATCCATTTTTATTCTTAAGCAACTCTCACATTACCGTGATTTATTACCATTAAGTACTCGAAAACTTTTAGTATCATCACTCATTTTCCCTAACTTTGACTACGGATGCACAGTATATGGAGGACTGTCTGAAGAGCTCGAGATGAGATGTAAAAGAGTAATGAACTGTTTTATTAGATTTATTTTCGGGATCTCCAGACGTTCTCGCATATCTCATAAGTATTCTGAAATTGGTTGGCTTTACCCCTGTTTTCGACGTCAATACTTCCTGGGTGCTCTCATATTCCAAACCTTAAAAACCAAAAAACCCGCCTATATCCATGACCTCCTTACTCTGCGCTCCTCCGTTCACCTTTTAAATACTAGAACCCAACCCATCAACCTATACACTCCGGCTCATCGAACTGCATCCTTCGAGAAATCCTTTATTATCCGTGCTTCCTCTTTATGGAGCTCATTGCCCATCACAATTCGAAAAAGCTCCACTCTTACTTCCTTTAAACAACATCTATTTCTTTACCTCCTGGATCTTCAATCTTCCGAGCAAATGTAAAACATGAATATTTAAGTTATATACATTATAATAGTACACATAAGATGTATCCTATTACAAGTTTCCTTAATTCATTTTTGTAACTCATAATTTAATTATTAATCAATTTTTATTATTATTTATTATTATCATTTATTATAATTAATTATCATAGCCAGACGATTGTTCTATGTATTGTACTTGTTTTGTTATTCTTAGGGGACAAGTTGTCCCAGAATAAAGTTCATTTTTTCTTCTTCTTCTTCTTCTTCTTCTTCTATATATATATATATATATATATATATATATATATATATATATATATATATAAATAAACACACACACACACACACACACACACACACACACAAACACACACACATACATACACACACATACACACGCGGGCGCACGCACACACACACACACATATATATATATGTATATATATATATATATATATATATATATATATATATATATATATATATATATATATATATATATATATATATATATATATATATATATATATATATATATATATATATATATATATATATATACATACATACATACACACTTACACACTTATACACATATATACACAAGAACAACACATACATACAGCTTATAGACTTATTTTATGCACAACTTCTATATACATAATTGTTCATTTCTATATTTTATTTAATAGATTGTGGGTTTTGAGAAAATTAAGTACGGATTTGACATTTGATTCGTCGTTTTGTAATAAAACTGAAATTCCTGGTCGGAGTCCTATTCTATTTAAACTGGAAATGTAAAATGGGCAGTCCTGTAAGATGTGACTGACTGTAAGAGTGTTATCATAGTATTGGCATTTCGGTGGTGGTTCTTTCCTCATCAGGTAGGAGTGAGTCAGATTTGTATGTCCAATTCTAATTCTGGCCAGCGCAACCTCTTCTCTGCGATTAGAGCGATTTGACGTGGTCCATGGTTTGACCGTTTTCTTAATAATTTTTAATTTGCTTGACGGACTTTCATCCCACATGGACTGCCATGCATCCGATATTTCTCTTTTTAGAGGAACAACTATTTCCCGGTGCGTTGAAATTGCAGTACCTCGGCCTGGAAGGATGAGTGCTTGCTTGGCAGCCCGGTCTGCGAGCTCATTCCCAACTATCCCCACGTGGCTCGGAATTCATATAAAGTACACCGACTTGCCTAAATCTTCCATCATATCGATGAATTTTCAGAATTACGGGATGATTCGAGTACATGTTTTTTATACCTTTTAAGAAACTCAAAGAATCAGTTATTATGGTTATTGTATTGGGAACAACGGACATACCGTGATAAAGGGCTGAGGCTATTGCATGAAGCTCCGCTGTATAAGTGCTGCATAAATTATGAAGCTTCATTTTATGGGTTGAGATGGGAGTAACGAAAGATGAAGCGGTAGACATATCGGATTTCGATCCATCTGTATAAATTTTGAAGGAATCAGGAATACTCTGCATGAGATTAGAAAATTTTATCTGGTAATCGGAAGGTGAGGTATGACTTTTGGGTAGTCGAGAGAGAGCATTGTTTTAGTTGGCTTATAAGGAGGACTTTGAATTTCTGTTTTGCTTATCGGAATATTTTTAAGGAATTCAGTAGCTGAATAAATTCTTTCTGTCAATGGGATGGTTGAATTTGGTTTGTTTTTTAAAAGAGTTGGAAAACCTTGGATTGAAGATGTATTTGTAGGAGGGATGTCCAGACTGAAAACGTAATTTTGATATATAGTTTACAGCTAATTTTTTTCTTCGAAATAGCAGAGGCGTTATCCCTGCTTGCGAACACAAACTCAGGATAGGGCTCGTTCTAAATGCGCCAGTCACGATCCTTATGCCCGTATGATGAACAACATCCAGTTTGTTAAATATCTAACTTGGAGCGTATTAATGACTGATTTTAGTTTGTTTATGTGCGGTTCCCAAGTCAAATATCATTCCCAGAAACCTGCGACTATTTCCGTATGGGATAGAAGAATTACCTAGAAATAGTTCGGGAGGGAGAGGGGTGTTTCTTTTTCGACTGAAATGAAGGCATTTGGTTTTTTCAGGAGAAAATTGGAGACCGATGGAAATGGACCAGTTATTTATTCTATTTATGGCATCCTGAAGTTTATTTTGGATAATTGAAATGTTATCAGACCGGCATTTGATGGATAGATCGTCCGCGAACAACAGTTGTTTGACACCTCTTGGTAGGTTCAGAGCCAAGTCATTGATCGCTAAACAGAATAGCGTAGGACTGAGGACACAACCTTGTGGGACACCGTTGGTCTGTTCGTGGTTTTCAGATAGTGTGGACCCTATCCTAACCCTAAAACGGCGATTTTTGAGAAATTGCTCAATGTAGCAGAGCATTTTTCCTCTAATCCCATTAGAAGATAGTTTGCGTAGAATAACAGTATGGTTTATGCTATCAAAAGCTTTATGCATATCAAAGAAAACTGCTATTGTTTGTTGTGAATTTACGAAGGTATATTGAGTTTCCGCTTCTAGTGCAACTAAGTGATCGAGTGTGAAGTGACCTTTGCGGAATCCGGATTGAAAAGGCTGAATTAAGCTATTGTTTTCTATTATCCACGTAAGTCTTTTGTTGATCATACGCTCCATAATTTTACTGAGACAACTTGTGAGGAATATTGGGCGGTAACTGGTCGGTAAGCGTTTGTCTTTTCCACTTTTTAAAATTGTAACAAAGTGAGGAACATGGCCGCTACTGCTATGCAGCTAACCAAAGCATCTCCGTGTTTACTCTAGTGATTCTTGTGGTATTAACTCACGTATCAACTCGAGACTTTGTGTACGTTGTGTATTTACAAACTAAAACGATCTGTGAAGTTTTCCGGCTAGGTGAGTTCCTAGAAACTGATTTATGAAGGTGGTCTTCAAGTGTAAGGCGAGATAGTTGGGCACAGCGTGAGTAGGACAGTTTCGACCTGCTGACGGCTGGAACTGGCTATCACTTAGATAGGCCTATTTACAGGTATCAGCTCTGGTGGTGTAGTGAATTGGGCGCTCGTCTACTGTTCTCACGCACCTGAGATTGAAACTCGTCGATATAAACTTTTTTTTTTTTTTTTTTTTTTTTTTAATTATTTTCCACATGTATGTCTTTTTATTTATATTTATACATCTTTTTTTTCTCTCTTATTTATTTTTATTTAATTAATATTAAATTTTAGTATATATTTGCGATAATTATCATTAATACTATGGAGTACGAAAAATCATCGTGCTTCGACTCCGATGAAGATATGGCGTGTTCCGACTACAGTGAGTCTGACTCGAAGTTTCTTAAGGGCAGAACTTTGTCAAAAAGACAAAGGAATACTGCTCTTGAGCCTCCTGGGAACTCTCCCGACAAAAAAAAAAAAAAAAAAGGAAAAAAAAAAAAAAAAAATCGAATGAACCTCCCACTCCACCACAAACCCGCAGTAAGACAGTCGTCACTGCAGACACACCTATCGAAACTGCTAACAGATTTCAGCCATTAATTAACATGCCTTCAGACATCACAGTAGTTCATCCACCAAAACCTCTAACAGATATAAAGCCACCTCCAATCTACGTTATTGGCGTAGATAACTACATTACATTTTGTCAAGACATTTCTGAATTAATTGGTCAAACCAATTTCGAATGTTTCACCAGATATCACGACATAAAAATAAATACACAGACTAAAGAACATTACAAATTACTGATAGCCCATTTAAAAACTAAAAACATTGAATTTCATTGTTACCAATTAAAAGAGGAGAAGGCCTACAGGGTAGTACTTCGTGGACTTCACCAATCAGTGCCTCCCGATGTCATTAAAAGAGTCCTGGAACAGTTAGGCCATAACGTCAGGCATGTCTCCAACGTGCTCCACCGCTTTGAAAAACGTCCACTCCCATTGTTCTTTGTGGATCTGGAACCAGCTGAGAACAATGTGGAACTCTTCAACATAAAAAGACTCGTGTACTCCGTGGTCAAATTCGAAGTTCCACGAGTGAAGAGAGAAATTGCTCAGTGTACGAGATGCCAACATCTGGGTCACACGAAGACATATTGCAATCGCCAACCCAGATGTGTCAAATGTGCAGGATCACATTTAACAACAGCTTGCATAAAAACAAGAGATACTCCAGCCTCGTGTGCCCTCTGTGGTGAGAGCCATCCTGCTAACTATAAGGGTTGCCAGGTCTACAAATATAGGCAGAAGCAGAGAGCCACCAACTCCACTACAAATAAAAATTCCGTTCCTCAAACATCCGAAACAATAGTAGCATCCTACCAGAATCAACAGACCATTTCACTCAATAATAATTTTCCTAAACACTTTCCACCACTGCCATCAACATCAAAGCCTCAACAACATCAGAATCAACAATCCATTGAATCAGCAGCTCAACCAACCGAACCCCAGCCATCAACCTCAGCAGCAGGATCTTCCCAACTTCTTCCTCCAAGCACCGAATTCACGACAGTCTTACAAAGAAACCGTCGACTACAAAATCAGGCGCCTCAAACATCCCTCCCATCCCGACCTCCCAAAATAATCAATCTTTCCTCAACAACTACCCAACAGAACCCACAACCAGTAAACCAACAGACCAACACCCCAATTTCAAACTCATGAGCAAACCATACCTCAACAAAATCCTAGCCAAATCCCATTCCAAGTACCATCTTCAAGATAGTTTAACCTTCCGCCTCAAAGATCAGAACCCTATCCTATTTTCTCCCAGGGTTTTAGTGATATCTCATCTATTCTTTCCTCCTTCCTCCGAGAACTCCAAGATACGATCAGACCCTTAATCACCCTCCTCACAAGAGCCCTGTCAGATAGCACGTCTATTGTTCCTCGATGATCCAAAACTCCTTGGCAGTTCTTTTATGGAACGCAAATGGTTTGCTCAATCACAGGAACGAACTAGACATATTCTTACACGACAATAACATTCACGTTGCCCTAATTACCGAGACCCACTTGACGCCTACCCATTATTTCCACATCACAGACTACATTACTTACAGAACTGACCACCCCCACAAAACAGCCCACGGTGGTACTTGTATCCTTATCCAAAGATCGCTAACTCACACTCTGATTCCTTCCTCTCCAACTGACACCATTCAGTCCACCGCACTATTCCTATCCACCTTCCTATTTAACCTCTTTCAGCTGTATTTAACTCTTTCAGCTGTATATTGTCCTCCAGGAAATAGCCTTTCCCAAAATATTCTGCAATCCTTATTCCAATCCTTTGGGCAGCGCTTCATTGCAGGTGGGGACTATAACGCTAAACACCAGCGATGGGGCTGTAGAACATCCAATCTCCGAGGTAGTGTTCTATCCAGTGTATCATCCTTAAACAATTACCCTATCCTTTCTCCTAACAATCCTACCTACTGGCCTACATCCCTAAAAAAACGCCCAGATATACTGGACATATTCGTTACCTCGCAAATACCTACTTCCCAAACTACAATAGATTCCTTAGATGACCTTTCCTCAGACCATAGCCCGGTTCTGCTTACCTTACATTCTACTCCTATAATCAAACTTTCACCTCCATCCTTAATAACTGGACGGGTGGACTGGGACAAATTCCGTTCGGCTTTAGAAAACCATATTGACCTCAAAATTCCACTAAAAACTTGTCAACAAATAGATGCAGCAATAGAACATCTTACTAAATCAATAGAAACCAGCATAACAGAAAATACCTCACAAAATAGATTAAGACTTTCAGAAGGTATGATCTTACCTCAACATATTCGGGTATTGCTGGTAGAAAAACGTCGAGCTAGAGCCAAATGGCATAGAACTCGATACCCATCTGACAAAACCATTTTTACCAAATTAACTAACAAACTTAAATTAGAACTTATAAAAATTAAAATTTCAAATTTTACAAAAACAAACTGAACAACTATCTGTTTCCGACAAATCATTATGGACCACTACCAAAAGACTATTAAAATTTAAATCCTTCAATCATCCTCTCCTTACTCCAGCTCAAACCTGGACCAAATCTGATTCAGAAAAATCTGAGGTATTTGGTGAACAATTACATAATACATTTATACCTCATTCTGACATCCTAAGTCCTTACCACATAGAATTTATTGAAGCAGAACTGACTATTCCTCTCCAAATGACCCTTCCTCCTAAAGCCTTCCACCCTTCAGATATAATATCCATAATCCATAGATTGCCCTCCAACAAAGCTCCTGGACATGACCTTATTACCTCACGAATCCTCAAAAGCCTACCAAGGAAAGCAGTATTACTCCTAACTTACATTTATAACGCTGTCCTCCGTACAACATATTTTCCCGATTCCTGGAAATTATCAATTATAAAAATGATCCCAAAACCTAAAAAACCACCAGAAAATCCTGCCTCATACAGACCTATTGATCTCCTGCCTATCATGGGCAAAATCCTTGAAAAGCTCCTTTTGAAACGCCTTTATCCCTTCCTTGATTCCCATCACATTATTCCTGATCACCAATTTGGATTTCGTCAGTTTCACTCCACTACCCAGCAGTGCCATCGCGTGGTGGATGTTATCTCATCTGCATTGGAGCGCAAGATGTATCGCACGGGTGTCTTTCTTGACGTTGAACAGGCCTTTGACCGGGTTTGGCATCCAGGACTGCTTTATAAACTTCGCCAATTCCTTCCATCTACATATTTCCTCATCCTCCGTTCCTACCTTTCTGATAGAGAATTTAAAGTTAACCATAACTCCACATACTCATCTATCTTTCCTCAGACTGCTGGTATTCCACAAGGTAGTATCCTGGGTCCCATTCTTTATACCGTGTATACAGCTGATATCCCAACTCATCCTAATACTATCCTTACAACCTATGCTGATGATACCAGCGTGTTATCAGTCAATGACGATCCTTTAGCTGCATCCCAGACACTCCAGTCACATATCACTTTCATTCAAGAATGGTGTCATAACTGGAGAGTTAAGATAAATCCTAGCAAATCCCAGCAAATAACCTTTACTCTCCGTCGAAAACCTACCTCATCCTGTCCTCCTGTATCCTTTAATGGCGTATCACTGAATAATGTGGAACAAATACGATACCTGGGATTTTATCTGGACAAGAGACTTACCTGGAACCCTTACACAAGATTGAAAAGACAAGAAGCTGCACGTCGATTTCGACTGCTTCAACACTTACTAGACAAACGTTCAAATCTCCCGATTCACTACAAGAGACTCATCTATATGACGATAATCAGACCTATTTGGACTTACGGAATAGAACTATGGGGATCCACCAAACCATCGAATTCTTCCCGCATCCAATCACTCCAATCCAAAATCCTTAGAAAAATCCTTAATGCTCCTTACTTTGTCACAAATGAATTAATCCACAATGACCTGAATATGAATGAATGAAATGAAATGAAATGAAATGAATGAAAAATAAACTTTATTCTGGGACTTATTGTCCCCTAAGAATAAAAATAATGCACAATTAAGAGTACAATTGTCTGGCCAATTATTTACAAATTAGATGTTCCAGTAATTAAAGCACACATTTTTTACAGGAAAAAAAAAAAAAAATTAAATTGAATAAAAAATAAAAATAAATTAATATATGAAATAATAATTATAACATAAAATACAATCGTATGTATATATATATATATATATTCAGCATATATATATATATATATATATATATATATATATATATATATATATATATATATATATATACATATATATATATATACATATATATTATATAATCAAGTATTCATTTGATTATTGACATCTTTGCGGAAGATTGATTGTCTAAAAGGTACTGGAATAGGTTATTTTTAAAGGAGGTTATGGTAGCTGCTTTACGAATAGAAGTGGGTAAGGAATTCCAGAAGGAGGTAGCACGAATGATGAAGGATTTGTCAAAGGAAGCGGTTTTATGTGAGGGTATATATAGGTTAAAAGGTTGGGATCTAGTGTTTAGGTGGTGGATGGAAGAACGCAGAGTTAATAAATCAAGGATATAGGAAGGGTTTTTGGTTTTTAGGCATTGGTATATGAAGGTACCCAGAAAGTATTGCCGTCGAAATTTAGGAAATAGCCACCCAAGCTCAGAGTATCGGCAAGTAACGTGTGACCGCCTAGGGATCCCGAAGATAAACCTAATGAAACAGTTCATCAGTCTCCTCAGCTTCATCTCGAGATCCCCAGACAGTCCCCCATAAACCAAACAACAGTAATCAAAGCAAGGGAAAAACAAGAGAGGACACTAAAAGTTGACGGGTACTCTGGGAAAAGAAATCTCGGGATCTATACAGTTGTTTAAGGATTATGATGGATTTTTTGGAAATTTGGGCGATATGGTTATTCCAGGAAAGGTGATGATCAAAGGTAACTCCTAAATTTTTAATGGAGTTTTGGAACTGAATAGGAAGGTTATTAAGGTAAAGCAATGGGTAGTAAGGAAGGGTATGGAGGATGGGTTTTGAACCGATGAGGATAGCCTTAGTTTTCTTTGGATTCAGATATAACTTATTCTTCACTGCCCAACGGTTGATGTTATCAATGTCTTCCTGAAGTTTACGAGATGCCTCGAGCATATCGGAAGGATGGAAAGATAGGTAGATTTGAAGGTCGTCTGCATATAGGTGATAATTGGAATTGTGGATAAAGCTGGGTAAGTCATTGATATAGATAGAAAATAGGGTTGGTGACAGGGAGGATCCTTGTGGAACACCTTGGGTTAAAGGTAGGGAAGATGAAGGAGGACTGTTGGGTATGATGACTGACTGGGAACGATGTGATAAGAAGGAGTGGAACCAATTTAGGGCACTATTAGATAGGGAGAAATTTTGAAGTTTAGATAGGAGAATTGAATGGTCAACACAATCGAAAGCTTTTGAGAAATCAAACATGACAAGGATCGTAATTTGTTGTTGATCCATGGAGTAATAAAGGTCCTGTGTGATTTTCAACAAAGCTGACTGAGTGGAATAAC
Organism: Euschistus heros; assembly: GCA_003667255.2. Taxonomy (NCBI): domain Eukaryota; kingdom Metazoa; phylum Arthropoda; class Insecta; order Hemiptera; family Pentatomidae; genus Euschistus; species Euschistus heros. The sequence continues at coordinate 623,683 of RCWM02000147.1, forward strand.
CGGAACGGAAACCTGATTGGAACGGATTAAGGAGGTTATTATGCTCTAGGAAGGAGGTAATTTGGGCATTGACCAATCTTTCGAGTGGCTTTGATAAATTTGAGAGGATGGAAATAGGCCTAAAGTCTGATGCGTTGGATGGAGAAGGGATTTTATTTAACGGGCGGACTAAGGCCTTTCTCCAGGCTATAGGAAAAATGGAGTTTTGTAAGGAAAAATTATATATGTGAAGAAGGGCCGGAAGAATAGCTGGAAGACAGAGTTTGATTATTTTTATCGGGATTTGATCGGCACCGCAGTCATTAGTTCGGGATTTGAGAATGGAAGTGATAAGGTCATTGGGAAGAATGTGAGGGAAATAGAAGTTGTCGGGATTAAATGCAGCTTGAGGAGTAAAGTGTGACATTGGTAAAGAAATGGTTTGAAGTTTATCAGGAAAAGGATTTGAAAAGAAATAATTTAGGTCGTCGGGAGTGACTGGGAAATTGGAACAAGAAGCGGAGCTGGTAATAGAGAATTTTCTAAGGATTCTCCACTTGGACTTTGGATCCGGGGCCAGGGATAGGATATTATGAAAATATTGAGCCTTGGCACGGCGGAGAGTAGATTGAGCGAGATTTCGAAGGTGCTTGAACATAGAATAATCCTCAGGTATCCGAGTGCGCCTGAAACGTCTTCTGGCAGCATCTCTTCTTTTCATAATTTCTTTAATTGCTGGGGTAATCCAAGGAGCTGGGGGACGCCGGAATATGGATGTTTTAAGAGGAGCTAAGTGATTGAGGAGTGAAAGGAGATTTGATGAGAGGCATTCCACCATCTCATCAACGGAATAGGAAGAGAAGATAGGTTCAATAGAATGTGAAAGGTTATCAAGAAGAGGATTTATACTTTCCGGAGATAATGATTCGAGATTACGCCAGGAGATCTGCTTAGGGATGGGGATGGGAGTGAGGATATTGAACGATATTTGAATGAGGTCATGGGAGGAGAGAAACGGTACGGGATGTTGGGAGTATGTAAGTAGTTTTTTAGGAGAATCTATAATAAATAGGTCTAGGAGAGTGTCAGAAAACTGGGTATGATGGGTTGGTTGGAATGGTACAATAAAATAGATCAAGGGAATAAATTAGGTCAATTAGGTATGTTTTATCAGAGGAATTGGTAAGGAGATTAGTATTAAGGTCTCCTGTTATTATAATGTTATTATATTGGGGAATATGGGTGAGAAGGGACGTTTCAAAGGTAGGATCATATTTGACTTGAGGAGGGCGGTAGGCTACAGCGTAAAGAAGAGAGGAAGATTCAAAGGTGATTTCGGTGAATATGTATTCTATATGAGGAGTTTCGGAAGAGGGGGATTTTTGAAGGATTTTAACTCTCATGCTATCATGAACGTATAGACCAACGCCTCCCCCATTTCGGTCCACACGGTCATGACGGACGAGAGTATAATTAGGAACATTTACAGAGGAAGAGGGAACACTCGGTTTGAGCCAGGTTTCCGAGATGGCAATAATATGGTAGAAATTGTGTAGAAAGTGGAAAAGGAATTCATCATAATGTGCTAGGAGAGATTGAGAGTTAACATGACAGGTTAGAAGGATGTTATTCATAGGAAGAGAAAGAAGAAATAGTTTTTGCAGAAGGGTTTGTGATACTGACTTAGGACGCTAATTAAGGAAAAAGGTACAATTTGATTACTAAATTTGATAGATAGCGAAACAATAGATAGATAAAGACAAATAAAGAACAAATATAAATATAAATTCAAAATATGTAAAATACAAATACAAATGAAAAATGGTATAAAAAAGAAAATCGTAGGAAATCGAAAAAGAGTAAATTCCTTTTGTTTTATAGAAAATGAACAAACAATAATTAAAAATATATATAAGTTATTGAAGACGGACTTAAAAATTTTAAAATGAAATATAATGTATAAAGACAGAGAAGATAATGTTTTTGGACAGCTCTTGAAATTCTGTGATATATAGAAAGATAAAAATGAAATATAAAAGTGAAATACAAACATAAAGAAGTAAAGAAAACTAAATAAATAAAAATAAGTAATGAATGAAAATAAGAGCAGGAAACTGTTTCCTTTCTCTCATTTAAAAATTTCCAAATCCTCCGGTTTGTTAACAATCACGACAGGCTGACCATCATCACGGCGGTACCTGACCCTTCCTCGGGCGAACCAGACGTACTTCACCTTGCCTGCAGCCCTCACCTGCCTAGCTAGCCAGTAAAGCTGCCTGCTGGCCGGAGTCATCTCTTCCCCGATATAGATTTTATCGTCACTGTCCCATCCGAGGTGTCTGGTGGTAAAGTCCCTTTTCACTTTCCGAAGACGGATTAACTCGTCTCGGATCGAGTGTCGTACAAAGCGCACGACGATCGGCGGGGGGCGTGCATCTTCCCTTCTCTGCCTCCTCCTCTCAACCATATCCAGATCCTCGACACTTAGTTTTATGCCCAGTGCCGCCCCGACCGAGCAAACAATTCCGTCTGTCGTTTTCCCCCAGATTTCAGAGGAATTCCTCTAATTTCTAAAGAATTTACCAGCTGATTCTGCTCAATCTGGTTGATTTTGGCCTCGAGGGTTTGAACTTTGGACTTTAAATTTTTATTATCGAGTAGAATTTTTTCTATAAGCTCCTCATATTTTTTAGTTCGATCCTCCATCGATTTAAGCCTCTCAGAGGTTTCAAAAGATATGTCGGCCTGCTTATCTACAGTGTTTTTAATTTGTTTTATGTCCTCTGTCATTTTCCCAATCTCAGATAAAATCGCCGTAATATTTTCTTCCATATTTCGCCCCTTTACAGTTTTATCTGTGTTAAGGCACGACGCACAGAGCCAATTTTTCTTTTTATGCTGCATTTCTTGTTCTGAAATACCACAGCACTTATTGTGGTAAATCAGTTGGCATTTAGTGCAAATTGTGGTGGTTTTATCATCCCGTGGGATGTTCATGTTACAAGACGCACACTGTGGCATTGTGAGATATCGGGAGAGTGACTGACAAGTGAAAGAGAGGGGAGCGCAGGCGTTCTGGAGGGATTATAGAGATAATTTAGTTCTCGTTACCTATATTTACTGAAGTCCGGGAAGCGCCAGTTTATTTACGTAAACTGTAAATAGTCTCAGTAAGAGTGTTATAATTATAAAATATCAGATATGTACTAATTATTTTAAAGTAATTCACTCACGTAAAACAAATATAAACAGAAGTATGAATAAATGTAATAGTTCGACAATATCCCATATGTCGCCGATTTGGCACGAACCAGATACCTACCCTTTCATAATAAACTTACTCCCCATCCAAATCCACTTGTAGCACAACTTGCTTCCCATTCCATTCCTGGCAATCCTCCGAGGCGTCTGAAAAGAAGATGGCCTCGTGATCTTCTTCTGTAAATATTCATTAGAGTACTACCAATGGGTAGTTCCTCTACAAGTTCTAATCATGCCAGTATTTTGCATTGTTTACAGCATATTTACTAAATGTGTTTTTATTAATACAGTTGTAAATTTCAATTAATAAAAGAAAAAAAAAAAAAAATTGTAACAACTACTGAGTTGCGCCAGGCATTCGGGAAAATTCCGATGAGCCAGATATGATTATAATACTGGAGTAGCCATTCTCTCGTATTTTCTGGAAGGTTTTTTATCATATCATAATGTACATTATCAGGTCCAGGAGTTGATCCTTTGACATTATTCAGAGTATTTTTGAATTCCCATGTTGTGAATGGGAGGTAATAGTATATTTGTTCATCGTTAATTGAGTTATCGTCTTCTATTCTTTCAGATCCAGTTGTATTTATTACGGTGTCATATATTCCAGAAAAAAAAGTAGCAAATGTATTAGAAACGGATTTAGGATTATCTTTTAATTGCCTATTTACTAGAATTGTATAACGAGGAGAAAGGGAAGATTTCGTAATTTTACGGATTTTATTCCAAACATTGGCTGATAACTTACATATTTTTTCCAAGACTCGGTCTTACATAAGTTAATTGTTTGTCTGCATATAGCTCTCTGCCTTTTGAGAATTCATAAGTTTTGTAAATTTTTTATAAGCTTTACGTCGGTCTTTAATCGCTTGTTTACAATCATTATTGAACCAAGGAACCAGCGGTCTTTTTGGTGTGCCCGAAGTGATTGGAATTGACGCGTTCGCTGCTCGTATGATTGTGTCCGTTATAATATCACATCCTTCGTCAATAGACATATTGTACAGTGGAGTTGGAGGTGGTGAGGCTAAAGAAGTGAACAAGGCCCAATCGGTTTTATTAAGCACGCACCGCGGTTTTACTCTAACGGGATTCATGTTATTGAAACTGATCAATATAGGGTAGTGATCACTGCTATATAAGTCGGGCATAACAGTCTATTCTATAGCATTAAATAATGTAGAATTACAAACGGACAGGTTCTGTCTGTATTTAGAAGCGTTAAATTAGAGGATTCTAAAAAATTTTCTATTCTTTTTCTTCGCGTGTTAATTGTTTGAGAGCCCCATAAGGGATTATGGCCGTTAAGATCCCTAACAAAAAGAACTGGACGAGGCAATTGGTTGTAGATATCACTTAGCTGCTGTGCTTCTATTGAACGGTCTTGTGGAAGGTATAAGTTCCAAACGGAAAAGGAGTAATCTCTATGAATTCTGACTGCAACACATTGTAGGTGGGAGTTGATGGGGATTGATTCGGAATATATGGATTTGTGTATAGCTATTAAAACTCCGTGGTGACTATGATTTGGGTTCGGACTGTCTTTTCTGTATATTTCAAAATTTTTTAAAGAGATATTGTCTGTTATTTTAAGATGTGTTTCTTGAAGGGCAATACAAAATGGGTCGGTGTCACGTATTAACATTTATAAATCATTGAAGTGAGTTTTTAAGCCATTGCAGTTCCATTGGAGTATTGCCATGTTTGAAGGATAAGAAAAGAAGAGAAAGAAACAATAAAATAATTTGTTTAATTAATTAATTAAACCCGAATATTTATGAATTAATTAGCTGAGGAATTTTTACTTTTATTTATTGAATTTTCTTTTTTAATTTTTCCCTTTTTATGTTACTTCGGTATATCCGTCTTCGGGGCCTGGTGGATCTACCTCAATAGCCTCGACGCTGTCCTGGGTTTGAGTTTCTTCTGAGAATACCCGGGCATTAGGAGACGGCGAGGATATGCTGGGAGTCACGGAGGAAGAGGGGGGAGAGGAGGTAGGAAGGAGTGAGGAAATAGTGGGGAGAGAGAAGGTAGAGGGGAGAGAGGAGGTAGGAGGTAGGGGAAATGAGGGGTAGTGAGGGGTAGTGAGAGGTTGCCGCGGTAGCGGATCGAGTCACCATTGTTCTTTGAGGTTTTGGCCCACAAGAAGGGCTCGGAAGAGAGGAGGATTGATTAGGAATTATGTTGCTTGGTTGATTTATTGACGCTTCAAATTTGAAAAATGAATCCGTCTGAACACCTATTTCCTGTGTTTTACAAAAGTTAGTAATTTCAGAAAAAGACCTATTTAAATATTGAGGATTTTCTAATTTATATATTTTTTTAGCTTCATTATATGAAACTTTCTTAGTAAACTGAATACTTTTAATTTCTTTATTCATTTTATAAATAGGACATGATAGATCTAAACTGTTGTGTTTACCACCGCAGTTAATACATTTCGGTTCTTTAGTGCATTTGCCATCAGTTTGTTTTTCCTCACCACGTTGAGAGCAGATGGTCTTAGTGCTTGTACATTTTAATGTGTGATGAGAAAAACTGAGACATCTAAAGCATCTTAACGGGTTCGGGGTATATTTTTGAACTGGAATGTTTCAGTAGCCTATTTTGAGAATTTCTGGAGGAAAAGTTAATATGTAGGAATGTGAAAGTTTTTCGATTCCGTTTATTTAAATTTTATTCTTTGTATATCACTTATTTTTCCATCTAGTTCGGTTATTATTTCATTTTTTTCTAAGAATTGTAAATCATAACATCTTATAACCCCTTTACTGGAATTTAAAGAAGCGTGAGGTTTCACGGATACGTTAAATCTATCAGCAAATTGTTTGTTTGTTGAATTTTGATAGGGCATAAAACTGCAGTGGTCATCAACGCCCTTTGGTTTGTATCTGTTTATCATTATTATAAGTGAATTATTATTATTATTTTTTTTTTTATTATTATTATTATTATTATTATCTTATATATATATATATATATATATATATACACACACACACACACACACACACACACATACATACACACATACACATATATATTTATTTATTTAATTTTTGTTTCTCCATATTTGGTTTATGAAACTACCCGCTCGACCCCACAGAGCAACCGACGAGCAGCGCCCAGACCCATGGGGGGCCGGCCAAGGTTCAGAGGGCGTCCCCGTCTCCCACGTCAGGTGGTGGCTGTGCTCTTTACAAGACACGAGGGCTGATCGGAGGATGTGGATAAAAACCATGTTAGCCATCTCATCATCTTACATTAGTACAGTATATAACTGTTTACAATATCGTTCCTCATGGAAAAGTCCACCTCCTCCCAGACCCTCGGAGCTAACCTGCTCTGAGAGACCGAAGACGCCCCCAAGTACCTCGGCCCCGACACCCACGAGCCCAGATCTACCACCCCCGGGCACCGAGGGCCGCGCGAGCGTTCGTTATCTCTCAGGGCTTTTGGTAACTCTGGGGGCACTCCCAGCTGCTGCAACGCCTTGTATCGGAGGCATTCCTCGAAAATATACTTTATTGAGAGTGTAGTGTTGCAAGTATGGCACTGTGGTGGTGACTCGTTCCTGAAGAGGTAGGAATGTGTCAATCGGCTATGTCCTAGCCTCAGGCGTGTAATAACTACTTCTTCTCGACGTTTGCTTCGGTTGGATGTTGTCCATGGCATAACCGATTTTTTTATATTTTTCATTTTATTTGTTGGGCTCTCGTTCCACATCGATTGCCATCTCTTGGTCACTTCTTCTTTTAGTGGCCGCGCAAGTTCTGAAGATGTCAGAATGGCTGTTCCTCTCCCTGGGAGAGACAACGCCTCGCCGGCAGCTCTGTCAGCCATCTCGTTTCCAGTGATGCCAATATGTCCTGGAACCCAGATGAAGTGGATCGTCTTTCCGATTTCATGAAGCATTTTTAAGTATTCTTGGACGCGTTGAATACCTGAATGGGTTGCATACATATTATTAATGCCTTGTAGTGCACTGAGTGAATCTGATATTACTGCAATATCATTTATATCCTCATCGGTATTTGTCATTGTGTAATACAAAGCGGAAGAAATAGCGGTTAGTTCTGCTGTATAACTATTGCAAAGAGGGTGGAGTTTCTTTTTGTGGGTTGCATCTGCTGTAATGAAGGCGGAACCTGTTGATATTTCAGATTTCGATCCGTCCGTGTATATAGCCACGTGGTTCGGAAGTGATTGGAGTAATTTTTGAAATTTTTTTTTGTATTCTGATGCGGTGGTGTTTTTTTTTATGAAGGCTCGATAGGGTTAGGTGTAGTTTCGGGGGTTGAAAGGTCCAAGGTGGTATATTTATATCTGGTATGCTCACTGTTATTTTCTTTAATTCATTAATAACAAATGAAAATCGTTGTGCTAGGGGTAGTGTTGGGTTATGTTTTTCCTGAAATTTTCTTTTATATTTAGGCTGAAAGAGGTATTTGTAGGTTGGATGTGACGGTTGTAAATATATTTGGGAGATATAGTTTACTGCTAATGTTTGCCTTCTGAATAATAAGGGTGGAAGTCCTGATTCAGCACATAATTTTAGTGTGGGGCTTGTTCTAAAGGCTCCTGTAGCAATACGGATCCCGGCATTGTGAACTGTAGAGCCTGGAGAGATGTTGGAAGCGGGCCGAGCCATACACTAAACTCCCATAGTCTAACTTGGAGCGAATTAATGCCTTGTGAATCCTTAGCATCGACCATCTGTCCGAACCCCAAGACGTATTACTAAGAACTCTCAAAAGTTTTATTTTTGACAGGCATTTCTCTTTTAGAGTGCTAATATGCTGGCTCCAAGTGAGTTTCTTATAAAAAAAAGACCTAAAAATCTGCAGCTATCAACATATGGTAGAGGCATCCCTCCTAGACTGAGCTCCGGGGATACGGGGGTTCTTCTTTTCCTGCTGAAGTGTATGCATTTGCTTTTTTCTGGTGAGAATTTGACTCCTGATAACTGTGACAAAGTATGTAGTCGATTTAATGCTTCTTGTAAAACCCTTCTTAAAGCGTTTAAATCGCTGGACCGGCTTATAATTGCCATGTCATCGACATAGAGCATCACTCTTATCCCTCTAGGTAAACTCGTTGCCAGATCGTTTATTGCCAGGGCAAAGAGTTTCGTGCTCAGAACACACCCCTGTGGTACTCCATTGTTTTGCTCGAATGTTTGAGAAATGGTGTTGCCAGTTCGGACTCTAAATTTGCGATTTGATAGAAAGTTTGTGATATATTTTAGGATATAGCCAGTAAAGCCAATGTTATATAGTTTTTTAATTATTGTCTGTCTATTTATACAGTCAAATGCTTTGACCATATCGAACAATATCCCAATGGCCTGTTGGTTATTGACAAAAGCGTACTGGATCTCTGCTTCTAATTGTACAAGGTTGTCTATAGTTGATCTTCCTCTGCGGAAGCCACATTGGAAGTTCTGGAAGATGGCATTTTGTTCTAAGATCCACTTTAGCCTTTTATTCACCATCCGTTCCATTATTTTGCACAGGCAACTGGTTAGAAAGATTGGACGGTAACTGCAAGCTAGTCTTTTATCTTTACCTGTTTTCGGGATGGGAATAATTTCCGCTTGTTGCCAGATTTTCGGGAATTCTCCTTTCTGCCATATATAATTATAGTAGCTTAGTAGCCAGATAATACCACTACGCGGAAGATGTTGGATCATGGCATAGTGGATATCATCTGGGCCCGGTGAAGATCCTTTGAGGCTTCCCATGATCGACTCTAGCTCCCATATGGAGAATGGGCGGTTGTAGTCCCTTTCAAAAACTTCAGTTGGATCGCTTGTGGTATCTTCATCGAAGTTTGCCAGTTCTATGGAGGTTGTAGGTGTGGGTGGTGGGTTAAATATTTCTGTGTAATGTTCAGCGAACACTCGGGCTACTATTGCGGTGTTGTTGGTTAATTTCCCTTCGTATAGTAATGTGTAGCTGGTACCAGAATAATTTTTATATACTTTTCTTATTTTATTCCGTACCTGGTTAGTAGGGGTGGAAGAGTTTATGGTTTCGACATATTGTTTCCAGGAGTCTGCTTTAGTATTATTTATTGTTCTTCGGCATAGGGCTCTTTGTTTGTAATATTCAATAAAGTTGTTTTGATTGGGCTGTTTTTGGAACTTTTTCAGTGCTTTTCTGCGGTTTTGAATGGTTATTTTACAATCTTTGTTGAACCAGGGCACGGCGGGTCTCTTAGAAGAACCCTTAGTTCTAGGGATGGCTGGTTCTGCTGCGTTCAGCATAGCGTCCGTAATAAGCTGGCATCCTTCTTCAATAGTGAGGGCAGATGGTAGCATTTTGGGTGCGTTGAAATAAGTCGAAAAGAGAGACTAGTCTGCCTTGTCTATGACCCATCGGGGTTTTCGATTTGTTTTATGGTTATTATAAAATTTTAGACGAATGCGGTAATGGTCGCTACTATAGAGATCCGGCAGTACCATCCAGTCAATAATATTAAATAATGATCCACTACAGATGAAGAGGTCGAGAGAAGAATAGGTGCCATAGGTGGAACTTAAGAAGGTTGCTTCACCGGTGTTTAATATTAGTAAGTTCGACTCCTCTAAGAAAGTTTCTATAATTCTTCCTCTATTGTTGTGGCTTGAAGAGCCCCGCATAGGGCTATGTCCATTGAAGTCTCCGACAAGTAGTATGGGCTGTGGAAGTTGATTATATATATGACTGAGGTCTTGTGGTTGTATCAGTGGGTCTTTTGGCAAATAAATATTGCAGAGGGTGAATGAAATTCCGAGGTGTATAGTAATTGCGACTGTTTGAAGAGTTGAGTTTATGTTTATTCGTTGGGAATATATGGAATCATGTACGGCTATGAGTACGCCCCTAGAGGCATGATCATTTGGTCCATCGGTTCTGTAGATGTTAAAGTTTTTTAATGTAAATTTGTCTCCGGCTTTAAGGTGAGTTTCCTGAATGCAAATACATAACGGGTTTTCGTCCTGAATCAATATTTTTAAATCATTAAAATGTGTTTTTAATCCATTGCAGTTCCATTGTACAAGGGTCATTGTTAATATTAGGTGTTGGGTATAGTAGCGGGGACCAGGTATTATTAATAACATTTATTTTTACTGATAAATAAACAGTGATAAAATGAACGTAAATAATATCTTCAAAGAGTTGTCGACCTAATGATATATATAAATATATACACGAATTATTATAATGATATAGTAATGATAATGACATAATGATATACATATAGTGATATATATATATATATATATATATATATATATATATATATATATATATAGATATCACATATATACATATACTTACACTCACATGCAAACACTCATACATATACATATACGCACACATACACACATATATAAATGATAATAATAGATTTAAACGAAATGTTGAAATAATAATGATAAATGTAAATGAAATGAAATGATACTGGTAAACATTAATGATAAATGCTAAATATATTATATATATACATATACATATACACACACACATATATACACACATACACACACATATATACACACATACAATGACAAAATAATATATACTGATATTAACAATCACACACACATTCACATATAAACAAGCATACACAGTCATAAACATATATAAACAATAGAGTGTGCGTAGTATAAGTATGTCCGTAGTAATAATTAGTCAGAGGAAATAAAATTATAACTGTTAAGATGAGTCTTATCGTATTTATTTATTAGAGATAAGACGATTAACATAATATTTATGTGGATATCGTTATGTATTACGATTTCTTCTATTATGTTTTTTATTTCCTTTGACTTTTATAAAGCCCCCCTCGTCAACAGGCCGGTCTATGTTAATAGGCCCGGACGTGTCGCCTAAAGAGGGGTTAGCCTGTGAAGATATACCAGTCTCATAGGAAGGAGGGAAAGTGCTTGCTTCGGCTGTACAATGATGATTGACAACCGGGGCGAGGGGGGGGGGGGAGCGGGAGTAGGGAGGGGAGGTGGTGGGGGGGACGGAAAGAGTGCCCGCTGGGCTAACAGCTGATACAAGCTGCTCTCTCATTGCCAAGGTCGGCTTAGTTATTGTTGTATTTGATTCGGTACTATTAACTAATTCATTTGATTTATTTTCTCCAAAAATGAAAGGTAAATCGACTTGTGTGCCGATTTCCTTTTTTTCTATTATATTTAATTTTTCCTTTACCACTTGGGCAAAGGTTTTATTACCGGAGTTAAGGTACAACTCTTTATATATTTTCTTTGCCTCCTGTAGCGATATTTTTTTATTGATTTGTGTCGATTTAATTTCTTGATGTATTTGGAAAATTTGGCATGATCTATCTAGGGCATTATGTGAGCCACCACAATTAATACATTTAGGAGGTAAGGTACATTTTAAGTTACCGTCGGTATGTTTGGTTTTTTCCGCACTGAATGCAAATTGCCTCTTTTTTACATTGTGTTGTGGGATGATAGAAACCCAAACAATTAAAGCACCGGGGGGGATTAGGTACATAAGCCTGTACAGGTACGGTCTGATACCCTACTCTAATTGGTTGGGGGCAATGGAAATGTTATGATATAGTTATGGGTTAGAATTTTTATACGGAAAATGTCTGTAATTACTTCCCTCAGTTCATTTTTTATTCCTTCAATCTCGAGGTACTCGAAATCAAAAAATTTTATAACACCTTTGCTATAGTTAAGAGTTTGATGTGGTTGTACGGTAACTGGAAATTGTCCCCCAAATTCTTTACATTTTAATAAAATTTCTGACTGTTTGCCCTTAAATGTTTCTACGAGTAGTGTCCGGTCTCTTAGTTTTTTAATATTTTTTACCTCTCCCACAAGGCCAGTTATAACTTTATTAATGAAGAAATAAGAAACTATTAAAAAACCTTCTTCATTTTCTCTTTTTACAATTAGGAATGTGGGGGTTATATTTTTAATTTCATTTAAGGATATCCTATCGGGTGGGTCTTTTATTCGTCCACGAGGGCGTTTTATTTAGGAATCGGGCTAGGAGGGTCGTCTGTATCCATCGGTTTTAAGTAAGTACAATTTAAAGGTTGGAAATATATATAGAGAGTATTATTAAAAAATATTAAAAAGAAAAATAAATAATAAAGAAAGGAAAAAAGAATTATATATATAATAAAATCTAGTAATAGAAGTAGAAATATTTAAATTAAAAAGTAAAAGTATTTAAAAAGAAAAATATAAGAAATGTTGAAAGTATAATCTCTTATCTGACTTAGTCTTGAGGAGCACTATATCCTTCCGCCTCGGAGCCTAGATAAACAGTGACGCTATCAGCAAATTTCGTGACATCTAACAGTTTTAGTGATTGGTTAATATTTTTTGTCTCAATGAGTAAATTTCCATCACGTAATTTTTTAATGTTTTTCACCTCGCCTGTCAGGTTAGTGATAAATTTATATATTAGAAATGGAGATATCGTTTGAAATCCCTTATCTCCCTCTCTATTCATTATTAAATAAGTAGGAGTATTTATTACAGCCTCTTTTAACTGTAACGGATCTGGTGGCGTTTTTATTCTACCCATTTTTCTACGTTTATTTGAGCTAAGGAGTGGCTCATCCATTTTAACCTTTTACTTATATAGGGTAAATCACGGGTTATGGTCATAGTTAAGGAAATTGATTGATGCAAAAGAGGATATCGTCTAGACTGTTTCGCTGATTACTATTTTTTTTTACATATTTAGATTTACAAATTCTTGTTCTATTAAATGGTAAATTTACGGAAGCTCTGTATTTTTCCTTGAAATGGATTTTTCAGTTTTTATGCAAATATCCTAAAAATATCAGTTATGGGCACAGTGTATGAGTTATGGTCATAGCAAAAACTGGTATGAACAAAAATTTTGTAAACAATTGTTTTTATTATTTTAAAATTCACTATTTATGCGTACATATCAATCATTTGAGGTTAATAAAAAATTAAGGATTAATTAATCAAAAATAAAGCTCTGAAAACACTTTATTACAGTTTTACTGCTGCTTCCGGGATTTAAAAGAAATCCAGACTTGTCACGATTAAAAATCCACGATGGGTGACACAAAACATCAAAGACTCGTTGTTCCTTCAAAATATTTTCCACTGAGTCAAACCAACCACGACGGATGTCTTTCTGAGACACACAAGAGCTGGCTGGTGATACGGCTTCAGTGGTTCTACTGGAGATATTTGGATGGCGACGGAGAAAACCCTTATACCATCTGTCACTGGGCATACCATCTATAAATTTACATTGTCGGTTCGAAATTATTGCTAGTTCTTTGACGCTCAAGAATAAATCAATTTTTCGTTTGGGAAACCCCCGTCTAGAGCAATGAATAATCCATTTCTCTAACAGGTCCTCCTCTTCAGCAGACAAAATGGGGTCTGCCACCGCACTGAAACCTTCCTGTGCCCTTTAATCTTCGAGTTAACGTCATCCTTGGGATTTTGTACCTGTTATAATAAAAGGGAGTAATAACATTGGTACTAGGTATTTCAAGTAAGAAAAACATCCATTTCAAAAACACATACTTGTTCGCTATAGATTTTACAGAAGCCCCTTTAAGAATTTTTTCTTTTGTCTGTGTTGCATCATCTTCAGAGTACGAATATCGTCTTTTATGCATAGGTACAAATAAGTATTTACTGTAAAAAAAGAAGATTCTAAAAAAGCATTTTGAATAAAAAAATAAAATCGTAAAACCAAGTGACCATTATACATTTATACACTGATCATAACTAGTTATGGTCACTGATAGACCTAATATTGTCACCCATGACCAAAACTAGTAAACGTTATCGTATTTTACTTTTAAGATAATACAATTAAACCAGGAAAAATCTACATTTTTTTAGGAGCAAGAACACTTGCTATGCCAAAAACTTGAAATGGTCATGGGTGACCATAACTAAAATCATAGATATTTATAGACCGGTTGTGGTCAGTTGAAAATTTTAATTGATTAAAGCGACAAAATGACAAACAAAGGGGTCTGAAGAAAAACAGAAATCAAAATGAACAGATACATACCTTTAAAACCTGAAATTGGCGAAGAATTTCAAAGCAATTCCTTAATAATGTTCACTTGTAAAATCACACCTACTACACACAGGAGCTAATGCACAACACTAATTCGGAAAAACATTAACTAAGCCAAACGGAAATAAATGGGGAGAAGGATTCATTAACAAGTGAGTCATAAGCCCTTCCGTGAAACGTCTCTTAAAAGGATCTAACAAAGAAAACAAGCAAAGGCTTATTTTTGTTAAAAATGTAAAAGCCTAAAAATGTAAAAGAAGGTAGCTCGTTAATCCAAAGGAACAGTAAATACGTCCTATCTCCGTGAGGTCTCGTAGCTAACTGAGAAAATACCATCGTTAATGGTCAATATTAAATCAGTTATATATCTTAATCCAGTTTGGCTTAGTAAAAATCGGTTATACTTACTTTTTTTAGGCACATTAGTTTCTAGGAAACCGCTTAGTGGTAAAAACGACTTAGATAGAAAAAAAAATACCAATATACTTAATAACATTTCGCTCGCCTTTGTCCTATTTAATTTACTTGTAAATGGATTTGAAAAATCGGAACGAGTGGGATCAATAAGGATTTGTGGGATACATATATATATAGATGGATAAATTTCTTGACTGTTACTAATGTTTAGTAAGGTTCTTGAGGTTCAGTCAGTAAATAAAAAACAACTATTTTGGTTACGTTTCGAGACTATATTTTTCTCATAATTATGCCCTACAGTGAAAAAACAGGTTACAATAAAATTGTATAAGTTATACAAGTTATTTCAAAACATAAAGTTAGCTACAGTACAAGTATATAACAACATGTGTTAGAATAATAAAAATATTTATAATTACAGAATATAGAGGAGTATCAAGCTACTTACAATGTTACTAGTGGATGTAGAATAGATTAACAATTCTAGTACAGCAACTAACCTAAGGGAATTTTGGACAGACAGTTACAAAGGTTGTAGGGAAATCCCTATTTCTTAAAAATTAAGTTAAAAGGACTGGGTAGGTATCCCCAAAGATGCAGGTACAAAAATATTTCTGTGTAATATACTAATAAATGGAAGAATGATTTATATGATGTATATAAATGTAGATGTATATTATTGGCCTGAATGTATTAAGTTGGAATAACAGGTGTTAAGATTTAGAACGTCTGATTTTTTTGTTTATTTCGCGATTTTTAAATTTTTCTATGGTTATCATTTCTTTAATATTTCTTTTAAAATTATATTGAACATGGTGAATAATTTTGGGGGAATCAAATTTAAATGAATGTTTTGTTCACCTGTAATGTGTGGTGAGAGCTGTTTGGTCAGGTTTGTTGGGGTTTTTATTTATAGACGTGCAACTGTATTTATGTTGATACACTTGTCGTTTAAGATATTGTTCCACTTTTCTTATTTAAAAATCGCGAAATAAACAAAAAATCAGACGTTCTAAATCTTAACACCTGTTATTCCAACTTAATACATTCAGGCCAATAATATACATCTACATTTATATACATCATATAAATCATTCTTCCATTTATTAGTATATTACACAGAAATATTTTTGTACCTGCATCTTTGGGGATACCTACCCAGTCCTTTTAACTTAATTTTTAAGAAATAGGGATTTCCCTACAACCTTTGTAACTGTCTGTCCAAAATTCCCCTAGGTTAGTTGCTGTACTAGAATTGTTAATCTATTCTACATCCACTAGTAACATTGTAAGTAGCTTGATACTCCTCTATATTCTGTAATTATAAATATTTTTATTATTCTAACACATGTTTTTATATACTTGTACTGTAGCTAACTTTATGTTTTGAAATAACTTGTATAACTTATATAATTTTATTGTAACCTGTTTTTTCACTGTAGGGCATGATTATGAGAACAATATAGTCTCGAAACGTCACCAAAATAGTTGTTTTTTATTTATTAGCTGAATCTTAAGAACCTTACAAAACATATATATATATATATATATATATATATATATATATATATATATATATATATATAATGCTAATCCCGAGTGTGGGGGACATCCTTGTTCCCTAATGCCTTTTATAATTATTGTACTACGTTATAGCCGCTGACGTAATATTTCCTGTTGCTGGTGGGGACGTAGACCCCCTCATAAATAACTCTTATCTTTGTCACTTTCAGCTATACTTAGGGGGCTTTTTCTTTCTTCCATCCTTCCCTGCAATCTTTTCCGAATCTATTTCTCATTCGTTTCTTTTTTCTTTTTTTTAGTTTTTTTTTAATCGTTCCTTTCTTTCCTTTACTTCTTTTTTTAATTTAATGCCCCATGTGATCTATTTATTCACTTCCACCTTATTTGGAAAGTTTTTTTTTTATCTATTTGATAGACGAGGGAATTGCGCATTTTAAATCCGTTCCTTTTATTTTTTGTACATGTGTTTTATTAAGAAATACAAACATTAATATACAATTAAAATTGCGACACTTCACATGTTTACCTGGTATTAATGCTACGAATTTAGGAAGCTTTGTGTTTTTTTAAACATAACTTTTTTATTTGTTGTGATAGAATGTTAGTAGTTTTACCCAGAACAAAAAAAAAATATATATATTGCCCATGATTATGAGCTTCTAAAAAATTAAGTTAAATTAAATTACCCAATAGGCCATTTTAACTTATTTCCTTTCCTCTTGACGTTATTGTAAAATTTTAATAGATTGATTTTAATGGGAATTTTTTTAATAAATGAATAGGATATCTGTGCCAGTGTTTGACTAAGTTCTTTAAATTCGTAAAGCTGTATAAAAAATTCATCAAAGGTAAAAGTCTCATTTTATTTTTGATTAACATGTTATTTCTAACAAATAGATTTCAGTTGCATTTTTATTAGATATAGACTTCTCATTATAATTTTATGTTGCTGAACCGTTTTGGAAAATCATATGTATCAGCAATATCTAATGATTCCGCTTATGGGTCTTTAGTTCTCATAATCTCAAAACTTTATTTTCCCTTTATTACTCTTAATTTTCACAATATTCATTGTAAAGAGCTGGAACATTTAAATATATTGTAAATTCAATCAATCTTAAGAAGCAATAAATATTTACATTTATTTATTTTTTTATTATAAATTTATTAAAATTTACAACTGTATAAAATATATACAACAAGTGAATGTGTTGAAAGTGAATACAATGGCAAGTGAATAACTTGTGAAGAATTACTCACTAGTGGCACTTCAATAAAATCTACACTAAAAGGTCTCTAGGCCATCTTCTTTTCAGACGCCTCGGAGGATTATCAGGGATGGAGGAGGAAGCAAGTTGGGAGACTAGTAGATTGGAGTGGTTATGGAGCTTACTATGGAAGGATAGGTATCTGGTTTGGGCTAAGTCAGAAACATATGGAACATTAAGATCTTTATGGCTAAGTTCATTGGTCTCATAGTAAGGAGCATTGAGGATTTTTCGAAGGATTTTTGATTGTAAAGATTGGATACGAGATGAATTGGATGATTTAGTAGAGCCCTAAAGCTCAACTCTGTACATCCAAATAGGTCTAATCACTGTCATGTAAATGAGTCTTTTGTAGAAAATCAGGAGTTTTGAACTTTTGTCTAATAAATGTTGAAGAAGTTGAAAACGACGAGCAGTTTCCTATCGTTTTAGTCTTGTATGAGGATTCCAAGTTAAAAGTTTGTCCAGTTGAAGTCCTAGATAGCGGATCTGTTCAACAGGGATCAGTGGAGTATTGTTAAAGGATACGGTAGGACGGGAATTCGCAGGTTTACGACGAAGGGTTCTTTGGTGAGATTTGTTTGGATTTATTTTATTTCGTTAATACAAATTTCGACACCATTCCAGAAGGTTTATGACATGAGATTTGAGTGTTTGGGAGGCAATGAAGAGATCATTGTTCACTGATAATACACATGTGTTATCACCATACGTAGTGAGGACGATGGGTCGCGATATCAGCTGTATACACCGTGTAGAGGATGGGAAGAATAGGAAAAGTTATGATTAACTTTAAAGTTTTTATCACTGAGATAGGAGCGTATTATAAGGAAGTAAGTAAGAGGGAAGAATTGACTGAGTTTGTAAAGCAGCCTCTGGTGCCAGACTCGGTCAAAAGCTTGTTCTACGTCGAGAAAGGCTCCTGTGCAGTACATTCCGCGCCCTAATGCTGATCTGACCAGGTCCACCACACGATGGCATTGCTGGATAGTGGAGTGAGGCATTTTAAAACCAAATTGGTGATCTAGGATGATGTAATTGGAATTTAGGATGGGATTCAAGCGTTTCAGAATAGGTTTTTCCAGGATTTTACACATTATAGGCAAGAGCGACATTGGAAGATATGAGGATGGGAGTTCAGGTGGCTTTTTGGTCTTAGGTATCATCTTTACTGACACCCTTTTACTGATACTGATGATTTCAAAGGATCAGGGAAATATGAGGTGTGGAGTACAGAATTATATATATATATATATATATATATATATATATATATATATATATATATATATATATATATATATATGTATGTGTGTGTGTGTGTGTTAGAAATAGGATTGCTTTCCGAGGAAGGAGTCGTAGGATACGGGCTGCGATAAGGTCATGTCTAGGGGCTTTGTTGGGAAGGTAATCTGAGGATTATATAATAAGGATTTGATACTTCGGAATGATGGAATGCATTAGGAGGAGGAGACATTTGGAGTGGAATATTTAATTCTGCTTCAACACATTCAAAGTGAGCAGGATTAAAGACATCAGGATGAGGGTTAAAGTTGTTTAATAGAGGTAGGCCAATAAGTAGGGTTCATGGGTGAGAGGACAGAATAACAGTTGGAGGTTTCAATACGGGATAGAATGCAGCGACGGGAGTTGGAAGTTCTACAACCTCTTCGATAGTGTTTGGCGTTGTAGTCTGCTCCAGCAATAAAGTGCAGCCCGAAAGATCGGAATAACGAATCAAGTTGGTTGTACGAAAGGGAATTGCCAGAAGGACAGTAAACAGCTGAAAATGATACGATAAAAGGACGATTAGAAATGGTTACAGAGACGGGCTGAATGGTTACAGTTGATGTACAAGGAATAAGACAATGGGATACTTATTTGTGGACTTTGGCTCCGAGTACATTAGACTATTGTTGCCCTTCTTCTTGGTTCTTCCAACCGTATGCATGAGTAGACCAGTCTTGTTACTTCAAATATTTCCTCATTGTTACGAGGCTCTAAGTCTACGAAGAATAGTGGCTGGTGGCCTCAGGTTGTGGCCAATAGCCTCTAAGTCGTGTTTGATAGCGCTGGTTGGGGTAGACGAATGGAGACCCCTTAATACAACTCTATATGCCTTCTCTTCTTTCAGTTGGTAACAATGAAAATCGTAATTGTGTCTGGCTAGGTGATTTATCAGTTTTTTATATTTTTTTTTAGTTGATATTTTTAATTTTCGTCTTTACGTCTTTAGTTGTTGTTTAGTTAGGTCTTTAGGGGAAAAACAATTGGAATTGGTCCCTCCAATTAATGCTGACATTTCTTGGCAGAATGACATGAAGTTCTCAATTTTAGTGACATAGGTAGGTGGCGGGTCTGGGTCAGTAGTATGCTGTGGATTTTAGTTTATATTGTTATTATCAATATTCCTGGTTGATGGGGTAGGCTCATAGACAGTTGAATTGGTTGAAATGTTCTGGCTGCAGAGGTTTTACTGCGGGTTTGATTGTTGGAATTATTGAGTGGCTCTTTTGATTTGGCCGTTTTATTTATTTTTTTATTAGGCGAATTGCCCGCTGATCCTGGGGCGGCATTTCTATGGCGTTTTTGAAGCGTCCTTCTTGATTGGGAATCGGTCTCGCTTATAAGCGCAAATCTTCATATAAGAATAGAAAGTTTATTTTTTTATTTTATTTTTATTTTTATTTTTTTTTTAAGAAGAATATTCGGGTCATACTACAGGTCAGTCATTCATATTATTATTTTTTTTTTTGTATGTAATTATTACCATTTGCCATAAATGTAGAAAGTAAGTAATATAGGTGGCTTTATGAATACATTTACACAGTATGTACAATAAAATAAAATTTTTTATATGAAAAAGAAGAAAGAAAAAAAAAAAAGGATAGAAGAGAATTAGACTATACATATATAATATAAAGTATACAATATAGAATAGAATAGAATAGAAAAATAATTTTATTCTGGGACAAAGTCCCTTAAGAATAACAGATAATTGCAGGTATAACTAAATTAAATCTGGTTAGAGACATAATGAGCTACAAAAAAGAAAACAATAATACATTAATGACACTATGTACATAGATGATATTTAAATAAAAAGAAAAGAAAAGAAGATAACATTTTACAGATTAGATGAGATAGAATTAAATAAGAAAAAAAATAAAATAAAATGATAGAGAAAAATCTTTTGGTACAATGATATGATTTGTATGTACAATAGAAGTACCCAATGTTATATTCATGGAAAGTTAAATTTTTATTAAAAGGAATCTCAATTATTCCAGAACTGAATCCAGCAATGCAATAATAATTTTTGACTAAGTAGTTAGATAGTTAGCAAGCGTCAGTCTGGATGAGAAGGAGGTATTGGAAATATAAATATTTGAATGTTTTCAGGGATTTAGCTTGTCTGATGTGAGGAGGGATGGAGTTCCAGAGGATTGTTGAGCGGAAAAGGAAGGAGCGTTGGAATATTGAAGTTCTATGGGACGGGGTATACAGATCAGAAAGACGGGATCTCGTATGTATTGGATTGACTGCAGATCAGAATTGGAGCTTATTGTAAATATAAGAAGGTTGGAGGGTATTGATAATTTGGTATAGAATGTTCCATGGAAATATTGTTTACGGAAAGTGGGATAGAGCCAATTTAGTTGGGAATAGAGGTGGGAAACATGGGAACGCCTCGGACTACCGAAGACAAACCTGACGAAGCAGTTCATGATTTGCTTCAGTCTGTCTTCGAAAACCGTCAAGAGGCCACCGTAAACCAGACAACCATAGTCAATGTAAGGGAATAATAAGGAAGAGACTAAAAGCTTGCGGGTTGACAGGGGAAGAAGGTAACGGTTTCGGTGGAATAATTTGAGAAGGCCTATGGAACGGCGGGAAATTTGGGCAATCTGAGGTTTCCAAGAGAGGGTTTGATCAAAAACAATCCCAATATTTTTTACAGAGGAGTAGAAAGAGATAGGATGATTATTTAAGGTTAAAGGAGGGTATTGTGAGTAGGAATTAAGGCGGGAGCTAGAGCCTATTAGAATGGCCTGAGTTTTCTTTTCGTTAAGTTGTAATTTATTTAAAGTCGCCCAGGCACTAATTCTGTCCAGATCTTCCTGAACTTTAGCGAAAGCAGTGGATAGCTCTGAAGGGGAGAAGGAGAAATAGACTTGGGAATCATCTGCATAGAGGTGGTAGGAACAGTGATAGATTGAATCAGGAAGATCATTAATGTAGGAATTGAATAGGAGAGGAGAAATACTGGATCCCTGAGCAATACCTGAGGTAAGAGTGAGAAAAGAAGATAGGGGTTGGTTTGGTATTTTAACTGATTGGGAACGGTGAGAAAGGAAAGATTGAAACCAACGGATGGAACTATAGGAAAAGTTTAATGATTTTAATTTGGAGAATAGGATAAAGTGATCAAGGGAATCGAAGGCTTTAGAAAAGTCAAGGAGTAACAGGACGGTTAATTTTTTGTCATCTATTGCGGTAAATATGTCATAAGTGATTTTTAGGAGAGCAGACTGGGTGGAGTAGCCAGGACGAAAACCAGATTGAAGGGGGTCGAGGAGGTTAGATTCTTCAAGGAATTTGGAAATTTGAGATTGAACTAATCTTTCCAAGGGCTTAGAAAGATTAGACAAGATGGAGATAGGGCGATAGTCATTTGGAGACATGGGGTTTAATGTTTTATTTATAGGATGAATTAATGATTTTTTCCATGAGGTTGGGAAAACTGAATTTTGGAGGGAAAAGTTACAAATGAATAGGAGGACTGGTATGATTTCAGGTAAACATAGTTTTATTAGTTTGGTGGGAATATCATCTGCGCCCGTAGAATTGGAATGAGAATTCATTATGGAGGAAATAAGTTCAGAGGGGGAGATATCGGAAAAATAAAAATTAAAATCACTGAATGTAGGAGCTGGGGTAAAATAGGAGGAAGGATGAAGAGAATCAGGAGAAAAGGTGGAAACAAAATATGAATTTAATTCATCGGGAGATTTAGGGTAGGTAGATGAGGATACAAGGGAATCACAGAGTGAAAGTTTACGGAGGATATGCCATTTCGATTTGGGATCAGGGGCAGAGGAGAGGGCTTTATGGTAATAATTAGATTTTGCTCGACGAATCGAGGCTTGTGTTGAGTTGCGAAGTATCTTGAACCTTTGGTAGTCATCTGTCATCCTCGTGCGTCTGAAGCGTCTTCGGGCTGCTTCTCGGTTTCTTTGGAGCTGCTTTATTTCCGAAGTTATCCAAGGAGCAGGGCGTCGACGAACTGAGAAGGATTTGAGGAGTGCGTGGATATCAAGGATATTTAGGAGGTTAGTGGTGAGAATGTTTACCATGGAATCAATCGAGGAGTAGGAGTAAATTTCAGCCCAGTTCTGTGCTTCAAGGTCTGGAAGGATCTTCTCACAGGTTAAGGATTCTATATTGCGGTATGAAATAGTTTTTGGAAGGAATGGAGGTGCAAGAGTATTGTATGGTATTTGAATCAGATCATGAGACGAGAGGAAAGGAACAGGTAACTGGGAAGAAGAGAGGAGGTTTTTTTTTCCGAATCGATGATAAATAGGTCAAGCCAAGTATTGGAGGAGGAAGTATGGTGGGTAGGAGAGAACGGAACGACGAAGAGATGTAGGGAAAAAAAAGAGGTTTTCTAGGAACAATTTATCATATGAGTCAGAAAGGAAATTAGAATTCAGGTCCCCAGAAATAATGACATTAG
Source organism: Euschistus heros (assembly GCA_003667255.2). NCBI lineage: Eukaryota > Metazoa > Arthropoda > Insecta > Hemiptera > Pentatomidae > Euschistus > Euschistus heros. Next base: position 646,944 of record RCWM02000147.1, read on the forward strand.
CATAAAAGGGAACGTAGTTGTACAGGGAAGTCTCAAAAGATGGGTCAAAAGGAACATGGGGTGGGCGGTAAACTACCACATACAGGAGATGGAGAGTTTTATAGGAAATTTCAACGAGAAGGAACTCTATTTGTGGTAGATCAGTTGGATGTGAACGTTCAAGAATTCGGAACTTGAGGCTTTCATGGACAAATAAACCTACACCACCGCCCGTCCGGAAAACCCGGTCATGGCGGATAAGCGTGTAGTTAGGAAGGGAAACTAGGGAAGAGGGAATGAAAGGTTTGAGCCAAGTTTCAGACACTGCAATAATATGGTAGGAATTTCGGGTAAAATACTGTAAGAATTCATCGTAATGAGCGGGTAAGGATTGGGCATTTATGTGACAGGTTGTTAGGTCATCGGTCATTTTGGGGATATGGGGAGAAGGAAGGAATTTGATAGGAAGACGCAGGCTTTCAGAAAATTGGTAGGACTCCAACTGAGCGAACTAGTATGAAAGATAAATAACATTAGGGAACAATTAGATAATAATGAAATACTAAATGTACAAATAAGAATGTAAGAGTATAAAAATAAAAATTGAAAATTAAAAATGAATAAGAATAGAAACAACAAAAGATATTTACATTTTCTAGAATCAAAGAAAAATAATAAGAAATAATCGAAAAGTGATAATATTAGGAGATATGACGAGGACCGTAGAACAAAGCCTGTTGATATTGACCGAAGAAGGCAGATAAGTCGACAGGTTCCGGAAAGTCAGAAGGCGTCGAGGTCTTGAGACTGGTCTATGATAACAACCGGTTGGCCATCATCTTTTCGACATCGAACCCTCCCAGCAGAAAACCAGACATATTTAATTTTTCCCGCCAACCTCTTCTGGCTGGCGAGCCAATATAAATGTCTGTTTGCCGGAGTCATTTCTTCGCTGAGATATATGCGGTGGACGTCGTTATCCTGCCATCCCATGTCTCTCGTCGAAAAGTCTCTCTTCACTTTTCTTTTTAGTATAAGATCGTCCCTCAGTGTCTGTCTCAGGAAGCGTACTATGATAGGTGGTGGTCGTGGATCTTCTTTTCGTGGTCTGCGACGCTCGACCAAGTCTATATCCTCAATGTTCAACCTCACCCCCAGGCCAGCCCCGACACTTGGCACTAAGGCCAGAGCGAAGAGGGATGCCCCGTATCTCTAAAGATTTACAGAGCAAGTCCTGCTCAGCCCTATTCAGGCGAACTCCTAGCTCTCCGATTTTATTCTTTAGTGCAGTGTTTTCAGTCGTTAGCTCCTCCATACGTTTTCCTTGGCTCTCTAGGTGCTTTTCAATTTTAGCCAGCCTATCATTTAGTTCAAAGCTCAGCTCGCCATATTTTTTCGAGTGAACTTTTTATAGCTTTGATATCCTCGCTGACGTCAGCTCTTAACGGCTGTGAGTATGTCAGAGACAGATGGTTCATTTGATGGCTGACTGACTGATTTTTCATTAGTTGGTCTGTTTTTAGTATCTTTACAGTTTGAACATAACCAGCCTTTTTTCGATGATGATTTTATAAACTCCAACTCTTTTTCATTTAATTGACAGCATTTGCCATGAAATAACACGGCATTTCCCACATGCCACGGTATTTTTATCGTCCCTTGAAATTAACGCTTCACAAATAGTACAAATAGCCATTTTAAAATACACATAGAAATAGCTGTTGGCTGTAGAATATAAATATTGATGCGGGCGAGAGCGCCTGTTTGAATACAATGTCTTAAATGCTTAACGGATTAAATATTAACACTCACCGCTCTGCAGACGGGTTATGAAATAAATGTTCTCTTGATGATTCTTCGGTAATACAGAGAAAATAACCAATAATAATTCACATTAACTAGATGATAATTATATAGTTCTGATTAGGGTAAAAAAAAATGAACTAATTTGAACAAAGAACACTTTCAAATGAGTTGATGTATATAGAGCTGATGTTTACGGGTTGCCGTCTCTAGCCAGACTGACTTATATACATATAAGTGATATTTAAACATACAAAATATATATAAAATAAAATTAAATAATAGAAAAAATTAAATAATAGTAGGTAATAGTTTTAAAAAAACAAATGTCTTGAATTTATGTGGACATTAAAAAAAAAAAAAGTTAAGTTGACGATTTCTTTAAAAAACATTTGATTATTCTTCTAACTCGCGAAAAACAAACACACAAGCAGAAATGCTTTGTGAAAATAGTGAGGGAAATTCTTGAAAAAAAAAGCCTAGATTGAAACAATAAATAAAAAAAATTAAAAATTAAAAAAATGGTCAAATTTAGAAAAACCGTTTGTAATTAAATTTTTTTTTATACTTATTTTTTTTTACAGGCTGTACCCACCCAAATCCACTTGTCTCTCGCTCCATCCCCGAAAACTGAATCGAATACTTCTCAAAAGAAGAAGGCCTAGGGACTTTCTAATGTACAACATTTATTGAAGTACAACTAATGGGTTCTTTTAAAGCTATTAACATATCAGTGTAATCATTTTAACGCTTATTTACTTTTTGCGTATACGAAAATAATAAAGAAAAAGAAAAATAAATAATTATTTTTTTTTTTTTTAAAAAGTAAATTAACTAGAATAGAACATAATTAATCTTCCAATAGGCTCACCTCCTAGACAAAAAAGGAAAGGCGCGCGTATCTCACAGATACCACTTGTATGTAGTAAGCATATCTGCATTTTTGATTGCCATATATATATTATCTACATGTTAGAAAAGACATATATATGAATTAGTATAGTTTACTTGCTTTATCACATGGTCTTTAAAACATATTTTATAAAACTAAACATTAATATAAAACTAAATAAAAAAACATTTTTTTACGTTTTGTTTTATTACACTTGTGTTTTCACAGCTTATAAGGAACTAAGAAATAACAACAAGAATTACGCAAAAATGCTGCAAACTTTTAAAGAGTGATGATTCTCTGGGGGGTGGGGGTGGAGCTAAGGGTGGCCAAGGGCACTAAAGGTCGTTTTTTCCGATTTTCATTAATAACTCGAAGACTCTTGCCCCTAGCGAAAATGTGTTAAGTAAAAACTTAATTAGCATAAAATTCTTTAAAAAAAAGATTATGTACATTTTTTTTTTTTTTTTTTTTTTGCTGGGATCAATGCTTAAGAAGATATAAAGAGGGAAATATGGAAAATTAAAAAAAAAAAAAAAAGAAGAAGTTTTTATTGTTAAAAATTGAATGTTTATTGTTAAAATTGAACTGTTTATTGTTACAAATGAATAACTTATATTTTTTTAATTAAATGGTTATTGCTAAAAATAAAATATTCGTTGCTAAAGCTAATATGTTTTTTATAGTATAGTAACGATAATTAGCATTCGAACCTTAAAATCGAGCAAAAAATAAAAAGTCATACTACTGGAAATTGTTCACCAACCTTAGCTCTGAATGTGGTAAAAAGGTTTCCTCGAACTGGATCCGGGTTTGGGCAGGGGAAGGGGGAAAGTGTTGAAAATGGTATGTTTTTAACAGTTTAATACAATAACTCGGGAACCGTTATCTTCAGCACATTTTGTGTTCTATACATTATAAACGCTAAGGAAAGTTTCAATAAATTTAGTTCTATTCATGTTTTTGCTAAGTACAACATTTTTAGAACTGTGAAGGATGAAAAATTGGCTATGTTGCGGTAAACCGCACTTTTCCTGGAAACAACGTTTGTCGGTACTCTATTGGCTATAACTCCGAAACTATTTGTTCGATTTACTGTTGCAGCAGGGATTCTCAGCAATGGAAACTTCCAAGTATTGGTTTGTTTTCTGGTCTTCCCACAATTTGCTATATTTCAGGTTTTCCAATTTGTTAGTTTTTATGATACGCCTCGTTGAGCTCCCGTTTATTAAAAAGTTTTATTAAAAATGACTCTTTCTAGTTCGTTAGAGAAATAGAAATATAGAGAATTTATAAAATCTAATTGAATGAAGTTTAGCCCGAAAAACTTTCTGAATTTCTCCTAGTGAGGAACATGGCCGCTACTGCTATGCAGCTAACTAAAACAGCTCCCTGTTTACTCAAGTAATACCAGTGGTATTAGCTCACGTATCAGCTTGGCTCTTTGCAAATATTGTGTATATACATAATTGAACAATTAGTGAAGTTTTCCGGCTAGGTGAGTCCCTAGAAACTAATTTATAAAGGTGGACATTAGGTGTGTGAGGGGATAGTTGGGCACGACGTAGGTAGAGTTTCGACCTGCAGACGACTGTGACTGGCTAATACTTACTTAGGCCTACCTATCTATCATCCTAGGTGGCGTGGTCAGTAGAGCGCTCGGCTCCTATTCTAGAGCACCCGAGTTCGTAGCTCGTTAAAGATTTTTTTTTTTTTTTTTTTTTTTTTTTTTTTTTTTTTTTTTTTTTTTAAATTTTATTTTATAGATGTGTTTTTATTTATATATGTACATTGTTTTTAATTATTTTTCTCTCTTTAAATAATATTCTTGTTTAATAACTATTAGCAAAAATAATTATTTATACCATGGAGTATGAAAAATCATCCTGCTTTGACTCCGATGAAGAAATGCCGTGTTCCGACTTCAGCGAATCGGACTCGAAGTTCCTTAAGGGTAGAACTTTGTCAAAAAGACAAAGAAATACTGCTCTTGAGCCCCCTGGGAACTCTCCGGACAAAAAAAAAGAAGAAAAAGAAACAAAAGGAAAAAAAAAAAAAACGAATCAACCTCCCACTCCACCACAAACACGCAGTAAAGCTGTCATCACATCAGTTACACCCATAGAAATAGCAAACAGATTTCAGCCATTGTCTAACATGCCTTCAGAAAGCTCAGTACAACAACCACCAAAACCTCAAACCGATATAAAGCCACCTCCTATCTACGTTACGGGCGTAGATAACTACATCCAATTTTGTCAACAGATTTCAGAATTAATTGGTCAAACAAACTTCCAATGTCAATCCAGATACCACGACATAAAAATAAACACCGAGACAAAAGACCACTATAAATCATTGGTAGCCCACTTAAAAACTCAAAACATTCAGTTCCATTGCTATCAATTAAAAGAAGACAAGGCCTACAGGGTAGTACTTCGGGGACTTCACCAATCAGTGCCTCCTGATTTCATCAAAAGAGACCTGGAGCAGCTAGGCCATAGATATTGTGGATCTGGAGCCAGCAGATAACAATGTGGAGGTTTTCAACATCAAAAGACTGGTGTACTCCGTGGTAAAATTTGAAGCACCTCGAGTTAAAAAAGAGATTGTACAATGTACTAGATGTCAAAACTTAGGCCACACGAAAACGTATTGTAATCGTCAGGCAAGATGTGTTAAATGTGCAGGGCCACATTTAACAGCAACATGCTTAAAAAAAACAAGAGATACGCCAGCCTTGTGTGTCCTCTGTGGTGAGAGTCACCCTGCTAACTATAAGGGCTGCCAGGTATACAAATACAGGCAGAAGCAAAGAGCCTCCAACTCCACCACAAATAGAAATCCTGTTCCTGAAACATCCGAAACAATAGTAACTTCCATCCAGAATCAACAGAATATTTCAGTCAACAATTTTTCTAGACACTTTCCTCCACTGCCATCAACATCAAAAGCCCAACAACCTCTGAATCAACAACCCATCACTCCAGCCGTTCAACTTGCAGAACCCCAGCCATCAACCTCAGCAGCGGTGTTATCTCAACTTCATCAACCAACTCATGAATTCACGACGGTTGAACGAAGAAATCGACGGCCACAGAATCAGGCGTCTCAATCCTCCCTTCCATCCCGACCTCCTAAAATAACCAACTTTTCCCCATCAACAACCCAACAGACTCCACAACAAGTAAACCAACAGACCAAGGCTCCATTACAAACTTATGAGCAAATCACACCTCAACGAAATCCAAGCCAAATCCCATTCCAGTTACCGTCGTCAAGACAGTTTAACCTTCCGCCTCAAATATCAGAATCCTATCCTATTTCCTCCCAAGGTTTTGGTGATATTTCATCGATTCTCTCCTCCTTCCTCCGTGAACTCCAAGAAACCATCAAACCTTTAATTACCCTTCTCACAAGAGCCCTGACAGAAATCACGTCTACTGTTCCTCGATGATCCAAAACTCCTTGGCAGTTCTTTTATGGAACGCAAATGGTTTGCTCAATCACAGAAATGAACTAGACATATTCTTACACGACAATAACATTCACGTTGCCCTAATTACCGAGACCCACTTGACGCCTACTTCTTATTTCCACATCAAAGACTATATTACTTACAGATCTGACCACCCCGACAAAACATCCCATGGTGGTACTTGTATCCTAATCCATAGATCACTAACCCACACCCTGATTCCTTCCTCTCCAACTGACACCATTCAGTCTACCGCACTGATCCTATCCTCTCTTCCATTTAACCTTACTCTTTCAGCTGTATATTGTCCTCCAGGAAATAGCCTTTCCCATAATATTCTGCTTTCCTTATTCCAATCCTTTGGGCGGCGCTTCATTGCAGGTGGGGATTACAACGCTAAACACCAACGATGGGGCTGTAGAACATCCAATTCCCGAGGTAGTGTACTTTCCCGTGTATCATCCTTAAACAATTACCCTATCCTTTCACCTAACAATCCTACCTACTGGCCTACATCCCTTAAAAAACGCCCAGATATTCTCGACATATTCGTCACCTCTCAAATACCTACTTCCCAAACTACAATAGATTCCTTAGATGACCTTTCCTCTGATCATAGCCCAGTTTTGCTTACATTACATTCTACTCCTATTATCAAACCTTCTCCTCCATCCTTAATAACTGGACGAATAGACTGGGACAAATTCCGGTCGACTTTAGAAAACCATATAGACTTAAAAACTCCTCTAAAAACATCTCAACAAATAGACACGGCAATAGAACACCTTACTAAATCAATACAAACCAGCATAGCAGAAAATACCTTAAAAAATAGAATAATACGCTCAGAAGGCATGGTCTTACCTCAATATATTCGGGTCTTACTAGTCGAAAAACGACGAGCTAGAGCCAAATGGCATAGAACTCGATACCCATCTGACAAAACCAATTATACCAAATTAACCAACAAACTTAAAACAGAACTTAAAAAACTAAAATTTGAAAATTTACAGAAACAAACTGAACAACTATCTGTTTCCGACAAATCATTATGGACCACGACCAAAAAACTTTTAAAATTCAAAACCTTCAATCATCCTCTCCTCACTCCAGCTCAAACCTGGACCAAATCTGATTCAGAAAAATCGCAGGTATTTGGTGAACAATTACATAACACTTTTAAACCTCATCCTGACATCCTAAATCCTAACCATGTAGAACGTATTGAAGCAGAACTGACTATTCCTCTCCAAATGACCCTTCCCCCTAAAGCCTTCCACCCATCAGATATAATATCCATAATCCGTAGATTGCCCTCCAACAAAGCTCCTGGACATGACCTTATTACCTCAAGAATCCTCAAATGTCTTCCAAAGAAAGCAGTATTACTCCTAACTTATATTTATAACGCTATCCTCCGTACTACATATTTTCCCGATTCCTGGAAATTATCAATTATTAAAATGATTCCAAAACCTAAAAAACCACCAGAAAATCCTTCCTCATACAGACCTATCTCTCTCCTACCTATCATGGGAAAAATACTTGAAAAGCTCCTTTTGAAACGCCTTTATCCCTTCCTTGATTCCAATCACATTATTCCTGACCATCAGTTTGGATTTCGTCAGTTTCACTCCACAACCCAGCAGTGCCATCGTGTGGTGGATGTTATCTCATCTGCATTGGAGCGCAAGATGTATTGCACGGGTGCCTTTCTAGATGTTGAACAGGCCTTTGATCGGGTATGGCATTCAGGACTGCTTTATAAACTTCGCCAATTCCTTCCATCTACATATTTCCTCATCCTCCGTTCCTACCTTTCTGATAGAGTATTTAGAGTTAATCACAATTCTAAATACTCATCTATCTTTCCCCAGACCGCTGGTATTCCTCAAGGTAGTATCCTGGGTCCCATCCTTTATACAGTGTATACAGCTGATATCCCAACACATCCTAACACTATCCTCACAACCTATGCTGATGACACCAGCGTGTTATCAGTCAATGAAGATCCATTTGCTGCATCCCAGACACTCCAGTCACACATCACTTCTCTTGAAGAATGGTGTCATAACTGGAGAGTTAAGATAAATCCTAGCAAATCCCAACAAATAACCTTTACCCTCCGTCGAAAACCTACCTCATCCTGTCCTCCTGTATCCTTTAATAGTGTACCGCTAAATAATGTGGAACAAATACGATACCTTGGATTTCATCTGGACAAGAGACTTACCTGGAACCCTCATACTAGATTGAAAAGACAAGAAGCTGCACGTCGATCTCGACTGCTACAACACTTACTTGACAAACGTTCAAACCTCCCGATTCACTATAAGAAACTAATCTATATGACGATTATCAGACCTATTTGGACATACGGTATAGAGTTATGGGGATCCACCAAACCATCGAATTCTTCCCGCATCCAATCACTCCAATCCAAAATCCTTCGAAAAATCCTTAATGCTCCTTACTTTGTCACAAATGAAGTAATCCACAATGACCTTAATATCCCTTATGTCGCTGATTTGGCTCGAACCAGATACCTCTCCTTTCATAATAAACTTACTCCGCATCCAAATCCACTTGTTGCACAACTTGCTTCCCATTCCATTCCTGGGAATCCTCCGAGGCGCCTGAAAAGAAGATGGCCTCGGGATCTTCTTCTTTTGTAAATTTCATTAGAGTACTACCAATGGGTAGTTTCTCTACAAGACTTAATCATGTTATCATATTGTATTGTATACAGCACATTTACTGGATGTATTTTCTAATACAGTTGTAAATTTCAATTAATAAAAGATTAAAAAAAAAAAAAAAAAGAATTTCTCCTGGTTGTTCTGGAGGGGCAGCTCAATCCACGAAGGGAGAAAACCTTCTTCTCTTCTTCAGGAAAACATAGGGTCAATTGATCTGTTCATAACATGGAACTCCTCTTCTTCCATCAACAATAACAACACCAGTATTCTTCTCAATATACTCCGCTGAAGCCAGAAAACGAACTGATGAACTTCCAGCCGCAGCGTTAGGAGGCTACATGTGGAAACACAGTCTCCTACTTCTGAACGCAGCAAATTGTGGGAAGACGAGAAAACAAACTAATACTTGGAAGTCTCCATTGCTGTGAATCCCACGTTTTGGTGATTTCACAATATATAGAAATACAATTTAGAAAACTCGCTGTAACCACAATTTTATTGTTTTTTCAGATGATGTATAAAGTTCCAGTTTTTTTATTACTGTTTGGTCCAATGAACATTTTATTGACAACTCTCTTTTCATTAAATAATTTTTATCATGTAAGATATAGTGTAATTATGTAAGAGATATTTATATATAAATAAATTGTGGTATTTCAACCTGAGGTTGTATCAAATTATTTATAAATATATATTTAATATACCAAAAGTTGAAAACTGTGTACTGTAATGTATTTTTAAGAATTGTTTTTCAAAAATTCCATATATATATATATATATATATATATATATATATATATATATATATATATATATATATATATGCATATACAGTTTAAAATGGTACAAGAAACTTTGGTGATGTGGGTTTGCCTACCACAGACGCGAAAGAGCGCGTCTGGACTGGTCCCTAGAGCAGTCCGAACGCAGTAGCTCAGCTTTTCAATTTTCTGTCGGCAGCCGCTGCGGTGCCTCTCGCAACAGTTCTATTAAAACACACTGAAGCAGTACCTCGCCTCCAGCCGCGGCGTCTGGCAGACGCAGTAGCTGCGGCTGGCTGCTTTATGCGGAACCCCACCTTTAAAGACGCTCAACGTTCGATGTTTTCTTAGAATTTTAAGTTAATATGTCCCATTTTCATTATTATTGATGTTGGATACGTGTTCTAATATGATTTTTAAAAAATGGGGGAAGGGGGAGCAACCAATTCACCTTGAAATAGTTTATTTAAAAAAACTTGTACGACGTTTCATGGCTATGCCTTCTTTTTTTCATGTATTATTTTATTTTTTGTGGAAGAATAAATTTCAAATAATTCCATTGCCTTTCTGTTTTCAACCGACTTCAAAAAAGAGGAGGTTCTCAACTCGTCTGTATTTTTTTTTGTGTGTGTATGTTACGCGATTACTCTGTCAATTCTGAATCAATTTTAATGATTCTTTTTTTGATCAGTAGGGCATACGTTAGAGTGTAAATAAGTCGAACTGAAAATAGGGTTCAAAAGATAGAACTTCTAGGACCACCTCTTTGAAATGAACCTCTTAGAAGTCATCGCCTCTATAACTCGAACTCAAATTAAAAGAATTTCATGTGTAATTTGTTTTTCTGTTTTCTGTCATTGTTTGTCTTTTCATTTCATTGTTACACCAGTCACTTATTATTAGTTATTCACTCAAGTGGTTTTACAGTGGCTATTGAAAATTCTTTCAATTAACGAAAAGTTTTTTTGTTGTTTTTTTCCATTTATTGATATTTACAACTGTACAAAATAATATACAACAAGTTTATGTGTTGACAGTGTATACAATGGCATGTGAATAACTTGTGAAGAACTACTCACTAGTAGCACTTCAATAAAATCTACACTAAAAGGTCTCTAGGCCATCTTCTTTTCAGACGCCTCGGAGGATTATCAGGGATGGAGGAGGAAGCAAGTTGGGAGACTAGTGGATTGAAGTGGTTATGGAGCTTACTATAGAAGGATAGGTATCTGGTTTGGGCTAAATCAGAAACATATGGAACATTAAGATCTTTATGGATATGTTTATTGGTCACATAGTAAGGAGCATTGAGGATTTTTCGAAGGATTTTTGATTAAAAAGTTTGGATACGAGATGAATTGGATGGTTTAGTAGAGCCCCAAAGCTCAACTTCGTACGTCCAAATAGGTCTAATCACTGTCATGTAAATGTGTCTTTTGTAATTAATTGGGAGCTTTGAACGTTTGTCTAGTAAATGTTGAAGTAGTCTGTAATGACGATCAGTTTCTTGTCGTTTTAGTCTTGTATGTGGATTCCAAGTAAGACGTTTGTCCAAGTGGGATCCTAGGTAGCGGATCTGTTCAACAGGGATTAGTGGAATATTATTAAAGGATACTGTAGGGCAGGATGTCGTAGGTTTACGACGAAGGGTAAAGGTTATTTGATGGGATTTGTTTGGATTTATTTTGATTCTCCATTTTTGACACCATTCTTGAAGGTTTAGGATATGGGGTTGGAGTGTTTGAGAGGCAATAAAGGGATAATTGTTTACTGATAACACACGTGTCATCAGCGTAAGTGGTGAGGTTAGTGGTAGGATGAGTTGGGATGTCAGCTGTGTAGACTGTGTAGAGGCTAGGACCAAGGATACTACCTTGAGGAACTCAGGCAGATATGGTAAAGAGGGGAAATTAGGAAAATTTATGGTTTACTTTGAAGGTTCGGTCACTGAGATAGGATTAATAATAAGGAAATATGTAGAAGGTAGGAACTGACGGATTTTATATAGCAGTCCTGGGTGCTAGACTCGGTCAAACGCTTGTTTTACATCAAGAAAGGCTCTCTTGCAGTACATGCTCCAATGCAGAGGAGAAAACGTCGTCCACACGATGAAATTGCTGGATTGTTGAGTGTGATGTTCGGAATCCAAACTGGTGGTCTCTGATGATATGATTGGAATCTAGGATGGGATTACATGATGAGATTCTAGGATAGGATACAAACGTTTTAAAATGAGTTTTTCTAGGAATTTACCCATGATTGGCAAGAGAGAAATAGAACGGTATGAGGATGGGAGCTCGGGTGACTTTTTGGGTTTAGGTATCATTTTAACTATTGATAATTTCCAGGAATCAGTCAAATATGTGGTGCGGAGTACAGCATTATATATGTATGTTAGGAATAGGATGGCTTCACGAGGAAGGAGTTTAAGGATGTGGGATGTAATTAGGTCGTTGTTTGAAGGTAATCTATGAATAATGTTTGATATTTCTGAAGGATGGAATGCTTTAGAGGGAGGAAACATTTGGAGTGGGATGTTAAGTTCTGCTTCAATATATTCTAGGTGAGCAAGATTAAGGATATCAGGATGTGGGTTAAAAGTTTGGAAAAGGTGCTGGCCAAAAATGAGTGATTTTTCATCGTCAGATTTTGACCATGTTTCGGCTTTGGTTAGTAGAGGATGATTACAGTTTCTGTAGTTCAGTAGTTTTTTGGTTGTATTCCATGAAGATTGGTGGTGGTGAAGATTTTCTGTATTGTAATGTAATTTTTGAATTTTGTATTTTTTAATTTCTGTCTTAAGTTTGTTTGTTAATTTGCAGTAATTATTCTTATCTGATGGATATCTAGTCCTGTGCCACTTCGCTCTTGCTCTACGTTTTTCTACTATTAAGTCGCGAATATGGTGTGGCAACTTAGTCTGAAAAGAATTTAATTTTTGTCTGTGTGAGGTGTTATCGTTAATGCTGATGGATATTGATGTGGTAAGTTTGTCAGTGGCAGTGTCGATATCATGTTTTGTTTTGAGAGGAATTTTCAAGTCTATTTTGTTTTCCAAATCGTAACGAAATTTGTCCCAGTCTACTCGTCCTGTAATCAGTCTAGGAGGAGAGGGTTTCGGAACAGGATATGAATACAAGTGAAGCAGAACAGGACTATGGTCTGATGGAAGGTCATCCAGGGATTTGACAAAGGTATGAGAGTTGGAAATTTGGGAAGAAATGAAGATATCGAGAATATCAGGACGTTTTTTGAGGGATGTAGGGCATTAAGTAGGACTTAACGGTGAAAGGACTGAATAACAGTTGGATGTTGTAATGCGGGATAAGATGCTGCCACGGAAGTTGGTAATTCTATAACCCCATCGCTGGTGTTTGGCGTTGTAATCTCCCCCTGCAATAAAGCGCGGTCCGAGGGATCGGAATAAGGAATCAAGGAGGGTATGAGAAAGGGAATTTCCAGGAGGGCAGTATACAGCTGAAAATGTTAGATGGAAAGGGCGAGTTGAAATGGATACTGAGGTGGATTGAATGGCGTCAATTGAAGTAGAAGGGACAAGGGAATGAGGTATAGATTTATGGATAAGGATGCAGGATCCACCATGGGAGGTGTTGTCTGGGTGATCAGATCTGTAAGTGATGTAGTCTCGTATGTAAAAATATGACCGTTGAGTGAAATGAGTTTCAGTCAGCAGGGCAATGTCTATTTCATTGTCGTGTAGAAAAATTTCAAGTTCGTCTCGGTGGTTTTGTAGTCCGTTAGCATTCCATAAAATGACAGCTAGAGGTTTAGCGCTCATCTACCGACAATAAACGGAATTTCCGAAAGGGCTCTAGTAAGAAAGGTGATAAGCGGCTTAATGGTATCTTTTAGTTCAAATAGGAATGAGGAAAGGATGGCGTTTATATCATTTGTATAAGGATGGGGAAGAGGAAATGAATCTGGAGCTTGGTAGGGATAATATGAATGAGTAGGAGCATTGGTTAGGGGCTGGACTCTTCCTAGGGTACGAGGAGCAGAATGTACCTGTAATGGTATTTGAGGTAAAGAGTTGCTCTGAACAGGTGGTTGGATTGGAAGTGGGTGATCCTTCTGAGGCTGTAATTTGACTTTTAGAGGCAAATTATGAACAGGAGTGTTCTGTTTCAGGGGTTGAGGTTGAGGTTGGGAGGTCTGGGGTTGTGAATTGGAAATACGAGGCGCCTGACGTCGAATTTGATATTTGATCTTATCGGAGTATGATGTTCCCTGTAGATGATGATCGGGTGTTGAAGTCGATTGCTGCGGTTCTATTCTGTAGGAATTGGCTTCTTGAATTTCAGGTACATTGCTTGTATGATTTTATGATTTTCTGATGGTCGAATTTGATGTCCCCTGACTGTGCACACTTTTATATACTAAGCAACGTTTGTAGCTTGCTGGATGGTCCTGACCACACAACGCGCATATTGCTGGGGTATCCCTTGTTTTTTGGCATGACTCAGTTGCATGCTTGGTGGTGACAGTACGGCTTGGTATGTCGGAGGCTTTGACAACGGGTGCACTGGGCTATAGTTGCCCTTCTTCTCGGCTCTTCAAATCTCACGACTGAATATACCAGCCTGGCTACATTGAATATTTCATCGTTGTTTCTGGCAGGCTCCAAATCGACGAAGAATAATAGCAAGGGATATTTTTCTTTTGGGTGAAGCACACAAGAGACTTGCCTCACGTTATGACCTATTGCTTCCAAATCGTGTTTGATTGCGCTCGTTGGGGTGGTGGAATGGAGCCCACGCAATACGACTCTATACGATTTTTCTTCTTTCAATTGGTAACAACAAAAGTCGTAGTTTTTGAAGATGAGATGATTTACCAATTTTTTGTAGTTATCTTTTGTTGAAGTTTTGATTTTAATGTCTTTGAACCGAGAGAAACAGTTGAAGTTAGTCTATCCGATCAAAGCTGATATTTCTTGACAGAATGATATAAAATTTTCAATTTTGGCAACAAAGATTGGAGGTGGTTCGGGTTGAAAAGAATGATGCGGATTTGTTATTGCTGGTAGTTGAAGTAGACGGGTTGGGTGTAGCTAGTGTGGTTTCCTGAGATTTTTTGGCTGCAGTAGATTTACTGCGAGTTTGAAGAATATTTGTATTATTATTGTTTGTTTTTTTTTGATTTTGCAGTTTTATTTTTATTTTTATTTAGTGAGTTGCCCGCTGAACCTGGGGCTGCGTTTCTATGACGCTTCTGAAGTGTTCTTCTAGACTGGTACTCAGTCTCACTGAACTCTGAATAAGAAGGGGGTTTCAGTCTCTGAGTTTTCAGATGTTACTACTTCCATTATGTAATAGTATTAAAAAAAATAATAATAACAAGAACAAGAACAAAAATAATGATAGCTATGAAGTAAATAATTAAAAACTAAAATAATGGCATAATTATCCACAGTATGTAAACTAAAATATACATGATTATAAAACAAGAATGAAAAAAATTTCTTTCGTAAAAAAAATAAATAAATAAATAAATTAAATTAAATCTTTAGTTAAGAACTAGAGGTAACAGAAAACAATAACAGGCCCTTGGTCTTGTCTGATAGTGGTGCTGTATTCAAACAGGCAGGAGGATTACGGGCTAGGCTGGCCAGTTAAACTGCCTCACCTATATGTATTAAATCAGTTCACTGTTAATAATGTTTTAACTCACCTCACTAAAAGTTATTTTCAAAATGATCTATAGTTCATACTGTCACTATTAGATAAATACGAAACTGTAATATAAGTTAAATACACAGTAGAAAATGTCACAAACAGAGAGCGATTCTAAATGCGATGTGTAGAAGCGGTCATCTTGTCTGAGACTGACGAAAAGTTAAAATCGATTTGCAAAGTGCAGAAAGGAGAAAGAAGTTGGGCGTTTGTTGCTAGTGAATTGCGAATTCCGCGTAGTTCTCTTTCAACCGTCCTAAAGAATAAAGAAAAGATCGCTTTTGGTGGAAGGCGTTAAGTCTACTTTCAGGCACTCTCAGAAAAAAGTGAAAAATAAAAATAATTTTTAGAGAAAAAAAACAAAACCGACTTCAAGATCAAATCTACATACACAAACTTAACTAAAAAAATGAAAAATAATATTTTAATTTTTACAAAACAAAAACTACTAAATGAAAATCAATGAAATTATCGATACTTATATACCTATTCACAATTTATGATCAGTTATTTTTGGAGTCGGTGCGAACCAAAACAAACCGAATTTGAAAAGAAATTGTAGTCGTAAATATCACCGTTGAAATATAACTGTTTCATCACGATCGAACCGCTGTCTCCGGCCATTCGAAAGTGTATTGCAAAGGCAGGATTAAACTGCCCTTCTTGGCTGGCACCGGCTCCAAAGATAACTGGTCATAAACTGTGAATAGGTATATAAGTATCGATAATTTCATTGATTTTCATTTAATGGTTTTTGTTTTAAAGCAATTAAATTATTTTTTTTTATTTTTTATTTAAGTTTGTGTATGTAGGTGTAATCTTGAAGTCGGTTTTATTTTTTTCTCTAAAAATTATTTTTATTTATATTCAACAGTTAACAAATCTTAATAAATGTTGAAAATATGGTTAATTAAATTAAAAATTTGTTTAATATTTCTTTTTTGGCAAATTAACTATTCAGGCACAATTGCTAAAATAAAGGGAGAAGTGGACTATTGTTTATAAACTCCTACACTTGGTAACATATTTTCATTTTCAACGCCCACTACTGTATAAATAGTTTATTTTACTAATGAACACTATGTAAAACAACTTTTAGAGGCCAGGAATAGACAACGTACTATAATCCGTTCACCTGTGACCTTTTATCGGATAAAAGTAGCTACTGACATAACTAATATTAATTTATGGATTACGCTTTTCTTATGTCAGGGTAAAATAATAATAGGGTTTGATATAATATCATATATGTTAGATAGTACCTTCTTTTCTTAGCTCAAAAGGCGAATATTATATATTATATAGGTCCCTGGCTTTTTCAACTGGCTTCCATTTATCCCTATCTATCGCATACAACCCATTCATTTTCATCCGCCGTATGTCGGAATACACTATCTCTCAAGTGACCCTTGAGTCTCCCTCTACTTCTCTTTCTACCTAGTGTGCCTTTATAATAAGGCATAATATCTAGCTTACTTTTTTTTTTTTTTTTTCATACCATTATTAATATTTACAACTGCATAGAATATATACATCTAGTAAATGTGTGGACAAATGAATACAGTAACATGATAATAACTTGTAATGAAACCCATTGGTAGCACTTGCAGAAATAAAAGGTCTATATTAGACAGCTCCGATGCCATCTTCTTTACAGACGAGGGTTATTTGGAATAGAATGGGAAGCACGTTGGGAGACTACTGGGTTTGACTGGTTATTTAGCTTACTATGAATGTATAGATATAGGTTTGGGCAAAATATGAGATATTAAGATCTTTGTGTATGACTTTATTTTTTAACAAAGTAAGGAGCATTTAGGATAACTACTTTGAACAACAGAAAAAGGACCCCGTCTTCCCTCGTATTGATGATAGCAGAATAGCTCAAACTGGAATTTGAAGCTGAGTTGTGTAGCTATTATTTGGTACTAGAAAAACTTAAATATTTACAAAAACAATAGCACTGCAGTGCGAAATGTGCAAAACCTGTTCAAAGTAGGCCCACTACGATACCATTACGATGATATAGTTAAAGTAAGCTCTGTGACACTGTCCCTTAAGAGTAACAAATAAGTACAGAAATAAATACAGTTACATCTGGTCAGAGAAACAATGAAATACAAAATTAGAGAAAAATAATGATAATATATACATATACGATAGTTGTATATACATAAAGGAAAATAAAAGAACTTTCTACAAATGAGATAAAATAAAAAGAAATAATAAATAAAAAAAAAAAAAATCTTTTAGCACAATGCTTACAGTTGCATGTACAATAGAAGTACCTAAATGTTATATTCAGGTAAAGTAAAATTTATATTAGGTGGAATCTTAATTATACAAGAACTGAATCTGATTCCAGAAATGCAAGAACATATTTTAAACTGAGTAGGTAAATAGACAGCAAACGACAGCTTGGGTAAGAATGAAGTAATGGGAATAGAATTGTTTAAATGTTTTCGGAGATTTTGCTTGTCTGATATGAGGAGGAACAGAATTCCAGAGGATGGTTGAGCGAAAGATGAAGGAACATGCAAAAGTTCTATGGGATGGGGTGTACAGGTCAGAGAGGCGGGATCTTGTGCGTATTGAATTGACCGCAGATCTGAATCGAAGCAAATTGTGAATATAGCAAGGTTGATTTAGTAAATGAAAGTTCCAAGGAAATATTGTCTACGGAAAGTGGGATAAAGCCAATTTAATTAGGAATAAAGGTGGGGTACATGGGAGCGCCTTGGACTATCGAAGACAAACTTGGCCAAATATAATTATAGGTATTGATAAGTTGTTATAGCCTTTTTTTTTTCAAAAAAATGATTGAGTGGCTAGATTCTTTTTTCAAACCAAAATAATTAGGAAAAAGTATTAACCGACTAATGTTAATAAAACCATTCTTACCTAATCCGTTTACATTATCGAACAATTATGGTTTCTTTGCTTTCATCTCTTGAAAAATATTCTACATTTGCCTGGAATTTAATAATCATTGTAATAAAAAGGTTTTGTTTACGTATTTACTATTGGGTTGTTAGCAGATTTTGAATATTCATTTTGTAAAGGCAATTGTATGCTAAGTAAACAAAAGTTATGTAAACGACTTATGAAATCTAAACAGGAAGGCCATCTGTAGTCACTGACCTAATGAGGAAGTGCTGACGACGAATTCTTATTGTATAAATAGTCTAGTAACCTCTTACAGATTGTTCTTCGTCCATTTTCAGTCATATACGATGTAACCCTGTAATTCTGTACATTTTAATAAACGCTTTTTGTTAAAAAGCATTTATTTATCCACCTTACATAACTGGCGCTCAAACAGGGATCATCAGAAGTTCTCCAGGAATCAGTCCATTTGACTTTTTCGTGCCCTCTCACACCTGAAGAACTTTGGATTTCATCCTTTACTGGTGAAGCCCTGATACCGGAGAAGATAAGCTGGACCCCAAGACAGAATACAGGACAAGAAGAAAGTCATCATCTTCATCGGACGAGAACCCGGAGAAACTACGAGATCAATTTCCCGTGAGTACACTCCGTAAATCTAATACCATATTTTATTTAAAACCTTCCCAATTATTACTATCCAAAATGCCTATTTCCAAACCTATACCTCATGAAATCACAAAGCCGCGAACATCCTATCGAATTCTTAAATAAATTAGATAAAAAACCAACTATGATTGTAAATCGATATAAATTAGATGGAATTAACGCTGATCTTTTAAACCAATTATTAATTCAATTAGACACGACCCTAGTCCATACTTTTATACACGGTGTTCACCCTACTTTAGGATCCCACTTACATGTACTACAAATCCGAAATTTGAATGAAGCACGTTCCAAATTAATTAATGATTGCAGTATTATTTTGGAACAATTAAAATATACCAGTAGTATAGAGGTCATGAACAATCTTGATGTACCAAAATTCAAACCCAATTTTCAAATTACAAATTTTAAACCAAATTATAAGCAACAGCAAGCACCTCGAAATCAGCATCCTGCGTTTCAGTCAAAACCATTTAATAATTTTAATCAATATAGGCCCCAATTTCAACCAAGATTTAACCAGAGACCTTATTTTCAACAAAATTCCCCAAAATGGAATTCACAAAATACTGTCTCAATGAAAAGCATACAACCAGAACGCCAATGCAACTCAAAACCTCATTACGAAGTGACTTACTTAGAACCCAATAACGAAAACCAACAACAATATAATGAACAGCCTCAATTTAATAATTTAATTACAAACTAGATTTTGAACAAGAAAAGACCGCACAAAAGTTTCTGATAGTATATACAATTCATAAAACCAAAAAAAATAAAAAGAATAAAATAATTTTAGAGTATTTTTAGAGTTCAGAGCAAAATTGTAAAAAAAAAATAAAAATAAAATAAGTATGGATAAGAAATATTTATCAAAAATTGTGACCTGAATCGAAAGGTCTTATTATAGGCCGGATTTATTAATTTTTTTTAATCTCGTAGGAATATGTTTTTTTAGAACCATTCAAGCACGAAGAAAAAAAATAGATTGAGTTTCTTATGTAATCAATTAGAGTCATAGCAAAAATAATTAAAAAAAAAAAAAGCATCCCCTAGAAAACACCTAACCATTGGATCACTTAAATAATCGTTTATTTTTAAATAAGGGAAAAAAACCTCTATTTTTAGAAGACATGAGATGTTCTGTATTAACCCCAAACGTGTGGGATTTTAATAATAATGATCCAAGGTGTAAATATTAATATCATTCTTATAGTTTTAAATTAACAAGCTATAAATTATAAATAACGTATTGGGCTTTGAACTAATTAAATTAAATTAAAGATTGTGTTGATAATAAGGTAATTGATAACTAGACTCCTTATTATATATAAATAATTATATAATAGAATATATAAATTGTTATAATGATCTTAATGAAGAAAAAACCATTCTAGTAAAGTAAATATCTAAATACGAAATAGAGATAAGTTAGAAATAAGTATTAGAATTGAAAATATTTAGTGAAATTTGAAAAAGAAATGATTGAAAGGATCAAATAAATTTACGATTAATTATATTGTATCAAAAGGTATTTTATTAAAAGAATTAAGTTGATAAAATGAACATTTAAAAAAACGTTTTTCATTTTTTAAGTTTAGACAGATTATGGTCCTGTATAATACGTTTTAAACGTTTTATGTTATTTATTAGATATTGAAGTGATAGTTTTGATAACGATAAATAAAGAATTAAAGAAGGAATTATGGATATAAATAATAATAAATGTACAAGTATCGTCTATCTATTAGTGATAAATGAAATTATTGAAACAGGTGGAATCGTGACCTATTTTCCCGAGAAAACCAGTTCAATAAAGAAAGATATTCATAAGTTAATTAGAAATGATCATATGAATAAAGAAGAAAAATAAAATAATATTTAGAAACTAATGATAGGAAGAATTTATTAATTACGAGGAAAAAAAAATAACAATATAATAATATAAAAATAAAAATAAAATTAGTAGATATATAAAATGAAAAAAAAAAAAAGCTTGGTGCGTAGCTTACGCCACAGGACTGATGACTATTCGTCCTCAGCCTATAGACGTAATAAAGCGGAATTCATCTACTCAGCAAGTCCAGTGACCTTTTGTCCCAGTGACTCTGCCGAGGTAGTAAAGGAAATGCATCTAATCAGCTAGTCCAGTGACCTGTTGTCCCAGTGACTATGCTGAGATTGCAAAGGAAATTCCAAAAATTATTACGCACTAGCCATATGAATTAGGAAGAGAAAAAAAATAATATAATAAATATATTTTCGCTATTTCCTTAAATAATAAAATTAGATAAAAATAAATTAAGTAGTACCAATTTATTGTAACATAAAATCATTATATTTATTATAAAGTTATAAATTTAATATTATTTAAAAATAAAAATATTATTATTAGTTTTATATTATAAAAATTATATTATTAGTAAATTATAAATTTATTATTTATTAGTTATTACAAAAGACGAATTGCCCGTTTATACACAAAATTATCACTACCAATGTTTTCAATCAAGGAATATTAGAAAGTAAATATAAAACTATGTTAGAAAATTTCATTAAAATAATAAGAAATGATTTCATAATATTAAATTAAAAGAATATAAAAAACTTAATTTAGATATTACTACCCCAACAGAACAAAAAGAAACAATTTCAAATTACCACGCCGGTAAAACTTACCATAGAGGTATTACTGAATCTTATGCACACATTCGGAGAAGATATTATTGGCCCGGTATGTTCAGGGATATTACTGATTACATTAATAAATGTCCCATTTGCCAGCAAGTCAAATACGAAAGAAATCCTGTTACAGTAGAATATAAAATATTTCCTACCCCTAAAAAAAAAAAAAAAAAAAAAAAAAAAAAACCGTTTGAAAAAATTATCTTGATATTTTCTATTATAATAATAGCAAATTTTTAACCCTTATCGATTCATTTTCAAAAAAATTAATTGCATATCCCCTTAAAAGTCTCAACCAGATAGAAATTCAAAGCGCATTAAGTAGTTATTTTGCTCTTTTTCCACTGCCAAAAATAGCGCAGATGGACAATGGTAGAGAATTCAATAATAATAGCCTGCAAAACTTTTTAAAATTATATGAAATAGAGCCATACCACGTTACCCCTGGTCACTCTGACTCACAAGGTCCGTTGGAAAGATCACATTTAACACTTATCGAATTGTTGAATGCTATACAGCTAGAGAATAAAAACATATATCTAGAAGACAGCATGAAACTCGCTCTTATAGCATTTAATAATTCAATCTGTTCAAACTTAAAACTGACTCCAATGGAAATCACCTTTGGTAGTTTTCAAAGTCCATATTCAGAAGAATTAAAAGACGCCTTCGTAACAGAAGAACTAGCTAATAACTATTTAAAGGAATTACAGATCACCCATAAGGTCATTAAAAATGAAATAGACAAGGAGAAACAAGAACGCACTGACAGACTCAATGAAAATCGTGAACCTGAACCCCCAATTTCTGATGAACCCTACCTTAAAACGACATACAATAAAAAAACAAACCCAAATATTTCAAGACAAAATACACCCAGTCGAAATTCGAACATCTCAGCCTGAACAAATTCCGAGTGAATAGAGGTTTAATCAATGGTCTAGGCTCAGCTATTTCTTGGCTAACTAGAAATATGGATGCTGATGACAAGGCTAAATATGATGAAATTCTAAGCAAAGTTCAATCGTATGAACTTTCTTTAGAACATCACATAAATAACCAAATATCAATAAATAAAAAAAAAATTAATTAACGAATTTAATAGTGATATAAGGATTATTCAAGATAATAATGAGAAAATAAAACAATATTTCCAAAATCTCTTGAATAGAATAGACTCCGATTCTGTAGAAATAAACCAACAATACTCATTTTTGTTCAGGAACCTTATGCTACTGTATAATAAAATTAACGATATAGACACTAGCCTTGAATTCTGCAAACTCAACATTATTCACTCAAGTATTTTCTCATTTTCCGAAGATCATGTCATCTTTAATATTAAACTTAATATTAAACTAATATCCTAACATACAGAAGTCTTACGGCAATTAGGCAGAATACACTGTTTCCTTCATAAAGACTATTTCATTTTATTTCATATTTTGTCCAAATTCCTTTATCCTCTCCCACCTTTGAAACAAAGGCTAATTAATTTGTTACCTCTCTTGTATTTCCTACCATGGTATTAAGATATGAGGAGTTGTTCACTGGTAAATGCATCTTAATTTTCAATTCAAGACTCTAAAAATCAAACAGAAAATCTTGAAATCAAGTTTCTTATTGAAAGGAAGTACAACAACAAAAATTTCTCAGGATTTCAGCAAGGCAATGAGAGATAAAAAGAAAAGCACTCATTCCATTTCTTATACAAGCAAGACATTCCCTCAAAACTAATTAACAAGAAAGAACATCGAGAAAACATCTTTTGGCAGAAGAATAGGTGGAAGCATCCTCCAAGAGGCGAGAAGAGAGTGACACTGACTTCTCGTGACAAGACAGCTGTAGTAAATACTCTGTGAGTAAACAATCGGGATTTAAGCAACAGATCTATTAATGCCTTTAACTGACCGCTCACTGTTTATTCTTTATTTGCTTTTTTTTTTTTATATTAGTAGTTGTAAAAATGTTTGTTTGTGTCAATTCATATATTTATATCTTTGTGTTTATTCATATTTCTAATATGTTTCTTTATAATATTTCTAGTGCAAATTCATATATAGTCAAAAAGTCGTCAATAATGTTTTATTTTTATTTGTTTTTCTTTTACCCTAACAAAGTACTATTAATTATGTTTACAACGTATGTTGATTATGTTTATTAAGATAACAAAACACTATCAATTGTGTTTATTAAGTACTAATAATTATGTTTACGAAGTATGTTGATGATGTTTATTAAGATAACAAGACACTATTAATTATGTTTTACTATTAATTTGTTTAAATTAAATTATTATGTTTATTAACTATTATTTCTATTAAGGGCCAAAACCCCCTGTAATTGAAAAATGGATTTTCTAAAAACAGTAATTTTTCATTCATTCATTCAATTATAATTGTATAAATAACTCTAGAATAGATAATAAATGTAAAATTGAACTTTTAGAAGATAAGGAATTATAAAGTTGTAAAACTTTAGCTATAAGTAATCCCCAACCTTTTGTAAAATATATACCCCTAGTTCTTAAGTATAATCTATAGTTATTAGTTCTTAATATTCAGTATCAGTATTAATTTTAAACATAAACATTTGTTGTACACCCTATGTTAACTTTATTATTATATTAGAAAAAAAAAAAAAAAAAAAAAAAAAAAAAAAAAAAAATGTACCTCTTTACAATGTAAAATTTTGTTGCCCTCAGATTAATTATGTAATTAAAATTATGTATATGTATAACTATATTAGTAGATTAAAATATTGTAGACCATTTCTCAATTGCTTATTCCGTACTAATAATAGTTTTAGTTTCCTTTATTATATATATGTATATTGTACAATAATAGATTCACCATTATAGCATTTTGTACTTTAAGATGCAAACAGCCAGAAACCACGCCATCAAATTCAACCTACCCAGAACTCCTGCATACTTCGCCGAGGACGCCTCAATCTCAGGGGGGGGGGCGAGTTATGTAAACGACTTATGAAATCTAAACAGGAAGGCCATCTGTAGTCACTGACCTAATGAGGAAGTGCTGACGACGAATTCTTATTGTATAAATAGTCTAGTAACCTCTTACAGATTGTTCTTCGTCCATTTTCAGTCATATACGATGTAACCCTGTAATTCTGTACATTTTAATAAACGCTTTTTGTTAAAAAGCATTTATTTATCCACCTTACATAACTAAAGATAACTCTTCAGTCTAGTTAATGGATTATGAACAGTGGTCATAATTGTTTTTTTTTTTCTCAAATATTTGTTTAGTTTGTTTTACGTCTTCTATTAGAGACCTCTGAAATTCAAAATGTCAAAACAAGATTTTTGTCAAATTTATTTTTACGAGATCAAACTTGGTCGAGTTGCGGCCCAAACCGCGCGTAGCATCAATGTTGCTTGGGGTGAAGGAAGCATCAGTGAATGTGCAGTTCAGCGATGGTTTTAAAATATTTTACTTAAAAATTTTGATATCGAAGACAAGGAAGGTCGCTCAAGGCCTTCTGTTGTTGATCATGACCACCTGAGAGCTTGGTAGAAGAAAACCCTCGCAAAACTACTCGCGGCATTGCGAGAGTTAGGGTTAAGTTTGGGTTCACCACTCAACATTATAAAACATACAAAATTATAATAAATATTTTTGTTGCATTAATTTTGCGACATACCAATTATTACATATTATGTTAAGAGTTCTTGTTGCGTTTATGCACCCGTGTTGCCAGGTGACAAAATCTTTTCCGTTAAAATTCTCCAGTCTAAACTCATATGTGAACTAAATCCGTATAATATACAAAAATATTTTATTTATATTCTGAACATCTCATAATATAATGTATACTTGTGTTACATGAAAAATCCAAACATAGAGGTTTTTTAAACAAAAATCTATTAGTAATTATAATGTTGTAAATGTAAGTCACCTCAGAATATCAAAAATATCATAAAACAAAAAATAAAGAAATATACAAACTAAAATAAAAAAATTTGTACAAAACAATTTATGACAGAATAAATTATCTAGGCAAATAAAGTTGGTATTGCAATAAAACTAATTAAATTATCTACTTTTATTCCATTTCTACAAATAAATATGTACTTATTTTTATATATTATTATATTACACATAAACGAACGATCATCGAACGCTTGCGCGAAAGATGATATTTATTTATATCAATAGAACGAAAGTCAAATTTAATCAAAATTTTAAATTTCATATAAATTTTGCAACTTAGTTTTTTCACACAGATTTTTAAAAATTCCATAATTATGCTTTAAATTTCAAATTTTTCCTACCGAGACCAGCAATTTCCAAAAATTGGGAACAAATCCCCACACCTGACAACGCTGACATACGCCGTTCATTATAGTGTTTAATTTGTGCTTAAGATAAGAGATGACTCATACTACATAAGTTTTCAGACGAAAATGTGTATTAAGTTCAAGCATAAGTATATTATAGTGTGTCGCAATATATCGCATTCATCCCTCTTCTGTTTGGATTATTTGTCTATAGCCCAGTAAATAAACGTTTCGTGTCGCTACTAATTAGGGGAAAGCTGAATTTTTGCAGGGTGTTAATACATTAAGTATACACTAAAAAACCACAAAGTCCCGAGCACCACCCCTCTTGCTTTTTCCCCCACCCCTTCAGTAATATTACAAGAACAGAACTCTGGTTATATGCCGAAAGCTCAAAAGCTAGTTATGCTATCGGCATGTGCTTTTTTTTTTTTTTTTTTTTTTATATCCCAAACAAATTATGTTATATACACTTTTATGTAGATAGCTTAGTTTCGCCGTATTAAGTAATCATTTACAGAAAACTCTCACTACACTCTAACAACATACCAATCAAATCAAAGATATCAAACAGCTAACAACATACAACTTTCACCCCCCCCCCCTCCCCCTTTCCCCTAAATTTGAACATATTTTGAGGAAGACTTTATCTCATTTAGAGCTAAGGGCGGTAAACAATTTCCAGCAGTCAGATCATTTGCTTTTGGAGAAAAATCTTCGATGCTGATTTGTGGAATATATCAGTGGTACAAGAAAACTACTAACTGTTATAGCAAAAAAATGCACTTTGGAAGTAACAACCTAAAAATAAACGTTATTACATTGTTGTTCCATTTCAATTGAATGACTATTGATGAACATGAATAGCAGTATATGCAGTAGAGCACCTCAGCACGGCCCTCCTAGGACAACTTGCGGCGTTCTAATGGTCGAAATAGACAAAAGTAATTCTTCACAGGCTTTTAAAAAAAACCCTTAGTTGATCATTTAAAAAAAAAAATTATTAAAGATCTTTGAATACAAATAAGTTTTTTTAGAGGTACAAAACAATAATTAATATCACAACAATAAAATTTACAATACATGAATTGATTAGGATACATCTTAAAATTATATTGTTACTGCTCGTTGACATACTCTCATCACATTACGTAGATGAAGATAAGTTCTCCAGTTCAAATTGAAATGAATCCAAAGAATATTCGTCTTCGTCCAATAGATATTTTTTAATGTCCTCTAAATTGTGCTTTGAATTTGAGTTACTTCCTTTCCTGCTTGCAGATATTAAAGAGTCTGAAGATATTAAAAGATGCTTCAAAAGATCAACATTGGAATTGGCCCAACTGTTCTTCCGCGTGTGATTCAATCTATTTTTTCTGGTGATGATTTTATGGGTAGCCTCTTCAGAGAGCATTTCAACTGGAACAGTATGAATGAAATTTATTACTTCGCAACAATGAAATAAAACTTTATGCACACTAGGCGGCATATAATACTAATCATAGTTCTCCAAATATAATTTTAATATGTCTTTTAATAAAACTCCAAATGTGTCAACATCCACGTACATGTCACAGGACAAAGTTCTGAAAATAAAATAAAATATATTTATCAGCTCTTCGTTCAAACCGGTAATTTCAGCTCTGATTATGGTGACGTTTCAAGTTTTTCCGCCTACGAGCACACGATTGCCATTTCCTTCTCATCGCCATCATACATACATTTCTGGTACAGAAAGGTGCTGCGTAAACTGCAGAAACTCTGTCTGGACCTTTTGAATTTATCCAAGTTTCCAGAACATAAATGTATTTCAGGTCTATGGTGTTTTCAGAAAGAAATAAACAGAGAACCGTTCAAAGTAGGAATGATGTGTATATTTATGATGTATATTTGTTATTAAATCAAAATATTTCAAAAACTAAGAATGTTTTGGGTCGAAATTGAAATATGTCGATTTGAAGTTTTTTTAAAAATGTTATAAAGATATTGACGAAAAAATGTTATTTAAATATATTAAGGAAAACAATTATTCAAAGGTATTAATGAAAAAATGCTTGTTACTGATCTTCTTTGATTCCTGCCATACAAAAAATTTAAGTGAAGTTGATGTGTACTTAACATCAAATAAGAGCCCACTAAATAGAAATTGTTTCGATGAGGCAGATACGCGATCTGTTACTTGTTTAAACATGATTTCTATCCTCTGTTTTTGTCATATGGGATTAAGAGCTACCATTACATATCATTGAGGCCACAATGCAAGGATTAGTAAAGGAAACCAAGTTGAAAAAAATAATCACATTTTCGACTTTTGTCCACAGGCTGCCGCATTGTGTGCGGCACAGGTGGCGCGGTGTCCACTACTCTTTCACCGCTCTCTATGAAAGTATCGTTTTAACATTAAGCATTATGAGACATACCATTTTTAAGCCAATTGTATTATCTATAAGTTTGGTTTAACACACTTATTTCCTATAATAAATCTATAATTTGTTGAAGTTACTTCATGTTTTTTGTAGTGACAGTTTTCTGTATATGATTAAGTATTACGGCGAAACTAAGCCATCTACATAAAAAGTGTATATAACATAATTTGTTTGTAATATTATTAGGAGTAAAATAAAAAAAAAGAACACCCCGATAGCATAATTAGTTTTTGAGCTGTCGGCATAAATCCAGAGTTCTGTTCTTGTAATGTTGCTGAAGGGGTAGGGGAAAAATCAAGAGGAGTGGGGGTCTTTGTGGTTTTTTAGTGAATACTTTATTTAATAACGCCCTGAAAAAATTCAGCTTTTCCCTAATTAGTTGCGACAAAGCTTATTTTCTTACCTTCATTAACTGGGCTATTAGCAGTTTATCAATATTATAGAATGTAAGAGATTGATAGAATAATTTTTGCAATTGAGCACAACTTGCAATGGTAAAGAATTAGTTATGAAGCTTAATATGAAAGGGTAGATGTCTGTCATTTATGTATTGTATGTATCAATCAATTGTTTCATTAAAGGAGATTTAGTTTTCCATTTTTTAAAAGGCAATACTCCTCATTTTTCTTTATTCATTACTACATGTTTTAGAGCTCAATTTCTCCATCTTCAGGTTCTTACAACTGTGATATTCTCACATGGTCACATTGGTCTCACATCACATGTGAGAATATCACAGTTGTAAAAACCAGAAGATGGAGCAATTGAGCTCTGAAACATGTAGTGATGAATAAAGAAAAATGAGGAGTTATACCTTTCAAAAAATGAATTGTATGTATGTATTATTAAATTTTTATTCTTTTATTAATAGAAATTTACAACTGTATTAGAAAACGCATCTAGTAAATATGCGGTATACATGAGATAAAATGACATGAATAAAAATTGTAAAGGAACTACCCATTGATAGTACTCTAATGAATATTTACAAAAGAAGATCACGAGGCCAACTTCTTTTCAGACGCCTCGGAGCATCCTCGAATCGTAAAATATTCCCTCTCACCAGTCTGGATTCCGCACTAGCCACTCCACAGTCCAAAACAGCCTTAAGAGTTGTTGACTACATATCCTCCACACTTGAATGCAACAATATTGCTCCGGCGCATTTCTGGACATAGGGCGAGCTTTCGAACGGATATAGCATGCCGGTTTGCTTTTCAAACTCAAAACCCATTTACCTCAATCACTGACCCTCGTTCCCCAATCCTATCTCTCTAACCGTTCCTTCCGAGTTCACTGTGGAACGGAGTCTCCTCTGACTGCTACACAATAGAGTACGGTGTTCCACAGAGGAGCGTTCTCGGTCCAGTCCTATATATCCTCTATGATGCAGATATACCTACTAATCCTGATACTTTCCTAGCAACATTCACTGATGACACTGTTATCCTTTCATCCCATCCAAATCCCTTAATAGCACCTATAATCTCCAAACCCACTTATCCCTGATCGAAGACTGTCATGCAATGACTGGCGGATCAAAGTAAATGAATCTAAATGCACTAACATGACCTTTACCCTCAGCCGTAAATGTAGTACTCCTATCCACTTCAACGGTATTCCGCTACCTAAAGCTGACACTATTCGGTATCTAGGTTTCTACCTAGAAAAAAGACTTAGACGGAACCCTCATACTCGAATCAAAAGGCAAGAACTTAACAGACGCTTTAGCCAAATGTAATTACTACTAAATAGGACATCTCATCTTTCCATTGAAAACAAAGTTCTAATATACAAAACCATCATCAAACCTGTTTGCACTTATGGAATAGAACTGTGAGGGACAGCAAGAAAGTCAAATATCAAACGCATTCAATCCATCCAATCCAAAATCCTCCGAACTATTGTAAA
Organism: Euschistus heros; assembly: GCA_003667255.2. Lineage (NCBI taxonomy): Eukaryota > Metazoa > Arthropoda > Insecta > Hemiptera > Pentatomidae > Euschistus > Euschistus heros. The sequence goes on from RCWM02000147.1 coordinate 677,129, forward strand.
TGCTCCTTACTATGTCTCCAACAAAACCCTACATAATGATCTCAATTTACCACACGTTCTCGACCTCATACCTCTTAAATTTTCGAAATTCCATCGCAACCTAACCCTCTGGCTCAATCATTATCCAGTTCAACACATCCTGATAACCTTCTCGCAGACTAAAACAGCAGTGGCCCCGAGAACTTTTGTAAAATTTATTTATGTTGGAGTTCTGGCAATGACCAGCTTCTCTACTCAAGCCCTGAGTGAATGTATATAGCGCTTTCACTCAGCCTCAACTGCGTTTTTGTTTACATCAGTGACGCAGCTGAGAGAGAAGAGCTGGGACTTATCTGTGCCTCGCTTGTCCCTCCAAGTGGAGGGATGGGTCTGGTCGAAGGATCTTTGGGATGAATATAAATTGTAAATAAAGTATAATTGTATTTTTAACCTTTAATTTAATTTGGTCTTATTTTCACTTTTTTTTTTTTTTTTTTTTTTTTATTGTTATTTATTTTATTTTTTTTTAATTTATATATTCACCCAGATGTATATTGTATATTTTATATTATTTATGTGCAGCATAGTTCTTTTCTTTCTTTTTTTTGTTGTTTCTTTTTTTATTATTTTTTTATTTTTATTTTTTTACTTTTTTTGACTATACATAATGTGTGAATGTAATCATTAAGCGATTTACATTACTTATTGCCCACATTTGTGGTAGATTATAATAATTACTCAATAAAAATTTTATTAAAAAAAAATAAAAATTGTTATGCTTATAATTCCAAGTAAAACATTTAGTACACTGAAATCTACATTTTATAGAATAATATTAATAACAGAATTTGGTAATTAGAACACATGAACAGTTTTTAAAACATAAAAGAAGAAATAAAACGTTACATGTTGAATAAGAAAATTGGTAAATAGTATGGTCTATGGCTGATTTTAGCAATAAATTTTAATTTTCAAAGGACTTTTACGAAGATGTCATTCCACCTTCTCAGCAGGCCCGGGCTTAGGGTGAATAGCGCCCTGGGCTGCAAACAGCTTTGGCGTTTATCCCCCCCCCCCCACCACCTCACTGCCCTGTGGTCTGGAGTTATGGAATAGCAAAAGCATGTTTCATTAATAAGACCACCAAGTTGTGAGCTTTAAAGGTTTATTCAAAACCAATAAAATTAATAAAAAATGATTTTCTTTAGAGTGGAATATTACAACTAAACTAATCAAAACAATATTGTAAAAAAAATGTTGGTAAATTTGACGCTGTGAGCTCTAGCCCAGTCAGCCCTTATATAAAGTGGGGCCTGCTTCTCAGTACTTGGTCAGCCACACCACTTACCTTACTTAGGTACTTAGTACTTGGCCACTTGAAAGCCCAATTTATAAATAAGTTTTGTAAAGTCAGGTACATATTCGATGTACAAGTGATATTCCATTACTTGCCAATCTTAACCTTTAAAAAACAGAGTCATGAGTAGGTTGGATCTTTGTCATACAATAAGAAGTCGTAAATTATATGTTAAAATGAATGTTCTCATCTGTCCGAAGTACATGTCTTACTATTTATTAAATTTAACATTTTTAAATACGATTTGGCTTGTCCATGTTCGGTTAAGATCTGTGTCTGTTTGTAATGTCTGGGATTCAGTATGTTAAAAGCTTTTGTTATAACTTTTGGGATGAATTTATGCATGCATGAAGATTTTTTTTAATTAATCCAGATTGATATAATGTTTTGTTTAATGTTATATTTATTAAACGATAGTGGTGTTTTCGTTTATGACGGAAATAGGTGACATTTTTGCTGACTCTTTTGCGGCGTTGGTTATTTCATTTCCCTCATTGCCAGAATGACCCTTAACCCATTTTATGTCAATATTGATATTTGATAAAATAAGTTTGTATATATTTTGTCTAATAATTTCAGTAAGTTAGTCATGGATGTCAGGATTATGTATGGATTATATCAGAGTCATGCTGTCTTTCAATAGTACAAAGTCGTGGTGTACATTAGTAGGAAGATTAAGAAGGAATTAAGAACTGTTGCTTTTAAGACTGCATATTTTTATGCTCGGTTATTAGAATTATTATCATGTTTTGTCTCTTGTCCTAAAGTAACCAGGCACAGCCTACATTGTTCTTCCGTCTGTTTATATATCAGTGACCTCTGGAGGCTTCTGAGTTATCTGTGTCCAATGTGTAGTAATAATCGCGTGTATCGCAGGGTGAAGGTTTAGTTTCATATTCTATTGATTATTTTGTTAAGTTCCATAGTTAAAACTGTGTCATTTGATTGATATGAATTGGAGTCTTTCGATTATTTTTAAAACTATTGGTATCATGCTGGCTGGAAAACATACTGCATCGTAAGCTACTGTTTTGTAACCTTTTACGATCTTGATTCCTATGATCCGTTGTAACATATGTAACTTTTGGAAGTTCCATTTTTTCTAAATAGCTATATGCCAAATTGGTGCAGCATACTGCATCTTTGGAATCAATGCTGCCTCATAAATAATTTTCAAAGAATTAGCTTTTGCGCCTTAAGTTGTCCGTGCAGCATTGGTCAAAGAGTTAATGGTTTTAAGAGTCGTATTTATATCTTTATATGGTATTTACTTTTTAATTGTTTCTCAAATAGCACGCCTGAAAAGGGCAGTGTTTCAACTTTTTTTTTTCTCTCTCTTTATACAGGTTTAGGTCCGGTACAGTTTTTTATTTATATATTTATTTTTTAATTTAATTTTTTTTTCTTACATATTCGTAAGAAAAATGATACATTTCTTACTAAAAATGATATGTTTACATTTCAATGTTTCAAGATTCAATTTTTTATTTTTTGTCCAATTCGATATTCTTGTAAAGCTAAATTTGCGGGTACTCGTAAGTTTTGAAAACATCGCCCTCTGATTGAAAAAGGTATATTATCGGCATAACTTAATAGTATAATTTCAGTCAGTAAATCTAGATCAAAAATTGTATTTATTAAAATATTTGACAAAATGGGAAAAATTCCTGATCCGTGAAACATTCCTATCGTCAGTGATTTTTAGTATGTTACTGTATTTTTGATAAGTATTAAGCGTCTGTTTTCCAAGAAACTTTTAATTAATAAATATAGATCTTGAGGATAGCTATATTGTTTTAAGTTGTAAAGGAGCGCAGGCCACCAAACATTTTCAAATTCTCCTTTGATAATATCAAAGAATATATTATTCAGACTAATAACTTTTTTTTTTTTTTTTTTTTTTTTTTTTTTTATTGAAATATATGTACAATCTGCCTCAATTAAGGGCAATAGGTAAGAGTGCTAAAGATGTATTCATTCATACAATATATACAAGTACTCATACACACAAAATAATGATAATAAAAGATAAAAAAAAAAACAAGTAATAATTATAAAAATAAAACTAATATATAAAAATAAAACTAATAATTCAATTATCAAGAATAAAATGAAATAATAAGAATCAAGTAACAAAAAAATATATATATATATATATATATATATATATATATATATATATATATATATATATATATATATATATATATATATATACATGTAAAATAAAAAGAATAAGATACATTCTTACTATATGTACCAAACAGACACACTCAGCCTGGGGAACCCCGAATCGAGCCTGTTCCCCAACTTATTGGGGGTCTAGGCCAGACCCGAGAGATCCCAGCGCTGCTCTCTCAGCTGCATCACTGATTATATCCAGTGGAGGCTGAGTGGGAGCGCTATAGCCACATATGCTCTGGACATGAGTGGAGAAGCTGGTCAGTACCAGGACTCCAGCATAACATTATATTACAAAAGGTCTCGGGGCCATTGCCGTTTCAACCTTCTGGGAGGGTTATAGGGATGGTTAAGACAGGATAGGGATTGGGCTAGAGGATTGGGATGATGGGATAGATTTTGATGAAATTTCGAGAATTTTGAAGGAATGAGATCTAGGGCAAAAGGTATTTTTAGGCCATTGTGTAGGGTTTTGTTTGTAACATAATAAGGTGCATTGACAATTGTTCGGAGGACTTTGGATTGGAAAGTTTGGATGCGTTTGATATTGGATTGTTTTGCTGTCCCCCACAGTTCAAGTCCGTAGGTCCAAATTGGTTTCAAGATTGTTTTGTATATTAGGAGTTTGTTGTCGACTGAAAGATGAGAATTCCTGCCTAATAGTCTGTAAAGTTGGCTGAATCTCCTATTGAGTTCTTGTCTTTTGAGTCTAGTGTGAGGGTTCCAAGTTAGTCTTTTGTCAAGATGAAAGCCAAGGTAGCGTACTGTGTCGGATATAGGTATAGGAATATTATTGAAACGGGTGGGTGGACAGGATTTGCGGCGAAGAGTAAAAGTTATATGACTGCATTTGGCTTCATTAATTTTTATTCTCCACTTGCTGCACCAAGCTTCAATCTGTAGAAGATGTCTTTGGAGGTTGAGGGTAGCAAGTTTAGGATCTGGATGGGATGATAGGATAGCAGTATCATCTGCAAATGTGGCTAAAAAGGTATTAGGATTGGTTGGTATATCGGCAGTGAAGAGATTATAGAGGACGGGACCTAGGACGCTACCTTGTGGCACTCCGGCATCGATAGGATAACAGTTGGAAAACTCTGAGCCACAGCGGACTCGAAAGGAACGATTTGAGAGATAGGATCGCAGGACTAGGTAAAGGGATTGGGGTAAATGGGTCTTGAGCTTGAAGAGCAAGCCCTAGTGCCACACCCGGTCGAAAGCTTGCGCTACATCCAGAAATGCACCAGTGCTATACTGCTTGTTTTTAAGGGCAGAGGATATATGATCAACAACACGAAGGCCTTGTTGAACAGTGGAGTGACCAGACCGGAATCCAAATTGATGGGAAGGGATGCTTTGGGATTCGAGTATGGGTAGGATACGTTTTAGAAGGATTTTTTCAAAGATTTTTGAAAGGATGGGAAGTAGACTTATAGGTCTATATGATGAGGTTCTGTTGGGAGCTTTAACTGGTTTTAGGAAAAGAATGATGATGGAGTGTTTCCATATCAGAGGAAAGTTGGTCGTGCGAAGTATACAGTTGTATATGTAAGTAAGGAAGAGGATCGCTTTTTGAGGCAGTTGTCGGAGGATCTGGGTGGTAATCAGATCATATCCAGGTGTAATGTTTCATGTATATCATTCATGTATTGGTTATTAGTTTTTATAATGGTTTTTTATTGTTTTATTTCTATTTCTTGGATATTTTCAATTGTTTTTTAAGTTTATAAGTTGTTTTACGTATTTTTGTTAGTTCCTCTTTCCACCAGGGTACTGGTTTATTTTGCTACTATTGTTATGTCTTCTATTTGAGATTTTGAATGGCATATTTGATGCTTTAGTAATTGCTGAGGTCAACTTTCTAGAAATTGTATTTGTATTTATATTACTAAGTATACTTATAATATTTTCTTGCAGTACGATTCATTTGAAGAGGGTAAAAGTTATTTTTTAAGCTAAAAATTTGAATTATTATCAAAATTATTCCAATCTATGTTCGCTGTAATTTATTTTATGGTTTAGTTAATTTTATCAAATCATATTTTTTTTTCGAATAAAATAAATTTGTGGTCGGTAAGGTTTGTTTCGTGAGATATTTTCTAGTTTTTAATACGTCCAAAGGCTTTTATATTTGTTATCATCAAATCTATACTGATTTTTCCTCGATGTCCATCAAAAGTAGTAATATCTGATTTTTATTTGTGAATTTTTCATAACATATTTTAGATCTACAATTTGTATCGTTACCTATAACGTTATGATAATTTTTAAAGTAATCGACGAATTCATAAAGTTTATTTAAATCGATGTTTATATCTCTAATGATATCGAAATAACAATTTGCAATAATTGTGTTTTCATACAGCCTTCAATATTAGGGTTAACTATCAATATACCTGCCCGTGGGTTATCATCCAATGTTTGAAACACCTTATAACCTGTAATAATTTATAAATGAGTATGGTTCCTGAAGAAGAATTATATTTAATTTTGGTAGTACAATTATTTGTTGCAATACGCTTTGGCTGGTTTTAGATTTCATTGTATGAATTTGTAAAAAAATTAGATTTATGTTGTTAGAGTTAGTCATTTAAAGAAGTAAAAGAACTTAAATAAATTTATAGATTTTAGTTGTCTTTTATCAGATATAAATAATATTAATATTGTAAATGATATTTATCAGGTAACTTACTCTCTTTGTACCAAGTAATCAGTCCTGTCTATTTGTCTTTGGAGCTCGAGAAGGTAGGAAGGGCAGGTGAGGTCCATCTCCAGTAAGCTCTTGTTCCGCAACCAGTCCGTGCAGCGTCTTCACAGAATGGACAGGACATTTTTGGGTATTCTTTAAGCTTTAAGCTTTAAGCTGTGGTGAAATTGTGAACAAGTGAAGCATCTTTTTATGTGATAATAGTCGTCTATCTCAACAAAATGATATTTTGAATACTCAAATGTCATCTGCACAATACTCAACAAATCTAGTAAATTAGAGAGGTTATATGTTATTCTATGCTCTGAACTATTAGCCGTGTTTTTTTTTTTTTTTTTTTGTTTGTTTTTTCTAGCCTAACCAACTTCATAGTTGGGTTATTAGCTATTTCGTTTTCAATTTCATTAAAACCTTCATTACTGCCTGAAAGTTGGAGTATCGCGCCTGATTTTGTTTTTAGGGTTGTTTTTTTTTCAATGTTTTGGAGTTAATTAAAAACATTTTTTTTTTTTTCAGTTTCCTCTGAATTGCTTTTTCCTCAATTTATTTTATAATTGTTATATATCGGGGTTGGATTTTAGATTTTTTGAATATTTTAAGGTTACATGAAGCTTGTGAGTCTAATTCTGGAGGGGAAGAACAAATACTTTTGAAAAGGAAGAAGACTGTGAATTTTCGTGCTGTTGTCTTTTGTGCTATTGCATCTAGTTTTTGTTGTTTTGTTTGTTTGTTTTATTTTCTTTTATGTTCATTCATTGTTTATTGTTACTGTTTAAAGTTTCAATAACATTAAGACGTATTTTTGTCGTTTTAAGTGAATATTAGTGAAAGTAGGTCAAACCGCTGTTAGGTTACACAAGATCAGAAATTTGCAGAAGTTAACCGTTCAAAAAATGGAGGAGGATCGTCCTGGTAGAGCAATCACTAAGGACCCAGGCCCATCTGCTAAAAGACCTAGGAACGGGTCTGATGTTGAAGAAGAAAACGGAGAAATCTTTAGTAATAGCTGTCTACACGAAGCAAAGGTAATTCAAGAAAAAATACGTACATTCATTCAAAATTTTCATAAAAAGATGAATAACGCAACCAGGAAACATGAAAAAATTGATCGATTAATGGGCATTTTGGAAACCTTAAGCTCCAAGGTCAAACAGTGTGAAGAGAAGAACAAAGGAGATTCAGTCTCGGCGCTTTTTCAAAAAGCGGTGAAGGAAAAATTGGAGTCTCCTATGGTAGTTGAAACAATAATAAGTAAAATCATGGTGAGACCACAACCAACGGTCTTTCAAAGCCATTCAGAGGTAAACATGGAAAGCTCCTGCCCACTACATACCAAGGTCGTATCTTTAGAACAGAAGCAACTGCCAACTAATGATGATAATAATTTAAATGATGATGAAACGTTTGAGATTTACAAGACCAAAAGAAATAGGAGAAAGGCAAATCGCAAGAAAAGAAAATTAATGAAGACCTGAAAGAAATGGTGGAAAATATAGTAGAGATTTCTTCACCCGATAAATCTGTTCCAAAGAATAAGCCTAAGACATTGGCAGATATTGTTAAATTGCAGTCATTGAAGCCGTCCATGACGTCAAGACCTGCTTATTTGACAATCAGCGGCTCGGAGAAAAGCCCTGTGGATATCATAAATGGGCTGCCATCGCACAAAAATTTAGGTGTAAACGCTTCAATTGTTAGAGCGACCAAGGCATGCAACTAAAGTCATAGGATAGCAGGAACTGCGCCAAAACGGGCTACAAGCTAAGCTAGCACTGAGGAAAAACCTAAAATTGAGGGGAGGGGTGTGCCTCACGCATGGAGCTCAGCAGACCTAGTTAGGTTTCTTTAGCAAAAAATCGATTCCAACTCTCCTGGTTATTGAAGATCTCCGTCCACTATTATCTTCAGTTGCAAGAAACAATTTAACTAAGAATTGGGTAATAGAAGTACACCCAATGATTCGTTTTCAGCTGGAAATAGGAAATCTGGATGGAGGATGGTGGTCTATAACATTTAAAGACTACCTGGATGCCCCCCGCTGCACTAAGTGCCAGGGCTATGAACACACCAAGGCCACTTGCACTGCGGACTCGGTGGTCTGCATTTGGTGCGCAGCGAGCGGTTATTTAATGAAAGAGTGTCCGAAGAAGAAAGTAATGAAGAACCCAACCTGTATTAATTGTAAACGGATGAATGCTGTTCCCAGCAGAACAAAGCACAAGGCAGGAAGTTGGGAGTGCACTTAACGTGGGATCTTTGCACTTATTGCATTTCCTCAGGGATCATCTCTTTCACCAACTCTCTTTTCCGTTTACATTAATGATTTGCCAGACGCTATTAATAATTCCCAATATCATTTATATGCTGATGACTTTCAAATCTACTTATCGTTTCATCCTTGTGAGATTTTTGAGGCAACTCGTAAGATTCAAGATGACATTTATATCATTTACCAATGGGCAGTAGAGAATAAGTTACGACTGAATCCAGAAAAAACTAAAGCAATGCTAATTGGATCGAAACCCTCCCTTAATTCCCTTTCCTGTTATCCACTTCATTATCTCAATAACGTTCCTATTTAATTCACAAATTCTGTCAAAAACCTCGGTGTAGTACTCGATCAACATCTGTATTGGAATAACCATATTTCCCACATTACCCGAAAAACCATCTCCATCATCAAACAGCTCCTAAGATTCCGTGAATCTTTCCCTCGCAATACCCGTCAATTGTTAGTATCTTCCCTCATCCTTCCCCACCTCGATTATGGGTGCTTAGTATACAGAGGACTGTCTGGCGAGCTTGAAATGAAGGTGAAAAGAATAATGAACTCCTATATAAGATTCATTTTTGGGATCCCCAGGCGTTCTCACATCACTTGCTGCTATTCCGAGTTGAGGTGGCTTTATCCAAGTTTTCGGCGACAATACTTCCTTGGTTCCTTTCTATTCCAATTCTTAAAGTCCAAAAAACCTTCGTACATTTACGACATCCTTGCCCCTCGTTCTTCCATTCACCTTTTGAACACCAGATCTCAGCCTATAGATTAGTATATCCCTTCTCATCGTACTTCTTCCTTTGAAAAATCCTTTATTAATCGTACAGCTTTATTCTGGAATTCCATACCCATTTCGATTCGCAATGCTCCTTCTCTCACTTCCTTTAAACATAATTTATTCATCTACCTCCTCAATTATCAATCTTCCAAAATTATGTAATAATATATTAGTGATAGAATATTTCTTTTTATTTTAATTTTGTTTTTTACTAATTTTGTTTTTCTTATGTAAACCCAAAGACTTGTAGTATATAATTTACACTCTATATAAGTTGCTGCCTGATATGTACCCAGCCAGACAATAATACCTTTTTATTGTTCTTTTGTGTTATTCTTAGGGGACAAGGTGTCCCAGAATAAAGATTATTTTCCATTCATTCAAAAAAGATTACCATCCTTCAGCTCAACATGGGTCGCCGAATAATAGTGGCAGACGAGTTGCGAGGTCTTTCTCGACGCTACGACATCATGGCGATTCAGGAACCGACCAGCCATCGGAACTTGGTCACGGGATTTGGCCTCTCGTCAACAGTTATAGCCCTGAGCAGTGGAGAGAGGAGACCTAGGGCTGCTGTAGTTTTTTCTTACCTGATAATAGCAAAATAAACGTTCTATCTATGACATCACTTTTAAAACGCAAATGCACAGGTTATGGAATCTGTTAATTCTATATAGTCCAGTAAAATAAGGGTTTGGTGAAGAAAAAACTGCGGAACTTTTATTCTCAACGGATCTTAATGTTTTTTGGGGCGCTGAGTCCAAATCTGAAGTTTGCTACTACGGCAACCATCAAATCGGCTTCATATTCAAAATCGCAAAAAAAACGTTATTTCTTTTTTTTAACTATAACACGATAGCAAATCTTTTTTCGAAGAAAATCTTTAAATATTAATTGTAGCTGGAACTAGTACCTAAATAATGAAAAAAAGAAATCTGAAATCTGACCAATTTTCGCGAAGTTACGTTATTGGAAAAAAATGGAGAAATTGGCCAACTTCCCGGCAGTCACACAGCTCCGCGAAAACACGTTTGTCGTACTCTTTTGGCTATAACTCTGTAACTATTTGTCCGATACAGCATTACTTTTGTCATCTTAAAGCTGATTAAATTTACTGTAAGAATCTATAAATGAATATTTACATGCCATCCCGCTAATTAAAACATACTGTTGTAAAATCCAAGTGTTTTTTTGGCACATTTGTCGCTCTAACTCCTCAAATATTTGTTCTATCCCAAATTTCTTTTTTCTATTTTAAAGCTGATTAAATTCGCTATCAGATGCTATATATTTAAATTATATTGAATCCTCTAAACCACTCAAGCTAGCACGCTAAATGTGTATGTTCTGGCAAAATATGTAAATTATGACATGTTCAGTAGACTGGTGTGGGTATTTCACGGTGTTAGTTATAAGTTACATATTTAGGATCTAATAGTAAATTTAACCAGATTTTAGATAAAAATATTAAATTTTGGATCGGACAAATGGTTTTGGAGTTATTGCGAATAATGTGCCAAAAGAAACACTTACAAAAGTAAGTGATTTTCAGCGTGATAGCTTGTGTATTTCAAGAATTTTGATAAAAAATTCATATATGGGATCTAATTGTGAAATTAACCACCTTTCAAATTGAAAAAAAATTATTTTGAATTGGACAAAAACTTTCGGAGTTATGATGATGAATGTGAACCATGGATTTAACAACAGTATGGGTTTTTAGGCGTCTGGTATATTATATTATATGGGATATTATAACTCCGAAAGTTTTTTTTTTTTTTTTTTTTTTTTTTTTTTTTTTTTTTTTTTTTTTTTTTTTTTTTTTTTTTTTTTTTTTTTTTTTTTTTTTTTTTTTTTTTTTTTTTTTTTTTTTTTTTTTTGCAGCGATATCCGATTAACATCTTTTAAACTTAAATTTAATAATTCAAAGTCTATATTATTTACAGAACTGACCACCCCGACAAAACAGTCCACGGTGGTACTTGCATGCTTATCCATAGATCACTAACCCACACCTTGATTTCTTCCTCTCCAACTGACACCATTCAGTCTACCTCACTAATCCTATCCACCCTTTCATTTAACCTTACTTTTTCAGCTGTATATTGTCCTCCAGGAAACAGCCTTTCCCAAAATATTCTGCAATCCTTATTCCAATCCTTTGGACGTCGCTTCATTGCCGGTGGGGATTTATTGAATGAATGTGACCATGTGAGAATATCACAGTTGTAAGAACCTGAAGATGGATCAATTGAGCTCTGAAACATTTAGTGATGAATAAAGAAAAATTAGGAGTTATACCTTTCAAAAAATGAATTGTATGTATGCATTATTAAATTTTTATTCTTTTATTAATAGAAATTTACAACTGTATTAGAAAACGCATCTAGTAAATATGCGGTATATATGAGATATAATGACATGAATAAAAATTGTAGAGGAATTACCCATTGGTAGTACTCTAATGAATATTTACAAAAGAAGATCACGAGGCCAACTTCTTTTCAGACGCCTCGGAGGATTGCTAGGAATAGAATGGGAAGCAAGTTGTGCAACAATTGAATTTGGATGAGCAGTAACTTTATTATAAAAGGAAAGGTATCTGGTTCGTGTCAAATCAGCAACATATGGGATATTAAGGTCATTGTGGATCAATTCATTTGTGAAAAAGTATGGAGCATCTAGGATTTTTCAAAGGATTTTGGATTGGAGTGATTGGATGCGGGAAGAATTCGATGGTTTGGTGGATCCCCATAACTCTATTCCGTAAGTTCAAATAGGACTGATAATCGTCATATAGATGATTTTTTTGTGAATCGGACCATTTTTCGCAAAGTTACGTTATTGGGAAGAAATGGAGAAATTGGCAAACTTCCCGTCAGTCCCACAGCTCCGCGAAAACACGTTTGTCGTACTCTTTTGGCTATAACTCTGTAACTATTTGTCCGATACAGCATTACTTTTTTTTATCTTTAAGCTGATTAAATTTACTATAAGAATCTATAAATGAATATTTACATGCCAGCCCGCTAATTAAAACGTACTGTTGTAAAATCCAAGTGTTTTTTGGCACATTTATCGCTCTAACCCCTGAAATATTTGTTCGATCTCAAATTTCTTTCTTCTATCTCAAATCTGATTAAATGCGCTATCAGATGCTATATATTTAATTTACATTAAATCCTCTAAACCATCCAAGCTAGCACGCTAAATGTGTATGTTTTGGCAAAATGTGTAAATTATGACATGTTCAGTAGACTGGTGTGGGTATTTCACGGAGTTAATTATAAGTTACATACATAGGATCTAATAGTAAATTTAACCAGATTTTAGATAAAAATATTAAATTTTGGATCGGACAAATGGTTTTGGAGTTATAGCGAATAATGTGCCGAAAAAAAAAAAAAATGTAATTTACAAAAGAAAGTGATTTTCAGCGTGATAGCTTGTGTATTTAAAGACTTTTGATAAAAAATTCATATATAGGATCTCATTGTAAATTTAACCAACTTTCAGATTGGAACAAAACCATTTTGAATCGGACAAATACTTTTGGAGTTATAATATCCCATATAATATAATATCCCAGACGCCTAAAAACCCATACTGTTGTTAAATCCATGGTTTTCGGCACATTTATCATTATAACTTATTATTATCATTACGCTGAAAATTACTTACTTTTGGCGTTTTGTTATAAGTGTTTCTTTTGGCACATTGTTCGCAATTAGAGGTGGGCAAAGTAGTTCCTTTTAGAGAATAGTTCCTTTTGAATTAGTTCATTAGAATGAACTAGTTCAATGAACTAGTTCAAATGAACTACTTAGTTCATTTTTCAAAAGAACTATATAAATACTGAACTAAGGGAGGAATTGAACTATGGAAAAAAAGGAGGGAACTGAGATGACAAATGAACTAGAAAGGTTATAGAAAAAATAAAAAAACCTCTTAACTTTTTTATTTACATTTTTTTATATTTATGATATATTTACATAGATTACACTTATTTTCTATATCTTTTATTAACATCTATATGATATATATTTTATATCATATTTAGATGTTAGTGAGATATATTTTCTATATCTTTTATTAACATCGTCTGTATGAAACTAAATCTTTCATCGTAATATTCCCTGATTTCCAGCAATCTGATTAACTTGAAAATTTGCACATGTTTCAAGGACCAATGACAATACAGTAATTGCACAACTTTCTTTTAATATTCTCACTAAGTCTAGTTCAAATTACCCCCAAAATGGGGGCCAGTCTTGCAAAAGCTGGATCAGTAGGTTTTACGTTTTTATATGGACCAGATGGGTTCTGAGATTACAATATCAAAAATGAAACTTAATTTGATTAGGGGAAAAAGTTTTTTTGGGGGGGGAGGCAAAAAACTCAAACTTTTTTCAGATTCTAGAAAAAACATAGAAAAATGGTTTCATCGTAAATGTTATATTTAAAAAACTTAAGTTTATTAAATTGTGTGTCTAAAGACACCCCTTAAGCTGAATTAGATTTGGGGGTTAAGCTACAATCCATTGTCAAACATCAACGAAATTTGCAAACTTACAAAAAATGTTAGTTTAGGTCATGTTTAATAGTCCATCACACAGAAATAGCTAATCTAATCAATGAATGTTGTATACTAAAAGTTGTAGATCATTACATTGTGCGCAAAACAGAATTTTTAAAGCAAAAAATTGTCCATTTCTATTCTGAGATATGTCAAAAAACCAACAATTATTGGTTGAATTTGGATAAACTTATTGCAAACAAATGATGAATAATGAACTTTAAGAATACTACGAATTGTAATAAAAAGTGTTAGGAACTTAGGTTCAGTTAAGTTTCTCTTATTCCATTTGTTCTTTTCAGAACTAATGGAATAAGAGTTTCGTTGAGTTTTTAAAAAAAAAAACAACAAAACACAACAATAGAAATAGAATATAGACGCTAGACGTAGTAAGAGCAATATGGAGGTTGCTTGTTCAAGCTTTTTTACGTCCTTCGGCTGAGGACACGACAAACACGATTCTACCCGAATTGATGAACTAAGTGACGACGAACTACCTAGTTCACTTAGTTCATTTAGCTACCTAGTTCGTTTAGTTCAGTAGTTCCTTAGGTCCGACGGATCCCTGTCCGAGTGGTGTGGTAAATGAACTATAGTTCACCAAAACAGAGATCGGTCTTTATAGTTCATTTACATGAACTAGTTCAATGAACTAGTTCGTTCACGAACTACTCATCTCTATTCGATATAATTCCAAAACCATTTGTCCGATCCAAAATTTGATATTTTAATCTAAAATCTGGTTAAATTTACTATTAGATCGTATATATGTAACTTATAATTAACTCCGTGAAATACCCACATCAGTCTACTGAACATGTCATAATTTACACATTTTGCCAAAACATACACATTTAGCGTGCCTAAACATTTTGTGCACATTTTCTAGTACATAAATAATAAAAAAAAAAAAATCCGAAATCGGACCATTTTTCGCAAAGTTACGTTATTGGGAAGAAATGGAGAAATTAGCAAACTTCCCGTCAGTCCTACAGCTCCGCGAAAACACGTTTGTTGTACTCTTTTTTTTTTTAACTATAACACGATAGCAAACCTTTTTTCGAAGAAAATCTTCAAATATTAATTGCAGCTGGAACTAATTACCTAAATAATGAAAAAAATAAATCCGAAATCTGAACAATTTTCGCGAAGTTACGTTATTGGAAAAAAATGGAGAAATTGGCCAACTTCCCGTCAGTCCCACAGCTCCGCGAAAAGACGTTATTCGTACTCTTTTGGCTATCAGATGCTATATATTTAAATTATATTAAATCCTCTAAACCATCCAAGCTAGCACGCTAATTGTGTATGTTTTGGCAAAATGTGTAAATTATGACATGTTCAGTAGACTGATGTGGGTATTTCACGGAGTTAATTATAAGTTACATATATACGATCTAATAGTAAATTTAACCCGCTTTTAGAACTTCGCGAAAATTGGTCAGATTTCGGATTTATTTTTTTTCATTTTTTAGGTACTAGTTCCAGCTACAATTAATATTTGAAGATTTTCTTCGAAAAAAGCTTTGCTATCGTGTTATAGTTAAAAAAAAGAAATAACGTTTTTTTTTGCGATTTTGAATATGAAGCCGATGGTTGCCGTAGTAGCAAACTTCAGATTTGGATTCAGCGCCCCAAAAAACATTAAGATCCGTTGAGAATAAAAGTTCCGCAGTTTTTTCTTCACCAATCCCTTATTTTACTGGACTATGGTATATAGAATAACCAGATTCCATAACCTGTGCATTTGCGTTTTAAAAGTGATGTCATAGATAGAACGTTTATTTTGCTATTATCAGGTAAGAAAAAACTATAGCAGCCCTAGGTCTCCTCTCTCCACTGCTCAGGGCTATAACTGTTGACGAGAGGCCAAATCCCGTGACCAAGTTCCGATGGCTGGTCGGTTCCTGAATCGCCATGATGTCGTAGCGTCGAGAAAGACCTCGCAACTCGTCTGCCACTATTATTCGGCGACTCATGTTGAGCTGAAGGATGGTAATCTTTTTTGAATGAATGGAAAATAATCTTTATTCTGGGGCACCTTGTCCCCTAAGAATAACACAAAAGAACAATAAAAAGGTATTATTGTCTGGCTGGGTACATATCAGGCAGCAACTTATATAGAGTGTAAATTATATACTACAAGTCTTTGGGTTTACATAAGAAAAAAAAAATTAGTAAAAAACAAAATTAAAATAAAAAGAAATATTCTAACACTAATATATTATTACATAATTTTGGAAGATTGATAATTGAGGAGGTAGATGAATAAATTATGTTTAAAGGAAGTGAGAGAAGGAGCATTGCGAATCAAAATGGGTATGGAATTCCAGAATAAAGCTGTACGATTAATAAAGGATTTTTCAAAGGAAGAAGTACGATGAGAAGGGATATACTAATCTATAGGCTGAGATCTGGTGTTCAAAAGGTGAATGGAAGAACGAGGGGCAAGGATGTCGTAAATGTACGAAGGTTTTTTGGACTTTAAGAATTGGAATAGAAAGGAACCAAGGAAGTATTGTCGCCGAAAACTTGGATAAAGCCACCTCAACTCGGAATAGCAGCAAGTGATGTGAGAACGCCTGGGGATCCCAAAAATGAATCTTATATAGGAGTTCATTATTCTTTTCACCTTCATTTCAAGCTCGCCAGACAGTCCTCTGTATACTAAGCACCCATAATCGAGGTGGGGAAGGATGAGGGAAGATACTAACAATTGACGGGTATTGCGAGGGAAAGATTCACGGAATCTTAGGAGCTGTTTGATGATGGAGATGGTTTTTCGGGTAATGTGGGAAATATGGTTATTCCAATACAGATGTTGATCGAGTACTACACCGAGGTTTTTGACAGAATTTGTGAATTAAATAGGAACGTTATTGAGATAATGAAGTGGATAACAGGAAAGGGAATTAAGGGAGGGTTTCGATCCAATTAGCATTGCTTTAGTTTTTTCTGGATTCAGTCGTAACTTATTCTCTACTGCCCATTGGTGAATGATATAAATGTCATCTTGAATCTTACGAGTTGCCTCAAAAATCTCACAAGGATGAAACGATAAGTAGATTTGAAAGTCATCAGCATATAAATGATATTGGGAATTATTAATAGCGTCTGGCAAATCATTAATGTAAACGGAAAAGAGAGTTGGTGAAAGAGATGATCCCTGAGGAAATGCAATAAGTGCAAAGATCCCACGTTAAGTGCACTCCCAACTTCCTGCCTTGTGCTTTGTTCTGCTGGGAACAGCATTCATCCGTTTACAATTAATACAGGTTGGGTCCTTCATTACTTTCTTCTTCGGACACTCTTTCATTAGATAACCGCTCGCTGCGCACCAAATGCAGACCACCGAGTCCGCAGTGCAAGTGGCCTTGGTGTGTTCATAGCCCTGGCACTTAGTGCAGCGGGGGGCATCCAGGTAGTCTTTAAATGTTATAGACCACCATCCTCCATCCAGATTTCCTATTTCCAGCTGAAAACGAATCATTGGGTGTACTTCTATTACCCAATTCTTAGTTAAATTGTTTCTTGCAACTGAAGATAATAGTGGACGGAGATCTTCAATAACCAGGAGAGTTGGAATCGATTTTTTTTTTGCCAAAGAAACCTAACTAGGTCTGCTGAGCTCCATGCGTGAGGCACACCCCTCCCCTCAATTTTAGGTTTTTCCTCAGTGCTAGCTTAGCTTGTAGCCCGTTTTGGCGCAGTTCCTGCCATCCTATGACTTTAGTTGCATGCCTTGGTCGCTCTAACAATTGAATCGTTTACACCTAAATTTGTGTGCGATGGCAGCCCATTTATGATATCCACAGGGCTTTTCTCCGAGCCGCTGATTGTCAAATAAGCAGGTCTTGACTTCATGGACGGCTTCAATGACTGCAATTTAACAATATCTGCCAATGTCTTAGGCTTATTCTTTGGAACAGATTTATCGGGTGAAGAAATCTCTACTATATTTTCCACCATTTCTTTCAGGTCTTCATTAATTTTCTTTTCTTGCGATTTGCCTTTCTCCTATTTCTTTTGGTCTTGTAAATCTCAAACGTTTCATCATCATTTAAATTATTATCATCATTAGTTGGCAGTTGCTTCTGTTCTAAAGATACGACCTTGGTATGTAGTGGGCAGGAGCTTTCCATGTTTACCTCTGAATGGCTTTGAAAGACCGTTGGTTGTGGTCTCACCATGATTTTACTTATTATTGTATTAACTACCATAAGAGACTCCAATAAACATCGATTTAAATAAACTTTATGAATTCGTCGATTACTTTAAAAATTACCATAACGTTATAGGTAACGATACAAATTGTAGATCTAAAATATGTTATGAAAAATTCACAAATAAAAATCAGATATTACTACTTTTGATGGACATCGAGGAAAAATCAGTATAGATTTTTGATGATAACAAATATAAAAGCCTTTGGACGTATTAAAAACTGGAAAATATCTCACGAAACAAACCTTACCGACCACAAATTTATTTTATTCGAAAAAAAAATATGATTTGATAAGATTAACTAAACCATAAAATAAATTACAGCGAAAGTAGATTGGAATAATTTTGATAATAATTCAAATTTTCAGCTTAAAAAATAACTTTTACCCTCTTCAAATGAATCGTACTGCAAGAAAATATTATAAGTATACTTAGTAATATAAATACAAATACAATTTCTAGAAAGTTGACCTCAGCAATTACTAAAGCATCAAATATGCCATTCAAAATCTCAAATAGAAGACATAACAATAGTAGCAAAATAAACCAGTACCCTGGTGGAAAGAGGAACTAACAAAACTACGTAAAACAACTTATAAACTTAAAAAACAATTGAAAATATCCAAGAAATAGAAATAAAACAATAAAAAACCATTATAAAAACTAATAACCAATACATGAATGATATACATGAAACATTACACCATATCATGAATGATCTAATAAATGAGGATACTCGTGAATCAGACGATTATGAGAAATAATAAGATAAAATGTTTTGAAACCTACAGATATACCTGTTGACAAACCACTAGAAAATCAAGAAGTTTCTAGAGCAGTAAAATTATTAAATAACAAAAAATTTTCTGGTTATAATATGATCACACCACTGATTTTTCAAAATATTTTTAAAATGGTGCACAACTTACTTCTTTACATTTATAAGTTATTATTATTGAAGAAAAGAAATTCCAGACAGTTGGAAAATTGGACTCTTAGTCTCAATACAAAAACCACCAAGTGATAAGCTAAGAATGCTTCCAATCACGAGCAAAATTCTGGAAAATATTGTTGAAAACAGTCTCATCTGTTTTCTTCTCAAAAATAATAAAAAAGCACCAATATGCCTACCTGTACCGAGGACAGGTACCATAAATGCGTTGCAATTCCTAAATGTATGTATTACTGAAACTTTAGAAAGAAAAGATCAACTATTAGTTATTAGTCTGAATAATATATTCTTTGATATTATCAAAGGAGAATTGGAAAATGTTTGGTGGCCTGCGCTCCTTTACAACTTAAAACAATATAGCTATCCTCAAGATCTATATTTATTAATCAAAAGTTTCCTGGAAAACAGACGCTTAATACTTATCAAAAATACAGTAACATACTAAAAATCACTGACGATAGGAACGTTTCACGGATCAGGAATTTTTCCTATTTTGTCAAATATTTTAATAAATACAATTTTTGATCTAGATTTACTGACTGAAATTATACTATTAAGTTATGCCGATAATATACCTTTTTCAATCAGATGGCGATGTTTTCAAAACTTACGAGTACCCGCAAATTTAGCTTTACAAGAATATCGAATTGGACAAAAAATAAAAAATTGAATCTTGAAACATTGAAATGTAAACATATCATTTTTAGTAAGAAAAAAAAAATTAAATTAAAAAATAAATATATAAATAAAAAACTGTACCGGACCTAAACCTGTATAAAGAGAGAGAGAAAAAAAAGTTGAAACACTGCCCTTTTCAGGCGTGCTATTTGAGAAACAATTAAAAAGTAAATACCATATAAAGATATAAATACGACTCTTAAAACCATTAACTCTTTGACCAATGCTGCACGGACAACTTAAGGCGCAAAAGCTAATTCTTTGAAAATTATTTATGAGGCAGCATTGATTCCAAAGATGCTGTATGCTGCACCAATTTGGCATAAAGCTATTTAGAAAAAATGGAACTTCCAAAAGTTACATATGTTACAACGGATCATAGGAATCAAGATCGTAAAAGGTTACAAAACAGTAGCTTACGATGAAGTATGTTTTCCAGCCAGCATGATACCAATAGTTTTAAAAATAAACGAAAGAGCCCAATTCATATCAATCAAATGACATAGTTTTAACTATGGAACTTAACAAAATAATCAATAGAATATGAAACTAAACCTTCACCCTGCGATACACGCGATTATTACTACACATTGGACACAGATAACTCAGAAGCCTCCAGGGGTCACTGATATATAAACAGACGGAAGAACAATGTAGGCTGTGCCTGGTTACTTTAGGACAAGAGACAAAACATGATAAAAATTCTAATAACCGAGCATAAAAATATGCAGTCTTAAAAGCAACAGTTCTTAATTCCTTCTTAATCTTCCTACTAATGTACACCACGACTTTGTACTATTGAAAGACAGCACATGACTCTAATATAATCCATACTTAATCCTGGCATCCATGACTAACTTACTGAAATTATTAGACAAAATATAAACAATCTTATTTTATCAAATATCAATATTGACATAAAATGGGTTAAGGGTCATTCTGGCAATGAGGGAAATGAAATAACCAACGCCGCAAAAGAGTCAGCAAAAATGTCACCTATTTCCGTCATAAACGAAAACACCACTATCGTTTAATAAATATAACATTAAACAAAACATTATATCAATCTGGAATAATTAAAAAAAATCTTCATGCATGCATAAATTCATCCCAAAAGTTATAACAAAAGCTTTTAACATACTGAATCCCAGACATTACAAACTGACACAGATCTTAACCGAACATGGACAAGCCAAATCGTATTTTAAAATGTTAAATTTAATAAATAGTAAGACATGTACTTCGGACAGATGAGAACATTCATTTTAACATATAATTTACGACTTCTTATTGTATGACAAAGATCCAACCTAATCATGACTTGAAGATTGGCAAGTAATGGAATATCACTTGTACATCGAATATGTACCTGACTTTACAAAACTTATTTGTAAATTCGGCTTTCAAGTGACCAAGTACTAAATACCTAAGTAAGGTAAGTGGTGTGGCTGACCAAGTACTGAGAAGCAGGCCCCACTTTATATAAGGGCTGACTGGGCTAGAGCTCACAGCGCCGAATTTCCCAACTTTTTTTTACAATATTGTTTTGATTAGTTTAGTTGTAATATTCCACTCTAAAGAAAATCATTTTTTATTAATTTTATTGGTTTTGAATGAACCTTTAAAGCTCACAACTTGGTGGTCTTATTAATGAAACATGCTTTTGCTATTCCATAACTCCAGACCACAGGGCAGTGAGGTGGTGGGGGGGGATAACGCCAAAGCTGTTTGCAGCCCAGGGCGCTATTCACCCTAAACCCGGGCCTGCTGAGAAGGTGGAATGACATCTTCGTAAAAGTCCTTTGAAAATTAAAATTTATTGCTAAAATCAGCCATAGACCATACTATTTACCAATTTTCTTATTCAACATGTAACGTTTTATTTCTTCTTTTATGTTTTAAAAACTGTTCATGTGTTCTAATTACCAAATTCTGTTATTAATATTATTCTATAAAATGTAGATTTCAGTGTACTAAATGTTTTACTTGAAATTATAAGCATAACAATTTTTATTTTTTTTTAATAAAATTTTTATTGAGTAATTATTATAATCTACCACAAATGTGGGAAATAAGTAATGTAAATCGCTTAATGATTACATTCACACATTATGTACAGTCAAAAAAAGTAAAAAAATATAAATAATAAAATAATAAAAAAAGAAATAATAAATAAAGAACACAAAAAAAAAAAAAAAAAAAAAGAAAGAAAAGAACTTTGCTGCACATAAATAATATAAAATATACAATATACATATGGGTGAATATATAAATTTAAAAAAATGAAATAAATAACAATAAAAATAAAAAAAAAGTGAAAATAAGACCAAATTAAATTAAAGGTTAAAAATACAATTATACTTTATTTACAATTTACATTCATCCCAAAGATGCTCCGACCAGACCCATCCCTCCACTTGGAGGGACAAGCGAGGCACAGATAAGTCCCAGCTCTTCTCTCTCAGCTGCGTCACTGATGTAAACAAAAACGCAGTGGAGGCTGAGTGAAAGCGCTATATACATTCACTCAGGGCATGAGTAGAGAAGCTGGTCATTGCCAGAACTCCAACATAAATAAATTTTACAAAAGTTCTCGGGGCCACTGCGGTTTTAGTCTGCGAGAAGGTTATCAGGATGTGTTGAACTGGATAATGATTGAGCCAGAGGGTTAGGTTGCGATGGAATTTCGAAAATTTAAGAAGTATGAGGTCGAGAACGTGTGGTAAATTGAGATCATTATGTAGGGTTTTGTTGGAGACATAGTAAGGAGCATTTACAATAGTTCGGAGGATTTTGGATTGGATGGACTGAATGCGTTTGATATTTGACTTTTTTGCTGTCCCTCACAGTTCTATTCCATAAGTGCAAACAGGTTTTATGATGGTTTTGTATATTAGAACTAAGTTTTTAATGGAAAGATGAGATGTCCTATTTAGTAGTATATACAATTGGCTAAAGCCTCTGTCAAGTTCTTGCCTTTTGAGTCAAGTATGAGGGTTCCATCTAAGTCTTATGTCTAGGTAGAAACCTAGATACCGAATAGTGTCAGCTTTAGGTAGCGGAATACCGTTGAAGTGGATAGGAGTACTACATTTACGGCTGTGGGTAAAGGTCACGTTAATGCATTTAGATTCATTTACTTTGATCCGCCAGTCATTGCATGACAGTCTTTCGACAGTCTTAGATCAGGGATAAGTGGGTTTGGAGATTATAGGTGCTATTAAGGGATCTGGATGGGATGAAAGGATAACAGTGTCATCAGCGAATGTTGCTAGGAAAGTATCAGGATTAGTAGGTATATCTGCAGCATAGAGGATATATAGGACTGGACCGAGAACGCTACTCTGTGGAACACCGTCCTCTATTGTGTAGCAGTCAGAGTACTCCGTTCCACAGTGAACTCGGAAGGAACGGTGAGAGAGATAGGATTGGGGAACGAGGGTCAGTGATTGAGGTAAATGGGTTTTTTAGTTTGAAAAGTAAACCGGCATGCTATATCCGGTCGAAAGCTCGCGCTATGTCCAGAAATGCTCCGTAGCAATATTGCTTGCTTTCAAGTGTGGAGGTTATGTAGTCAACAACTCTTAAGGCTTTTTTGGACTGCGGAGTGGCTAGTGCGGAATCCAGACTGGTGAGAGGGAATATTTTGCGATTTAAGGACGCTGGGCTGTTCTCGTCAGAAGTTGCCCATGAACCATCTTCACGTCGGAGGGGATGGGAGATAGTTTGATATTTAAGGAGTTTTTTAGTGGTAGCCCAGAACGGGTTGTCTGAGGCAGGGAGTGAAGAAAGACAGGAATTGTAGGATTCAGATCCGAAGGTGGCCATGTTTTTATTTTAAGAAGTTTGGTATATTCCACTAATCCCTGTTGAACAGATCAGCTACCTAGGACTCCACTTGGACAAACGTCTTATTTGGAATCCACATACAAGACTAAAACGACAAGAAACTGCCCGTCGTTATAGACTACTTCAACATTTACTAGACAAACGTTCAAAGCTCCCAATTAATTACAAAAGACTCATTTACATGACAGTGATTAGACCTATTTGGACGTACGGAGTTGAGCTTTGGGGCTCTACTAAACCATCCAATTCATCTCGTATCCAATCTTTGCAATCCAAAATCCTTCGAAAAATCCTCAATGCTCCTTACTATGTGACCAATAAACTTATCCATAAAGATCTTAATGTTTCATATGTTTCTGATTTAGCCCAAACCAGATACCTATCCTTCCATAGTAAGCTCCATAACCACTCCAATCTACTAGTCTCCCAACTTGCTTCCTCCTCCATCCCTGATAATCCTCCGAGGCGTCTAAAAAGAAGATGGCCTAGAGATCTTTTAGTGTAGATTTTATTGAAGTGCTACTAGTGAGTAGTTCTTCACTAGTTATTTACATGCCATTGTATTCACTGTCAACACATTTACTTGTTGTATATTATTTTGTACAGTTGTAAATATCAATAAATGGAAAAAAAAGAAGAAGTTTGGTAAGGTAATTATAGGATTTCCGATCATCTGGATGCCTGGTTCTTTGCTAAGTGGCTCTGGTATGGCGTTTGGATTGGATTTGATCTAGTAGATCTTGGGATAAAGGATTTTTCTTTCGACCTTTAAGAGAGGAACGAAGTGAGGATGCAGACCAGGCTGCTTGTTGGATAATGTTTGTCAAAGAATTGGTAGCATTGTCAAGGTGCTGGGGAATTTTTAGGGATATTCTGAGGTCTATTGATTCGGACATAATTTGACAGAGGAGGTTTTAGTCTACAGGCCCAATTATAGATGATGAGTGATGAGGTTTTGGAATAGAGGTGAATGAAAGGGTTAGGATTAAGAGATTTTGATCGGTGGAAAGTTCATCAAGGAGATCAATGGAGTAATGGAGAGGTCCTATGCCTGAATGAAAAAAGAAATCAAATTGATCAGGGTTTCGGTTCGGATCTGTGGGCCAATAGGTTCCTACTCCTGTGCTGGGAGATATAGAGGGTCTTTGGGAACTAAGTGCTGACTGCAATGCTCACCTACGGGAGTTGGTGGTTCTTGGACCCCATCGCTGGTTCTTAATACTGAAGTTAGCACCTAAGAGAATCTAGTAAGCTAAGGAATTTAAAATTTAGTTGAACTAGGATGTGGAAATTGGTTTATTTAGGGGGCAGTAGGCCGCTGCAATCGAGACGGGAAAGGAAATGGTTTTGATAACAACTGCTGTGGATTGTAGGAATTCATTTGCAGGCAATGTGATTGCGTGGTGAGAGAGGGAATGGTGAATGATGGCAGCAGTTCCGGCATGTGCTCTACCGTCAGGGTGGTCTGTTCGGTATGTTTGGTATTGCGATATACTTATAATCAATCTTTATTCTGGGATCAGAAAAATCTCCTAAGAATAACAATTTACGATTAAAGGCTGTCTGGCTGCATTGATATTTAGTTCTTCAGCTTCCGCAGTTAAAAAATGGACTCCTAGTTTTCCTATAGCAAATAAATATCTTGAACCAATTGATGTTTGACTTTCTGAAGTGATCCTTTAGTATTGCTGAGAATTGTTTTAAATTCTGTAGCAAGCAGTGTTATTCTAGTCTTGTATGTTTGTATTTATAGTGATTTTTTTTTCAATTTATTGAAATTAACAACTGTACAATATATACATCTAGTAAATAGGTTGATTATGATTACAACATGCCAAAACTTGAAAAGAACTTCTCATCAGTAGCACTTCAATATAAATCTACACTAGAAGATCACTAGGCCATCTTCTTTTCAGACGCCTCGGAGGATTATCGGGAATGGAGTGGAAAGGAAGTTGGGAGACTAGTGGATTTGAGTTGTTATGGAGTTTACTATAGAAGGATCTAAATCAGCAACAAATGAGACATTAGGATCTTTATGGATAAGTTTGTTTTTTAACAAAGTAGGGAGCATTAAGGATTTTTCGAAGGATTTTGGATTGTAAGAATTGGATATGGGAAGAATTAGAAGGTTTAGTTGAGCCCAAAGCTGAACTCCATATGTCCTAATAGGTCTGATAACTGTCATGTAAATGAGTCTTTTGTAGTAAATCGGAAGGTTTGAACGTTTGTCTAGTAAATGTTGTAGAAGTCGAAAACGACGAGCGTTTTCCTGTCGTTTTAGTCTTGTATGTGGATTCCAAGTCAGACGTTAGTCCAGTTGGAGTCCTAGATAGCGGATCTGTACAACAGGAATCAGTGGGATATTATGAAAGGATACGGTAGGACAGGAAGTCGTAGGTTTACGGCGAAGGGTAAAGGTTATTTGATGGGATTTGCTTGGATTTATTTTAATTCTCTAATTTCGACACCATTCTTGAAGGTTAATGAGATGAGATTGGTGTGTTTGTGAGGCATTAATGGATCATTATTTACTGTAAACACACATGTGTCATCAGCATACGTGGTGAGGACGGTGCTAGGATTGGTCGGGATATCAGCTGTATACACCGTGTAGAGAATGGGACCTTGGATACAACCTTGAGGAACACCGGCAGTTTGGACAAAGAGGGAAGAATAGGAAAAGTTATGGTTAACTTTGAACTTTCTGTCACTGAGATAGGAGCGGATAATAAGAAAGTATGTAGGAGGAAGAAATTTACGGAGTTTATAAAGCAGTTTTTGGTACCAGACTCGGTCAAATGCTTGTTCTACGCCGAGAAAGGCTCCAGTGCAGTACATTCCGCGCTCCAATGTAGACGAGGCAACGTTCACCACACGATGTCATTGCTGGATAGTGGAGTGTGAAGTTCGAAAACCAAACTGGTGGTCTAGGATGATATGATTGGAATCTAGGATGGGATACAAGCGTTTCAGAATGAGTTTTTCCAGGATTTTTAATGGGCAAGAGTGATATTGGACGATATGAAGATGGGAGTTCAAGTGGCTTTTTGGGCTTAAGAATCATCTTCACTATTGATAATTTCCAAGGATCAGGGAAATAATATATGTAAGGAATAGGATTGCTTTCAGCGGAAGGAGTTTTAAGATATGGTATGTAATAAGGTCATGTCCAGGAGCTTTGTTGGAAGTTAATCTGAGGATAATGTTCGATACTTCTGATGGACGGAATGCTTTAGGAGGAGGAGTCATTTGAGCGGAAAGTTTAGTTCTGCTTCAATGTCCTCAATGTGAGCAGGATTGGAGACGTCAGGATGTGGGTTAAACGTTTTAAAGAGGCGAAGACCAAAAATTTGGGATTTTTCTTCGTCCGATCTTGTCCAGGTTTGAGAGTCTGTTGGTATAGGGTAATTAAAAATTTTTTAACCAAGGAGTTATTTCGTAGTTATCCATAATGACTTGTCTGAAGTATTGAGGATTTTAGTATAGTTATGTAGGTTTTGTATTTTAAAATTTCTGATTTCTGTCTTCAGTTTGTTCGTTAAATTATTGTAATTAAGTTTGTCTGATGGGCATCTAGTACGGTGCCACTTCACCCTTGCTCTGCGTTTTTCTGTCAATAAGGTGCGAATATGCTGTGGTAAGGTATACTGTTGACTATTAGGATTTTTTCGAGGTAAGGTATTTTCAGTTATACAATTTTTTATTGATGATGTAAGTTTGTCAATCGCTACGTTAATATTTTCTTTTGTTTTAAGGGTAACTTTCAGGTCCAATTTATTTTCTAGATCATATCGAAATCCGTCCCAATCCACACGTCCTTTTATCAGGCTAAGAAGGGAGGGTTTAAGAACTGGATTTTTATGCAAGAGAAGCAGTACTGGGCTATGATCTGATAAATGGTCGTCCATGGATTTGGTAATGGTTTGAGAGCAGGAAATTTGGGAAGAAATGAATATATCAAGGATATCAGGACGTTTTTTAAGAAATGTAGGCCAATAAGTAGGGTTCAAGGGTGAGAGGACAGAATAACAGTTGGAGGTTGCAATACGGGATAGGATGCTGCAACGGGAGTTGGAGGTTCTACAACCCCATCGCTGGTGTTTAGCGTTGTAATCTCCTCCAGCAATAAAGTGCGGTCCGAGGGATCGGAATAAGGAATCGAGGAGATTATGAGAAAGAGAATTACCAGGAGGGCAGTATACAGCTGAAAATGTTACATGAAAAGGAAGAGTTGAAATGGAAACTGAGGTGGATTGAATAGTGTCAGTGGAGCAGAAGGAATAAGAGGATGGGATATTGATTTCTGGATAAGGAAACAAGATCCGGCATGAGAGGTGTTATCTGGGTGATCTAATCTGTAAGTGATGTAGTTTCGTATGTAAAAATATGAACGTTGAGTAAAGTGAGTCTCAGTCAGTAGGGCAATATCTATTTTATTGCCATAGAGAAATATGTCGAGTTCGTCTCGGTGATTTTGTAGTCCGTTGGCATTCCATAAAATGATAGCTAGAGGCTTAGCGCTCATCTTGCAACATTAAATGGAATTATTGTTAGTGCTCTGGTGAGTAGGGTAATGAGCGGTCTGATAGTATCTTGCAGTTCTCGAAGGAATGAGGAGAGGGTGGCAGAGATATCGGTAGGATTTTGGTAGGGAAGGGGAAATGAATCATAGGCTTGGGATAGATTATTGGTTGGGGGCTACGGTATTCGAGAGATGCAAGGTGCAAATTCAAGTTTTATTGGAGCTTGAGTTGAAGGATTGATCGGTACATGGTGTTGGACAGGCAGTGGTGGTTGCTTTGGAGGTGGTAATTTTACTTAGGGTAAATTATGTGGAGGAATTTTCTGTTGTGGGGGTTGAAGTTTAAAATGTGAGGTCTGGGGCTAGGGTTGGGAGATTAAGGCGCTTGATGTTGCGTTTGATGTCTAATCTTATCAGAGTAGGAGGCTGGCTGCCGTGGTGGATGTTCTTGTGATGTAGACTGCTGATGTCCAATTCTGTGGGTTCAAGGTCCTTTCATTCCCGGAAATAATTGTTGGTTAGTGATGTTGGGTGATTAAATTCTCTGATTTTGTTTAGGGGCTGAATTCAAATTTCTTCGACTTTGAAAATTTTTGTACACTGTGCAGCCTCTATTATTTGCATAGTGGTGTTGACCTCGTAGCTCACATATCGCTGGAGTTTCTCTCGATTTTTGGCAGGCTTCCGTTGCGTGCGGGCCAACACATTTTACACACCTTTCCTGGTGGTGATAATAAGTCTTGGTAGGTCTAAGATTTTGGCACCGAGTACATTGAACTATTGTTGGTCTTCTTCTTGTTTCTTCAAACCTAATGCAGGAATATACCAGTTTTGTTACCTCAAATATTTCCTCGTTGTTGCGAGCTGGCTCTAGGTCTACAAAGAAGAGTAGCAGGGGATATTTTTATTTTGGGTGAAGTACAGGCGAAACTTGTCTCACGTTGTGACCAATAGTTTGATGGCACTGGTTGGGGTAGAGGAATGTAGACCCAATAGTACCACTCTATATGATTTTTCTTCTCTTAGTTGGTAACAATGAAAGTCATAGTTTTGGCTGGCGAAGTGGTTCGTGAGTTTTTTATGACATTCTTTGTTTGAAGTTTTAATCTTTATGTCTTTCACCCTAGAAAAAATTTGGAAATTAGTTTCTCCGTTCAATTGATAAATTTCTTGGCAGAAGGACATAAAATTATCTATTTTGGTCACATAGATTGGTGGTGGTTCTGGATCAGTAGAATTTTTCGAATTAGAGTTGATATTATTTTTATTAATATTGGTGGTTGATGGGGTAGGCTCATTGATAGTTGAATTAGTAGTTGGAATTTGATTCAATGTTCTGGCTGCTGATGTTTTACTGCGGGTTTGATGGCTTCTGTTTTTCACAGGATTTTTTGTTTTGGCTGACTTATTTTTTTTTTTATTAGGTGAATTGCTCGCTGAACCAGGGGCGGGGTTTTCTGTGGCGCTTTTGAATTTTTCTTCGTGATTGAGAATAGGTCTCACTTATTTCTGAATAAGGAGTCTCCTTTTTCGATTCGTCACAAGATGTTTGAACTACTTCCATTATAATGGAATATTAAACAAAAATATAATATAATAATAATACTAAAGCTGTTAAAATTTAAAAAAAAATATATAATTTATATTTTTTTATTATGAATAATGTCTACTCTCAATATACATATTGTTATTTTAGTTATTTAAGCATTCATTTAACTTTATATATATATATAAAGTTAAATGAATGCTTAAATATCTAAACTAACAATATTTATATTGAGAGTAGACATTATTCATAAAATAATAATATAAATTATAAAGGAAAACAAAATTTTCTAGAAGAAAAAAAGTAAATTAATAAAATAATGAAATCTACTCGTACGAGAGGCTTCAGAAACATATGATGCCCCAGCCCTTGACCTTGTTAGTTAATGACCCCTATTAAGCTGGCCCCCCCACCATCGCCAAACGAATTAAAACCTATTGCATAATTTTTTGCTATTTATGTGCTAATTTGTTGCCGTAGTACGGATTTTGTTGCTCGCACCACTTGGCAGGTATTAACGATCAAAGGTGGGGGGGCTAGCTTAATATTAAGCTAGCCCCCCCACTATAAGAAAGAAATGGAATTTCAAAAAACTGCTTATGTCGGAATTTGTTGCTATTTTGTTGCTCTAAGATGGCATAAAAACATTTAAAAAAATAAATAATTTTAAAAAAAAAATTATGTCACATACGAGTGTTTACCGCTTACCCGTAAATGATGAAATTTCTTCAAAAATTTCACGCTATCTTAAAGCAACAACAATGTAACAAAATCTAATACACATAAATAATGAATTTAAACAGTATAAATTAAATTCTTAAACACAAAAAAAAAAAACTATATTCTATTATTAAGAAGAACCAGTTCCACTGCGTGACTTAACATGACCGGGAAGACATAGTGTCGATTTTCGTTCCTTAAAAACGAGCAACAAATTCAGTTACCTATATATTTCAATAGCAGAATGTATAAACAATAGTTCAATGCAAAAAAGTTGTGAGCAACTAATTTGTTAAGAAAACTATTATGGTCAAATTGAGCGTAATACTTATCAAAAACGAAAAAGTGTCGATTTTCGTTCCTTAAAAACGAGCAACAAATTCAGTTACCTATATATTTCAATAGCAAAAGGTATAAACAATAGTTCAATGGAAAAAAGATGTGAGCAACTAATTTTTTTTTTTTTTGAAAACTATTATGGTCTATTTGAGCGTAATAGTTATCAAAAACGAAAAAGTGTCGATTTTCGTTCCTTAAAAACGAGCAACAAATTCAGTTACCTATATAATTCAATAGCAGAATGTATAAACAATAGTTCAATGCCAAAAAGATGTGGGCAACTAATTTTTTTAGGAAACTATTATGGTCTAATTGAGCGTAATACTTATCAAAAACGAAAAAGTGTCGATTTTCGTTCCTTAAAAACGAGCAACAAATTCAGTTACCTATAGAATTCAATAGCAGAATGTATAAACAATAGTTCAATGCCAAAAAGATGTGAGCAACTAATTTTTTTAGGAAACTATTATGGTCTAATTGAGCGTAATACTTATCAAAAACGAAAAAGTGTCGATTTTCGTTCCTTAAAAACGAGCAACAAATTCAGTTACCTATATAATTCAATAGCAGAATGTATAAACAATAGTCCAATGCCTAAAAGATGTGAGCAACTAATTTTTTTAGGAAACTATTATGGTCTAATTGAGCGTAATACTTATCAAAAACGAAAAAGTGTCGATTTTCGTTCCTTAAAAACGAGCAACAAATTCAGTTACCTATATAATTCAATAGCAGAATGTATAAACAATAGTTCAATGCCAAAAAGATGTGAGCAACTAATTTTTTTAGGAAACTATTATGGTCTAATTGAGCGGAATACTTATCAAAGACGAAAAAGTGTCGATTTTCGTTCCTTAAAAACGAGTCGCAAATTCAGTTACTTATATATTTCGATGGCAGAAGGTATAAGCAATAATTTAATTCAGAAATTATGAGAGCAACTAATTTTTTTTATGACCATTATGGTCTAACTGAGCGGAATACTCAGCGTTGACAAAGTTTGCTATTTGTACATTTCTATAGTATAAGGGTTAAACATTTTTGTTATACTGCCTTTGAGTTTAACTATATCTTTTGAATATATATTATAATCATTTTAAAAGAAGTTGTGGATGACCATTCCAGTTCTTATTACTAATGTTAATAAGTTTATTAACTTTAATAAGTATATTAAATATAAGCTATATTTAATATAATATATTTCTTTTAATATCTCAATTGAAACATCTTTTTTTTTTTGTAAAAAATTTTTTTTTAATTTTTAAATTGAAATGTTTATTTTCACAAATGAATAGTTTATTATTAAATGGGTATTGCTATAAATAAAATATTAGTAGTAAATGTTAATATGTTTATAATAATGAAGGGTAATTTACTTTCAAACCTGGAAATTGAATTAAGAAAAAAAATATCTGACTACTGGAAATTGTTCACTAACCTTAGCTCTAAATGTGTTAAAAAGATTTTTTCGAAAGATCATCGGGTTTTGGCAGGGGAGGTGGAAATTGGTGAAAATTGTACGTTTTTAGCAGTTAGATACAGTAACTCGGGAAGCGATACTTTTAGCACATATTGTCTTCCATATATTATTAAAGCTAAGAGAATTCGTAATAAATTTGGTTATATTAATTTTTTTTTTTCGATCAATATTTTTAGGACTGTGAAGGACAAAATTTGGCTGTCACACTTTTCCGAGAAAACACGTTTGTTATTATTGTTCTGGCTATAACTCCAAAACTATTAGTTTGATCCTGATTTTTTTTTTTTTCCATCTCAAAGCTGGTTAATTTACTATCAGATCCGATATATCTAATTTTAATTAAATTTCGTGAAATATCCATTCCACTACACTAAATTCCGTGTAATGTTGTGGAATAATGTATTTATGTATGTGTAATGAATTTTTGTTGGCACATGTTTCGTTATAACTCGAAACAACAAGTGGTTCGATCCTGAATTATAATCCGTTTTTATATCTTAATGCTGATTAAATTTGCTGTGAGATCCATTAAATCAAACTTTGAATTAATTCCGTGAAGTACCCATACCAGCCCACTCAACATATCAGAACTGTCATGTTTTTCCAAAACATACACATTTAGCGTGTTGGTATGGATATTGTACGAAATTTAATCACAATTTGATATACAGAACCTGATAGATAATTTAAGTAGTTTTAAGATGGAAAAAAGAAATTTAAGATCGGACAAATTGTTTAGGAGTTACCTATATAGAAAATGAATCAAAAAAATTTGGATTTTATAAACGTTTTTCAGCTTGTAGCGTGCTGGCAACGGTATTTAACAAAAATTAATTAAAATTTTATATATAGTATCTGATAGTAAATGTAACAAGCTTTGAGATGAAAAAAAATTCGAGATCGAACAAATATTTTTGGAGTTAATACGAGAAATGTGCCGAAAAAATAAGAATTTCACAATAGTATGGGGTTCTTAACGTGCTGGCATGGATGTTTCATGGGACTTAATAAAAACTTAATACATAGAGTCTTATTTACTTACTACTTACTTATTTACTTACTTATTTATTTACTAGACAGTAAATTTAACCAGCTTTCAGATAAAAAAAAAAATTTTTAGATCGGGTAAATAGTTTTGGAGTTTTAACCAAAAGAGTACCGACAAACGTAAAGACAAAGGTAGGTTAATTTTTAGATTTACAATGGGGTTTCCCTTATGACTCATTGGTTTTTTCCGTTTCTATGGGAAACAAATTTAAAATGGGGCTATTGGATATGTTAATCTGATTATTTAAACAAAAATCTGGATCGGTTTTAAACGATTTTATTATTTATAGTAATTCAAAAGTATTTATTTAATTTTAGGCTATTTTCTACTTGATGTAATATTTTTACTCCCGAGTCTTTATTAAATTTGAGGTTATTTTCATTTACATGGATAGCGAAATTGGAATTTTGGGTCTTATTAGTGCATGCTCTTATATGTTCTTATTTACTCTTTGATTTACCGATCGTCCGGTTTTTCCGGTGTATTTTGCTTCACAGTCATTGCATTTTAATTCGTATACGCCGCTTTTTTGGAAAGGGTCTATTTTGTCTTTTGGTGAATGGAAATATGATGACAACAACAGAAACAATAGAAATTTTAGAAGAACTAATCTTCTGGTCTTATCTTCAACCACTAGAAAAATTAGACTTTTAAAATTTAAGTCAGTTTGCATAAAACATAATTATTTTCAATTTAACAATACATTCTATAAACAGGAAGAAGGATTACCAATGGGGTCCCCTCTTTCACCCCTTCTAGCAGATCTTTTATGAATAAATTAGAACAGAAAATCCTACATTCAAAACTAGCTCAACACATCATGAACTTTAAACTTTTTAGACATAAAAATCTCCATAAACAAAAAATAATACGAATTTCATAAATACGGGAAACCCACACACACAGATGTAGTTATAGACAACAATGCCAGGAGACCACTAACACACAAACTCGCAGCATTTAATAGCATGATATACCGCCTTTTAAATATACCGCTAAATGAACGAAATTATAACAAAGAAATTAAAAAAAAAAACTATGAATAATATATACAAAACACCCCCAGAGGAAAAAGCTACCCCAACAAAATATATTTTTATACCATACTACGGCCCAATATCCGCTGAAGTCGGGAAATAATTGAAAAAAATTAGGTTTAAACCCTGTATTTAATCCTTGTGTACTCACCTTGTTCTCTGGGACAGCAATGCTCACCTCGGGTCAATATGACCCGAGAATTTATAATAATTATTTAAAGCGTTTATTATGTCAAATATATTAGGAAATTTCGTTTTTAGTTAGGAGAAACCTTTGTTCATTGAATAAAAATAAAATGGTGAAAAAGAAAAATTCCAAAATCAAATTTTTTTAATATTTTGAAAATCTGTGTAAATCCATGGGTTCCATAAAAATGACAACTTCAAATTATCATATTTATTTCAAAACCGCCCCAATCATTGCAAAATATTATGTTTTAGAAATAATTAACACAGTCAGGAATTATAAAAATAATTAAAATACTTAATATTTATAGGAACAATGTAAAAAATACCAGAGAAAAATTGCACTTTTCTTCTATGTGAGAAATTAAATATGTACTTCGAAATGACTTTTTATACTAACAAACTAAGAAATTATCACGATATTATTGCGGTAACTAAAAAAGAAAGAAAAAAAAAAGAACGAAAATGCTTCAAGTTCATTGCCAGTAGATTGAACATTAGTCCGTGGGCCTGGAAGCCTTGACTGGCGAGTTCTCGTGGAAACAGTTTGCTGTTTTGCCCATTTGGATTTTTCCATCTTTGGATTTGAAGTACTCAAAGGGAATTGCGTATTCGAAAACTTCTCCAGGCACTATTTCTATTTCTGAGTCCGTGTCGTGGTCGCTTTTCTCCTCATTGTCTTCCTCAGCTGAATCGTTGGATTCAAGATACTTATCAAGAGGTTCCTCACGATTCTGACGTTCCAACTCCTCCCTTATCTCTTCGTCAGTAGTAAAAATAATTCGTTTCATATTCCAAAAACTGGCAGATATAAATAAAAATAGGAAATAAAAAATTCAATAAATGAAAAAATAATTACATATGTACTCACGTCGGGTCAAAATGTTGATTTCCAAGAGCGTGTGAATGGTATGGAATCCAAAACACTACTAAATGAAAGTGGGGTGATTAATAGAGGATTAGAGAGTAATGAGCGCCTTCAAAAAGGCAAAAAAAGCTCGTCATTGTTGGAAAAAAAATCTCGCCGGGTCACATTGACCCGACGTGAGCACTGAAGGGTTAAAATAGATAAACCACTGTCATCATACTTCCCTTCACCGGAAGACAAAATAGACCCTTTCCAAAAAATGTAATGACTGTGAAGCAAAATACACGGGAAAAAACCGGACGATCGGTAAATCAAAGAGTAAATAAGAACATATAAGAGCATACACTAATAAGACCCAAAATTCCAATTTCGCTTTCCATCTAAATGAAAGTAACCACAAATTTAATAAAGACTTAGGAGTAAAAATATTACATCAAGTAGAAAATTGCCCAAAATTAAATACTTTTGAATCACTAGAAATAATAAAACCGTTTAAAACCGATCCAGATTTTTGTTTAAATGATATGATTAACATATCCCATAGCCCCATTTTAAATTTGTTTCCCATAGGAACGGAAAAACCCAATGAGTCACAAGGGAAACCCAATTGCAAATCTAAAACTTAACCTAACTGCCCCTTTTTACTTCTCAAAAATTCAGTGTTTCAGTTACCTCGAAGGTGAGTACCCATGCTTGATTTCTTATCTTTTTTTTTTAAAAAAAACATAAATAAGCTCAAATAGACCATAATAGTTTTCAAAAAAAAAAAAAAAAATTAGTTGCTCACATCTTTTTTCCATTGAACTATTGTTTATACCTTTTGCTATTGAAATATATAGGTAACTGAATTTGTTGCTCGTTTTTAAGGAACGAAAATCGACACTTTTTCGTTTTTGATAAGCATTACGCTCAATTAGACCATAATAGTTTTCTTAACAAATTAGTTGCTCACAACTTTTTTGCATTGAACTATTGTTTATACCTTTTGCTATTGAAATATATAGGCAACCGAATTTGTTGCTCGTTTTTAAAGAATTAAAATCGACACTTTTTCGTTTTTGATAAGTATTACGCTCAATTAGACCATAATAGTTTTCTTAACAAATTAGTTGCTCACAACTTTTTTGCATTGAACTATTGTTTATACCTTTTGCTATTGAAATATATAGGTAACTGAATTTGTTGCTCGTTTTTAAAGAATTAAAATCGACACTTTTTCGTTTTTGATAAGTATTACGCTCAATTAGACCATAATAGTTTTCTTAACAAATTAGTTGCTCACAACTTTTTTGCATTGAACTATTGTTTATACCTTTTGCTATTGAAATATATAGGTAACTGAATTTTGTTGCTCGTTTTTAAGGAACGAAAATCGACACTTTTTCGTTTTTGATAAGTATTACGCTCAATTAGACCATAATAGTTTTCTTAACAAATTAGTTGCTCACAACTTTTTTGCATTGAACTATTGTTTATACCTTTTGCTATTGAAATATATAGGTAACTGAATTTGTTGCTCGTTTTTAAAGAATTAAAATCGACACGTTTTCGTTTTTGATAAGTATTACGCTCAATTAGACCATAATAGTTTCCTAAAAAAATTAGTTGCTCACATATTTTTGGCATTGGACTATTGTTTATACATTCTGCTATTGATTTATATAGGTAACTGAATTTGTTGCTCGTTTTTAAGGAACGAAAATCGACACTTTTTCGTTTTTGATAAGTATTACGCTCAATTAGACCATAATAGTTTTCTTAAAAAATTAGTTGCTCACATCTTTTTTGCATTGAACTATTGTTTATACCTTTTGCTATTGAAATATATTGGTAACTGAATTTGTTGCTCGTTTTTAAGGAACGAAAATCGACACTTTTTCGTTTTTGATAAATATTATGCTCAATTAGACCATAATAGTTTTCTAAAAAAATTAGTTGCTCACATCTTTTTGACATTACATTATTGTTTATACCTTCTGCAATCGAAATATATATGAAACTGGATTTGTTGCTCGTTTTTAGGAAACGAAAATGGACACTATGTCTTCGCGGTCATGTTAAGTCACCCAGTGGAACTGGTTCTTCTTAATAATAGAATATAGTTATTTTTTTCTGTTTAAGAATTTAATTTATACTGTTTAAATTCATTATTTATGTGTACTAGATTTTGTTACATTGTTGTTGCTTTAAGATAGCGTGAAATTTTTTGAAGAAATTTCATCATTTACGGGTAAGCGGTAAACACTCGTATGTGACATAATTTTTTTTTTTTTTAAATTGTTGATTTTTTAAAATGTTTTTATGCCATCTTAGAGCAAAAAAATAGCAACAAATTCCGACATAAGCAGTTTTTGGAAATTCCATTTCTTTCTTATAGTGGGGGGGCTAGCTTAATATTAAGCTAGCCCCCCCACCTTTGATCGTTAATACCTGCCAAGCGGTGCGAGCGAGCAACAAATTCCGTACTACGGCAACAAATTAGCACATAAATAGCACAAAATTATGCAATAGGTTTTAATTCGTTTGGCGATGGTGGGGGGGCCAGCTTAATAGGGGTTAGATAATGGCTGTATACAGTTAGTAGGATTAGAGACAGCTGGTCAGTCTAACACAGGGCTGCCTCACCTGTATTATTTCACAGTTAATTTAATATAGTTCCCACTCACCTCAGATAATAAAATGTCAAAATGTTCTATTGTCTATAATATCACTCACTATTTGCTAAATATTAGAGTGATA
This sequence comes from Euschistus heros, assembly GCA_003667255.2. Taxonomy (NCBI): domain Eukaryota; kingdom Metazoa; phylum Arthropoda; class Insecta; order Hemiptera; family Pentatomidae; genus Euschistus; species Euschistus heros. The sequence continues at coordinate 715,176 of RCWM02000147.1, forward strand.
CTAGACGTGTAGTGTAGTTATATTGGATTATAAAGGCGAAAAACTGCTGAAGGTTATCATCGCCCTTGTTTAATTTATTTTTATTTTTTTTCGAATGGGCCAGCAGAGGACCACGTGCTAATTTCAATTCTTTCTTCCTTGTTTCTTTCTTTTATTCCAATATGCTTTCATCTGTTCACTATGATTCCTCTTTCTGTCCTCAGACCATTTTGCACCAGCCCTTTTCACTTTCCTGCCCTGGAATCCCTCTATCTTCAATACTTTTCGCCAAAAGTCTTCTTTATTATTTATTTCCTCTATTTTTATATTGTTTTTTTCTAAATCCCTTTTTACTTCATTGACCCAGCTTTTTGTCAATTTCTTTCCCTACAGATATCTGAAAATCTTACTTGTCAATCTACTATCAGGCATTCGATATAACTGACCAAAAAACATCAATATTCTTTTTCTCATTACATCTGATATATTTTCTGCATTTTGATATATTTCAGCATTACTTCGTAACTTCCAACTTTATTTATTTTATTTTCAACCGACTTCAAAAAAGAGGAGGTTCTCAACTCGTCTGTATTTTTTTTTTTTTTTTTATGTGGATGTTACGCGATTACTCCGTCAATTCTGAATCAATTTTGATGATTCTTTTTTAGATCGATAGGGCATTTTTCAGAGGTAGTCCCATAACAAATATTTTGAAATCAACGAAGCGATTTTTAAGAAAAATAAAAAAACCAGATAATAAAAATCACTGTTATATAACCTTACATTTAAAACATATTTATGATTATGATTATCTAAAATCTACATAGTAACTAAATCTAAATTATTAACAAAAATAATTTACATATACAGTCAACTCTCGATGTGTTGTACTTCGATAAGCTAAATTCTTCAATAAGTCGAACAAAATCTACGGTCGGAAGTACATTACACCTAAATTTCACCTCAATGAGACGATTACAAACAAAGAACGTGAAGAATTGTGTCGAAAATAAGTAAAACTGAAAATATGGTTCAAAAGAGAGAACTTCTAGGACCACCTCTATGAAACGAACTATTAGAAGTCATCGCCTCTATAACTCGAACTCAAAAGAATTTCATGTGTAATTTGTTTTCCTGTATTCTGTCATTGTTTGTCTTTTCAGTTCATAGGTACACCAGTCACTTATTATTAGTTATTCACACGAGTGGTTTTACAGTGGCTATTGAAAATTCTTTCAATTAACGAAAAGTTAAAATTGATTTTCTAAGTGCAGAAAGGAGAAAGAAGTTGGGCGTTTGTTGCTAGTGAATTCCGAATTCTGCAGCAAGAATTCCGTAGTTCTCTGTCAACCGTCCTAAAGAATAAAGAAAAGATCGCCACTAGTGGAAGGTGGCATGTCTACTTTTAGACATCCTCAAAAAAAAGCGCAATTCAGTTAAAAGTTATATGATAAATATGTACCAGTTATTTAATTTTCTGTATCAATGATTTTATATGTATGTACAAACAACATTCCCACTAATGAAAATGTACGTAATGATTTCAACTACAATTTAGTGTTCAATTTTCCCATTTACATGCAGATAAGTAGAATGATAACCTCGATAATTGTTCAGTAAGTCGAGCTATTTTTCAGGGTAACTTGAAGATCGAGAATTGACTATATAAACAAAAATACACTCACCACTAAAAAGTAAAAAATAAAAATAATTTTTAGAAAAAAAAAAAACTGACTTCCAAGATTAAACCTACATAAACAAACTTGAACTAAAAAATAAAAAATAATATTTTAATTGCTTCCAAACAAAAACCATTAAATGACAATCAACAAAATTATCGACACTTATATACCTATTCACAATTTATGATCAGTTATTTTTGGAGTCGGTGCCAACCAAAAAAAAAAAGATTTTGAAAAGAAATGGTAATTGTAAAGATGCTCCCACTGTTTAATCACCGCCACACCACTGTCTGTGAAAGTTTATTCCTAAGGCAAGATTAAACTGCCCTTCTTGGCTGGCACCGACTCTAAAAATAACTCATCATAAATTGTGAATAGGTATATAAGTATCGATAATTTTGTTAATTGTCATTTAATGGTTTTTGTTTGGAAGCAATTAAAATATTATTTTTTATTTTTTAGTTCAAGTTTGTTTATGTAGGTTTAATCTTGGAAGTCGGTTTTGTTTTTTTTCTAAAAATTATTTTTATTCATTATTATTATTTTTTAAATATATTATTAAATTATTTTTTATTCTATTAGATTTCCTCGATTATTAATTTTGTTTGAGCCTTAAAGTGTATTATGAGCATTACAGTCTCCAACGACGATTACACGAGATGGGAGCTGAGATTGTTGCAGGCCATTTAATTGTTTTTCTGATATGACTACTTGTTTAAGTGGATATATATCGCAAACTGTAAGTGGGGTATCACCTTGAATTCTCACTGTTATGGCTTAAAGATTTGTTTGGAGGTCTACTTCTTTAAAAGCTAATTGGTTCGAAACCAAAATGACGACGCCTCCAAATGCTTTAGCCATCAGTATTGTCTAACTGGAGACGTATGCAAAGTAAAGTAAGTATAAAAGTGAAAAAAAGACGTTTAAGGTTCCATCTAATAACGAATAGCATGCGAAGTTGTGACGACATGCGGAAGAATAATGAAAATGTACGACTAATAATAAATAAAAAATATAGTAAATATCTGTAGTTGAGGGAAGTATGTTTGAAATTTTCTATGGTGTAGAAAGAATATTGAAAATAAAGAAGGCTAAAGGATAAATAATGAAAGTAAGATAGATGAATAAAAAAAGTTAATAAGCCGAAGAATAATTGATAACAAATAAGTAACAATATTACTTGAATGTCTTGTGCAAATAAAAAAAATGTTTAATTTAGAAAGGTTGGCTTCTGTACCGTCGGTTATAACCTGTATATATTGTACGGTCATAGAATTAGCATATATGTCTTTGATAATATTGTGCAATTTGATGTAAGAAAATGATTGTACATAATTAATGTAATAATAGTGATTTCTTAGGTCCGTTAGGCAGATTATATAAGGAAAGTTAGAAGATAAATAAATTTATTAGATTTTTAATTTGAATTAAAACTCTTAAAGTATAAGGAATAAAAAAAAGTAATAAACGGGATAGTGAAATAGAAATAATACAACGGGATAGAGCGATACATGTAGTACTAATGAGCGGTTGAGTCAATATTAAAAAATATTTTAGGGAAAAAGAAAATGTAAATATTACAAGAACAATTAATATTAATAATTAAGAAATAAGAAAAAATAAGGTAGGTAATGAAAGAAAATAGACATATTATCAGTAAATAGGTAAGTGTATACAACCATTATTTTTATTATTTCTAGTTTTTATCGCTTTTTGATTCATTTATTCCATTTTCCCTATGGGTTACTTTTATGAAATCCTGTTCGTCGGTTGCCTGACCAGTAACATTGATACACATATGCATGATATTATTGGGAGCGGTGGTCTCCCCGCCTATTCCTATGGTTTAAGTTGACGGAGCTAGCGGTAGGGGAAGAAGTGGGGTGGAGGAGACGTCATGCTTGGCCTTGAAACTGTCTTCTTCATGCCAGCTGATTCGGAACCAGTGAGGAGATATAAAAATAGATATATAGAACTAGAGATAGGGCGGAGCTACAGGCAGGTGGGACCAGTGTTCCCCCACCACTATACAACCCAGAGTTAACCCAGTTCCCAACTCACCAACATTTTTTTATACTGCTGCTAATGCAGTTATAGGTAATTAAAGTACTTTAAACTCAGTATATCACATTTTACTTAAACTTTTTTAATAAAAAGGATTTTTATTAAATATAATAGTTATAATTTCTAAGATCAATTTAAATATAAATAAAGAATGAGCGAAATCAAATACAAAGGAGCAGAATGTAATATTTTATAAAACTAATTACCTTTAAATAACATGAGCTTATTAAACTTGTTTCAATAAATATTTATTGGTTATTACCTTAATTATAAAATAAAAAAATCATTTTGCGAAATGATAGGCTTCATTAAAAAGACTGAAGTTGTGCAGCATGCCAACCACTCTTGACAAGTAATGTACAATACTGAACTTTCCTCCTTTCTGCAAATATTGGCGAAAGAGAGTCTCCGCAGTTCTACAAATCCGCCGTACACTGTTAGATCGCTGGATTAGACCAACTCTATTTTTGCAGCTAATTAAGCTACCTTTGCTCCGCACTGATTCATCATATAAGTTAGTTTTGGAGGAATATCACTGAAGGTTACCATTTAGCGACCTTACCACATAACCTAGGAGTTAAAACATTTTCGTTAAATTACAAACTTAACTAAATTAGCTACTTGCCCCCAGTTAACCTGTTTATAAAAAATAGCCTAGCGGGGTTTTTCAGATAGTGTTTAGAAGTGTTGGTGAGCTATAACATTGGCTGTCTGTTTTCAAATCAACATACCCGACTAAGCGTTTCCCATTCCATTGGACATTTCCTCTAATTGGCATTGAGTCCGTCATTAGGGCTCCGAAAAGTTTGGCATAGGATTTTTCTTTTTCACGAATATCAGCAGACATTTCTTTGCTAAACCTGAGCTGTCTATCTACAGTAGCATACCATCAAACAATGCATCGAGGATGAGGATGGCAAGAACAAATAGTGGTTCTTACATACCGGTATGCCTTCGGAGACAAGAAGTTCAAAGTGATGGCAAAACTTCTGAGCCTGCTGTCAAAGAAAGTCCGTAATTTTGGAGATATTGCCTTAGTTGCTTCTCTCCTAACTAGGGCTGAAGATGTTGGTGATACATTGGACATCAACTCGCAGTACTCTGAATGTAAATAACTTTTTCTTTTCCAAGTCGGCCTAAACTTAATTTTATTTAAACACCTTCTTAGTGTTCCTCCTCACATTCCTCAATTTCAACTGAAGTGGATGGAGAACGAATCCCACCCCTACTCTACTCGAGAACTGATCTATTGTATATCTCCTCACAGCTCGGAACTCTCTGGGACCGATGCAGGCTGGGTGGGGGCAGGAAGTTGCGTGGTGGGGGAAGGAAGTGGTAGGGATGCGGTGGGGAAAGAAAAGGTCGTAGGAGGGGGGTTAGGTGTAGGTGTAAACATCGTAGACTTAGCAATGTTTAGGATTTGACTGTTACGTGGTTTTATAGCCTCTTGGGTATTTAAATTGTTTATACTTTCTCCAAATGTAAATATCGTGTTTACTTGTAAACATATTTCTTTCTTTCTATTAGTTTAATATTTTGTCTATTTCTGTGAATGTTTTATTTCCATAAGTTGGGTTTTTTCTATATGAATTATTTTATAATATCATTGAGTGATATTTTTATGGATGTTTAAATAGATTTAATCTCTTTTTGAGAAATTAATATTGGACAGTTGCGATCCAAAGCATTGTGTAGTCCTTAGCAGATTATACATTTTGGTGTAACACTGCACCTAATATTTTCTTCGTATTTTTTTTTTTTTTTTTTTTTTGGTTTCCACATTGGTTCTTGTATTGTTGTTTGTTTTCAAGGGGAAAACAATTGCTATGTTATTATTGCCCATATACTCGAACTTTACTATACCACCTGCATTGCAACAATGACAATAACAATAATAAATCTATAATAAAATTATATTAGTGTCAACCATAAATAACATTTACAAAAAAATAAAAAATTAATAAATAAAATAAAAAAAATAAAATAAACGCGTCTGCAGGTTTCAGATGTGTTTCCTGCAAGCACTGGAAAGCGGGTTGGATGTCCTGGGTTGGGGATCCAGAAAAAGATTACCTCTTTGGAAGATTTATTGATCTTATTTATAACAAAATGCATTTCTTGAATTATTGGGTTGTCGGAATAAAATTTGAAAAAGGCTTTTATTCACACTCAAGGAGTCGGATCAGATAATTATCGATGGCTCTACAAATATAAAAGCTAGTTGAAGCGCTTTTAATATCGCCGTCAGTTCCGCTGTGAAAATACCACAGGCACTATCTAGCTTATACTTCAGCGCCCTAACTGCACATGCACTGGTTGATTCATTTGTTTTTGAGCCATCAGTGTACTTTGCTATAGTTGTAATAATATACTCCAGACAGAAATGTTTGAATGACTTCTTGAGGAGAACATTTTTTAATTTTCGAGATTTTTAGCATTTTAACGTTAACATGAGGAGGTGATAATATCAATGGAGGTAGGTTTCTTCTGATCGGTGAAGACTTATGTTTCATTAATTTTGATATAACCAATCTTATCCTGTACAAAAATGGCAGAGAGGAATTTTTCGATCTTTCATATTTATAGGCACTATCTTGATTAAAAATTGAAAGATATACCGGATTATCTGGTTGAGTATTAATATTTGTTATATACTTGGCCCCTTGCTTCTGGTGGCGATAAGAGAGTTATCGGTGATGGAAAGCCTCTTGCGAAAGCCACCCTGTAACCAAATGAGTCCTTTGTTCACCATTCCTTCTAAACGCAATATGTGAGTGATATTGGGCGGTAACTGGAAACGTCGGTTTTAGATTTGCCAGATTTTTATATTGGTATAATTATGGACTCTTTCCACTGAATTGGAAATACTCCGCTTTTCCATATTTTATTGTGTATAAGAAGAACTTTGTCTAACGATTCACTTGGTAAATTCTTTATCATTTTATAAGTAAGGTTATCAGGGCCCGGCGATTTACCTTTCAGTCCAGAAAGGCAGTTTTTCAGTTCCCACATATTAAAAGGAATATTATATATTTCATGGCTATCTGACATGAAGTCGATTTGGGTCGTAGAAGGTTCATCGTCATTGATTCCTTTTTTTGCGAAAAACACTGCTTATTCATTAATAAGAGCAGTGGTCCAGGTAATTGAGAACAAAGAGCGTTTAATTGGTCAGTTGTTACCGTTGTCTGTTGTGGTATATAAATAGTGCAAATAGTAAGTGGACTATTGTCCAAAATCCTGATGGCCACAGATTGTAGAGCAGTTTGCACTGTTATGGGTTCAAATAATAATCGCTGGGATACAAGTAGAAGTACTCCACCACAAGCCCGAGTACCCGTAACGTTATCCAAACTGCAAAGTTCGAAACCTGAGTGTCAACGCGTCTGCAGGTTTCAGATGTGTTTCCTGCAAGCACAGGAGAGTGGGTTGGATGTCCTATATCAACATCTTTAGATCAGCCGAGTGGGTTAAGAGACCATTACAGTTCCACTGGATTATTTTAGGACTAGCCATATAAAATGTATATTGAAGATAATTAAAATAAGATAAAGATAACTTAAACAAAAAAACCCTAGATTCGAGTTTATATTTACGTTTAAACCACAATATTTTAAATTATATTATATATTTTAAACCACAATATGCACATTGGTTCTTTTTTAAAGAGGTTGGTGGGGTGGGAAAATCCCAAACAATTAAAACACCGCAGGGTATTAGGTACATAGGGTTGAACCCTGATGATTTTATAACCTACCTGCATAGTTTCTAGTTGTTGTGGTGTTGGGAAAGTCACAATATATGAATTTGTTAATACTTCATTATCACACCTTACTATGTGTATAATGATAGAAGAAAGTTCGTCTTTTATTTCCTGGTTATTTAAAAACTGAAAATCGTAATATCTAATGATACACTTACTATAACTAAGGGTTTTGTGTGAAGTCATCTCGATTGGATATTGACTCCCAAAATTCTCACATTGTATTAAGGTCTTGGTTTGTTCGGCAGTTAAAGTTTCTAATAACAGAGAACCGTCTCTTATTTTTTTTATATTTTTAATTTTACTAAGCCAATAATAAATTTACTAATAAAAAATGGGGACACTTTTTGAAAATTCTCTTCGGAATCGAGAATCGACATTTGGAACCGACACATTCCAAATACAAACAAAGTGAAAATAAAAATATTTTATATTATACTACATAATTAAACTTCTAATTATGGTATAAATATGATATTTCCACGCTTGTAATGTCTGTAATTTATAGAAACTATTTTTTTCAATCTTCAAGTAAAGTTTTTTTCCGTTTATGCTTTTTCTTTTTAAAGTTTTCTTCTTCTAGTTTCCTATTTCTTGGATTTTTGGTTTTTCAGATAAATCAATTGATAAGAAAGATCACTTTGTTTGTGACCGAATGTGTTATTTGACTCTGTGTAGATTGAGATTAGTGAGGATGGTCGATATTCTTCTGTATCTCGGGTAGTTGTTCTATTAGTGGTAGTTGGTTATGATTCTCAAACAAATGTTTTGTATAACTTCCAGTTTCCTGTAATATGTAATATAAGTATTACTCCAAAAAGGTGGTGAGTAGGTTATCATGGGTCTGATTACGGTTTGGTACAATATTTTTACAATGTTAATTTGTTTCGAATAGATGAATTGGAGCGCTAATTGAAGTAAGGTGACATTTTGCTAATCCGATTTTTTATTTACATGTGCCCTAAATGTGACGGACCGGTCTAGCTCTACACCAAGATGTGTTGCTGATAAGCAAGGGATATGGTAGTCTTTTTATGACTTTATTTTAATGACTATAACTAACTAACTAACTAACTCTTTGGAGCTATGGCCCATGAAGGACACTGGCCTCCTCAACAATCCTCCTCCATTCAGAACGGTCTTTTGCAGCTCTTCTCCATCTTCTTACACCTAATTGCCTTAGGTCAGCTTCTACATCTTCCAACCACCGCAGCCTAGGCCTACCTCTTCCTCTTTTCCTTCCGGTCGCCCTTCCAACACTTTCTTTAGGAGCCTTTCCTGATTCATCCGGTGTACATGACCCAACCACCTAATCCTTCCTTTCTTGACACAGGAAACCAAATCCGGGTCCCCATACAGGTCTCTCAGTTCTATTTTAATGACTATTGTGGATATTAAATCTTGAACAGAGGATTTCTTTGTTTTCGTGTTTTTAAAACTTTGCTTGTTTCTTTTGGGGATATTGATGGAAAGATAGAAGGTATAGGATTTTTGAGAAATTTGGTTACTAAACTAACAACTTTCCTGTGATGGTAGTTAGCTCCGCAATTTTGTGTAAGGGTGCATATAGAACTAAAATATTTTATCAATAATTTAGTTATTTTCTTGGCCAGAGGAAACAAAACGTTATTATGTCAAAGTGCAGGTGTGGGCTGATGGGAGTTTGTAAGGATGCTGTGGATCCGCCATAAACTTTTGTCACTAGGGCGTAATTTGTAGAGTATCAGAGACCATTGTTCGTTTCGCCATTTGTTTGATTGATTTATTGGTATTGAATTTATTTTATTGACTATGGCTTTGTGGTTTTTTTTTGTTTTTTTTTACTTTTGGCATTTTTCCATGATATTATTTTTGTATATGCAAGATGTTTCAGCTGTGGTGGTAGTTCTGCTGGTTTATATTTGGATGATGTTTGAGGGATGGAAGCTAACATAAAGGGTTTTACTATTCTGTTGAAACTATTTTATTTATCTTCAATATCAGCGAAAGATTTTATTAATATATATATATATATGGATCAATATTTAGTCCAAATTTTCGCCCGTCTGCCTTTGGGAAAATAAATCGAATGGGAGTTTTTGTTATTTCGATTTTCTTTTCAATTGTAAAAATCACTGGGTTGGTTCTAAGAATATTATATATGACGGAAAAAAATAAATAAATGTGGGAAAGGATTAAATATAATTAGAAAATGATTAAACTATTCTGGAAAATGTTTTAGTAAACTTAGAAAAAGTCTAATTTAAGGCATTAGCCAGGAAACGTTGCCCAGTTGTAAAATCTTTTTTAGATAAAATAAATAATTATTTTTAAGAGATAATTTTCCTATTATAATCCTTCTGTTTTCTGAACATTATTTTTTTATCGTTTTTACTAAATTAACATGCAATCATTTCTAGACAATCTATTATACGGAACTTTCTTTTGTTTTGCGATACGGTGGTTATTGACTAGTTGCAAATAAAAAATTTAATTGGAATATTTCGGCTTTTATCCACCCCACTAACCCTTTATGTACACAGGACAAAAATGCAATATTGGATTTAGCATTTCTATTCCCAAAGTTAATTTCATTAGCCTATAGTCCAACTTTAGTTCCCGAAGTGCAGAATCAGATTGGTTTCAATATTAAACAAAAAAAAAAAAAATAATAAAATAAAGTTTTTTTTTTCCAAACTGGCTCGTGAGTATAAAAAGTAGCGGTATTGCCTGAAGGTGGCAGATACGTATTCATTTAGTGTTTGGTTCAGCAATTTCTTTTGGGCACTGATCAGAAAGAGTTTTACAAAAGGGTACAAAAACAAAAAAAAACATACAATAAAAACCAATCTCAATCCATAGAAGGAAGGTAGCCAGTCTATCAGAGAATGAAATGCAACCCCTCTATATTTATGTTTCGTTTTTAATTCCAAGTTCCTCGGCCAAAGGGGATGCAATTTTGCGATTTAATTTTAGATTTCAATGAATCATTTGGAAAACTGAGGAAATTGATTTCAGATGATCCTTGTCATTCATTCGAGTTCTTTTAAGTAGTTTTTTTTTCTTTTAATTACGATTTTTGAGAGATTATATTGAAATTGACAAGCCTTTGTAACCATGACCTGCGGTGATGGTGATGAAAGGCTGATAAAGTGAGATCAATCATACTAAGTCTCTTTGTAAGATACGTGAATAGATCCTTCAATACGTATTTATTTTCTTTGTGCAAAGTATAATTTATACTCGAATAAATAAACGAGGTTTTCTAATGAAGAAGTACTTTTCCTCCTTAGAAGAGATTTGTAGACACTAAGAGATGTTTGATGTTAGCTGACAATGCATCTTTAAACAAGGGAAAGACCCCTGATCGTCTATTCCACAATAATAACCATGATCAAGCAGATTATGAAAGGTCAAAATATATTAAAGAAAAATAAATCCTTTTCCTTAGTAATGGTTAACATTTGGAGATTATGTTTAAGTCCAAGATAGAAAAAAAAAAAAAAAAAGTATTTAGCAGACTTGTGTTGGCGGATGTCCTAAAAACATACTTGAAGGCTCTCGCTAAGGAGTGGGGGCGTTGAATTATTTTTAGGATTTACATACTATGTACCTTATATGTATGTATATATATATATATATATATATATATATATATATATATATATATATATATAAATATATATATATATATATATATATATATATATATATATATATATATATATATATATATATATATATATATATATATATATATATATATAATTATATATATATGTCAATAGTTTGACACTCAGAGCCAAAATAGGTATGTTTAAAAGTTTAATAGCTGTAATATTTCCTCCCTTTCTCTTTATCTCTCTATATGTGTGTGTGATTTTTTTTTTTTTTTTTTTTTTTATATATATATACTAGTATAAACACTTTCTTTTTATTTTGAAATTTTCTCTACAATACATAGATTTCGAGATACTCCATCTTGGAAAAGATGGACTTTTTTAATAAAACACTTCTTTTTTTTTTTTTTTAATTCATTTATTGAAATTCATAGCTATTCAAAATATATACATCAAGTAAATCTGATATATCTTAACAGAAAACGATGAGATAAGTGGCGGAGTTTTAACAAAGTTAAGTAGGGTCAACCAATTCTGCTATCTAGGCACTATTCTCGAAAGCAATGGGAGAGCGACAGACGAAGTGAAGAAGAAAATAATAACCGATGGACGGAAAGCTATTGGAATGTTAAAGTCAGTCCTCTGTAGTGCCAAAATATGTACTAATTTAAAAAAAATAATATATAAAACCCTAGTAGAAAGCATAATGTTATACAGCTCAGAAGCATGGCCTATAGAAAACGAACTTGTTATAAACAACAATGAAATGAAACAAAATACAGTTGTTTTAAAATTATGTATAACAAAAATGAATTTTAATTTTTTCACTTAAAGGCAGGTGAACTTTAAGGGTCTTGGTCTAAATTATAGGCATTTGTTGAATTTTATTTAAATCCATTTATTTTTCACTGAATATCAACCTTACAAGGGGAGGGCACACTCAGTCTCTCACGGATCTTGTTGGCAAGTTTCTGGAGGTTCCTCGTCAAAAAATATTAGACACGTATTTTGCCATTCCGACTTATGAGCAATAGAAGCCGAGAAAAATATAATAAAATAGTATTAAACTAATTTATTTTATATCTCGAGTTTAAAAAATGATATTGACATGATTCTTACACCAACATTTTTATTTTTGATTGCGAATTTGAGGAAAAATACAACCGCTCCATAGATTATGGTTTAGGTTTATTAAATTCTAAAAAAATGATTAGATTTTCAGACAAACTACCTCTATAGATTTTTTCTTACGAAAATTGACGCCAGATTCTAAATCAGCACTCTCAAAAACGTTAAAAAACGTTTAGTCAATAAAAACAAAAAATATTAATTTTTTCGCCCTCTTCGAGAAAAATGAAATGTTTAAACCAATTATTGGTTACTTTCCTTTAAATCGACATTACTAAAAAAAAATTGGAAAATCCGAAAAACATTTAAATTTTTTAGGTTGAGTTTGAAACCAGTTTTAAGCCCAAGAATACCATTTCAGCACCCTCATTTTGATTATTATGTATTTTCAATTTTTATTTTATTCTTCAAACACGAAACACGATATCTCCAATCCGTTCTGTAATCGTTGTAGACTGGGCTGTTCTAATAACTGAAGCTTATTACCTTGCAATTTCACTTTCATTATATTCAACAAAATGCTGTCAGCAACGGAAGTGAGGCAGTTATTGCTACAATGTTTTTATGTCAACTATCGCTATCATATTTTAACATGTTCAACTGCAAAATATTATGGTTCTGTTTGTATATTATGTAAATATTAATTTGTAAGAAATTATTTTTTCTCCTAATTAGTATATATACATACGTTTCCTAAGTTTTTAAGGATGCTGAAATGGAATTCTAGGGCTAAAAAAAGTCATACAGTATAAAAGCTAAAATTTTACAGGTGAAGTACGTTCAATATATTTTTTTCACAAGAACCGACATTGGATTCGAATTGAGCATTCAAAAGAACCCTTAAATACAAAATTTCATCCAAATAGAAAACTAAAAATTCTTATGCTTCACAATTTGCTTGGCAATTTTGTTTGTACTGACAAAAACATAAATTACGATTAGAAGGTTAAACGTATCAACTTCATTTTTTTACCCAGAATATAGGGTGGTAATACGCTTGAAATGTCTTTGGTTTCAACTTCCTATCTGGTTTCAAACTCAAGTTAAAAATCAAAATGTATTTCGAATTTTCCATTTTTTTTTTTTAGTAATGGCGATTTAAAGGAAAGTTACCAATAATCGGTTTAAACATTTCATTTTTTTTGAAGAGGGCAAAAAAATTAATATTTTTTGTTTTTATTGAATAAACGTTTTTCAACGTTTTTGAGAGTGCTGATTTAGAATCTGACGTCAATTTTCGTGTGGAAAAATCTATAGAGGTAGTTTGCTTGAAAATCTAATCATTTTTTTAGAATTTAATTAACCTAAACAATAATCTATGGAGCGGTTGTGTTTTTCCTTGAATTCACAATCAAAAATAGAAATGTTGGTGCAAGAATCATGTCAATATCATTTTTTAAACTCGAGATATAAAATAAATTAGTTCAATGCTATTTTATGTTTTTTCTCGGCTTCTAAGGCCCATTGATCGGAACGGCAAAATACGTGTCTAATATTTTTTGACCAGGAACCTCCTAAAAAATTACCAATAAGATCCGTGAGAGACTGAGTGTGTCCTCCCCTTGTTAGTAACAAAATTTTCTGATAGAGTGGTCTCAAAGTTTTGACTGGCAGTGTAGCCAAGGGCGGATCGGGAATTTTCGGCCCACCGGGCAAATGCTCTTGACCGGCCCTCAGGGGCCAAACCTTCCCCCTCCCCCCATCACATCCACAAAAGATAACCCTGTTCACAATTCGAACTTCAATTCTAAACATACTCACTCTTTCATTTCATTTCATCCGGCCCGCGGCATGGTCACACCCAATTATACATTAGACGAAATTTATTTTCTGCAAGGCTAGAATAGAATTATTGTTTTCTTCTCGTTGCGTTCTGGATCTTCAACCGTTGTACCATATAAGTTGAGTGTAATAAGATAAAGTCAAAAATAAAGTTTATTAGTAGTAAAAGTTTTTTATCAATTTTTTGGGCCCGCCTAGATATTTTTCTATTTCATCCGGCCGCGGCCCTCTCCTTAAAAAGTTTGCCCCTCTCTGACTTAAGACAATGCACGTCGAGAAATTTCGCTTTTTAGGGGGTCAAATAGGGCCTCATGTCTCGATTGAAGTTTTTTTTTATAAGGATTTAGTTTTCCTATAATCAATAAAACGTAAATATTTACTTTTTCCCCTTTCTTTCCCGGCCCCACCGGCCCTTTTCCTGTCCGGCCCACCGGGCGTTTTCCCGGTATCCCGGTGGCCCGATCCGCCCCTGAGTGTAGCTATATACCTTACAAGTAATAAATTATCGAAAAAACTATATTATATTTGTTTTAATCAATTTCTTGCCATTTCTATATAGTTTTTTTTTTTTTTTTTTTTTTATCCTAAGACTAGTTTCAAATACTAAACATTCATTATCAGTTCTGAAAAAAAAAAAATCAAAACATTAGCACTTTGATACATAGATGATATGCGTTGTTATTATTATTTTGTTTTATGTAAGACAAGAAATCAAACATGTTGAAACTCACTTATGGAGGCAAAATAAAAAGGGGTTCTGGATGATATGAGGAACTGGTGCAGGCAGAAAGTAAAGAGACGAAAGGGTCACGTAGAAATGGATGTCCTTTAGGTTTTTCCTATGCACTTGATTTTTGTTATCCTAAAAATTTATAATAGGGCTTCTGAAATTATTTATTATTATTAATAATATAATATAATAATTATTAATCTGGTCATTTAAACGAAAATATACATTTGTTTTGAATGATTTTATTATTTTTATTATAAATAATTAGATTAAGATTATTTTCTACTTGATGTATTAGTTTCACTCCCGAGTCCTTAAATTTATTCGTAATTTTCATTTAAATGTACAGCGAAGGTGGATTCTGCGTTTTATTATTTTATTCCTTTATATGTTCTTTTAATCCACTTCCAATAGAAATTGCAAATAACCCATGATTCCTAATTGTATTCATCTTTCCATAGCATTATCCATTTTGTTTTTCCCTTTTCTTTTTTTTTTTTTTTTTTTTTTGACGTCCGTAGCCAACTAGGGCGGGAAGGATGGGTTATCTTGCAGGTTACCAAACTATTATAGCCATAGTGGGAAGGTCAAGAATCATTCCATGTGTCCGATATGTAATAAATTTCAACCTACCAAAGTGGGATTCGAACCCTTCCGTACCAGGCGCGTTGAGATCCTCTCCCCATAAATCGAAATATTTAATCAAAATTTATTTTGATAATTAGTAAAATATTATTACTAATTACCATCAATCAAAATATTTAATCTAAATTTATTTTGATAATTATTAAAATATTATTACTAATTTGGGAAGCTTTATTATGGTACTTGTCGTAGTTGTTTGTCTTATAAAAATTAAAACCTGAACCACTGAACAATCCTTGAAAGAATAAATGATAAAATGTAAACAAAAAAAAAATACATATATCACAAAATCAATGAAAAGTTACAAATATAGAAGATCGTTCAACATTATGTAATGTTATTTATTCTTGTTTTTGTTTTTTTGCATAATAATTTGCCGCACGTTGCATATTGTATTCCAAATGTCAAGGAAACACTCTTGGGCTTAGATAACTAAGATTTAACTCTTAGATAAAGATTTAACCCTGACCTAGATTAAATAGAATATCAGTGAGATAATTTTGGAAGACGTGCGACGTGAAATAACTTCTCTGATAACTTACTAAAGCCGAGAACAGCTTTAGTAAAGACATGGCTGGGAATCACGCAATATGTAGTGAACCTATACTTAGAAATCATGGAGTAGTCATTCAAGTAAAACGACTTTGTAAATCGAATATTTAATAGAATTTTCATTAAAAAACACAGTGGCCGTCACGAGTGAATTAATTTTAATTTTTTCTTTTTGTAATTTCTTTCTTTTTCTATTAATTATATTGTTAATTATTTAATTGATTCACTTTAGATTTAATAACCTTCTGTAAGAATATATGGTAAATGCATTAACATATGGAGAGGTTATCAAGAAGTGTTGTAGGTGTCCGGTTAGCTATTCCAGTGTATTTATTTCCTTAATTAATAACTTGCTGTGTAATAATTTATATTGACTCTACCAGAACAACACGAAGGTGTAATTTTTTAACCGACTTTGAAATTATTGAGTTTTCATATATTATAAAACTATTTAATAATATTTTTCCTTTTAATAACTTTTTTTTAATTTATGATATATGGTGAGACACCTTTTGTTTAATAGAAAATTAGAAAATTTTGGATTAAAAGGTTTGTTTGCTTAATCTGTTAAACTATGTTTCCATTAATGTCGATGTGTCGATGCCAAAATTTTTCCATCCCTCCATACCGGTACCAGTTTCAAAAATCGATTCCTGATTCTCTTAACCGATACCTCTGTTAAAAATAAACAAAAAATTAAAAAGCAATAACTTCTGTAGAAATAAACTAGTAAACATCAAACGTCGTTTATCATCTACAAAATATAATACATACATTAGTTAGTTCATTAGAATTCAGGCAATGAACAAATAAATCATTTAACAAAGTCTTATTTAAGAAGATAAATGTTCCAAAGGTTTCATTTATTGCTTCAGACATAGCAGATATTATAATAAGATCGATAGAGTCTTTAGAATGAAGGATGTACTGATATTTCTCTGGCAGTTATTTTGATAGTGTATTGGGATTCGAAAACCAGTATGAATATGTAATCAAATACAACATATTCTGGTATAACAATAATCTTCTAACTGTTATTTTTCATTATTTACCCTTTGGGAGATGGGAGATGGGAGAGTCTATATGTAATATTTACACAATTATGGATCACAAAGCTGTCGTCAACTTCAGCGGTGTCGATCGGTTCCTAATTTGGATTATCGATTCTCGATTAAGAAATGAAACGGTAGAATCGGAAATCGACACATCCCTACATGGAAATTTCAGAGGAATATTTTAAAGTAAGCCTACTTTGAGTTGGAATTTTTTTTTTTTTTTTTTTTTTTTTTTTTTTTTTTTTTTTTTCGTAAATGGCAACTCATATAAAATATTATTTTTTTTATTTGAATTGACATAGTTACTATCTCACTATGGGGTTTTAATTAAGCAGAGGATTAATTTACTTTATTAGTTATATATATATATTCAGAATTTAACAACGGGATTTTTAATATATCTATCATAAATATTAGATTCCTTATGTACTTCAATTGTTTAATTAAAAAAAAAGTAAGGATTGGATGGGATGATTTTGTTCAGAAAATTTATGGGATTTTTTTCCGGCATAATGCAGTTTTATTACCAGTTATTTTGAATAATAAAAATAACAAATTTCGAAGTACCTAAACTCTCTTTGGCTGTGTGTGGTCTGCAGCATGCCCCGCTGGAAAGCATATAAATCCCACAGTTCCAAATTTTTCGAGAAAAAAAAACGTTTTTTATTAAATTGACGGCAAATTTTCATAGAGCCTCTCTCGTAATAGAGGGATTCGGCTAACAAACGAAATTACAGCCAGAAATAAAATTAGACAGGCGAGGTTCTTGATTTAAGCTGATTGTTTGTTAAATGCGTTTTTGGAAACAATGTTGGGATTAATTGGGCAAAGCTTCCGCTGTGCTCTACAAATTTTTGAGTACGACCTTTCATCATTGTCGATTAAAAAATAAAATTAAAAAATTAAACGTTGTAATTTTTCTCTCATGAGATTTGTTATATTTTCAAAATAATTATTTTGGTGACATTTTTTCAGATCGATTACAATATTAAAGAAAACTGCATTTTTAGATTCCTACTTTCGAATGAAAAAAAAACAAAACATTATTACAATCTAATAGTAATAATAATAGTACAGGTAATGTACATTGAACCTCCTAAAAGTTATAAATATTTTTTTACCTAACCATCTACAGCGAAACCCCGATTATCCGGATTAATTAGGGCCGAAACTGATCCTGATACCCAAAAATCCGGATAATCAGATCTACTATTGAATTAGGGTATTGAAATAAAAAATACAGACATATGTCATGTTTTAACTAGGTATTTTTATAAATAATTAAAAATGTGACTGTTTATAAACTTGCATTTATGTAACAACAAAGTTTAGATAGGATATCTGAAATCGTGGATGTTTGGCCGACACTAGTGATGGGTCGTTTTGAAAATCTTCCACTTCTAAATCGGAACGGCCCTTCACTAGCCGGCACAGACACAGCCGCCAATTTGTTTCTCGGATTCGCCCTATCGTATTTTACGTGAACTCCGAACCGCGGTTTACAATGCCTGCTAATAAACTATTAAAAAAAAAAAAAATTTTTTTTTTTCTAATCAATCCAAATAATTGGAGTCCAGATAACTGGGGTTTCAATGTATTTCAGAACTAGTGCGCATTGGATTTAGAGCCCCCCACCCTTCCCATGTTTTCCCCATCTAATCACCTAATTAGTTTACCAATGTATCAACCAGTTTATTATATATTAATGAAATTATCTCACGTTGAAAAAAAAATAGAATAATATTTATTTTTTGTTTAATATACATTAAATTTTTCGAAAATCAATGTGATTTTTATCGTTTGAAAGATACATAATAAAATATTTTTTAAGGAAGTTTCTGGTGTTGCTTATTTAGGATCGGGTCACATTTTAACGGTGGTGAAGATCAAATTAATAAAAATAAAATAACCCCCCATTTTGAAATTATTTTTTGCTAGGTCGTCTCTTTTTTTCATTAGTGTTTGTTTCAGTCTACAATTAGTAAGGGAAACCAAGATTGGTCTTGCTTCTCGACCTCTGCCAATCCTAAAACAATCATTTTTTCGTGCATAAAGGTAATTCCACATATACTTCCTGGCATGCATTAACCCTTTAACTACTTTTGATGAGACTTCCTCGTTTTCCGTATAAGGCAGATTAAAAATTAAAAAGTTGTTTTTTTCTTATTTTTCTCTTTAAAGGTTTTATTTCTTTTTCCAAAGAAACGATTTTTCTTTATCTTATTTCAATTATTTTTTCCTGAGATGAGAAATGTCAGCCCTCAAAGAGCCCTCATCGTTGTTACGGTTCATAACCTCCAACAGATCTTCGTTAGTGACTGACATTGTAATTAAATAAAATAGAAATTAAAAAAATTAAACAGGTGATTGAAAAAATGTCTAATGACGATATAACAATTACAGCTGATAGGTATTAACCCTGAGAGTTAAGTATCTAGTGGAGCAGCGGTGGGGGCTAACGAGATGTAGCTTGCCAATACTAAGAGATAAAAATTGGCAACTTATTGCAAAATACTTTTCCTATACTTCTTTGTATCTCCTTCAATTCTTCCCGTATATCGATAAAAATTTGAATAAATGGAGGAAAATGCCGCAGACGTCACCTTTCTATTCCAATCCTTTGCAGATATACGATAAATCAAAGACTTTTTTCAGGAAACCAGGTTTTTTTCCATAAAAGCGTTTTTCCATATCTCCAATTTGTTTAATTATTTTTCAAATTTTGCATTAAATTTTCTATAATAGCTGTAACCTTGAAATTTACAAACTTGGTATCTAAGGAACAGCTTGATCTTTACCTTATTTCGGGAAGTCACAATGTCTTATGTTACTTAAACGCTCACCGTTTTTCGAAAAAACTATCCAAAAAACTGTAAATCTTACAAAAACTTGAAAATTTAATAAACTTTCAAACGATATGTTAAACGTAATGATTTTGTTTCGTTTTCATGGAAAAATTTACTTTTGAAACCGAAAAAACATGGGGTTCTCATTTGGCATACAAATCTGTTACTTGTGTAAATAAAACATTATGACAATCACTTAATGGAAATGTGCATTTTAAACATAATAAACTCTCCATTGGATTAAAAAGCAAAGAATAAAATTATTGTATAACTGAAAATAAATAAATGAAAACTGTCAATAAAGCGACACCAGATCAGAGGATCTTATGCTATTACATTTATTTATTTATTACGATAATTTAAGATTTATTTTATTAGCTTTTCAATGTAAGGTTTAAAACTCAATAATAATGAACATAGGCCTCAATTTTGCTATTAGCTTCTGAAAGCAGATGATATTAAAGAATACTACGGAAGAAATGCCTTCCCCTGTAAAAACAGACTCATCTACACATAAATTCCCGCAAAAAGTGGTATTCTACTATCTGCATTCAGAAGCTAATAGCATAATTGAGATCTACCAGGTATGCAAGTTTAAAATGTCGTTTTAATTCCAATAGAATGCGCTCTTAGCCTATTGAAGGATTTGCTTATCTCTAAACGCTATTTTGTTTGTTAGTCATTTGTTTACAAAAGTCAGTTGTTTTAAAGTCGTTTACGTGGACGTATCATACCTTTCTTTGGTGTTAAAAATGTCTAATTTTAAGCCAAATAAAGAGCATTTGCGTCATGTCATGATTTTCTTATTTAATCAAAAGAAAAAGGCATCTGAATGTCATCGAATTCTTGTTGAGACTTATGGCGATGTTGCTCCAACCGTCAGGACATGTGAACGTTGGTTTCAAAGTTTCAAACGTGGTGATTTTGATGTTACTGATCAAAAACGAGAAAATCGACCAAAAAAGTTTGAGGACTTCGAATTGCAATCTTTATTAGACGAAGACAATACCCAAACCCAACAAATGATGACAGAACAGTTGAATGTCACTAGGCAAGCCATTTCCGATCGCCTGAGAGCTATGGGAAAGATTCAAAAGGTTGGAAAATGGGTTCCACATGAATTGGACGAACGACAGATGGAAAAACGAAAAACTGTGTGCGAAATGCTGCTTTTACGCCACGAAAGAAAGGGTTTTTTTGCATCGAGTTGTAACTGGCGATGAAAAATGGATTTATTTTCAGAATCCCAAACGAAAAAAATCATGGGTAACGCCAGGACAACCCTCCACATCGAGTGCAAGACCGGATCGTTTTGGGAAGAAGACAATGCTGTGTGTGTGGTGGGATCAGAAGGGAGTAGTCTACTACGAGCTTCTCAAACCCGGCGAAACAGTCAATACCGAGCGCTACCGACAACAAATGATCAATTTGAGTCACGCATTGATCGAAAAACGCCCAGAATGGGCTCACAGGCACGCCAAAGTCATTCTTCAGCATGATAACAATCCTGCACATTCAGCCAGATTGACTAAGGAAACGATTTCTTCGCTTGGTTGGGAACTCCTACCCCACCCGCCGTATTCACCTGACCTGGCGCCTTCTGATTATCACCTCTTCTCATCGATGGGACACTCATTGGCGGAGCAACACTTCAACAATTTCGAAAACGTACGAAAATGGCTCGATGAATGGATTTCAAATAAAGATGAAGCATTCTTTTGGAATGGTATCCATATATTGCCCGAGAGATGGACAAAATGTGTAGAAAGCGAGGGTCAGTATTTTGAATAAAATATATTATACTTTTTTTTAAATTACTGTGTATATATTTTAAGAAATAAACGACATTTTAAACTTGCATACCTGGTATGTTCATTATCATTGAGTTTTAAACCTTACATTGAATCCTAATAAAATGAATCCTAAATTATAGTAATAAACACACACACACACACACACACACACACACACACACACACACACACACACACACACACACACACACACACACACACACAACACAAACACAAACACAAACAAACACAAACACACACACACACACACACACAAACCACACACACACACACACACACACACACACACACACACACACACACACACACACACACACACACACATATTTTTTTTTTTTTTTTTTTTTTTTTTTTTTTTTTTTTTTTTTTTTTTTTTTTTTTTTTTTTTTTTTTCTCTTCTGTAGTAACCCTGCAGAAGAGGCTTTTATTTTATAGTTGTGCATACACCATGCAAAAAACATATGATATGCATATAATGTTTTAGGTAGCGTTTCTTCTTTAATACAATTCAATATTTTTAAGTTTCAATAACTTTCAACAAAAATAAAAAGATAAAAAAATAAAAATAAAATAATTAAAACTGAATCGAATAAACTGAAAAGGAAAAATGAGTATAAATAAAAATAAAATGGAAAATTTGTCAATGCACAATTAGTTGTTCACAATTCTTCAAGTGGTGTTACTGCAGTTTTAAATCATTGCTGTATTCCAGTAGTTCCTTTTTATACTTGAGGTATAAAGCTTCTTGTTGAAGAGGCTATGTACCCCCTTCCATTAGAGAAACCCTAACTAATTTGTGTCTTTCGTCTTCGTATAAGTGGCAGTCATTTAAAATGTGCAAGAATGTTTGTGGAGTTAGTCCGTCACATCCACAAGCGTCTGAGTTTTTTAAGTGAAATCGTTTGAGATAATGGTTCGTTGGTCCGTGTTCTGTAAGTAATTGAGTTAGTTTGTGATGAGTACTTTTGGCTATTTTATAGTTTTGTGGCGTTATATTTGGAATGTATTTCTGTAATGGTCGTCCTTTAGTAGATTGTTGCCAATGCCTGTTCCAGTCCTCAATCAAGTCAGTTAGTATGTAATTTTTTATAAACTTGAAAGGAACTGTATTGTATTCGTTAGTTAAGTTTGTATTATTAGCAGCTGTCTTAACCAATGTGTCCGCTTTTTCATTACCTGAGATGCCTCTATGTTCTTTTATCCATGTCAGAAACGTTCTTATGTCACGGTCCATTAATTTTATTAGATTTTTTCTGAGTTGTACAGTAAGTGTGTCTTGTATTTTATTATTTTTTATAGAGTCTATCAATATTCTATTGTCAGTATAAATATTGTAAGTAAATTTTTGTGTGATCTGTTTGTCCTAAAATATAATTAGTTGCTTTTAGTACTGCCAGTTTTTCAGCTTGATTGTTCTAGCAGTTTTGTCCTAGTTTGTACAATTCTTCGTGGGAAATTCCGTTACGTTCAGTCGTAAAGGCACATCCTACTTTGTCTCCTTGCTTACTTCCGTCTGTGTATATGTCCATTATATCAGTTTCGAAAGTGGTTTCTACTGGTTCGTCCATTTATTCTAAAAGTTTTGAGTGTACTGCGGGGTGTAAACGTTGTTCTGTAGTTAGTTCACGTTCGATATTGTCATAGTTTATGTCTTTGTATCCAATCGTGTGTCTTTTTATTTTATATAAGTTGTAGTCAGTTAAGTAATTTAAAAATTTATAGGTAATGTACCTGCTAGTACACAAGCAGTATCGTAAGAGACCGTTTTGAAGGCTTTTCAAATTCTTAATTATACACATATATAATGAAATGAAAAAAAAAAAATGAAATAAAAAAAATCTTTATTCTGGGACATATTGTCCCCTAAGAATAACAGATATGTATAATAAGTTGTACAATAGTCTGGCTATCTTAATTTCAAATGGACAATAATAAGTATAAAAGGTAATATATGAATATACAATTGAAAATAGAACTTTGTGATAATATATACATGAGAAAAGAAGAGAGAGAAAAAAAAAGTAGGACAACAAAAAAAAATAATAATAACAATATGCTAATAGAATAATTACAATGCGTTCAGAAATAAAAAAAAAAAAAAAAAAAAAGTAAAAAAATAAAATAAAATAAATATAGTGAAAAGAAAGGAAAAGATATATAGAGAAGAAAAATAATAAGACCTATTTGAATGATAATATGACAAAATATTTACAAATATCTAAAAGGTAATATATATACAACTGATAATAACACTTTATCAGTTAGAAGAAAAAGGAAAGAAATAATAACAATAATTTATAAGAGAAAAAAACAAAACAGAAACAATTGTTGGAGAAACGAATTTAAATTTATATAATGATATACTCATTGAAGCAAACTCATTGGCATCGGATATGCTTAATTTGATTAACTGACTTTCAATTATCACTCATATTGCCAGGCTGTAACTGGGATTTAAGGAGATATCGGAATAAAAGAGTTTTGAATAAGTTTAAGGAAGAAGCATGTCTAATTTCAGGAGGGATCGAGTTCCAGAGAGTAGTGGATCGAGCTTGGAAGGAGTGTTGGTATAATGCTGTTCGGTGGAAAGGTCAGAGGAACGTGATCTTGTTGTGAGTTGGGAGTGGACGGAAGACTTGAATATCAATAGGTTACAGATGTAGGGTGGGCAATGGTTATTAATGGCATGGTACAGAAAGGTGCCCAGGAAATATTGTCTACGGGAGGATGGATTGAGCCACTCCAGGGCAGTGTAGAGGTGAGATAAATGGGAACGTCTCGGGGCTCCGAATACAAATCTGATAAAACTGTTCATGATACGTTGTAATCTGTCCTGGAGCCCCATCGTGAGGCCCCCATACACCACACACCCGTAGTCAAACTGAGGAAAAATGAATGAGGAAACTAGGAGTTTTCGTGTGGATTGAGGAAGAGAATGGCGGGAACGATGAAAAAATTTGAGGATTCCTATTGATTTACGGGCTATTTGGGCGATTTGAGGCTTCCAGGAAAGGTTTTGGTCAATAATGATTCCTAGGTTTTTAGCGGAGGAACAGAAGGTGATAGGTTGATTATTCAGGATTAGGGTAGGAAAATCGGCGATGGATCTGAGAAGGGGATTTGAGCCGATTATAATAGCTTGAGTTTTTCCAGCATTTAACTTTAAATTATGCAGGTTGGCCCAAGCACTGATTCTATTGAGGTCTTCCTGAATCTTAGAAAAAGCTTCATACAATTCAGTAGGAGGAAAGGATAAATATATCTGGGAGTCGTCTGCATAAAGGTGGTGGGAACAATGAAAAATTGACTGGGGGAGATCATTAATGTAGGAGTTGAAGAGGAGAGGCGAAATGCTGGAACCTTGGGCTACTCCGGAAGAGAGGGCTAGGAAATCGGATAAGGGTTGATTAGGGATGGATACTGCTTGAGTGCGGTTGGAGAGGAAAGACTGGAACCAATGGATTGTGCTATTGGAAAATTTTAAAGCTTTTAATTTGGAAAAAAGGGTACAATGATCGATGGAATCAAAAGCTTTGGAGAAATCTAGGAGTATCAGGATGGTAAGTTTTTTTTCATCTATGGCGGCATGGATATCGCTTATGATTTTGGTTAGTGCAGACGGTGTGGAATAACCAGGACGGAAACCAGATTGGAAAGGGTCGAGCAAATGGGAACCTTCAAGGAAATAAGAAATTTGGGATTGTACCAGTCGTTCTAAGGGTTTTGAAAGGTTTGAAAGGATGGAGATTGGGCGATAATCTGAAGGTTCGGTGGGATTAAGAATTTTGTTGATGGGATGGACAATAGCTTTTTTCCAGGGAGTAGGAAATATGGCGTTTTGAAGGGAAAAGTTATAGATGTAGACAAGGACCGGTAAAATTTCTGGGAGGCATAATTTTATTAGTTTAACGGGGATACCATCTGGGCCTATGGAATTGGTATGAGATTTTATGATAGAGCAGATAATTTCTGTAGGAGTAATGTAGGAAAAATAAAATTCATTGTCATTGAAAGGTACTTCAGAGGAGAAACTGGTATAAGGGGAAGGAGAGGTGAGAGCCGATGAAACGAAATAGGTGTTTAGGTCATTAGGTAAAATTGGGAAGTTGGATGAGGTTGAGGATCCGGAGGGGTTATAGAGGGAGAGTTTTCGAAGGAGTTGCCATTTTGACTTGGAGTCGGAAGAGGACAATAGGGCTTCATGGAAACAGGAAGATTTCGCACGTCGAATTCTTACTTGCACCAGGTTACGGAGTACTTTAAATGCTTGATAGTCGTCCGTGAGTCTCGTTCGTCTAAATCGTCTTCGTGCAGCTTCACGTTTTCTCTGCAGATCTTTAATTTCTTTAGAAATCCATGGTGCAGGCCGACGGCGAAAGGTGGAGGTTTTAAGCGGAGCGTAGGTATCGAGGATACTGAGGAGATTGGTTGTGAGGATTTCCACCATTGTGTCAATGGAAGAGGTTGAGTAGACTCCACACCAATCTAAGGTTTCGAGGAGAGGTAGGATACTATCGCGGTCAAGGGCGTCAAGGTTGCGGTATGTTATGGTTTTAGTAGGAAGCTGATTGGTTTGGAAATCATAGGATATTTGGATTAGTTCATGGCAGGATAGGAAGGACACAGGACATTGGGAGGAGGAAAGGAGGTTTTTTTGAGAATCTACGATATATAGGTCTAACCATGTATCGGACCAGCGGGAATGGTGAGTAGGAGCGAAAGGTACAATGATAAGGCGGAGGGAACAGAACAAGTTATCTAAATAACGCTTATCGTTAGAGTCAGCAAGGAAATTTGTGTTGAGGTCTCCGGAGATAATAATATTGGAATAGAGAGGAACAAGGTTAAATAAGGAAGATTCGAAGGAAGGACCGAACGGAACAAGAGGAGGGCGATATATCACAGCGTATAGTAGGTGATGATTGCCAGATGAAATTTCTAGGATAAGGTATTCAATGTGTGGGTATATGGATGAGGGAGAGAAATCGAGGATTTTTGTTTTTAAGCTATCGTGGACATATATGCCAACACCACCACCAGTCCGGCCAGCCCGGTCATGGCGGGTAAGAGAGTAATCAGGAAAGGAGACGGAAGAGGAAGGAATGTGGGGCTTAAGCCACGTTTCGGAAATAGATATAATATGGTAAAAGTTTTGTGAAAAATATTGATAAAATTCTTCAAAATGGGCAGGCAAGGATTGGGAGTTGACGTGACAGGTAGTTAGGATACTAGACATACTGGAGAAAGGTTAAGGAAAAGACTATGTTTTGGGAGAGAAAAACAAAAAAAGAAAAAAAAAAAAAAAAAAAAAAAAACTGTTATATGAGTGATGAGCAGAAAAGAACATTGTATATTGAAAATTGATTAAATAAATGAAAAAAATTAGATTTAAACTTTGTAACCAATATGAAAAGTTAGGAAAATAAAATGAAAAAAAAGATGTGAAACTATTGATGTTGGAAAAAATTTGAAAGGCGAATGTATGAGAGAAACAAAATTCAAAAGTAAGCATAGGCGATACCACGAAATAAGCCAATATAGTGCGAAAAGGTGACAGAAAGCGGATTAGCAATGTAAAATTGGAAATCGGTAAAATAAAATGAAATAAAAAAAATTTACAGAATGAATTAAAAATAATAGCGTAGGCATAAATTAGTGAGCTATATATATTAGGGATATCAAATTTAGGTGTCAACGATACCATGCAATTAGTTTCAGTGATGATAAGGAATAACAGTTTCACTCGGGCTATAACGGAAAGTCAGATGAAAACTTCTAGATCCTGGGGCCGGTCGATAATAGTGACTGGGTGCCAGTAGAGGTGCCTATTGGTCGGGGTCATCTCTTCTCCGAGATAAATCCTGTGAGAATCATTTTCTTGCCAGCCAATTTCACGTGTGGTGAAATCTCTTTTCACTTTCCTTCTTTGCACCAGATCATCCCGTACTGTTTGCCTCACAAAGCGTACGATAACGGGAGGCGGCCTGGGATCTTCTTTTCGAGGTCTCTTACGCTCTACAGAGTCTAGGTCCTCTATATTAATCTTCAGGCCAAGACCTGCTCCCACGCTGGTGACTAGTCCCGCCGGAGTCTCACCCGGGCGAACTGGGATACCACGGATCTCGAGAGACCTGTTAAGCAGCCCCTGCTCAGCCCTATTCACCCTGACCTCTAAACCCTCCACCTTTAATTTAAGGGTTTTATTTTCTGTTGTGACCTCTTCTAGACGCTTTGCTTGACTTTCAAGATGTTTTTCAATCTTATTAAGTCTTTCAATAAGATCGAAAGTCAGCTCGCCGTACTTCTCGAGGGCCGTTTTGAGGCTGTTGATTTCTTCTTTGGTATTGGCTTCCGCTCTATTTACCGCTGCGAGTATTTCTGACGCTGATGGCTCCATGTTCAGGTCTGGATGAGATTTAGCCGGACTTGTTGGTTTGCTAGTAGACGAAGATGTTTTTTTTTTTTTTTTTTTCCTTTTCACATTTCGAGCATAACCAATTTTTTTTTAATGATTTTATATCATCTATCTCCCTTTCCTTAAGACTAAAACATTTTCCATGATAAATTATTTTGCATTTATGGCAACTTATATTATATTTATCATCCCGGGTTATTACCCCTTGACAAATAGCTCACACAGCCATAATAAATAATATTTATAATGAAACTCACTGTAGATATGTAAATAAATATAACCAGCCAGCAGCGCTAATACCTTCAGGATTAAGCTTCTTGCCTTCGGGTATTTTTCTCTTTTCAATAGATGAAAAATAAAAAACTTGATAAACAATTAAAATGTTGAAAATAACTGAGTTTAATTAACTATTGATATTTGAGAAACGGGCACACAAAAAAAAAAACGGTGAAAATGGATAAGAATACAGTAATGACGAACAGCGGTACACGATGTTAACTAGGCACGGTCTCTAACCAGACTTAATATATGATATATATATATATGTAACAATACAGCCTTATTTAAGTACTAAACCTTTCAAGGGTTCTAAGTGGCACAGGTTAATTTCTAATTTTTTTTTTTCTTTCTCTTCTGTAGTAAACCCTACTGAAGATGCGTGTATTTTAAAATGTGTGCTTAAAGGATATGTATGATGCAAAGGACACCATGCAAAAAGGATAGTGTATGTATTATAGCAATGTTTCATATATATATATATATATATATATATATATATATATATATATATATATATATATATATATATAATAATATGAAATAATTCTTGGTTGATAATTATTTCATAATTTAATATATAGGACAGTTTGTCAATAGATCCAATTAAAAGTAATGTTCAAATTGAACATTCATCCCCGAATTGTACATCGCAATTGCGAGTGCCCGGGGGTATGGATCAAGTGAAGAGAAAGGATTTCCCTGGTTCGGATACGAGCTCGGTGGCCTAGTGGATAAGGCACCACACTAGAGAGGTGGAGACTTGGGTTCGAATCCCAACCGGGGTCAAATCTTTTCTCTTATATATATATATATATATATATATATATATATATATATATATATATATATAGTTAAAGGTCCCACAGTAAGCGAAAGTCAGACGCTAGGTCAGCACGAGCTCGTTTCCTGCTTCATCCTTATATAGTTTCTCTCCCAGTATATCGAAGAGGATTTGTAGATAATAATTAGGCCAGTTACTATGTTATAATTTTATACTGTCTTTGTCTATTTTAAAAAAGTTCTTTTTAAAAAGTGATTTAGTATTGAAGATTATTTGATTGGCTCCCAAATAGGGACTTGAGGGCTTATTCTTGGAAGATTTCAGACTTATAACTTCAATTAAGAATTTATCAAGGAATTTCTTCATACAGAAGACTATGGAACTTGTTCATCAAACTCTTGAATAGAAAAGAATATTGCTGATCTCTTAAGATCTTACTCAAGTCAAGAAACATTGATAATCTACTCAGTCTAAATAAATATTTGAAAGAACTTAGAAAAAAAAAGACAAGACATAAGGTTAGATTTAATTAATGTAAGTTTATTTTATGATTTTATAAATTATATATGCCTCTTAGTGATAGATTAAGTAAGTTAAGAATTTCTGATATACCAAATACTTTCGAAATGAAGCCTAGTATTAGGCCCAATTCACACAGAACTGGCGTGGCGGAGACGTGGCGCTTTTGTCTCTTCCACGTTTGTCCTATTAAACAAAGAGCCCTTGCTACGCCACTTTGCCGTCTCTCGTGGCGTACAAGAAGGGGCACCCCAGTTCCTCGCCACGAGTTTTTTTTTTTTTCTTTTTTCTTTTTAGGCTTTTGGCTTTCTTTTTTTGGGTAATAGGTGAATCGGACATAAAAACAACATTAATAAAATTTGATATTGGAGTTACAAACATATATATCAACAATTTAATAGGGGTGAAACATCACTGATATAATTTTTTTTTTGGGGGGGGAGGGGGAAGGGGTGAAAAACCCGCTACCCCCCAAAAAAAATTAAATTAGTAATGTTTCACCCCTATTAAATTTTTGGTGTGTATGTATGTAACTCCACTATTTTTTTATGTCCGACTCGCCCTCGCCCCTCGAAAAAAAAAAAAAAAAATTAAATGTGATGATTCACCCCTATTAAATTGTTGGTATATATGTATGTAAGGTCAATATCAAATTTTATTAATTTTGTTTTTATGTCCAAAGAGACTAAAGTCCGCGTCACGTCTCCGCCACGTCCATTCTGTCTGAATTGGGCCTTAGAATTAAGGCTAGTGACTTTAAGATTGCCCCAGTATATGACGGACATCCACAAAAATTAATAAAATACATATCAAATTTAGAATACTTAACAGAAGAATTCTGTCAATCAAGTAAAGGCTATAGACTTACAAATCAAAAACCTATTCTCATACAAGCTTTAGCAAAATTAACGGGAGAACCAGAAGATCTTTGTTACGATAAAGTATTTGATGATGTTAAGCAACTGATTGAGTACTTAAAGAAACAATTTTATGACTCGCGAAGTACCGAACTAATATTAAAAGAAATTTTAGATACTAAATCTACATCCAGTACTAATACAATGAACATCCAGTTGATTACATAAACAAATTAATAGAACAACGTAGAGACAGTTAAAAAGTTATATACCGAAAACTCAAAACATCCATTTTTGATTAGACAATTTACACATATAATTTATAATAGAAATAGAAATAGAAAAATAATTTTAATCTGGGACCAAGTCCCCTAAGAATAACAAATTGTACCGAAAGAAATGATATTAGTTACATCTGGTCAGAGTCATGATCAATAAATAAGACGAAAAAATAAAAATAAAAAATAATAAAACAAAGAAGAAATATTAATATAACAATGATGATGTATACATAGATAATAATGTAATATATGAACAGGAAAATAAGAAGACATTCTAGAACTGAAATAATAAATAGGTTATTGTGTTAGAATAATAATTATATACAATATAAGAACCTAAATGTTGTATTCGGAGTGAGAAAAAATTATTTAATTGGTGACAATAAGTGTGTTTCAGAAAGAGTTGGATATAGTTTAATTGAGAACATATATTGTTAGTAAGCGTCACCTTGGATTAGGAGGAGGTACTGGATATAGGAATTCAAATGTTTTTAGAGATTTCGCTTGTCTAATATGGGAAGGGATGGAATTCTATAGGATGGTTGAGTGGAATAGGAAAGAGCGCTGGAATGTAGTAGTTCTATGGGATGGGGTATATAGATCAGAAAGACGGGATCTTGTGTTCAGTGACTTGATTGCAGATCTGAATTGAAGCGTATTGTAAATATAGGAAGGATGAAAGGTGCTGATAATTTGGTAAAGGAATGATCCATGGAAATATTTTCTACGGAATATGGGATAGAGCACGTTTGATTCAGAATAGAGAAAGGAAACGTGGGAGTGCCTCGGTTTATCGAAGACAAATCTGGCAAAGCAGTTCATAATTAGTTTCAATCTGTCTTCGAGAGCCGTCGTGAGACCACCATAAACTAGACAGCCATAATCAAGTTAAGGGAATATTAGAGAGGATACTAGAAGCTTACGAGTTGACTGGGGAAGAAGGTGACGGGATCGGTGGAATAATTTAAGTAGACCTATAGAACGGCGGGAGATTTGGGCAATCTGAGATTTCCAAGAAAGGGTCTGATCAAAAATAATTCCTAGATTTTAACAGAATTGAAAGGGATAGGATGATCATTTAGGATTAGGGGAGGATAATGGGTGTATGCACTAAGGAGGGAGTTAGATCCTATTATAATCGCCTGAGTTTTCTGTTCATTTAATTGTAATTTGTTTAAGGTTACCCAGGAACTAATTCTATTCAGGTCTTCTTGAATTTTGGCGAAAGCAGAAGGAAGCTCGGAAGGAGGAAAGGAAAGATAGATTTGGGAATCGTCTGCGTAGAGGTGATAGGAACAGTGCTTAATTGAATTAGGTAGGTCGTTGATGTAGGTATTGAAAAGGAGAGGAGAAATGCTGGACCCTTGAGCAATACCAGAAGCAATATTGAGAAAAGTAGATAAGGATTGGTTAGGTATTTTAACTGCTTGGGAACGGTGAGAAAGGAAAGACTGAATCCAGCGGATGGAACTGAAGGAGAAATTTAAAGATTCTAATTTGGAAAAAAGGATAGAGTGGTCCGGGGAATCAAACGCTTTAGAAAAATCCAGAAGTATCAGTACAGTCAGTTTTTTTTTCGTCTATGGAAGTAAACATGTCATTTATGATTTTGAGGAGAGCAGATTGTGTAGAGTAGCCGGGTCGTAAACCAGATTGTAGGGGATCGAGGAGATTGGATTCTTCAAGGAAGTTGGATGACTGTGATTTTACTAATCTTTCTAAGGGTTTAGAGAGGTTAGATAAGATGGAGATCGGGCGATAGTCTTTAGGAGATGTGGGATTCGATGTTTTATTTATAGGATGAATTAGGGCTTTTTTCCAGGAGGTAGGGAATACTGAATTTTGAAGGTAAAAATTGTATATGAATAAGAGGACTGGTGTAATTTCGGGAACAGTTTTATCAATTTTATAGGGATTTATAGGGATCTATGCCGGTAGAATCAGAATTGGACTTCATTATTGAGGAAATAAGTTCAGAGGGGGAGATGTAGGAAAAATAAAAATTAGCATCGTTGTATGCAGGAGTTGAGGTAGAATGGGAGGAAGGTTGAAGAGAATCAGAAGAGAAGAAAGAAACAAAATATGAGTTTAGTTCATCAGGAGATACCGGATAGGTAGATGGAGATGTGCGTGAATCAGGAAGGGAAAGTTTACGGAGGAGATGCCATTTCGATCTGGAATCAGGAGCGGAAGAGAGGGCTTCATGGAAATAAGTGGATTTTGCTCGACGAATCGAGGCTTGTGTCAGGTTACGAAGCATTCTGAATGTTTGGTAGTCGTCAGTCATCCTCGTGCGTCTGAATCGTCAACGTGCTGCATCTCGATTTCGTTGGAGATGTTTGATTTCTGGATTTATCCAAGGAGCAGGCGGACGACGAAAGAAGGAGGATTTGAGAGGTGCATGGATGTTAAGGATATTTAAGAGGTTTGTGGTGAGGATGTTTACCATGGAGTCAAACGAGGAGGCGGTATAAATTTCAGTCCAGTTCTGAGCTTCAATCTCTGGAAGGATCTTTTCACGGGTTAGGGATTCTATATTGCGGAAAGCAATAGTTTTCGGGCGGAACGAAGGTGCTTGGATATTGTAAGATATTTGAATTAGATCATGGGATGATAGGAAAGGAACAGGTAACTGGGAAGAAGCGAGGAGGT
This sequence comes from Euschistus heros, assembly GCA_003667255.2. Lineage (NCBI taxonomy): Eukaryota > Metazoa > Arthropoda > Insecta > Hemiptera > Pentatomidae > Euschistus > Euschistus heros. Next base: position 748,599 of record RCWM02000147.1, read on the forward strand.
TCCCTTCTGAGTCAATAATGTACAAGTCAAGCTAGGTATCAGACGACGAAGTGTGGTGGGTAGGGGAGAACGGAACTATAAAGATATGTAGGGAAAAAAATAGGTTTTCAAGGAACAGTTTATCACGTGAGTCAGAGAGGAAATTGGAATTTAGGTCTCCTGAAATAATGATATTGGTTTAGAAAGGAACACAGTTGTATAGGGATGTTTCGAAAGATGAGTATAAAGGAACCTGAGGAGGGCGATAAACTACCACGTATAGGAGATGGTGAGTTTTGTAGGAAATTTCTACAAAAAGGACCTCGATTTGAGGTAGATCAGTAGGATTTGAGCGGTCAAGGATTCGGAACTTGAGGCCATCATGGACAAACAAACCCACACCTCCTCCAGTCCGACCTACTCCGTCATGGCGGATAAGTGTGTAGTTAGGGAGAGAAACTAAGGAAGAGGGAATGAAAGGTTTGAGCCAAGTTTCAGACACTGCTAATCCTAACTGTCCTGCAGATTATCGCCCGATCTCCATCCTTTCAAACCTTACAAAACCCCTTGAACAATTGGTGCAATCCCAAATTTCCCATTTCCTGGAAGATTCCCATCTACTCGATCCTTTCCAATCCAGTTTCCGTCCTGGTTATTCTACACAATTTGCACTAACCAAAATCATAACCGATATCCACGCTGCAATAGATGAAAAAAAAAACTAACCGTCTTGATACTCCTAGATTTTTCTAAAGCATTTGATTCCATTGACCATCCTATCATTTTTACCAAATTAAATGCTTTGAAATTTTCCAATAGTTCAATCCACTGGATCCGATCCTTTCTCTCCGACCACACTCAATCCGTATCTATCCCTAATCAACCCTTATCCGACTTCCTACCTCTGTCTTCGGGAGTAGCCCAAGGTTCCAGCATTTCACCTCGATAGAATCTGTAATTGGGCCAACTTGCATAATTTAAAGCTAAATGCAGGGAAAACTCAAGCTATTGTAATCGGTTCAAGTCCCCTCCTCAGATCCTTTACCAACTTTCCTACCCTAAACCTGAATAATCAACCTATCACTTTCTGTTCCTCTGCCAAAAATTTAGGAATCATTATTGATCAAACCCTCTCCTGGAAGCCCCAAATCACCCAAATAGCCCGAAAATCAATAGGAATCCTCAAATTATTCCATCGTTCCCGTCATTTCCTTCCTCAATCCACGCGAAAACTTCTAGTTTCCTCATTCATTTTTCCTCAGTTTGAATATGGTTGTAAAGTATATGGGGGGCTCTCGGTGGGTCTCCGGGACAGATTACAACGAATCATGAATAGTTTAGATTACACCTCTACACTGCCTTAGACTGGCTCTATCCATCCTTCCGTAAACAATATTTCCCGGGCACTTTCTTGTACCAAGTCAATAATAACCACTGCCCACCCTACATCCATAACCTGTTGAAATTAAAGTCTTCCGTCCACTTCTAACTCACAACAAGATCACGTTCCTCTGACCTATATACTACCCTCCACCGAACTGCGTTATACCAACACTCCTTCCAAGCTCCATCCACTACCCTCTGCAACTCTATACCTTCTGAAATTAGACATGCTCCTTCCATAAACTCATTCAAAACTCTCCTATTCCAATATCTCCTTAAATCCCAGTTAGACGCATCCAATATGTGTAATAATTAAAAATCCAATCAGTCAATCTCAACTATATCCGATATCAATGAATTACTTCAATAATTATATAATTATTGGTAAATTAGTCTATTTGAATCATTTGTCTGTCTAAAAATTGCTTTTTATTTTTGTCTCATTTAGCTATAGAATATAAGAGGACAGTAAGTAGACGTGTAAATATATATTTTCAGGTATTTATAAATATTTTGTCTTATATTCCAATAGTTAACTTTTTTTTTCTCTATATATCTTTTCCTTCCTATTCACTATATTTGTTTTATTTCGTGGATTTATTTATTTATTTTTTTTTTCATCTTTCTGAATCCATTGTAATTATTATAAAAAATATATGCTGTAATTACTGATGCATGTAATTTGTAAATAACGTGCCAGACAATTATACTTTTAACTGTGCATTATTTTTATTCTTAGGGGACAGTAAGTCCCAGAATAAAGCTTAGTTTTTCATTTCATTTCATTTCAACTATTTTTTCATAGTTTGACGATATCATAATATATTCTAAAAATATTGAAGAACATTTAAAGGATATAGAAACAGTTCTACAAAGACTAAAGAAACAAAAATTAAGTATACAATTGCATAAAACAGAGTTCATTCAGACGGAATTTAAATTCTTAGGTTATATTGTCACACGAAACGGCTTAAAAATAAATTCCAAGGCAAAAATATTAAAGATTTCTTAGAAATGAAATGAGCTAATGAAGAAAAATCTCTAAAAAGATTCTTAGTTATGATTGAATATTATTGGAAATTTATAAAGAATTATAACAAGATAAAAAGACCTCTATCTTCAGCAATAAATGAAAAAAAAAAATAAAAATAAAAAAAATATGATACAAATGAATTTAGAGAAGCCTTTGATATTTTAATTAAAATCATGTCTAACACTCCAATTTTAGCATATCCAGACTGGAATAAACAATTTATATTAACTACAGACGCTAGCAATCAAGCTATAGCAGTCCTTAGTCAAATCACTGATGGGATTGATCACCCTATTGCATACGATTCTAGAGTATTATCTAAAACTGCAGAAAATTATTCTACTAAAGAAAAAGAATTGCTAGGTATCGTTTACTTCTCACAATTATTTAAACCATACCTTTACGGATCAAGATTTATGCTACATACAGACCACAAACCACTTAAGTGGGTATTTTCTATGAAAAATCAGAATTCAAGAATTATGAAGTTAATTTGAATTCGATATCAAGCACATAGATGGAAAAAGTAATTATGTCGCTGATGCACTCTCTCGACGAAATGATATCAATCATCTTGAAGAAGAATCAGTGGATACAGAACCAACTGAAATCCACATACCAGCTGCATCATCTCCTAATTATGAAGCTTTTATAGAAAATTTATTACAAGAAGGCACAGAAAATAATAATGAAATTCAACCAAAGATAGATCTACAATTACCAGAAATAGAAGAAGAAAATGATAACCAGAGTATCAACTTAGTAGCTATCAACAATTTTGGATAGTTGATGATGATAAATGTTTAAATATCGAAAAAAGACAAATAATAATCAAAAAAAGCATCAATCAATAAAGTAGATACTGGAAAAATATTTGAAAAATCAAAGTACATAATTCGAATTGAAGATATTGATAAAATTTATGACTTATTGTTAGAAATATTAGAACCTAATAAAACTTATGGAATATATTGCCAATCTAATTTTGCTGCAATAAGTCAAATATTAGAATCATATTTTACCGAAATAAGAAAAATTATTGAAAAAGAATTTGAAACTGTTAAAATCAAGAAATATTCATTACTTTGTACGGATATTACTGACTTAAACGAACAAAAACAAGAAATAATAAATTACCACACAGGAAAAACATGTCATCGTAGAACACTTGAAATTTATAAACATTTAAAAAGGGAAATATACTTTCCAAACATGATAGATAAATCAATGTGATATTTGTAAAACAAGCAAATATGATAGGATACCAAATAAAGCTAAATTTCAACTAATGCACCAGAAAGACCTTTCCAGGAAATAATTATTCTTTTACAATAAACACATTATATTCACAAGCACAGATATAATTTCAAAACCATTATATGCACAAATTATTAATTATAAAACGCTATGACAATTTGTCAATCTTTAGAAAAATACTGCATGTTTTATTCACCACCTGAACGAATAATTTGCGATCGAGGAAAAGATTTTGATAACGTATTAATTAAACAATTTTGTAAATCTTTTAAAATAGAAATTCGTTATAAGAGTACTAATCATTCCAACTCACTCGGAATACTTAATAAATGTCACGCCACATTAACAGAAACGCTAATTAACATAAACAATATAAATTTGATACCATAGTACAAACAAGTGTAATTGCTTACAATAATTCACTTAATCAAAATCTTAAATTAACACCTAATGAAATTACATTTGGTAAATTTCAAACTAATTATGAAACTGAAGATATACATGAAAGTTACATACACGATTACTTTACTCACTTAAATCAATTACAAAAAATGGTGTATGATAAAATAACTAATGAAAAGGAAAAACGTACAAATAAACTTAATGGAAATAGAGAAGAACCACCAGAATTTCATGAAGATACTATTTATGTAAAAACTCCTAAAATTAAAAGCAAAAATAAAAATCTATACAATAAATTAAAAATCAAAGAGCTTAAATAAAAAGAAGAAATCTTATTTTCGTGTTTCAGATGAAGGTCTTAATCATTCTTCAACTACTCTTCATACAAAGTAACTTGTAAAAAATACAAGATTTGACGCAATCCCCAGGTATTCTTCATTATACTATAAATAACACAACTGTTAAAAAAAAAGCGATACTACAAACACACCATTTATTTACATGAAAAGTGAACAAACTCGGAGGCAGCCAAAATGCCGCCGCGCGCCCGTTCGTGTGAGTCTCAACGGCGCGCCCGCGGAAAGGATATATTTTTATTTTTTTCTATTGATTCCCTTCTATAGTAACGCTATGGAAAGGTCGTTTATTTTGATATTTTTCAGATGGAATATTATTTTTAATTAAGATGAATTAAAAATTGTAATAGTTATGTAAAAATCAGAAAATAAATATTAAAAAAAAAAAAGAGAAAAAAAATATCATCAACAAAAAAGGACTGGTAATAGATAGTATTAAAAATAATAATAATAATAATTAAATAAAAGAAAAGAAAAGGAAATATAAAGAGTAGACGTGTTGATTTTCTGATGTATGTCTTCTATTGTTTTTCTTGGTTTTTGGTGCGGAATGGTCTTCTTTCTTTATGTATGAGGTCTTTTTTCCAATTGAATTAGCAAATTTGACTAAATGTCTTTTGTATTTTTTTATATAGTTTTGCTTCCAAAGAAGAACATGTGTCTCCACCTATCAGTACTTTGTTTATCAGTAAATATCTGTTGTGTTCGTAAAGAATGCAGATGTATAGTAAATGTTGAAATGTTTGTGGAGTCCGTCCGTGACATTTGCATGTTTCTGTATTTTTCAAGTGAAATCGTTTCAAGTAGTGATTAGTCTGTCCATGTTTCGTTAGAAGTTGTGTAAATTTGTGATGTGTACATTTTGGTGTATCGTGATTTTTTAGTGTGATGTTAGGGATGTATTTGTCCTTTTGTCGATTTGTTTCATTCGGTAAGTGAGTCTGTTTTAATATGTTGCTAAATAAATGAGATAGGAAGGCGGTTGTAGTCTATAGCTAGTTCTGAATCGTGAGCAGCTGTTTTTGCCAGTAAATCTGCTCGTTCGTTCCCTTCGATGCCACAATAGCCCTTGATCCAGATCAGTTTATTAGGTATTCCGCGGTTCATTAGTTCAATCAAATTTTTCATGAGTCAATGTGGTAGTGGGTCGTTGGATTTGGGGTTATTAACTGAGTCTATTAATGTCTTGTTGTCCGTGTAAATGGTGTATTTGTATTGAGGAACGTATGTTTGTCTTAGAATATATTCTGTTCAACTGTTATTTACCCTATGGTTTCACATTTATGAAATAGATAGATAGATAGATATTAATTTTATTTATAAAAGAAAATTCTTGTGAAAATGTGAGTCTGGTACATTCTCAAGACAATTTCAAATCGATTTACACAATGGGAAGAAATATATGAAATAAATACACTTATTATATACAAATACATGAATTAACATAAAAATAAATGATGTAAAAAATAAATATGTTGCATCTTTGGCAGGTAATCGATTGATGTGATGGGTTACTTAAAACACGTAGTGTACTTAACCATTATTTTTTATAATTATTATTAAATGAGAGAAACAATTTGTTGTATTTACAATTAAATCGAATAAACAATTACACATTCTTTTCAAAGGGAACTATCACTAATAAAAAAAAAAAAAGAAAATGAATATTTAAAACTACCTACAATACTATTAATGGCAATATAAATAACGCTTATTTCTACTTATTATAATCTCTTGCGCGCTTATTTGGTGTGCACACCCTAGAGCTGTCTGACACACCACCAGTCATATCACAAGTACAACGCCCCTGCGACTATATCACACAGTCTTCTCAGCATGTGCTCTGTTCTATAGCATGGGTGTTCTCTGTGTCGGTACTTGTTGTAGCACTAAAAGCAAAGAGGTTATGGACGGCGTTGTTATCGAAGTATCAACCTTGCTCTCCTACAGTGCTCTCTCAAACAATGGCGTCCATGAACCTGACATTTTTTTAAATCCTTCCAAATTTGCTTCTTACCGACTCGGAGTTTCTTCTTCACGAGATTCGAGTAGAAAGGTTGGTTTTATTCGATCCAAGGAGACAGTTACTTCTCTTTTGGGAAGCTTAAGGGTGCACAATTTGTCGGTTCGACGAATGACAGGATGAGGTCCAGTGTATGGCGGATTAAGTGGTTTCCTCAATATGCCATCTCGCAGAAAGACGTGGCTGCATATAGACAGTGACTGCGGAACAAATAGGGTTCTTTAGCATGTTCTAAAATTAGCCGGTTTCAGGTGGTCGAAAACTTCTCGGAGATCTTGAATATAGTGGAATTTGCACGAATCGTTGACGGAAGAAATCTCCGGGTAGTCTGATCGTCTGTCCGTAAACTGCTTCCGTTACGCTGTAGCCTGTGTCCTTGCGAATTGTGGACCGAAGTCCTAGGATTGCTGTGGGAAGAACCTTTGTCCATCGTTCGCAATTCAAATGTGACATAACGGCTGATTTAAGAGAGCGGTACCATCGTTCTATAATACTATTAGCTTGTGGATGGTATGGTGATGTCCGGATCTTCTGTGTCCCCAAAAATTTGGTAAGCTTTACAAAAAGATCGCTCTCAAATTGGCGTCCTTGGTGTGTTGTCACTTTGCTTGGTACGCTGAATCTGCTAATCCATCCCTCATAAAATAATAAAGAAACAACTTCAGCCGTAATCTCTTCTACTGGCATTGCCTCTGGCCATCGCGTATAACAGTCTATCATAGTTATGCAGGATCGTTTATTATTAGAAGTAGGGAGAGGACCTATTATGTCCAGATGCAAATGATCGAAGCGACTAACGTCGGGGAACTTTCCGGTTGGCGTGACTGCATGCCGTGTTAATTTCGATCTCGGACAGGCTATACAACTTCTAGCCCACGCGGTCACATCTTGATTCATATTCGGCCAGAAGTATTTCTGCGCCATTAGTTTCCGCGAAGCTCTGATTCCAGGGTGGCTTAGTCCGTGCACTGAATCAAATATAACTTTTCTCATTGGTTCTGGGAGATAAATTCGCACCTGTCCTGTAGACGTTTCGCACCATATGGGTTGGCTGGTTCAAGGGATATTAAGAAGCTTCATTGTAAGATTTTGGTTACCTTTGATGGCGTCAAACTCTGCATCGTTGTGTTGTAGAGTTGCAATGGAGTCGAAGTCCGCTCCCAATGGATCTATCAGTTGTCTACCTTTCAAGTCTACTAAAAGATTGTAGTGTTACATAAAATCTGCACCTATTAGGAACTTCAGCCAAAACTATCGTCCATTTAAACTCGCGTCTAAGTGCTAAATCAAGTTTAAGTTGAAGTTCTCCAAATGTTCTTATTCGACTACTGTTCGCAGCATACAAATTAAATTGATTGATTGGCGGTCATTGATTTTCTGTCTGGAGGTAGGACTGAGATAGCAGCACTGGTATCGATTAGGAAAGATTGACCCTTCCGCCGATCTGTTATGAAAAGGCGGCTATGGACATCTGCGGAGTCGGTAGCCGCTACTTCCGATCCGCTGAGGAGTTTCCCTGCTGCTTCTTATTCCAAGCGCATGGGTGTTCACATTTATTTGCTTTTTCTTTAAATCTGAAATGATAAAAAAATAATTTTTAGAGAAAAAACAAAACCGACTTCAAGATTAAACCTACATACACAAACTTAGCTAAAAAATAAAAAATAGCTTCAAAACAAAAACCATTAAATGAAAATCAACGAAATTATCGATACTTATATACCTATTCACAATTTCTGACCAATTATCTTTGGAGTCGGTGCCAGCCAAGAAGGGCAGTTTAATCCTGCCATTACAATAAACTTCCGGATGGCCGGAGACAGTGGTGTGGCAGTGATGAAACAGTGGGAGGATCTTTACGATAATAATTTCTTTCAAATTCTGTTTTTTTTGGTTGGCTCCGACTCCAAAGATAACTGGTCAGAAATTGTGAATAAGTATATAAGTATCGATAGTTTCATTGATTTTCATTTAATGGTTTTTGCTTTGAAGCAATCAAAATATTATTTTTTATTTTTTAGTTAAGTTTGTGTTAAGCTTGAAGTCGGTTTTGTTTTTTTCTCTAAAAGATATTTTTATTTTTCACTTTTTAGTAGTGAATGTATTTTTTTTTTATATAGTCGATTCTCGATCTTAAAGCTACCCTAAAAAATAGCTCGAGTTACTGAACAAAGACTTATCGAGGTTATCATTCCACTTACCATCATGTAATTGGGAAAATTGAATACAAAATGGGAGTTGAAATCATTACCTATATTTTTCATTGATAAGTATGTATATGTTGTTTGTACATACATATAAAATCATTGATACAGAAAATTAAATACCTGGTACCAATTTATCATATAACTTTCAACTGAATTGCGCTTTTTTCTGAGGGTGCCTAAAAGTGGACTTACCGCCTTCCACCAGTGGCGATCTTTTCTCAACCGACTTCAAAAAGGAGGAGGCTCTCAACTCGTCTGTATTTTTTTTTTTTTTTTTTTTTTTGTGTATGTTACGCGATTACTCCGTAAATTCTGAATCAATTTTAATGATTCTTTTTTAGATCGGTAGGGCATACTTCAGAGGTGGTCCCATAAAAAATAATTTAAAATCAATGCAATACTTTTTAAGAAAAATCAAGAAAACAGTTCATAAAATCACTTATTAACTGTTTTTTTTTCTTAAAAAGTGCTGCGTTGATTTCAAAATATTTTTTATAGGACTATTTTGGTTGGCACCGACTCCAAAAATAACTGATTATAAATTGTGAATAGGTATATAAGTATCGATAATTTCGTTGATTGTCATTTATCATTTGTCAATGTCATTTAAGCAATTAAAATATTATTTTTTATTTTTTAGTTCAAGTTTGTATATGTAGGTTTAATCTTGAAGTCGGTTTTGTTTTTTTTCTAAAAATTATTTTTATTTATTCTTTAGGACGGTTGAAAGAGAACTACTCGGAATTCGGAATTCACGAGCAACAAACGCGCAACTTTTTTCTCCTTTCTTTACTTTGCAAATCAATTTTAACTTTTCGTTATTTGAAAGAATTTTCAATAGCCACTGTAAAACCACTCGAGTGAATAACTAATAATAAGTGACTGGTGTAACTATGAACTGAAAAGACAAACAATGACAGAAAACAGGAAAACAAATTACACATGAAATTCTTTTAATTTGAGTTCGAGTTATTGAGGCGATGACTTCTAATAGTTCGTTTCATAGAGGTGGTCCTAGGAAGTTCTCTCTTTTGAACCCTATTTTCAGTTCTACTTATTTTCGACACAATTTTTCACGTTCTTTGTCTGAAATCGTCCCATTGAGGTAAAATTTAAGTGTAATGTACTTCCCACCGCAGATTTTGTTCGACTTATTTAAGAATTTAGCTTAACGAAGTACAACACATCGAGAGTTGACTGTATATGTAAATTATTTTTGTTAATAATTTAAATTTAGTTACCATAGAGATTTTAGATAATCATAATCATAAATATGTTTAAAATGTAAGGTTATATAACAGTAATTTTTATTACTGGTTTTTTTATTTTTCTTAAAAATCGCTTCGTTGATTTCAAAATATTTGTTATGGGACTACCTCTGAAAAATGCCCTATCGATCTAAAAAAGAATCATCAAAATTGATTCAGAATTGACAGAGTAAAAAAAAAATACAGACGAGTTGAGAACCTCCTCGTTTTTGAAGTCGGTCGAAAAGGATCAGGATCTTAATATTCTCTTTGTCTAAGGAGAAGTAAAGGTCTTGAGTAATTTTTACCAAAGCAGACTGCGTGAACGGAATCTTGATTGGAAAGGATTAAGTAGGGTTTTACAGTCAAGAAAGTAGGTGAGTTGGGTGTGTGCTAATCTTTCTAATGGATTAGATAAATTTGATAGGATTGATATAAGTCTAAAGTGGGAAACTGAAGAAGGAGAAGGAACTTTATTCAATGGACGGCCAAGGACTTTTTTCCAAGCTGTAGGGAAAATAGAGCTTTGTAAGGAGAAATTATATATGTGGAGCAGGGCAGGTAAGATAACAGGAAGGCAGAGTTATATTATTTTTAAAGGTATTTGATCCAAGCCATAGCCATTGGTACGAGATTTAAACACTGAATCAATTAGGTCATTAGGGGAAATATTAATAAAATAAAAGTTATTAGAATTAACCCTCCAGTAGTCGCAACCGTAGAACTATCTCCAATAGTAGCAACGATCTGACAGATCACCTCATGAAATTCAATAGTTTTACTGATCATTTCATCACTTTTATTTTTCTCATTTACTTGATTTGATTTTTAAAGGAATGCACATAATATTACACATTAATAAAATAAGTAATACAAATATTATTTATCTATTATAACAACTTTTAAATATTTTTCTGTTATCACAACTTTTTAACTACTATTTACTTCACTAATTTTATTTATACAGCTTTTACAGGCAATTTTTGAATGTTCTAAACATAAATACATTTTACATTGTTCACAAAAGTATTCAGTCAGCCTTCGTTTTTCTTTCACATAATTCACAACGTCGTCTTATAGAGCCACGTCCTTCATGACTTACTTCAGGTAGAACATCCTCTATTCTATGATATATGAAACATAAACAAACCCTTACCTATAAATGAATTATTGGTAATGCATTCCTCATCACTAGATGCATCATCTTTATGTTCAGTATCTGAATGCTCCATTCTTTCTTAAGCAACGTCTGTTTCAATTTCAGAATCTGTCTCACTTTCATCAAAATTTTCAACATCACTATTATCCTCCGTATTGCATAAAATGATTTTACGAATCATTTCAATATCGTCTGGGTTTTTTAAATCGAAGGTGTGCTTACGATTCATAATATAATAATGATAGAATAAAATCTGTCATGTCAGTAGTCGCAATAAGCCTAATAGATCTTGTCCCGGTAACAGCAGAATAGGAACTAAATAACTAAAAATCTAGAGAGAATATTGAGGATTTGACTAATGCAATCGAGGAATGTTTGTTGAAAGGTAATGAGTCGCTTATCTTACTATAAAAATCCAACTTGGAATACTGTGCATACCTATAATACCTTGGGTGATCTGTCAGATCGGTTGCGACTACTGGAGGGTTAAAAGGGGTTTGAGGAATATAATAGGATAAGGTGTTTACAGGGAGTTCATTAGAGTGGGTGTTAGCAAAGTAGGAATTAAGTTCATCTGGAGTGACAGGATAATTGTAATCAGATGTGGAACTGGGTACTGCAAATTTTCTCAAAATTTTCCATTTAGATTTAGGGTCAGGAGCTTGGGATAGGATATTTTGAAAATACTGTGCTTTAGCACGGCGTAAAGAGGACTGGGTGAGGTTTCTGAGAAGCTTAAACGATGAATAATCATCCGAATGTCTAGTACGCCTAAAACGTCTCCTGGCAACATCTCTTCGCTTCATCAGGTTTCTAATGACAGGGTTAATACATGGAGCTGGTAGTCGTCGGATAATTGATGTTTTGAGAGGGGCAAGATGATTAAGGACAGTATAAAGATTCGATGTGAGCCATTCCACCATTTCGTCAATTGAGGGGGAAGAATAGATGGATTCAATGTAATGGGTTAGTGAGTAAAGTATCTCTCTGTCTATTCTATCTGGGGTTATATGGTCTAGATTTCTCCAAGATATTTTCTTAGGAATAAGGATAGGAACAGATATGTCATAAGAGATTTGGATGATATCGTGGCATGAGAGGAAAGTTACTGAATTTTGAGAGAGGGATAATAGGTTTTTCTGAGAATCAACAATCATAAGGTCAATTAACGTATCTGTGAACTGAGTGTGATGGGTGAGTTAGAAAGGTACTGCAAAAAGATGTAGAGAATACACCAAGTCCATAAGATACATTCTGTCAGAAGAATCTGAGAGTAGGTTAGTATTAAAGTCACCAGCTATAATGACATTATTATACAGAGGAACATAAGTAAAAAGAGATGATTCGAATGATGGGTCGAATTTGACCTGAGGAGGGCGGTAAACTATGATGTAAAGGAGGGAAAATGATTCCGAGATTTTAGTGAACATGTATTCAAGGTGTGGAATGTCAAGAGAACTGGATTTTAGAAGAATTTTTGCTCTTAGGTTATTGCGAACATGTAAACAAACACCTCCACCAGTTTGGTCCGTTCGATCATGGCGAATAAGGGTGTAATCAGGAATAGATATGGAAGAGGAGGGAATATATGGTTTCAACCAAGTTTCAGAAACGGCAATGATATGGTAGGTGTTATGGATAAAGTAGTCATGAAATTCATCAAAGTACGCTGGGAGGGATTGAAACGTGACAGGTCAGTAGTACATTAGACATAAGAAAGAGGGAGGACAAGGTTACTTCGAGAGATAATGGAAATTTTGAATTGGAGCTTATAGGTACAATAATTATCACAGAACCAATAAGGTATTAAAAACAACGGGAAAACATAAATGCGTTTAGCATTAGGAAATTTGAAACACAGAGAAAGAAAAATAAGAATATTACATTGAATAGAGATCTGTAATATAATAATATAATAATATAAATAACGGAAAAAATATGGTTTGTCAAATCATTACTAAAACTTACATTAAAATTTACATAAACTGGTAGAAACAATGATTTTTGTCTGAAAAAAATAAATAAATCGATTGCGATGTAGGCAAAAGTAAAGATGAATCTATAAAACAAAAATACAAATAAAAGTACGAAAAAGTAAAAATGAAAAAGAAAGATATATGAAAATATGTGGTATATATCAAATATAATAAACTGTAAGACTAATACCAATACAAAAGCCGATGAAACATGAAGATCAGAGAGAATGCGGAATCCGTGAGATAGACTGGATGGTACTTGCAATCCTGGTAGTCATCCGAGAACATCAAGGTCCTGAGCCTGGTCAATAAAGATCATCGGATGGCAGTCATCTTTCCGGCAGCGCACTCTACTAGCCGCAAAACAGACATATTTCACTTTTCCGGTGGACCTCATCTGCCGTGCAAGCCAGTATAGGTGCCTGTTCGTTGGTGTCATCTCTTCGGCGAGATATATCCGGTGGGAATCATTTTCCTGCCAACCTATATCTCGGGTCGAGAAGTCTCTCTTAATTCATGGTTATCAGACATGAAGTCAATATGTGTCATAAATGGTTCATCGTCATTGCTTCCTCATTTTGCGAAAAATGTTGCTAATTCATTTGCCACAATTTCCTCGTCACAGATCATGTGTCTTCTAATATTTAAACAAATTGATTGGAAACTACGTTTACCTTCATTCGCTATAACTTCCTTCCACACAATTGAAGATGGGGTATTTGTGTTAATTAAAGAAACATACTGTTGCTAGGAAGTTTTTTTATTTAAGCATTACTCTTTTACAAATAGCTTTGGCATTTTTGTACTCAATGAAATTTATATTACTCATGTTTCTTTTAAACATACTGTAGGCTTTTCGCTTATTTTTTACTGCTTCTTTACAGTCGGCATTAAACCATTGAACGGACTCGGGTTTGTGTTCAGACGATACTTTAGGAATATCCAATTCTGCAATTTTTCTTATTTTTGATGTGATTTGCGTGCAACATTCTTTTGCATTTTCTGAGAGATAAGGAGGAAAATCGTTTATGCCTTAAACTTCTGCTAATCAGCTTTAGCATGTATCTAACTGGGTCTTTTCGAAATGTTGGATAGACTAGAGCTATGCTAATAATAATAGGGAAGTGATCGTTGGAGTACTGGTCACTTAGTACGTTCCAATATGCGTACGATAACAAATTATTGGAGCAAAATGCAACATCTATTGGCAAAAAAGTACCATATGAAGAGCTGAAGTAAGTGGGTTCTCCGCGATTCAACACTTGTAATTTATGAATATCCAACATTTTTTCTATTAAATGCCCCCTTCTGTCAGTTCTTTGTGATCCACAAATAGTGTTATGAGCGTTGAGGTCAGCCAACAAGAGCAGTGCTCCAGGTAACTGAGAACAAAGAGCGTTCAATTGGTCAGATGTTACCGTTGTCTGATGAGGTATATAAATATTACGAACAGTAAATGGAGTATTGCCCAGAATTCTGATGGCCACAGCTTGTAGAGCAGTTTGCACTGTTATGGGTTTAAATAATAATCGCTGGGATACAAGTAGAAGGACTCCGCCACAAGCCCGATTACCCGTAACGTTATTCAAACGACAAAGTTCGAAACCCCTGAGTGTCAACGCGCCTGCAGGTTTAAGTTGTGTTTCCTGCAGGCACAGGAGAGTGGGTTGGATCAACATCTGTAGATCAGCAAAGTGGGTTAAGAGACAATTAGAGTTCCACTGGATTATGTTAAGACTAGCCATATAAAATATATATATTGAAAATACGGCTAAACCACAATATTTTTAATTTTACCCCTATCAGCAGTTTTCTTTTCTTTGGTAGTTTTTGCTTCAACTTTTTTGTTTGGAGTTGTATTAGGTAAGTCTTTAAGAATGGTAGATTGGAGAGATGGAGGAGGAGGGGTGGAAGGATTATCACTAGATTGCGGAGTAGAAGCATGCAGATTAAACCTATCACGAGGACTAGTATCCTTCGGCAGTGAGGGTTGCACGACAGATGATGATTGAGTGGATGGAAATGGAGAGGATTCAGAAAAGGAGATAATTTGATCCGTATTTATAGCTGAATTAAGTTACTGTATACGGGTAATGTCTTTGTAATGCATATGGTGTTCCTCTATTGGGGTTGGAATGTCGGTTTAAACTCCTATTTCAACAATGGTTGACTTTGGTTTTATTATCATTTAGGCGAAGGTTGGTCGGAGGTGGATAAGGTATAAGCACGTGACAGGAATTTTCGTTTGGCCGAACTGTAAGCTATTTTTTCCACAATTTGTATGGTCTTAATTTCCTTTTCTACAATAAAAACGGGGCACTGTTCGTCAAAGCTATTGTGGGAGTTTTTACAGTTTACACAGGAGGTCGCATTTTTACATTCTTTAGAAGAAGCCATGCCGCAATTGCTACAACGTGGAGAAATCCTTCGGTCATCTCGGTTATGGTAGCTTTTGTGATGCCAATGTACACCTTAGAAGATTTGGGATGAACGGTTTTACCTCAACATAATAAATTCCTATGTCTTTGGGAAGAGTTGTAGTCCGAAACGTTAGGAAATAGTTATGGGATTGTTTTATAGTATCGCCTACTCTGTATGTCATCCTTTTTACATCTTTTACATTTTGGCTTTTTAGTTCTGTGAAAATTTCGTTAGTATCTGAAATTGGAGATCAAAATATCTAATAATCCCTTTACTTTCATTCAATTGATATGTCGTTTCCCATATTTTCACAAGTTAACAATTAATCAGCCTGAGTAAAATCATTAATTTAAATAAGTAAGTTTCCTTCTCTTGTTTTTTTAATACTTTTTACTTTAATACTGATTTGGAAATGAGAAAAGGGTCATCTTTTGAAATGACCCATCACCTACTCGTTTCACTAAATAAAATTTATCATAACTGGCAGAATTAATTAGTGGAAATGCCATGTTGATGCTAGGGTCAAATCTGGGTTGTCCAGTTAACGGTTGAAAAATAAACGATGAATTATAGATGGGTTTAGTTTTCACTTTATCAGATGGGTCACTCATCTTAATTTAACTAAATGCACTTTATTATAAAATATATGAGCTAAAATTAAACTGGACTAAAATAAAAATTGAATTTACAAAGAATTTAACAGTTGTAATAAATTGTTAGGAAAAAGAGACTTAGTGATACTTATCCAGCCGAGGTTCGGGAGATCAGAAATCATCGCAATATCACCACCACTTCTTGGAATCTTCAAGCTATTTGGCTATTCTGTGGCCGCTAATTCTTCTAAAATCTTGTTGTTATTGTCTGTTTGTACAGTTTGTAGAATATCTTGGTTTTTCAATTTATTTTCTGCGTATTTATAAGACCGATTCCAGGGGTTAGTTTCTTCAGAACAGTAATTTTTCCAAGAAATAATTTTTGATGTTTTCATAAGTGCCTGGTATCTGTGTTTACAGTCCAAATATTTTTGTTTCTTTGATGTTCTCATTTCTTTGTTAGTTTTCGTTTTTTTGGTAATACTTCCTGTCTGTTGGTTTCCACAGTTCAGTTAGTTTTTCTTTCTATCTAGGTACTGTTCTGTGAGGGCTCATTTTTAATAATTTAGAATTAGTCAATTTCAACGTCATATTGCAAGTTTTAGTAATAGCTTTGTTAAAAATTTTGATAGTTCTGTCCATTTTATAATTGTTGATAATGTTGACGATTTCTGATTCTGTATTAAGTGTATTAGAGTCCGTTTCAAGTATCTTGAATTGTTTTTTTAAATTGAAAACTATGATTTTTCTCATAGTTTTCCCAGTTTACAAGTTTGGTTTTATAGTGTAGTCTATCAAGACAGTTATAATTTTGGTGATGTCCGTTGTTTTTCCAGTTAATTTCCTAGTGTATAGAATTGTGATTCGAAAAGTTACAGTCATTTAGTATCTTCCAGTTGGTCAGTAATACTGCTGTTTTGTTATTGCATATTGTAAAGTTAATGTTACTTTTACCTCTTGGTCCGTTGAATGTTGTCAATTCCGAAGGCTAATTGATTAAGCTTAAATTTTGGGAAATGAAAAATGATTCTGAAGTTCGAACTCTGGGATTAAGTTTGATGTTCTAGAAGAATAATCTGATGTTGGAGTCTATTCCTAGAATAATTAAGTGTTTGTTATAATACACTCGAGTGCAAAAAAAACAGCGCATCTTGAATGTTCGCATATTGTTTGTTTTTTCTCTTTCACAACTCAATAAGGTAACGGTCGAGTTAAGAGGAGGCAGCAAACTGGCTTGACCCGCGCTACACCGACCAGTTCGATCCTTACGCTTCACTTCAAGTTTACATTTATCGATAGCTCTTTCCTATAACCTCACATGTAAACAATCACTTCTACAGTTTCAACTTGGATTGTGTTGTTTAGTGTGTTATGTTGATATTTAGTCTTCTTAAATGTAAATAACGAAACATAAGTTAACAACATGAGTTTCATTAAGGATTAAGTGTTTTATCAATTCATGTTTTCTTATTCCCTCTTATCTAATGTGTCAAAGTGTTACAAAACTTAAGAACATTAATTTGTTCATGGATTTGGTGTTTTATATATTTTTATTTGTTGTATCAATTGAAGCGATAAAATTTCAGTATGCATATTTTGTGAATGGATTCTTTGTCATCCATAATACTTATTGTCCTAAAGTGTAACAGATTGTATAATGTAAATAACTGAAACATAAGTTAACAACATGAGTTTCATAAAGGATTAAGTGTTATGTTTTCTTATTTCCTCTTATCTAATGTGTAAAAGTGTTACAAAACTTAAGAACATTAATTTTTACATGGATTTGGTGTTTTATATA
Source organism: Euschistus heros (assembly GCA_003667255.2). NCBI lineage: Eukaryota > Metazoa > Arthropoda > Insecta > Hemiptera > Pentatomidae > Euschistus > Euschistus heros. The sequence continues at coordinate 766,436 of RCWM02000147.1, forward strand.
TTTTTATTTGTTGTATCAACTTAAGTGATAAAATTTCAGTATGCTTATTTTGTGAATGCATTCTTTGTCATCCATAATACTTATTGCCCTAAAGTGAGACAGATTGTATAATTATTTCAATAAAACATATCGATCTAAAAATAAATCTGAGAAAGTATATCATAGGTTTCATATTTTCTTATTTCCACTTCCCTTGAGAAAATATAGGAGAAATTAACATCATCTCTTTCAAGTAGGATTCTGTCTTATAATGTATAATGGATTATAACATGGAGAATAGACAATGTTAAAATAATCACAAATTAAGAGGTAAATGACACATTACTATATAATTGTAAATCTGTTGGTATAATGTTATAGATTAAAGTGTTCACTTCCCTCACATCACAAAGTTTATCAAGAATTAACATTACTGTTGGTTTAGTGTTATATTATTAATAGTAATTTATTATATTAATTAATTCAAAATTGATTTAGTTTCTTATATTTTGACATTTTCTTATTTCCACTTCATTATTTTCTTATTTCTCATATTAATATCATAAGGTAAACAGAAGTTAATATTACTTTGAACAGGGATTTAAAGTTTCTCCGTAAATAAATGAGAATAACCTTTCCCCTCGAAAAGTAGCGACTAAAACACCGAAATAAATCGGAAGAAGGTAAGAATCGATAAAAGGTATTTTCGGCGGGTGTAGGAGCTGCCTCCTCTTAACCCGACCGTTACCCTCAAAAAAATTTGCCAATTTTTTTTTTATATATGTAGTGGATATATTATGTTTATATGACACAATAGGACAAGTAATAAAATATGCAATTTTAAGGAAAAAAAATATTAAACAAAAAAGTAACCATTTATTGTTTTTATGATAAAAAAAACCTCTAAACTTTGTTTACAATATGCAAGATACACACAAGTCGAGTGTTTCCTCATCTTGCTTAAATAACAGCTTGCATCCTTGCAGGCATCCTCCTTATAATTATTTACCACTCGATCTTGCGAAATCTGCTCCCATTGTTCTTCTACGGCAGGTAGCTCCTGGAGGGCTAGTGGAGGGTTATGTTGCTATCGGATGGTCTTCTTAAGATGGTCCCACAGATGCCATATAAGATTAAGATCCTGACTGCGAGCTGGTCACTCCAAGTTTCGGATGCCGAGCTCAACAAGGAAGTCACTAACCCGATTGGCGACGTGTGGCCGTTCATTATCATGGATAAACATAAAATTAGGGCCAATGAACGGCGCAAAAGGGGCTAAATACCCTTCAAGGATGTCTCTTATATAAGTTTGTGCATTGAGGGATGGCCTTCGGAACACATGGAGGTCTGTCTTAACTTCTAAAGAAATTCCCTCCCACAACATCACTGACACTCCTCAGAACTGTACTTTACCTACAACATTGCACCGAGCATAGCGTTCTCCTCATTTTCTCCAGACTCTAGCTCGACCATATGAAGCAGGTAGGCCAATTCTAGACTCATCTGAAAAGTGAACAGAGGCCCAATCGGCTTCAGTCCAGGCAACATGTTCTCGTACAAAACAGAGTCGAGTAGCTCAGTGAGCTGCAGTGATGAGAGGGCCGGTAGCAGAAACATTAGAGTGTAGATTCATTTCAGCCAGGCGTCTACTTATTGTATGCACAGAAATCCGCAAATCGAGCAACACGATGCCGGTGGCAATTCATTGAGACATCAACAGATGTCTGGAAGCTGTTCCTTAGAGTCTCCATTTAAATAAACGATTGTCAGCTTGTTTTGTTAATCTCGGCCGACCTGATTCCGACCTCTTCGAGTAGCTGCTCGTATCATGCTACCTCTGGATCGCCCGCCAAACCCACGTTTCCGGTACCCCTAGAGGCCTAGCTGCGTATAGCTGACTACTTCCGCCCTCAATTTACGCTACAATTTGACTGACTACCTTGGCATTCAAAACCATATTGGGTAGAATTGGATCAATGTGGGACAAAGAAAATTTAAAAAAATAGGAAAATTACATACATGTGTTCATTGTACTCTTTTAGAGAACTGAAGACTAACTGGGAATATGTTTATCTGTAAACTTGGGCCCTTCTTTGTTATTTCTAGAGAGGATTACTGCAGGGGATTATTGTAATGTTATCATTTATGCCCCGGCCTATATGTGTGCTGGTTCAATTACATCATTATTCCGTTAGTTGATATTTTCATAATGAATTTCAAGGTGCGCCGGTTTTTTTGCACTCGAGTGTAGTTTATATTAGACAAATGTTTGGCGAGATCCTTGTCAATGTTTAGGGTTTCATCGAAGTAAGCGCAGATAAATTTGTTTTTCTTAATAACAATTTCAACTGTGCAAAAGTCCGGATCACTGTGTTGTGTAAGTAAGATTGCATCAACGTATTTATTGTTTATTATTATAGCAGCTCATTGTTGTCAAACATGTTTTTAATAAATCTGAATATGTAGCATGTAATATTGTTGTTTCTAGTGTAAGGTTCTTGTATGAGGGTTATATCAAAATTTTTGACATGAATAAAGTGGTATATGTAGTCCATACAAATATTAGAATGATGTGTGTTCATCTGTAGTATTTCTACAGTGAGCAGCAAAAGTTTTTTTACACCTACTGCATTCTCTAAAATGCGATTATTTCTACTCTCGTTGTAGAAAAATAATTTTTTGACGATTTCATATTCTTCCCCATTCACGCGAGAAACACGCATAATAATTAAAACCCCAAAAATATGGATAATTTTTATGTATTTAACATTTAAACAGAAAATTTTTAAATTGCAGCAAACGTTTTCGTACAGCATCAAATTATCTCATATAATCCTGTGAATCCTAAAGGTCTGATGTTGAGAAGTTAACTAGTTGTTAATTCTGCTTCTTTCTAGCTATGTTCTCACCAGTTTCACTCAAAGAGTGTTTTATTAACAGACACAGCTGGATTTTCAGAACGCCTCCATTCAACAGCAGTTACATGTAATTTTCCTCAAATAGCAGTGATATTCGTATATAATAATAATAATAAAGTTCTTTATATATTCTAAGACCTTCAGTCCCTTAAGAATAAAAAATAATGTACAATCAAGAGCCTTCAAATCCTTTAAATAAAATAATATTTTCATAACAAAGTAAGAAAGGTTAATTGAATGACGAATGTTGAGAGGGATGGAGTTCCAGAGAGAACAGGATCGGATTACGAAAGATCTGTCGAAAGTGGCTGAGCAATGAGCGGGGGTATGCAAATCTGATTGACGGGATCGGGTAAGAATTGAGAATTTGAGTTGAAGGAGTTCGGAAATGTAAGGTGGATGATGGGATTAAACAGTTTGAAAAAGTAAGGATGCCAGGAAATACTGGCGGCAGTAGGAATGAATGAGCCACTTTAACTCCGCATAAAACTGCGAAATTTGGGCGCTCCTCGGGATCCCAAAAATAAAACGGATAAAGCAGTTAAATAGTCTTTTGATTCTGGCCTCGAGATCCCCAGAAACACCCCCATACACAGCACATCAGTAGTCAAAGTAGGGAATGATGAGAGAGGTAACTAGCAATCTGCGGGTTTCGAAAGGAAGAAGGTGGCGAACGTAATTGAGACGTTTTGGGATAGGGATGGTGCGGCGGGAAATTTTGGTTACGTGATTTTTCGAGGATAGGGTTTCATCTAAAACGACTCCAAGATTTTTAACCGAGGAGTAGAATTTGATAGGATCACTGTTTTGGAAAAGGGTGGGAATAGGGGATATGGTTTTTAAGAGGTGACTCGAACCTATTACAATCGCTTTGGTCTTTTCAGCATTTAGATTTAGCTTGTTCTTCGATGCCCAGTTACAGATTCAATTCAGATCTTCCTGGATCCTTTTAGTGGCTTGTAATAGGTCAGAGTTGGTAAATGATAAATAGATTTGAAGATCATCGAAGTAGAGATGATACCGACAATGATGGATGGAAAGCAGAAGGTCATTAATGTAGACAGAAAATAGCGTGGGTGATAGAGAAGATCCCTAAGAAACGCCACAGGATAGGGGTTGGGTCTTGGACGGAGTTTTATTTGGAACAACTACATACTGTGATCGATCGGAAAGGAAAGACTTAATTAAACCAGAGTAAGGCAGATTTCCTTTTCAATATAGTTTTACATGCAACTGTAAAAAGAGCGGGGTTTGACACCAGAGGCACAATTTTTAACAGCCCCATTCAGATATTGGCGTATGCGGATGACGTAGTTATTGCAGCTCACTTTATGCGATACTTAAGGGAAGCTTTGCACAAAATGAACAGAGAAGCTAAAAGAATGGGATTGCATATGAACGAGGATAAATCCAAAATAATGGTATTTAGAAAAAAAAAAAACTTGCTCGTCCACAGCATTTTTATTATATGGAAGGCTACACCCTCAAAACCGTCACAAGTTTCCAATATTTAGGCGCCTGGATTAACGAACACCTCGATGAAAATGAGGAAATTAAAAGTCGGATAACATCAGCCAACAGAGCCTTCTCTTCCATACAAAGCATTATCAAGAATAGGCTCACCAGCCTCGCAACCAAGATAAGACTGTACAAGACCCTAGTGCGACCGGTAGCCTCGTATGCCTGCGAAACATAGACTATTAATAAATCAGTAGCGACAAAACTGGACTGTTTCGAAAGGAAAGTACTGAGGCGTATATTTGGTCCGATAAAGGATAACGGCATGTGGCGGCGAAGGAAGAACCGGGAGCTATACGATTTGTATGGTGACTTGCCATTGACGATGTACATAAGAGTTCAACGGCTAAAATGGATGGGGCATGTATACCGGATGGGTGAGAACAGAACATGCCGAAAATTGTTCTGGGATAGACCGGATGGAGTGAGACCTCGTGGAAGACCGAAGAGAAGATGGTTCGATGGCGTTTCCGAGGACTTAAAAGTTTCTAAAATATATTTATGGCGAGCAGCTGATCGGGACGACTGGAGGAGGGCTGTGGAGCAGGCCAAGGACAGCTTCATGCGTCTGTCGCGCCAATAAAGAAATAAAGAAAGGCAGATGTGGATAAGGAAAGGTTTCGAAGTTGGGATAGGAGGATGTTGTGGTCAACTTTATCGAATGCTTTGGAAAAATCTAAGAGTATAAGGATAGTTTGGCAATCTATTGCGGAAAATATGTCTTGAGATATTTTCAGGAGGGCAGATTGGGTAGAGTATGTGGGACGGAAACCGGATTTATTAATTAAAGAGGGAGCGTTCTTCTAGGAAAACGTAAAGTTGGGACTGAACAATGCGTTCCATGGGTTTCGATAGGTTGGAGAGGAGGGAAATAGGACTGAAGTCACTTGGGGAGGAAAGATTAGGGATTTTGTTCAAGGGGCGGATCAGCGCTGTTTTCCAAGAAGAAGAAAAAGTCGAATTTTTAAAAGAAAAATAGTAAATGTGGTAAAAGGTATAAGTGTGGGAAGGCATGATTTGATAAGTTTAACTGGGATATTATCAGGTCATTTGTTTGGGATTTCATAATTGTCGAAAATATATCATTGTAGGACGCATGGGAAAGGAAAAAGTTGTCAGGATCAAAGCTAGGGTAAGGTAATTAGGAGCTAGGGAGATGAAATGTTGATTAAGTTCATCCGGGGAAACGGGGAAGGAGTTGCAGTTGGGTTCAGAAAAGGTTAGTTTTCTCAGGATTTTCCATTTGGATTTAGGATCAGGAGCGGAAGAAAGGGTACTATAAATATATTTTGATTTAGAGAGTCGGATAGCCGATTGGGTTTGGTTTTGTAAAATTTTTAAGGAAATATAATCTGTTGGTAATCGGGTTCGACGGAATTTCCGCCTGGCTGCGTCTCTTTTTCTCACCGTTGGTTAGTGTTTTTCGAGGAGCATGAGTATTGAATGAAGGTTTGAGAGTTGGGATTGAATGAAGGTTTGAAGTGAGGGTATAAATCATTGGTTCAATCGAAGTAATGGAATATTATACGTCCCATGGGATGGAACCAAGGTCAGGTTGTAAGGATTCGAATGACAGGAGGTCCAGATTTCGGAAAGAAACAACTGTGGAAACAAAAGATTTAGTTGGAAAATCATATGAAATCTGGATTAGGTCATGTGATTAGAGAAAAGGAACTGAGGAGATGATGAAAGGATTTTGTGTGGAGAGTCAGTGATATAAAGGTCAAGCCAGGTATCTGAGAATCGTGTGTGATGAGTGGGAAAAAATTGTACTAGATAAAGATTAAGGGAATAGAACAAATTGACGAGGAAGGATTTATCAAAGGATTCGGATAACATATTAGTGTTAAAATCACCAGAGATTATAACATTGGAGTAGGCAGAAGTTAATTGGATTAAAGAGATTTCAAATGGAACGTGGGGAGGTCGGTAAACCACAGCATATAGCAAAGGGTAAGGAGTAGTTGATATCTCGAGGAATAAGTATTTAACGTGAGGAGAATCTGAAGTTGGTGATTGGAGAAGGATTTTAGCTTTAAGACTATTGAAGATAAAGCCCAACACCCCCGCACCTTCGGACAGATCTATCATAACGAAGGAATGAGTAATTAGGAATGGAAACATGGGAAGAAGGGATAAAGGGTTTTAATCAATTCTCAAATATGGCTATAATGTGATAAAAGTTATCAAGGATATATTGAAGGAATTCGTCATAGTGGGCAATAAGGCACTGAGCGTTGATGTGACAGTATACAAGGATGTTACTCATGGCTGAGTGGGTATAAAAGGAATGGGGGTTAGGTAGGTACGTGAATGAAGGCCTGGGAATATGGACCAATTTAAATATGAAGTAGCTCTAAATTTTAAATTAACATTCGTGATATTATCTTTAGAAAAATAAATAAATAAGAATGGTTAAAAAATAAACTATTTTAGTTACTAAAATCTAAGAAAAAAACAATAAAAAAAAAAGAATTGCAGAAAATGATCTAATAGCTGCTGGTATAATTGAAAAAAAAAAAAAAAAAAAAAAAAAAAAAAAAAAGAAACTAAACTTACAGTTTTTAATATTTAGAATCGTAAACAAAATTTTAAATAATAGATAAATTATATGGCGAACATTTAGTCAGGCGAAAACATCTAAGTCACTCTGCTTGCTGATAATTACTGCCGGGAAGCTATCGTTCAGCCGACAACGTACTCTGCCTCCACTAAACCATACATATCTAATTTTTGCAGTAACGTTTTTTCTGTCTGGCCAGCCAATAGAGGTGTTTATTAGCAGGTGTCATCGCTTCACCAACGTAAACTCGGTGCACGTCATTTTCCTCCCAGTCTAGGTGGCTCGTGGAAAAGTCTCTCTTTGTTCACCTTTGTTTTACGATTTATTCTTTTCAATATTATAAATTATATTGTTGCCTTTAATTGGATAGATAATAAGAGTATGCTGTGTTTATAGCAACCCAATAAATTTGGGCAGCACTATGTTTATTGTTTATTGTATCAATACAGCATATATCTCTCTTTGCGAACAAACCTGGCTCTAATAGGGCCCTGAGTTTCTTCTAGTTTAGGCTTCTGCCGCACAGCGTGGTCTAGATCAGGGGTCTCCAAACTACGGCCCGCGGCCTTCAGGTGCGTATACAGTTAGACTTTCGCCCCGATTTAGCACGCGTTAGCAGTGATAAAATAATGATTTTATTCAGATGTGTACCACCGAGCCGAAAATATCAGTCCGATCTGATGGTTGTCGGTAGCTCAAAGTGAGCACGCAGTGGAACACAGATGCTCATTGTTGTCATTGGGGTGTGTGTTTACACATATAATGGCTTATTATTGTTGTGATAAGTTGAAAAAAAAAAAATAATAATAACTCCGTTTTATTTACTTAAGCTAGGTAAAGGTTTACTTCGTTTATTACACTTTATGCTGCTATGGCTAATCGGACGATGCTTCGATGGGAGTGCTAAATTTTGCCTATCCAGGTATAATTAGGATAGGGATCTTTAACGAGTACCTGACATCGCACAGGCTCGGGACCCCCATTTTACCTCCCTTCCGAAGGACGGCATAGCTAAGAATTTTCTCCCTTTAAAAAATCCTAAGGTCATCTGCCGGGCTACGACCCCGCTATCTTGGGTTTAGTAGGCTGCTATGCTAACCACTACACCACAGGTGACCCCTAGGTAAAGGTCAATAACAAGTACGTTTAATACTCATAAAATTTAAATTAACTTTAACAAATAATTGCAATGAATCCAACATACATAAATATATAGCTAAATAAAAGGATCGCGGGATTGAGTTTTTAAGAAGAGGCTTTATTCTGAATTACATACATTGATCAAGATACAAGCACAATTTATAACTTCATACAAAAACTTCGTGTTGAACATCTGTACGTCTCAACGCACGACTGCAGAATGTCACCGAGGCTAGGTGGAGGTGGCCTTTTATAGGGTGTTATGGTTTTAGGAGAGGGGATATCATACATTATGTTTATATTGCTAAATCCATAGAGGTACCCATAACTCTTCCCCCCCCCCGAGTTCCAAGGTCTCCGATGGAACAAATATCTTAGCGTAAATAGGTGAGATTTTATACAATAAAATAAAAAGTTTGAACCTTATACATTTCTTAATACCTTTTACACTAAGTTTTAAATATAACAGATAACATTCTATAAACAAAAGAGATTGGACCTTATAATCTAAGTTTATACAAAAATAAAAGGATTAGACCTTTTACGTCTCTTGTTTACTAAATTAGAATTTGAACATCTGAAAACAAAAAGATTAAACTCTGTACTGAAATACAATTATCAACTTCCTATAAACAAAAGGATTGGACTTTGAATTTCCTGTTTACTAAGTTAGGATCTGTACACTCGAAAAATAAAAAGATTAAACCTTGTCCATTTCTTAATATTAACAATAAGCTTAAACTATTTACAAAAATAAAATCTTTATACATTACAGAATTCCTTACATGCTAAAGTACAAAAAGATAAAAGGATATTTCTTAATACTAAACAATACATCATTTAAACAAAAGGAAAATAATATAAGAGTAGTTGAATTAGTTTCTTCTATTACAAATAATACTTCTAAATTCAAAGCTACACAATTAAGTCAAAATAATAATTCAAACGCTCTTCTAATTACAATTATTAATAATTTCAAAATAAAATACATACTTTTTCAATGATCAAACAAAATAATATTTCAAGGCAAAATAATAGTATCCTAATATTTATTATAGTGACTACAAAATATTAATAACAAAATTAATCAAACAGAATATTATTGTGAAATAAAATAATAATTTGAATGATCTTTTACATTATTAACATTGAATATAATATTTTACAGCAAAATACAAAAGTCCGATTTTATTAAAATAACTACAGCATTGTCAATTTAATAAAGATAATTCTTTCAGTATAACATTAACATCCCTCCCTAATATCTTTACATTTATTACGTTTTATTAAAATAAAAAGGTTTTTAAGATATTTTAATATTATTTAAATAAAATTAACCATTTTTAATCATAACCATTATCTGAATCATTTAAGTCATAATTATCCGAGGCATCCGAAATATTCACGGGAATGGATTCATTATCGTCGTCTGAAATAGATTGTTTCCTTTTCCTTTTTTTCCTAGTGGGCCTTTTAATATTGTTACTATGGGTTTTGATCGGTCTTTTGTCTTTTACTAATACATTCACTTTTTTAAACTTGTCCCTAATTTTTATTTTTGCTTGAGTATTTTTCAAATATTCTATATCTCCTAATTGTTTTTGAATATCTAGAGGGTCTTCTCTATTTTTATTTAATTTTTCAGTCCTTGTTTTTCTTTTCGTCATTTATTTTAGATCTAATTAATTTATGTAATAGTTGTTGGTCCTTATGATATTTTAATACGTATTGTTCTGTCAGGTCGATGTTTTTGTTTGATTCTAATCTGGTGGTTCCGAGGGTAATTTCATTGGGCGTTAATTTTAATTTATTGTTTAAGGTGTTATTGTACACTATTATTGCTAATCTCAATTTTTGCTGCATCGAACATTTATCTTTCTCTTTCCCTATTATTCTTAATAATTCGTTTAAGGTAGAATGGACTCTGTTCAATAATTCTAAAGAGTTTGAGTGACTAGCTGAAGTATAATGCAAAATAATATTATTTTCTTCACAAAACTGTTTTACCAAATTATTTTTCATTTCCGTCCCTTGGTCTAAGAATAATTGTAGAGGTGTGGGAAAGTACGTCATGTAGTTAGTTAACGCATTATTAAAATTAAAAATATCAATCATTAATTTAAGTTCTGTCAGACGATAAAATGATATTCTTTTTCTAAGGCTTGAATGAATATTAAACAAATTACTCTGATTTGTTTTACTCTGAGTCTATTTTAAATTTTTGAAGTGTAAATCATTCAAATCATATTAAATCTGTAACGCTAACTTCATTTTATAAATGCATAAAAAAAAGTGTTTATAACAATTATATTCAACTTCTTAAAAACAAAAATAAGCAAGAAATTAAGATTAAGGCTACAGTACACCTTATTAGACTTGTTAGATATTTAACCAAAAATGACAATACTTAATCACGTAGATAAATAAAATTGCTATGCATATTACATTTAAATTTAAACTTAAATCTGTGAAATCGTTTATCCCTTTTATTTTATATTTACTATTTCAATCCCAGTGACTAACAGAACATTAAATAAAGTGATCATACCTCGTTTTGTTTGAATTGAATCGTTAGAAAAATAAAATAAAATAATTAGTTTTAATTTACAGGTTCTTTAGTTCGTTGATACAATGTAATTGTTTAAATTGCAAGCATAATAGAAGCTTAAAAGGAACGAATACAACAGTTTAATCCTAAACGTATTTAGCCTGATACGCATATATGAAAGTTAAAATTATTATCGGAGTAATAATCATATAAATATATTCTTTAAATGACTAATTACCATTAACATTCAATTAATTATTATCAACTAAATCATTATTATTAAATTATTATTAAAATTAAATAATGATTTTCGATTTGTTAGAACTCCATTGCTCTTTTCAGAATTACGTATCTATTAATATTAATTATAAACAAAACATCGTAATAAGAAGCAACATAAACCAAATTTTGCAATCTAAATGAATATAAGTGAGTTACAATTTTACAGAAATAGTTTAAACGTATTATTAATAATTAATGATAATATTAATAAATGTAACTATTAGCAAAAACTGGTATGAATATGAAAGTTATATAATACGAAAAGCTGAATTGCTTTTTAAAAAGAATTTATTTGAATAAAAACAAAATATAAACACTGATTATAAACAATTCAACAAATAATTAATAAAATAGACATTAACTCAATGAGGACAAGACACGGAGTGAAAACGGAGTAACGGAGTGTCTGGAGGGGATGCTTATATAGAGTCTTGATTATGCTGGAGTCAGCTTCTGCCATTTCTTAAGTTGTCTGTGCCATAAGTTGAATGTTAATAAAAATGGTATTGATGTTGAATTCGAAGTTACTAGAATCAACAATTTATCCTACTTAAATATTTTTACTTGGTTTTTCCTATATTTATTCATCTTTCTTGGTACATTCCAAAATGGAAAATTATATGTTGATTTACTTCGTCTGATTTTAACCATTCCCTTTTTAAACAAATTTTTTAATGCTTTCTCGCCTAAATCAACATTTAGTTGAGCTTTAAGATTTTTTAACTTATTTTGGCAGTGAACATGCCCACCTTTTATGGAAATAGAAGCCATTACTTCTTTAAAGGTCTTTTGGTTAAATTCGTTAACTTTTGTAACTTTAATATTTAATTTTTCAACAGTTATTTTCAAATTACTTTCTGAAGCTTTTAAATTGTTTGTTTCTTTCACTAAATTTGAATTTAAGTCTTCCGTTTCTTTGATTTTACTAATTATATTTTTATGTAATTTGTTACATAAAATACTAACTGTTTATGCATTTCGTCTTGTTTGTCTAGTATTTCGTTATCTGAATAAATTCGTGCATATAAATCGCATCTTTTCTGGCCCAGTCGTTCTAAGAAATCGAGTGGGTTCTCATTATAATATGTACGCGTATTTAAAATTTTTGAAATTAGTTGTTCCCGAGTTCTTGTGTCCTGATATTTTTTCTTTAAAATTTTTTTTATTTCTTTAACTGTACTAAATTCTTTGTCATATACGGTGACTTTAGCTTTTCCTGTTAGTTCATTTAAAATTGTTAAAATTAATTTAGCCTGATTAGTATTTTTATGCGTATTATCATAAATTGCATAAAAATTCGCTATTTCTAATAAAATCTACCAATTGTAACGGATTTCCGTCATATTCCGAGATTAGTGCTAGGTCGTGATTTTTAATTTCTAGAGCCATATCATTTTCTTTTTTAATTAACGTAGAACCTGTTATTTTTAAATTACTTAATTTATCTTTGAACTTATTCATAAAAATAAATGCTAAATTAATATTTTAAATTATTATACGTATTACTAGTTATATTTAAATTACAAAAAACTTAAAAATAAAAATAAAATAAATTAATTATACTTGTTTCTTGATACAACGATGTCTTCGACATCTTCTGGATGTAGCTTCCTTCAGCTCCTTCCCGTCCATTCTTTAGCAAGAGGTTGTAGATCCTTTTAGTCAAGGTATTGGAATACCAAAGCGCTCCCAAAGACTTGAAGATCTGCTGATGTATTCTGCTAATACTCAGCTCCCAATCTTCTCATGCCAGTGGAAAGAGGTCTCGCTGCTCTCTACCTGAAATAAGATAGAACTGCCGCGAAGTTAGGTTAACGCTTTCAAAAGTCCCTCCGTTCGGGCGCCAGCTAAATAAAAGGATCGCGGGATTGAGTTTTTAAAAAGAGGCTTTATTCTGAATTACATACATTGATCAAGGTACAAGCACAATTTATAACTTAATACAAAAACTTCGTGTTGAACATCTGTACGTCTCAACGCACGACTGTAGAATGTCACCTAAAATTTATTACTGAAGTTGCTGTTGGTACTTATATGTTTTAACAAGTTTTTGAATGTGTATACCTTGGCTCATAAGTGACGTGCAACAACAGAATCTCGACAGAGGTCGGGAGAAAAATTATCTCAGCGAATCGCTGTTATTATGGACTCCGCTCGCACCTTTCTAGCAGCCTCGTCTCTCAGCGCACTAAGGTCATCCCATACAAGACCCTCATTCGCTCTGTTTTAACTTATGGCTCTGAGACCTGGACCACTACAAAGGCTGATAAAAAAGACCTTATTTTTGAAAGGAAAATTCTCCTTAGATTATACGTGCCCACCTTTGAAAATGGAAAATGGAGAAGGCCTTGTAATAGAGAAATCTATAGTCTCTATGACGGACCTGATATTGTAGCAATCATCAAGGCAGGTAGGTAAAGTTGGGCTGGACACCTCGTGCGGATGTCGGATAGGTTGGTACCAAAAAAAATTCTTATAGGACAGATATCCGGTTGGCGCAGAGTTGGAGGATCCAAGTTACGGTGCACAGTGGGCAAAAAATCCAATTCAGCGGCCAAAATTATTTTATTGCAGAAATATGTTTTAAATGACGTTCGATATACGGGAAAAATACTTAAAAAAATTTCATGAAAGTGGAAGAGTTCATAATAAATTACTGAATTGTCGTTCTAAAATGCAAGGAGTACGGTTAAATGAAATGGCTGTAAACCCTCAATTGTTGGTGATATTTCTTTAATGTAATATGATACAAATGAGCTGTTTCTATATATTAAAACAGCAAAATCATGTACGATCGATTATTTCAAAATTAAGCGCATTTTTTGAAGACTTATTAAAAATCAGTCTTCAAAAACTAAAAGTAAAATTTTTGGAAAAATAGCCAGCATTTAAAAGGACGATGGAGTACGATGTGGAAACTTATATCACGTCGATGTCCATTATTTTGTGCTAATGAAATACCAAAAATCATATCCGTTTCGACCCGTGCCTCATTATTATCCCCCTCCAAATCGCAACCGTTCCTTTTTGTAATTTATTACTTCACACTTTTTTAGATCTGGTGGTGATTTTTCAGGTACATGATGTAATTTCAGAAAACGATGTATGCTCTTGATGATGTTTGTCATGATGTACAGCGTGTTGTAGGCAATAAATTGATTCGGTCGCCGAAATGATTTTATATCTAACATGCTGTAGGCAAAAAAATCATTTCGTCGGCCGCAATATGTTCTAGGTAAATGAAGTGCAACTAACGGAAAAAATATTTAAAAAATTTAAAGCGGACTAGCTAATAGTTAAAAAAACTTTTGATTGTTTAAAATACTTACAAAAAAAACAAAAAAACAAATACCCTACTACCTTAATGATCAACGACTTCTGTTTTGATGGTAGGTTTTATTTAAAATAATGTAAAATAAACTATTTCGGTATAATAGGTGAATAATATTGATTTTATTTCAGGAGCTTGAGTTTTATTGAACATCAAGTTATAAATGTCATCCATTTTTTCTTTAGTAGCTTTTAAATGCTGCATCGATAATTTCACCTCTCTTTATTTCGTGATTTTGCTTTAAATTAAATGTCAACATTTCAGAGAGGCTCATTTCTAATGAAGATATATTGGCCCTAATGACACTTCTTTTACGACGTTTCGTTCTTTCAGAACATTCACTATAAGCTTTTGTTGGACGTCCGTGACTGCGATCGCCTAGGTCACTTTGACTGGAAGTAGATGGACCTGCTGGTAAATTATCATCGTTCGTTGTCAAATAAAAAGTGTTTTTTAGCCAATCCGAATGTTTTTTTTTTAATGAAACACACTTTATTATAATTGCTGGATACATACCTGGATTTTAACTGACCGATAATACCTTTAAGATTTATTGAAAGTTTTTCAGGTTCCAATCCCAACTGCTACGATACTCTCTGACGAATCTTAATATAATCCGCTTTAGTATCATCGAAGAAACAATCACTCAATTTTCTTGTACTCCACATTATAAAAAGAACTTTTAAATACTAGCACTGTTAGATAACACCGAATTGATTGACGGTAGCAGAGAAGCAATAGCATATGTAGTAAACAAATGAAATCCAACATGAGCAACAAAAACAACTGCCTAAATGTAAATAACAACTACTCCATGTCTTGACGGGATTTATAATACCTACAGATAAATGTAAATACCTAAAGGGCATAAACATAGAGAGTGATTTATTTTTTATAATTTATTTAATAAACTTGTTGTTTTGGAGGTTTTTCAATACATGATGTAAATTCAGAAAATGATGTATACTCCTGATTATGTTTGTCATGATGTACAGAAGTACATTCAATGTTAACAACGTACCTATGTACCTGAAAAACCACCACCAGATCCGGTTTCCATTGGGAGGGGGATAATAATGAGGCAAAACGGATATGGTTTTTTAGATTTAATTAGCACAAAATAATAGACATCGACGTGATATAAGTTTCGACATCGTACTCCATCGTCCTTTTAAATGCTGGCTATTTTTCCAAAAATTTTGCTTTTAGTTTTTGAAGACTTTTTTTTAATAAGTCTTCAAAAATGCGCTTAATTTTGAAATAATCGATCGTACATAATTTTGCTGTGTTAATATATAGAAACAGCTCATTTGTATCATATTACATTAAAGAAATATCACCAACAATTGAGGGTTTACAGCCATTTCATATAACCGTACTCCTTGCATTTTAGGTCGACAAATCAGTAATTTATTATGAACTCTTCCACTTTCATGAAAATTTTTAAAATATTTTTCCCGTATATCGGACGTCATTTAAAACATATTTCTGCAATAAAATAATTTTGGCCGCTGAATTGGAATTTTTGCCCACTGTGCAGTGGTCGAACTGTGTGGCAGGGGATTTTAGGTCCAAAGGAGTACGGAATTGGAATTCCATCTCAGGAAAGAAATACGTGGCAATTGCTGTTGAAGGAAGCCAAGACTCGCTTGCGGGTTGTTGAGCTAAATAAATAAATACACTTAAATTTTTTTTTTTTTTTATATGCATTTATTGAAGTTTACAACTGTACAGAATATATACATCAAGTAAATGTATTGACAACGATTATAATAACATGTTAAAACTTGGAAAGAACTACTTATTAAAACTTCTACTTTATTAAAACTTTATTAAAACTTCTACACTAGAAGGTCTTTAGGCCATCTTCGTTTCAGACGCCTCGGAGGATTATCAGGAATGGAGTGGGAAGCAAGTAGAGAAACTAACGGATTTGAGTGATTATGGAGCTTACTATGAAAGGATAGGTATCTGGTGTGGGCTAAATCAGCAACATATGGAACATTAAGGTCTTTATGGATAAGTTTATTGGTGACAAAGTAAGGAGCATTGAGGATTTTACAAAGGATTTTGGATTGTAAGGATTGAATACGAGATGAATTGGATCGTTTAGTGGAGCCCCAAAGCTCAACTCCGTACGTCTAATCACAGTCATGTACATGAGTCTTTTGTAATTGATTGGGAGCTTTGAACGTTTGTCTAGTAAATGTTGAAGTAGTCTGAAACGACGGGCAGTTTCTTGTCGTTTTAGTCTTGTATGTGGATTCCAAGTTAGTCGTTTGTCCAAGTGGAGTCCTAGGTCTGTTCAACAGGGATTAGAGGAATATCGTTAAAGGATATTGTAGGACAGGAGGTCGTAGGTTTACGACCAAGGGTAAAGGTTATTTGGTGGGATTTGCTTGGATTTATTTTGATTCTCCATTATTTACACCATTCTTGAAGGTTTAGGATATGGGATTGGAGTGTTTGAGAGGCAATGAAGGATATAATATATATATATATATATAATGTATAATATGTATAATATGTATGTATGTATAATATGACTCACTCACTTTTTACTAACAAACAACGTACTCAACAAAAACCAATTTGGATTCATTCCCCAAAAAAGCACTGTCGACGCTCTCTACCATACTAACTTGATCATAGACTCAGCAATAAATAATAAAAAAAAAATTGTTTAATGCTGAAACTTGACTTATCGGGAGCATTTTATAATGCATTGGTACCTGCCATAATGTTTAATCTGAGGAAGTACCAGTGTCCAAGAAATTTATTTCAACTGATATCAAGCTTTTTTCAGGATCGATCAGTTGAAATTAGATCTAACAACTTTAAAATTTCAAAGAAACTAACTATTGGCACTCCCCAAGGTTCTTCCCTCTCACCGACACTCTGGAATGTTTTGATCAACTCATTATTCGATTTAATATTTCCAGAGAACGTAGAAATAATCACGTACGCAGACGACATTTTACTCCTTGTCACTGAAAAACTATTTTCCCAATTACAATCAATCACTAATCACACACTAATTATTTTGGAAAAATGGGCTAAAAAAAATAAACTCGAATTTAACACTGACAAGTCAAAATACATAATATTTAGCAAGAAACGAATTACTTCAAATTTAAACATTAGACTCTATTCCAAAACTCTTGAACAAACTGAAACCATGACATATTTAGGGCTAACATACGACAGGAAATTAAACTGCAAAGCACACACAGACTACGTTGTCAACAAAACACTGAAAACAGTAAACGGACTCACTATAGCTGCAAGAAACACATGGGGCTTAAAGACAGAGGCACTAAAAGTTATCTACGAAGGAGCCATCATTCCAAAACTCCTTTATGCCATACCCATCTGGGAATCAGGAGCTGTTAAACCAATCAATCTGAAAAAACTTCAGCGGGTCTAGAGATTGATGGGAATAAGGATAAGTAAAGCATATCGCACTATCTCTTACGACGCTGCCTGTGTCCTTGCAGGGATAAAACCAATACACCTGAAAATTAATGAACTAACGACATTATACAATACAAAAAAACAACGACTAAATTACAAGGACATGGAGCCAAGGGACATTGAAGATGAACTAACCACCAAACACTGGATACATCCTGCTTTACACGCTAAACTAACACAGTACATAACAGACACAGGAGCTGCAGATACAGACTCAGCAAGTATTGACATTTACACGGATGGAAGCAAAGACGAACAGTACACAGGATGCGCACTAACTCAATATCACAATAACTGCTACTACGACGAACTATACAGACTTGGCCAAAACTGCTCAAACAATCAGGCAGAGAAACTAGCTGTAGTTAAGGCCACGGAACATATTCTTAGACAGACGTACGTTAATCAAAACACATACAACATCTATACGGACAATAAAACAGTAATAGATTCAGATAATAACATCAAATCCAACCACCCACTGACACATCGACTAAAGAAAAATTTAATTGAAATAATGGAACGTGGAACACCAACAAAACTAACTTGGGTCAAAGGTCATAGTGGCATCAAAGGTAACGAGCGAGCAGATCTACTTGCAAAAACGGCTGCTCATGATTTAGAACTTTCTTTAGAATATACCCGCGTTCCCGTTTCATTTATTAAAAAATGTATCAAAACAGACTCACTTACTGAATGGGACAAACTTTGGAACAACTCGACAAAAGGACGACCCTTGCACAAATACTTCCCAAACATCACACTACAAAATCACGGTACACCCAAAAGTACTCATCACAAACTTACACAACTGTTAACGGAACATGGACAGACTAACCACTACTTGAATTTCATTTGACAAATACAGATACATGCGAATGTGACGGACGGACTCCACAAACATTTCATCACTTACTATATGACTGCATTATTTATGAACACAAAAGATCAAAACTAATAAAAACAGTACTGATGAATGGGGACACTTGGCCTTCCACCGAAGCCAAACTATACAAAACATACAAGTAATAGTTGGCAGAATTCGCATTAGCAATTGGAAAATAGACGATACACATCAAGAAAGAAGACCACCCCGCATCAAAAACAAGATGAACAATAGAAGACATTTGTTGAAAAATCAATTGTCTACATGTTATTTTTCTATTTATTTGTATTTATTTTATCAATCTATTGTATTTTTATTTTATTCTAATTTATTTTTGTTTAACTATGGAATTACTGCCTTTTTGTCTTTAAATTATTGTTATCTTTTTTCTTTTTCTTTTCCCTAAGTGTTTATTTTAACTTCAATCAAGAACTTTGTTATTTTTGTAATTTATCTAATTAAAAAAAATGTTACACCTGCTAATTACAGGTAGTATGCTAATTTGCATGGAACTTGTAAAATTATCAGAAATACACTCCCCTCCCATAGGGTTACTATAGAAGGGGAAAAAAAAAAAAAAAAAAAGTATAATATGTATATATATATATATATATATATATATATATATATATATATATATATATATATATATATATATATAATTAAATAATCTTCAATACTAAATCACTTTTTAAAAAGAACTTTATTAAGATAGACAAAGACAGAGTAAAATTATAACATAGTAACTAGTCTAATTATGATCTAAGAATCCCTCCTCGATATTCTAGGAGAGAGTCTATATAAGGATGAAGCAGGAAATGAGGTAGTGCTGACCAAGCGTCTACTAGTTGTTTCCCGTGGGACCTAACTCCTCCATGGGGAAGATTCGGCAATACTCCTGAATTGCTACTTTTTACAATATTTTGACCAGGTGGTATTGTACTTCATAATTAGTTACAACTGGTGATATTTTTGGTACAATCATTTCAGGGGCTGGGGGAGTTATTACATTTTTCTTTTTATGCCAATAATAATAACCACATATACAAAGTATTATAAAGATTACAATGATTAAGCTATAAAACCATTCATTAGGAATAAAAGAAATATAAGAAGTTTCAATAAATGTAGGTAAAGAAATATTTACATTTTGCATTAGTTCTAACTTAAAAGATTTATACAAAGGTTTAAACTTAAAATCTAAATTATGAATATAAGTTTTGTTAAGATTAGAAATACAATCATTATGATTAATATTAACAAGTGCCACTTACGGCAAAAATATAGAATCATTGTGACAATTATCAAGTTTAGAAATATTGTAAGTAATATACATTTTTATATGCTCGTTAAACATTATATTAGTAGTACAATCTACATAAGTACAATAAGCAAAACTAGAATTATTTATAATATTCAGAATACATTTATTTGATGTTTATTTTATATTTTTACAATAATATTCATTATTAAATATGCAATCTGCGTGAACATAATAATTATTCTTCTTAATAACTAGTTGTTGATCTAATTCTAATTGTTTAAAGGTATTATTAATGTACATTGGTACTGGAATTATCAAAAATCCATTATAAGATTGCTCATGAGTAGGCAAACTTATAAATACATGAAATGTAGAGTTATAATAAGAACAATAGATTTTAGTATTTTCCCATATAATTTCAATATTTCTAGAAATTAAAGTAACATTAGAGGGTATGTTGTTTATAACATCAACCATTAGATTAGAATGAATTATTCCTGATTTGCAAAATTCCATTGAAAGTAATAGTGAGTTTAATTTACGTTCTAATAACTGCGTATGCATATAGAAATAATAAGCTTTGTCTTCCATATTTAGTTCGTTTATAGAATCTTGAATCTTGTTATAATTATTATTAATAGTTTTTACATCTTTTTCATATTTATCAATCAATTGTTTGTTTGTATCAATTATGTTTTTCTCGTTAATATTATTTTGAACTATGTTACTTAATGTCTTTTGAATCAGGTTATCGTAATATGCTTTATCGTCAGCATCCATATTACCTGTTAACCAAGATATAGCGGAACCAAGTCCATTTATTAATCCTCTTTTTGTTCTAAGTTCATTTTTATTTCTTGGAGTATATTTTAAAATTCGTAATTGATTTTCTATAGTTTGTATGTTATTTAATAAAATATCGTAAATATCGGTTTCATTAAAGTGTTTTAGTAATGTATAAAGATTACTAACTTCCTTTGAAAGCAAGTCTGTTCTATAATAATGGTATGTTTCATAATAAGTATCAATAATTTTAATGTTACTTATAGTATAATGAAGAATACCTGGGGATTGTGTCAAATCTTGTATTTTTAACAAGTTACATTGTATGAAGAGTAGTTGAAGAATGATTAAGATCTTCATCTGAAACACGAAAATAAGATTTATTCTTTTTATTAGGACGTTTTATATTATTAACATGCTCTTTGTTGATTTTTAATTTATTGTATAGATTTTTATTTTTACTTTTAACTTTAGGAGTTTTTACATAAATAGCGTCTTCATGAAATTCTGGTGGTTCTTCTCTATTTTCATTAAGTTTATCAGTTCGTTTTTCCTTTTCATAAGTTATTTTATCATACACCATTTTTTGTAATTTATTTAAATGAGTAAAGTAATCGTGTATGTAACTTTCTTGTATATCTTCAGTTTCATAATTATTTTGAAATTTACCAAACGTAATTTCATTAGGTGTTAGTTTAAGATTTTGATTAAGTGAATTATTGTAAGCAATTACACTTGTTTGTACAATTCTATCAAATTTATATTGTTTATGTGAATTAGCGTTAAGGCTTAAGATTTCGGTTAGTGTGGCGTGACATTTATTAAGTATCCCGAGTGAGTTGGAATGATTAGTACTCGTATAATGAATTTCTATTTTTAAAGATTTACAAAATTGTTTAATTAACATGTTATCAAATTCTTTTCCTTGATCACAAATTATTCGTTCAGGTGGCGGATATAACATGCAGTATTTTTCTAAAGATTGACAAATTGTCATAGGGTTTTTAGAATTAATAATTTGGGCATATAACCGTTTTGAAAATGTATCTATGCTTGTGAATATAATGTGTTTATTGTAAAAGAATAAGTCTATCATTATTTCCTGGAAAGGTCTTTCTGGTGTGTTAGTTAGTTGAAATTTAGCTTTAATCGGTTTTCTATCATATTTGCTTGTTTTACAAATATCACATTGATTTATAAGTTCAGTTATTTTATCTTTCATGTTTGGAAAGTATATTTCCCTTTTTAAATGTTCATAAGTTTCCAGTATTCCACGATGACAAGTTTTTCCTGTGTGGTAATTTATTATTTCTTGTTTTTGTTCATTTAAGTCAGTAACATCTGTACAAAGCAATGAATATTTCTTGATTTTAACAGTTTTAAATTCTTTTTCAATAATTTTTCTTATTTCGGTAAAATATGATTCTAATATTTGTCTTATTGCAGCAAAATTAGATTGGCAGTATATTCCATAAGTCTTATTCGGTTCTAATATTTCTAATAATAAGTCATAAATTTTATCAATATCTTTAATTCTAATTATGTACCTAAACTTTTCGAATATTTTTTCAGTGTCTACTTTATTTATTGATGCTTTTTTTATTATTATTTGTCTTTTTTCGATATTTAAACATTTATCATCATCAACTATCCAAAATTGTTGATTGCTGCTAAGTTGGGAGTGTTGGGTCATGATACTCTGGTTATCATTTTCTTCTTCTATTTCTGGTAATTGTAGATCTATCTCTGAATGAATTTCATTATTATTTTCCGTGCCTTCTTGAAGTAAATTTTCTATAAATGTTTCATAATTAGGAGACGATGCATCTGGTATATGGATTTCTGTTGGTTCTGTTTCCATTGATTCTTCTTCAAAATGATTGATATCATTTCGTCGAGAGAGTGCATCAGCAACATAATTACTTTTTCCATCTATGTGTTTGATATCAAATTCAAATTCTTGCAACTTCCAGATCCACTTCATAATTCTTGAATTCTGATTTTTCATAGAAAAAACCCACGTAAGTGGTTTGTGGTCTGTATGTAGCATAAATCTTGATCCGTAAAGGTATGGCTTAAATAATTGTGAAAAGTAAACGATACTTAGCAATTCTTTTTCTATAGTGGAATAATTTTCTTCGGTTTTAGATAATACTCTTGAACCATATGCAATAGGGTGATCAATCCCATCAGTGATCTGACTAAGGACTGCGCCTATAGCTTGATTGCTAGCGTCTGTAGTTAATATAAATTGTTTATTCCAGTCTGGGTATGCTAAAATTGGAGTGTTGGACATCATTTTAATTAAAATATCAAAAGCTTCTCTAAATTCATTTGTATCATATTTTTTTTTGTATTTATTGCTGAAGATAAAGGTCTTGTTATCTTGGCATAATTCTTTATAAATTTCCTATAATAACCGGTCATTCCTAAGAATCTTCTTAGAGACTTTTCATCATTAGGACATTTCATTTCTAAGATATCTTTAATTTTTTTGGGATCTGTTTTTAAGCCGTTTTGTGTGACAATATAACCTAAGAATTTTAATTCAGTCTTAAAGAACTCCGTTTTATCAAGCTGTATACTTAATTTATGTTTCTTTAATCTTTGTAGAACTGTCTCTATATCATTTAAATGTTCTTCAATACTTTTAGAATATATTATGATATCGTCAACGTATGCCATAGTTCTAGGTAAATTAGCAATTGCCATATTGATCATTCTTTGGAATGTTGGCGGACCATTACACAGACCGAATGGCATGCGCAAAAATTCATAATGACCGTCGTCAGTGCTAAATGCCGTTTTTATAATCGAATTTTCATCCATCAATATCTGATGAAAGCCTGAAGTTAAATCTATAGTACTGAAATATTTAGCTCCTTTAAGTTTATTTAGAACATCTTCTATATTTGGAAGGGGAAATTTGTCCTTAATAGTTTCCTGATTCAATTTGCGATAGTCTATGACCATGCGTATCTTTTTTTTTCTCCGCTCGCATCTGTCTTTTTCGGCACCATCCATAGTGGCAAATTATAAGGGGAGTTGCTTGGACGAATTATTCCATCTTTCAATAATTTTGTGACTTCGATTTTAATTTGTTCCTTAAACTGTTCAGGATATCTATAATTTCTCGTATAGATAGGATTTTCATTATGAGTTATTATTTTATGTTTTATCAAATCGGTAGCTTTTAAGTTTTCATTATTTCTTTTAATAATTTTACCGTTATCGGCTATTATTTGAATTAACTTATTTTTAACTTCGTTATTTAGATGCTCATGTCTAATAACATTCTTAATTTCTAGTTTATTATTCATTAAGTGACATTCATTGGTTTTCTTATAGTTAGAATGATTAAATTTAAATACGGTATCACCGATATGGTAAATAGGTTTTATATTAGGGTTAGTATTAGTTTGATTTTGGGGAACAGAATTAGTTTTAATTTTTACATCTTCTCCTCGTATGTTTGAATTAAAGGAGGCGGATCTTCGCTGTGTAAGCCGTTCGATAAAAAATCATTAAACCGTCTTGTTAAATTATGAATTTCATCTTTAAGAGATTGATTCTCTCGCCTAAGTTGTGAAATTTCATCATCTTCGATATGGTGAGCTTTATCGGATACTGTTCGCATAGAAACTGTTTCAGGTTTTTTTGTTTTCTCAAAATTATGTTGTTGACGAAATTGTCCTGAAGTAGGTTTATTAAAGAATCTATTTTGATCATGGTGATTCCATTGGTTGTTTTGTGGTCTTTGGTAGTTATTTTGGGGATAATTAATGTTTTGTCCTGGTTGGTAATATTGTTGAGGTTGAAAGTTTTGTCTTTGATTATTATGTTGTGGGTTATAATATTGTTGTTTAGTTTTTTGAAATTGTTGAGGTTTTTGTTGAAACTTATTTTGAATTGGTTTTTGATTAGTGAAGTTAGTCTGTTGTGTTTTCCTAACACCGTATAATTGATAAACTACGGTTGAAAAGGTATTTTTCAATGAATTTTTAACATCCTCTAAGTTATTATAAATTATATATGTAAATTGTCTAGTCAAAACTGGGTGTAGATTGAGAACAGCGGTTGTTGCAATTGTTTTATCATAAATTTTAAGATTTCCTGATTCACTTTCTGTATATAACTTTGTAACTAAGTCTCTACGTTTTTCTATTAATTTATTTATGTAATCTACTGGATGTTCATTATGTGCGGATTTAGTATCTAAAATTTCTTTTAATATTAGTTCAGTACTTCGCGAATCATAAAATTGTTTCTTTAAATACTCAATTAGTTGCTTAACATCATCGAATACTTTATCGTAACAAAGATCTTCTGGTTCTCCCGTTAATTTTGCTAAAGCTTGTATGAGAATAGATTTTTGATTTGTAAGTCTATAGCCGTTACTTGATTGACAAAATTCTTCTGTTAAATATTCTAAATTTGATATGTATTTTATTAATTTTTGTGGATTTCCGTCATATACTGGGACAATCTTAAAATCACTAGCATTAATTCTAATATTAGGATTCATTTCGTTAGTATTTGGTATATCAGAAATTCTTAACTTACTTAATCTATCACTAAGAGGCATATATAATTTATAAAATCATAAAATAAACTTATATTAATTAAATCTAACCTTGTGTCTTGTCTTCTTTTCCTAAGAGGTTCCTTCTAAGATTTATTTAGACTGAGTAGATTATCAATGTTTCTTGACTTGAGTAAGACCTTAAGAGATCAGCAATATTCTTTCCTATTCAAGAGTTTGATGAACAAGTTCCACAGTGACAACTTGAATTTATGACGAAGAGATTCAGGAACAGTTACTGAAAAGCAAGTGTTTTATACCTTAGTCTTCTGTATGAAGAAATTCCTTGATGAATTCTTGATTGAAGTTCTAAGTCTGAAATCTTCTAAGAATAAGCCCTCAAGTCCCTATTTGGGCGCCAATTAAATAATCTTCAATACTAAATCACTTTTTAAAAAGAACTTTATTAAGATAGACAAAGACAGAGTAAAATTATAACATAGTAACTAGTCTAATTATGATCTAAGAATCCCTCCTCGATATTCTAGGAGAGAGTCTATATAAGGATGAAGCAGGAAATGAGGTAGTGCTGACCAAGCGTCTACTAGTTGTTTCCCGTGGGACCTAACTATATATATAATGAATGAATGAAAAATAATCTTTATTCTGGGACACCTTGTCCCCTAAGAATTACACAAAAGAACAATAAAATGGTATTATTGTCTGGCTGCGTAGATATCAGGCAGCAACTTATATAGAGTGTAAATTATATACTACAAGTCTTTGGGTTTACATATGAAAAACAAAATTAGTAAATAACAAAATTAAAATAAAATAAAATGAAAAGAAATATTCTAACACTAATATATTATTACATAATTTCGGAAGATTGATAATTGAGGAAGTAGATGAATAAATTATGTTTAAAGGAAGTGAGAGAAGGAGCATTGCGGATCGAAATGGGTATGGAATTCCAGAATAAAGCTGCACGATTAATAAAGGATTTTTCAAAGGAAGCAGTTCAATGAGAAGGGATATACAAATCTATAGGCTGAGATCTGGTGTTCAAAATAATAATGAAAGAACGAAGAGCAAGGATGTCGTAAATGTACGAAGGTTTTTTGAACTTTAAGGATTGGAATAGAAAGGAACCAAGGAAGTATGGTCGCCGAAAACTTGGATAAAGCCACCTCAACTCGGAATACCAGCAAGTGATGTGAGAACGCCTGGGGATCCCAAAAATTAATCTTATATAGGAGTTCATTAATCTTTAAACCTTCATTTCAGGCTCGCCAGACAGTCCTCCGTATACTAAGCATCCATAATCGAGGTGGGGAAGGATGAGGGAAGATACTAACAATTGACGGGTATTGCGAGGGAAAGATTCATAGAATCTTATGAGCTTTTTGAGGATGGAAATGGTTTTTCGGGTAATGTGGAAAATATGGTTATTCCAATACAGATGTTGATCGATTGAGGAACACCTCGCGTTAGAGGCACAGATTTTGAAGGAGGTTGGTTAGGAGCAATAACTGTTTGGGAACGGAGAGATAAGAAGGACTGGGACCAGCCAAGAGCACTATTGGAAAGGGAGGGTTTTTCTAATTTAGTCAGAAGATGATCCACGGAATCAAACGCCTTGGAGAAATCGAAGAGGATTAGGATAGTAATTTTCTGTTGGTCAATTGAAGAATAAATGTCTTGAGTCATTTTTAAAAGAGCGGATTGGGTAGAATAACCTGAACGGAAGCCTGATTGAAGAGCAGTTAGGAGATCTTTATTTTCAAGGTATGTAGCAAGTTGAGAATGGACTATTCCTTCTAGTGGCTTAGATAGGTTTGATAGGATGGAAATAGGCCTAGAATGGGATGCTGTGGTAGGTGAAGGAACTTTATTCAATGGACGAACTAGGACCTTTTTCCATGCTGTGGGAAAGAAAGAGGTATTAATTAAGTTCGTCAGAACTCACAGGATAATATGTACTGGAAGAGTAACTCGTAACCGAAGAGTTAGTTAGAATTCTCCACTTAGATTTTGAATCTGGAGCTTCGGATAGGAAGTGACGAAAATACTGCGCCTTGGCACGTCGCATGGTAGACTGGGTGAGGTTTCGAAGGGATTTTAAAGTGGAGTAATCATCAGGAAATCTGGGACGCCTGAAACGCCTTCTAGCTGCATCTCTTCTTTTCATCAGATCTCTAATTACTTGATTAATCCAAGGAGCAGGTAAACGTCGGAAGGTAGAGGTTTTGAGTGGTGCTAGATGATTAAAACATGTAAGTAGATTAGAAGAAAGGCATTCCACCATTTCATCTATAGAGTGGGAGGAATAGATTGGTTCAATAGAAAGGGATAATGAGTCTAGTAGAGGGTTTATATTTTCTGGAGTTAAGGAACTAAGATTACGCGAGGAAAATTTTTTATTGAGAATCATAGGTGTGGAAATATTGTAGAAGATTTTTGAAATGAAATGAAATGAAATGAAAAAAAAATCTTTATTCTGGGACATATTGTCCCCTAAGAATAACAGGCATGTATAATAAGTTGTACAATAGTCTGGCTATCTTAATTTCAAATGGACAATAATAAGTATAAAAGGTAATATATGAATATACAATTGAAAATAGAACTTTGTGATAAATATATACATGAGAAAAGAAGATAGAGAAAAAAAAAAGTAGGACAACAAAAAAAAAAATAACAATATGCTAATAGAATAATTTCAATGCGTTCAGAAATAAAAAGAAGTATAAAAAAAAAATAATAAATAAATAAATAAAATATGAAATTACTATAAAATTAATATAGTGAAAAGAAAGGAAAAGATATATACAGAAGAAAAATAACAAGACCTATTTGAATGATAATATGACAAAATATCTAAAAGGTAATATATATACAATTGATAATAGCACTTTCTCAGTTAGAAGATAAAGGAAAAATAATAACAATAATTTATAAGAGAAAAAAACAAAACAGAAACCATTGTTGGAGAAACGAATTTAAATTTATATAATGATATACTCATTGAAGCAAACTCATCGGCATCGGATATGCTTAATTTGATTAACTGACTTTCAATTATCACTCATATTGGCGGGCTGTAACTGAGATTTAAGGAGATATCGGAATAGAAGAGTTTTGAATGAGTTTAAGGAAAAAGCATGTCTAATTTCAGGAGGGATCGAGTTCCAGAGGGTAGTGGATCGAGCTTGGAAGGAGTGTTGGTATAATGCTGTTCGGTGGAAAGGAGTATATAGGTCAGAGGTACGTGATCTTGTTGTGAGTTGGGAGTGGACGGAAGACTTGAATATCAATAGGTTACAGATGTAGGGTGGGCAATGATTATTAATAGCATGGTACAGGAAGGTGCCCAGGAAATATTGTCTACGGGAGGATGGATTGAGCCACTCCAGGGCAGTGTAGAGGTAAGATACATGGGAACGTCTCGGGGCTCCGAATACAAATCTGATAAAACTGTTCATGATACGTTGCAATCTGTCCCGGAGCCACATCGAGAGGTCCCCATACACCACACACCCGTAGTCAAACTGAGGAAAAATGAATGAGGAAACTAGGAGTTTTCGTGTGGATTGAGGAAGAGAATGGCGGGAACGATAAAATAATTTGAGGATTCCTATTGATTCACGGGCTATTTGGGCGATTTGAGGCTTCCAGGAAAGGTTTTGGTCAATAATGATTCCTAGGTTTTTAGCGGAGGAACAGAAGGTGATAGGTTGATTATTCAGGATTAGGGAAGGAAAATCGGTGATGGATCTGAGAAGGGGATTTGTGCCGATTATAATAGCTTGAGTTTTTCCAGCATTTAACTTTAAATGATGCAGGTTGGCCCAAGCACTGATTCTATTGAGGTCTTCCTGAATCTTAGAAAAAGCTTCATATAATTCAGTAGGAGGAAAGGATAAATATATCTGGGAGTCGTCTGCATAAAGGTGGTGGGAGCAATGAAAAATTGACTGGGGGAGATCATTAATGTAGGAGTTGAAGAGGAGAGGCGAAATGCTGGAACCTTGGGCTACTCCGGAAGAGAGGGCTAGGAAATCGGATAAGGGTTGATTAGGGATGGATACTGCTTGAGTGCGGTCGGAGAGGAAAGACTGGAACCAATGGATTGTGCTATTGGAAAATTTCAAAGCTTTTAATTTGGAAAAAAAGATACAATGATCAATGGAATTAAAAGCTTTGGAGAAATCTAGGAGTATCAGGACGGTCAGTTTTTTTTTCATCTATGGCGGCATGGATATCGCTTTTGATTTTGGTTAGTGCAGACTGTGTGGAATAACCAGGACGGAAACCAGATTGGAAAAGGTCGAGCAACTTGAAGCCTTCTAGGAAATAAGAAATTTGGGATTGTACTAGTTGTTCTAAGGGTTTTGAAAGGTTTGAAAGGATGGATATTGGGCGATAATTTGAAGGTTCGGTGGGATTAGGAATTTTTTTGATGGGATGGACAATAGCTTTTTTCCAGGGAGTAGGAAATATGGCATTTTGAAGGGAAAAGTTATAGATGTGGACAAGGACCGGTAAAATTTCTGGGAAGGAATAATTTTATTAGTTTAACGGGGATACCATCTGGGCCTATGGAATTGGTTTGAGATTTTATGATAGAGGAGATAATTTCTGTAGGGGTAATGCAGGAAAAATAAAATTCATTGTCATTGAAAGGTACTTCAGAGGAGAAACTGGTATAACGGGAAGGAGAGGTGAGAGCAGATGGAACGAAATAGGTGTTTAGGTCATTAGGTAAAATTGGGAAGCTGGATGAGGTTGAAGATCCGGAGGGGTTATAGAGGGAGAGTTTTCGAAGGAGTTGCCATTTTGACTTGGAGTCGAAAGAGGACAATAGGGCTTCGTGGAAATAGGAAGATTTCGCACGTCGAATTCTTACTTGCACCAGGTTACGGAGTACTTTAAATGCTTGATAGTCGTCCACGAGTCTCGTTCGTCTAAATCGTCTTCGTGCAGCTTCACGCTTTCTCTGCAGATCTTTAATTTCTTTAGACATCCATGGTGCAGGCCGACGGCGAAAGGTGGAGGTTTTAAGCGGAGCGTAGGTATCGAGGATAATGAGGAGATTGGTTGTGAGGATTTCCACCATGGTGTCATTGGAAGAGGTTGAGTAGACTCCACACCAATCTAAGGTTTCGAGGAGAGGTAGGATACTATCGCGGTCAAGGGCGTCAAGGTTGCGGTATGTTATGGTTTTAGTAGGAAGCTGATGGGTATGGAAATCATAGGATATTTGAATTAGGTCATGGCAGGATAGGAAGGACACAGGACATTGGGAGGAGGAAAGGAGGTTTTTTTGAGAATCTATGATATATAGGTCTAACCATGTATCGGATCAGCGGGAATGGTGAGTAGGAGCGAAAGGTACAATGAAAAGAAGGAGGGAATAGTACAAGTTATCTAAATAACGCTTATCGTTAGAGTCAGCAAGGAAATTTTTGTTGAGGTCTCCGGAGAAAATAATATTGGAATAGAGAGGAACAAGGTTAAATAAGGAAGATTCGAAGGAAGGACCGAACGGAACAAGAGGAGGGCGATATATCACAGCGTATAGTAGGTGATGATTGCCAGATGAAATTTCTATAATAAGGTATTCAATGTGTGGGTATATGGATGAGGGAGAGAAATCGAGGATTTTTGTTTTTAAGCTATCGTGGACATATATGCCAACACCACCACCAGTCCGGCCAGCCCGGTCATGGCAGGTAAGAGAGTAATCAGGAAGGGAGACGGAAGAGGAAGGAATGTAGGGCTTAAGCCACGTTTCAGAAATAGATATAATATGGTAAAAGTTTTGTGAAAAATATTGATAAAATTCTTCAAAATGGGCAGGCAAGGATTGGGAGTTGACGTGACAGGTAGTTAGGATACTAGACATACTGGAGAAAGGTTAAGGAAAAGACATTTATGTTTTGGGAGAAAAAAACAAAAAAAGAAAAAAAAAACTGTTATATGAGTAATGAGCAGAAAATAACATTGTACTCGTATATTGAAAATTGATTAAATAAATGAAAAATTTAGATTTAAACTTTGTAACCAACAAATATGTAAAGTTAGGAAAATAAAATGAAAAAAAAGATGTACAACTATTTATGAGAGTCGGATGTATGAGAGAAACAAAATTCAAAAGTAAGCATAGGCGATACCTCGAAATAAGCCAATATAGTTCGAAAAGGTGACAAAAAGCGGATTAGCAATGTAAAATTGGAAATCAGTAAAATAAAATGAAGTAAAAAAAATTTACAGAATGAATGAAAAATACTAGCGTAGGCATAAATTAGTGAGATATATATATATTAGGGATATCAAATTTAGGTGTCAACGATACCATGCAATTAGTTTCAGTGATGTCAAGGAATAACAGTTTCACTCGAGCTATAACGGAAAGTCAGATGAAAACTTCCAGATCCTGGGGCCGGTCGATAATAGTGACTGGGTGGCCATCGTCTTTCCTGCAACGTACTCTACCGCCCGCGAACCTTTGGATAAGATCGTGACAAGAGAGAAAGAATATTGGATTTTGAGAAAAGGAAAGTAAATTTTGAGAAGAATCAACCATAAATTAATCAAGTAAAGTGTCTGAAAACTGAGTATGGTGAGAAGGTTCAAAAGGTACGATGAATAGATTAAGAGAATAAGCTAGGTCTATCAAATAAGATTGATCAGAAGAAACGGAAAGGAGATTTGTATGATGAGGAGGACGGTACACTATGACATAGAGGAGGGTAAACAAGTGAGAAGAAATTTCTGTGAAAAGATATTCTAGGTGAGGTGTATCAGTTAACGGAGATTTGAAAAGGATTTTAACCCTCAGACTGTCATGAACGAACAAACCAACGCCACTACCAGTCCGTTCCGCCTGATCATGACGAATGAGGATATAATTAGGAATGGATACCGATGAGGAGAAAATATGTGGTTTGAGGCAGGTTTCCGAGACAGCAACAATATGGTAAAAATTGTGAAGGAAATAATCATGAAATTCATCGAAATGTGCAGGAAGGGATTGGGAGTTAACATGAAAGGTCAATAGGGTGTTATTCATATTGATTGAATAAGGGATAAGCTACAGAGGAAAATGGGAGCAAGGGGAATATTTGGAGAGGAAAAGCAAGGTATAATTCCTAAAAGGTAATATACATTATATGTACTATCAGAACAATGAAATAAATAAAATAAATTAACTAGTAATATTTGATAGAAAATCGGAAATAAAAAATAAACGAAACCTGCCAAATTTATCTTGGCGTATAATAATAAATAAGGTATGATAAAACGAAAAATATCATTAATAAATATGTAATTTAAAGAAGAAATAATTATGTTTAAAATAAATGTGAGCAATAATAAAATGTACACAACTATATCAAATCCTAAAAAGCTAAACAAATAAATATAAAAACAAAAAAATTAATTTTTGGGGTAACAGTCAATCAACCGTCAATTAAACGCTTCCAAATCTTCTTCTTTGTTAATTACCATAACAGGTTGACCATCATCACGCCGGCAGCGAACCCTTCCTCGCGCAAACCAATATATATATCTAATATATAAAATTCTCGTGTCACAGTTTTCGTTGCCATACTCCTCCGAAAAGGCTTGACCGATTTTGATGAAATTTTTTGTGCTTATCCGGTATCTATGAGAATCGGCCAACATCTATTTTTCATCCCCCTAAATGTTAGGGGTAGTTCAACCCTAATTTTTTTTTTTTTTTCTTTTAGACAAAATTTTTAATTTCTATTTTTTTATGATACAACATATAAAAATACATACAATCCTCAATTTTCACCCTTCTACGATCAACCCTTATTTTTAAATAGCCATTTTAGTAATTTAATCATTTTTCCTCTCCGGTCGATAACTGATCAATCGTCATTTAATTAGTTGTCCCCGTCAGATGTCTACAGGTGTCACTTCTGACTCAGTAAACAGCACGGAGTAGGGATGAGAACGAAGCCGGTCTCCTTTCTTTCTCACTCCCTACACAGTTGTCGGCCATCATTATTGTTTATGCATCAAGTGTAGTAGTAACGTTGACAATTATTATTTTGCTATCTCAGTGTAACTCTCATATTAACTTTTAATCATTCCTATTTTATCATTAATACCTAAATTATCAATTTTGAGTGTATTTTGCACGATTAGTTAATCAAGTGATTTTATAACCTCAAAAGTACTCAACACGTGATACGAGCTTCCAATAACAACGGATTTTGTGTTGTAAGTATACTTTTTTTTATTTATATCGAAAATGTTGTTGATCTTATAAAAATGTAATTTAAATTTAATCTTATTAAAAAAATGTAATTAACAATTAAGATTTTCATAGTTTCCAAAAAATCATTCATTATGAATCTTTATTTTGAAATGTCAATGGAAATATTGGTTGTATGAAAAAATTATAACAGACAATGTTTTCATAAAATTTAATTTTTTACTTTTGTTTGAAAATTTTTTCCATAAAACTTATATTTTTGTTATAATTTCAGAAATTATAAAACTAATCATTTCAAAACTGCGGCAAAAATCCTGGCCCTAATTATACTTTTAACATTTTTCATCATTAAATAATTTCATTAATTCTATTTATGTATGTTTTGTACAGTGAGAAATGCCAAGAAAACGCAAAGGGGCTGATTTGAGCCGCAGTACAAGTAAAGCTCGGTACTTGCGAAATAGCAGATCCGAAAGAACAGAAGAACAAATCCAGCAACAAAATACTGATGCACGTGTCAGAATGGCGCAATTGCATCAAGAAGAGCCACAAGATACACGAGCTGTACGCAATGAAGTCAGAAGATTAGAACAACGACAATCACGCCGTTTCACAGTCAATAGACGAAGAACAAATGACCAACAACGACAACAGGTACATCGAGCATTTAAATCAGATTCATTCCTGCGCCTAGCATTCCAGTATGAGCCCAATATTGAATATTATGCTCATTCAAAAGTGGTAATTGGTGCTATGGACAAGGAATGTCCGCATTGTCATGCTCTGAAATTCAAAAATGAACCAGCTGCGATGTGTTGCGCGTCAGGAAAAGTGCAACTACCTGAAATTGAAACACCACCTGAACCATTGAACGGCTTACTTATCGGCACGGATCCAGATTCTAACGTGTTCCTGAAGTCAATTCGAAGATTCAATTCATTCTTTCAAATGACATCGTTCGGAGCAACAGAAATAGTTCGAAATACTAATGCAAATGGTCAACAATTCTATTCTACATTCAAAATCAGAGGCCAAGTTTATCATAAAATGGGCTCACTGCTGCCAATGCCAAACGAACCACATAAATTCTTACAAATCTACTTTATGGGCAGCGAGGATTCCGGAAGCGCACTTGCCAATCGCGTGAATGCACGTTGTGATTATAATAACCTTGATTCACTTTATGCCAGGCGAATCGTCAGCCAGCTAGATGCTCTTTTGAACGAGCACAACGAGTTGTTGAAAATATTCAAATCACATATGCACCAATTCTATTCACAAGTGCCACGCTATTTCACATGGACTCAAACAAAAACATGGATGCCCCGCAAGCAAGGCTCACCAGTTGCTGCATGTCTCAATTTATTTAAATCAAACGCCTTGGGGCGATTATTTACAGTCAATCCAAGACACACTGAGTGCTTTTATCTTCGACTGTTGTTGGTTAATGTTACTGGCCCATTATCATTTCAAGATATACGTAAAGTGAATGGGCAACAATATCCAACGTATAAAGATGCATGCCTTGCACTCGATGCCTTGATTGCTATTGAGGATCTTTGCATTGTCATTGCCAACTTACCACTTAGTAATTTCGGTATGAATTCGCCAAATCGAACTGCATCTGATTTAATGAATACTGAAATGAATCGTGAACTGCAGTACAGTACTGTAGAAATAGCAGCGATTGTTGCCCGCAATGTCCCACTAATGAATGAGGAACAAAGAACCATTTATGATCGCATTATGCTCGCAATTTCAGCTGGACAAGGTGGGTTCTTCTTTTTGGATGCACCGGGTGGAACTGGCAAAACATTCGTTATTTCGCTAATTCTTGCTGAAATACGATCAAATAATGGCATTGCATTAGCCGTTGCATCATCGGGCATTGCAGCAACTTTATTGGATGGAGGTAGAACAGCTCATTCAGTATTTAAGCTGCCACTAAATATTCAGAATAACCCTGACGCAGTATGCAACATTAAGAAACAATCGTCTATGGCCACTGTGCTGAAACGGTGTAAAATTATTATTTGGGATGAATGTACTATGGCACACAAACATTCACTTCAGGCGTTGAACAGGACATTGAAAGATATTAAAAACAGTGACAAACTATTTGGCGGAACTCTGTTGGTCCTTTCAGGTGATTTCAGACAAACACTTCCAGTCATTCCACGTTCAACATACGCTGATGAGATCAACGCTTGCTTAAAATCATCTCCATTGTGGCGTAATGTTGAAAAATTACAGCTAAAAATAAATATGCGCGTTCAAATGCTTCAAGATCAATCCGCTGAATCATTTTCAAAACAACTCTTAGATATCGGTGATGGAAAAGTTGCTATAGATGAAACTGGATACGTAAAATTACCGACCGATTTCTGCACAATCGCTGATTCGCAAGATACTCTCATTGAACAAATATTTCCCGATGTACACACACACTACATAAATCATGAGTGGCTTGCAGAAAGAGCGATTTTAGTGGCAAAAAATGTAGACGTTGACAATTTAAATCTGAAGATACAAATGTTGTTGCCAGGGAACTTGGTATCATATAAATCTATTGATACAGTTTGCGACGACAGCGAAGCAGTAAATTTTCCCACAGAGTTTTTGAACTAACTGGATTTGCCAGGCATGCCACCGCATAATTTACAATTAAAGGTTGGATCTCCAATTATCTTGCTTCGTAATTTGAACCCGCCCCGGCTGTGCAACGGTACGCGATTAGTCATTCAAAAATTAATGAAAAACGTGATCGAAGCCAGGATTTTAAATGGCAAGTTCAGAGGTGAAAATATACTCATACCACGGATTCCTATTATACCTACAGATGTGCCAATTCAATTCAAACGTATTCAGTTTCCGATTAGATTGGCATTTGCAATGACTATCAACAAATCCCAAGGTTAAACGATGTCTGTGGATTAGATTTGAGAACACCATGTTTTTCACACGGACAATTATACGTGGCATTCTCTCGAGTGGGTAAACCATCCAGTTTGTTTGTGTATTAGATATATATATATATATATATATTTATTTATTTTTTTTTTTTTGTATAAAGTTGTAAATTTTAATATGTACATCCTAAATCCTTAATAAAATCCTCAGTTCTCCTTAGTATGTCACAAGTAAACTTATCCGAAATGAACCTAATGCCCCGTTGTTGAAGCATTGTTCTAAACCAGCTAGCTACCTATCCTCCCACGATAACTTTCATACCCACTAAAATCCCATAGTCTCTTAACTTGCTTTCTGTTTTATTCCGGATAACCCTTCGAGGTGCCTAAAACGAATTTGTCCTAGGGACTTGGTGATATAAAACTTTTATTGAAGTTCTACCAAAGAGTAGTTGCATTACAAATCACAGAGATGTAATTTTTATCATTGCCCCACCCATTCACTAGAAGTATGCTGTAATAAATATCAATAAATATATTTAAAAAAATAATAAGTAGGGATAGAGCTGAGTAAGAGAGGTTGTTGTTATTATTTAGGTTTCTTAATGGGCAATAGGTTTTAAAGATTATTGACCCTTAATTGATTTTTAAGTGAAGCAAAGAGAGCAGACCGGGCTGATACGGTTTTTATAGATTATCAAGATTTATTTATTTGTATTTTTGTTAATACTTCAGGGAGATGAGCCCCTCTTTACCGGGATCAGACCTAATTTTTTTTTTTTTTTTTTTTTTTTTGAGAATTGTTTTTGAGATGAAACCAGATGAAGTTTGAGAACGTGAATGAACGGGAAAAAAATTTAACGGTAAAAATATTAGCTTTTGAAGAGGCTCAGGATTCATAAAAAAAAAAAAAAAAAAAATGTTAAGACGCAAAGAAAGCTG
The DNA here is from genome assembly GCA_003667255.2 of Euschistus heros. NCBI lineage: Eukaryota > Metazoa > Arthropoda > Insecta > Hemiptera > Pentatomidae > Euschistus > Euschistus heros. The sequence goes on from RCWM02000147.1 coordinate 803,743, forward strand.
TCAAAATATCATTGGATTATTTCGAGCTGCAACCAGAATCAACCATTTAGGACGTAAACAAACGAAGAAGCAGATTTGGATTTCAAAAAATCATTAAAATGCAAAAAGTAAGATAAAAATGAGTTGGATGAACGTCTTATTTGGTTATTTATTCATAATATTTGTTGAAATAGGATCATTTTTAACAAAAAACAATTGATTAAGTGAACTTCGACCTAAAGCGGTGAAAAGGGGTAATGCTATAATTATAAAATTTATGATTATTGATACATGCTTGTAAGTAGTATATTCCTCATTTCTTTATACAATATTGTTTGGCTATTAATGAATCCTTTCAATAATAAAAAATGTTTCAATTATTTAAAAAAAAAAAACATACCATCACCCCTTGTATGGAATTCAATTAGCAATTTTCCGTTATTTCCTCGTTTATTTAATTAATTTTTAATATATATTGTAAATATACGAGTTTCCACCAAACAATTTCCTCATTTCTAAAATCCTGATCTATTGTTAATATGTTAGATCCTCTCCAACTTTAGTAGAACCTCGCTTCTCCGACTCCGTTAGTCCGATTCTCCGGGTAATTCGACCCTCCAACGGAATCCGATGGAGTGTACAATATTTTTGCGGAATTTCTAATAGTCCTGTGAAATCGTACATTAGGGCGGAGCGAAAAAAAAAGTTTTCTATAGCCGAACTTTAAAAAAAAATATTCTAATCGTAAACAATCCTTGACTCTGGATTATTTAATTTTTATTAACATAACTTCATTTTCAAGTTATTTTAAGAGATAAGAATTGGGAGACCCCAATTACTCTAAATCAAATCAGCGTAGCATTGGAACGTACTGATGGGACTGGGCTCATAAGCATTAGTATAAACTCCGGGATGTAACTTCCACGAAATGACGCGAATACGGAACTTCTCAATATTGATGACACGCGCCCTCAGAACAATAATTCTAATGAGCAAACATTTTATGAAACATTTTTCAAGCCTGGAAACTTGGAACTTTTGTATTTTGGCATTTTTGATTAAACTTTAAACGATTTTTGCTACCTCAAGACTGAAATATTTCATTCTCAAATGTTTACAAAACTAATTTTACCAAATTTCGCCACTATTCCCGGGTCAGGGTTTTACAGATTCTCAATTTTTTTGTTATTTGCCGTTTTCACCCTAACCTATTGTATATTTTGGTGTGCAAAAAGCCGGCAGTTTTGTTTTATTCATATAATGTTAGTGTTGTGCTTTTAATTTAAAATCCAAGTTGTAAAATTTGAAGTACCGCCTCTTGCTAATTGGTGGTGTCAAAGCGTCTAAACATTCGACCTTTTCTCTTCTACGTTTCACCAAAACATCTGATACACCGTTTGTTCCAAAGAAAACCTTTTTATATTTAAAATTATACGAAACTAAACTGAATTAATTAATATATATACATATAATTATTTTATTTTTGAAGAGAAAAGATTTGACCCAGTCGGGATTCGAACCCGAGTTTCCACCTCTCTAGCGTGGCGCCTTATCCAACTAGGCCACCGGGGTCGTATCCGAACCAGGCAAATCTTCCCTCTTCAGTGATCCATAACCCCCGGGCACTCGCAAATCGCGATGTGATTCCGGGGATGAATGTTCATATTGAACATTACATTTAACTTGGATCTATTGACAATCCGTCACCGTTATATATATATGTAATTTTTCTTGATATAATTCAATATTATTAAATATATTATTTATTTTTTTGAAGAGAAAAGATTTGACCCAGTCGGGATTCGAACCCGAGTTTCCACCACTCTAGCGTGGCGCCTTATCCAACTAGGCCACCGGGGTCGTATCCGAACCAGGCAAATCTTCCCTCTTCAGTGATCCATAACCCCCGGGCACTCGCAAATCGCGATGTGATTCCGGGGATGAATGTTCATATTGAACATTACATTTAACTTGGATCTATTGACAATCCGTCACCGTTATATATATATGTAATTTTTCTTGATATAATTCAATATTATTAAATATATTATTTTATTTTTGAAGAGAAAAGATTTGACCCAGTCGGGATTCGAACCCGAGTTTCCACCTCTCTAGCGTGGCGCCTTATCCAACTAGGCCACCGGGGTCGTATCCGAACCAGGCAAATCTTCCCTCTTTAGTGATCCATAACCCCCGGGCACTCGCAAATCGCGATGTGATTCCGGGGATGAATGTTCATATTGAACATTACATTTAACTTGGATCTATTGACAATCCGTCACCGTTATATATATATGTAATTTTTCTTGATATAATTCAATATATATATATATATAAGTTATATATATATATAAGTTAGCTGTATGTAAGATGTAAATAATAACTTATAGGATAAGAGTATTAGTAGGATAAGTAATACCATCACTATAAACAAACCTAATGTAGATATATCTGTTCAGAAGCCACAATAAAGCCAGTTATCGTTCTATACATGTGCCGTTCACTCTGTCACCCTAAACCCCCACCTATTTTTAGTTTGTTCATTCAGTCTAGTCATAACTGGTGCCGAAACCCGGGATAACTTCGGAGACTCGGTTCTTCAAATATTCAAGTAACTGATTTAAGGTTAACTCAAACAAAATGCCAGCTGGCCCAGGCGGCAGTAGAAAGGGCTAAACCAGAGACGCAACTGACGAAGGCAACCAAAACACAGCAGTTGGAACTAGTTAAAATAAGAACGCAGAACTCAGCATTTAACCATAAGGTAATTAGCCAACTGGAACCCTTTACAGGAGTAGTAGGAGACCTCGAGCACTTCATCAATGGAGGCGACCAGATCCAGAGCTTGATTATGTCCCGCAAGGATAATGGAACCTTAGTAGACTCAGACGTAAAACTCCTGGAAGCTTCTCTAGTTGGCCGTATATCACGGGGTGTCTTAAATGCCATTCAGGGAGACTTAACGCACCCCTGGGATACCCTGAAGGTGAGATTGAAGAAATTATATGGTAGGGGAAGATGGACTCCAGAAGAGGACGTCTTTTACTTATTTAAAGAACGACGAACTCAGGGTCAATCAGAAGGAGAATTTGCGGAAAAATTGATGGTCCTGTATAATAAACCTACTGAGAAGATGATTGAGTCATTTGGCCAGATGGAAATTGGAATTTCTGCGCAGAGTCTTGAAGGTACAATTAAATCATTGCGTGGACCGTCCAGGATCGCTCCCGAGGGACTGAGACTTCATCAAGTGCGCCCACGATCTCATCGACGCTAGGGAATGGAACGTAAACCGCCTCCATAGATCGGAAGCAGAATGGACGGCAGTCTAGTTGTCGAGGAGGAGACACAGGAGCCCGCCGGGGCGAGCCTCTAATAGCCGGAACTTTGAGAAACGGCCAATTAGGACCTTCGACGAAAGAAGGCGGAAACAGGAGCGGCGCTGTTACGAATGCAATCGAACGGGCCACATTGCGGCCCAGTGCAACCAAACTCGATGCTTCGAATTTGGCAAGCGAGGACATTTAGCAAGAGAATGCCCAAGGCGCAGTAACCGACCTAATAGGAGGGAGCAGAGAGACGAACCGGTGGAGTTGAACAACCAGGACTGGAGCAGCAGGCAACCTGGCAGGAGAAGCAGTAGGTACTTTACCAGCTGGGAGTCATCAGAAGAGGAGAGCGTCCGCTCTGAGCGCAGCGGCCCGTCTACGAGGGGACACGAGGTGAGTAGTGGGAATCCCTGGAGGGGTGGTCCTGCCGGGGCCGAAGTGGCGTCGGGGCGTTTGCGTACACATTGAGGGTACGGTAAGGGGCGGGGCAACTGAGCGTGAGAATTGATAATTAATAATAGTGTGAGGAAAGGACGACAAACGCGGTTGCCCGTGGCGAGGTTAGAGGAATCAGGGGTCAACTTTCTGATTGACACGGGGAGTACGAACTCGTTGATAAGTAGGGGAGGGGCGGAAAAACTAGGTATCTGGATTGGGTGTAAATCATGCGAATGCGCGGTATCAACGGTTAGTGGAAGGTGCCGGACCCTAGGCGAAACATTTCTGAACCTCCGCGAATTAACAGGGTGGGACTTGCATGTAAAACTCCATGTCATAGACAAGCTAAGGGCCGGGTATGATTTAATCGTAGGCTGCGACATATTACAGCGGGTCGGGATGAGGATGAGAGTCAACCGAGAAAATTGGCGTTGTGGAATAGGGAACCGGAAATATCAGGTTGTAGCGGGGAGCAAAAACCGAATTTCACGGGCATCAATATCGGGGCGGTTGAATGTAAGAAGAAAACCGTGCTAAAGTTAGTGGAAAACTATGACGAATTGTTCTATAAGGAGAACGAATTTCTACCGACGACTGGGAGAACAGTACACCGGATAAATTTGAAGTGCGAAACTCCCATTTACGTTAAGGATAGGAGGTATCCACAAGCAATGAGGGATATCATCAGGTAGCAATTAGGGGACCTTCTCAAACAAGGCATCATCAGACCCAGTAATTCCCCATTCAATAGCCGTTTATGGGTGGTCGAGAAGAAACAGGGACAAGGCGCAAAACGATATCAGGTAGTGGTTGACTATCGGAAGCTAAACGAAGCAACAAAGGACGAACGTTATCCACTTCCCCGGGTAGAGGATATATTAGATCGCCTCTCTGGTGCAACTTTCTTTAGCACTTTAGACTTAAAGAGCGGTTACCATCAGGTTCGAATGGCCGAAGAGGATATAGGGGAAACAGCGTTTTCATAGGAAAGGGGGCACTTCGAATTTGTTCGGATGCCCTTCGGATTAAAAGGGGCCCCGTTAACGTTCCAATCTCTTATGGACGAACTCCAACGTAGACTCGGCGAGGGTTTTTCGCAAGTGTATATGGACGATTTAATCGTTTTTAGCAAGAACGAGGACGACCATAGACAACATTTGAGACAGGTCTTCGAGAGGATACGCGAGTTCGGACTTAAATTATCTCACGAGAAATCAAAATTCGGGTTACGCGAAATTAGGTTTTTGGGTCACATAGTATCGCGGGACGGGGTGCGACCAGACACGGATCGTATAAAGGCCATACAAGACGCTCCGTTACCTAAAAACGCGCGCGGAATTAGGAGATTCCTAGGACTGGTAAAGCACTACCGAAAATTCATCCCCTGGATAGCGGGGTTGACTCACCCTTTGACCGAAATATTGAAAAAGGGAAAGCGATTCCAACTAGGACCCGAACAACTCTCGAGTACAAAACAATGCCGGGAAATTTAACATCCCAGTCACTCTTAGCGTTCCCCGATTTCCGGAAAACATTCCAAGTCACAACGGACGCAAGCGAAGTCACTATTGGGGCTGTCCTGTCTTAAAACTTCGAAGAAGGCGAAATACCAATAGCATACGCGGGACGGAAGCGGACGCTGAGCAAAAATATAGCGCGATCGAACGAGAGCTCCTAGCAGTAGTCTGGGCCGTAGAATATTTTCGCCCCTACGTCTACGGCAGACGATTTGAGTTGTTTACGGACCATAAACCGTTTACCTATCTAGAAACACTTAAAGAATCATCCGCGCGGGTGTCACGATGGAAGGAGCGGCTTGCAGCATATAAATTCGTCCGAACGATCCTAGGAACTACCCGAGACTGTTGAAATTATTAATGATAAGAAATTACTAATCATTTTTCGATCAAAACAAGACTCGGGGATACCAACGTCATCAAGCATCTACGAGGGCGACTGACGATTGTGGTCCGTACACCTGCAGCAATAAATGAAGAGGAACTGGAGAGGATTTTCGCGGAATTTAGTCACCCCACAAGAAGTTGTCACGTGTATGTCGGGAATAGAGTACTAGCGTACAAAATAAAGAGACTTTCTAGGCAAGAAAAAATTGGAGTGGGCTATCCCCTGAGTCGGTGTTTGCGTCAGGTAAAGACTATCACAGACCCAGCGGCACAAGAAACAATCTTATCCGAACACCATACGGGTAAGACAAACCACAGGGGAATTGAGGAGACTTTGTGTGCGATAAAATCCCTTTATTATTGGAAGGCTATGGGACGTACGGTGCGCGATTGTATCGCCGTGGCTGACGGCGATAGATGCTTTTAGTAAACTCGCGATGGCCCATCCTATCGAAGCAAATACGCCCGGAGCAGTATGGGAAGGCGTTTTGCAGTGGTGCGCAACGTACAGAATACCCGACGAAGTCATTTCTGATTGCGGACGAGAATTCGACAACGCCTTGATCCGCGACGAGAGTAAAATTCTGGGCTTTACTTGGCGCTTTAACACTACTCACCACATAAAGGGTAGGGGCGCCGTGGAACGCCTGCACAACACGTTGGGGGAACATCTTCGGTTACTCAAGATAGGACGGAATCTTACCACATACGACGCTATGCCGCGAGCGATAATCGCATATAACAATACGATTCACGCTGCAACTGGGCTATCTCCCGTATCTCATCACGGCCAACAATAATAAATTAAGGGAGGATTTATTCCACGAGAGATCGCGACGGCAACAGACGTGGTCAAAGATTCGGGAGAAACTAATTCGGGAAAAACAAACTCGGGTAAACAAGGCAAACCTGTGGTCTCGAGTTTATAAGAAAGGACCGCTATCGCTAGGAACCATCGTTTATAGGCGATTAAGAACAGCAAGAAATAAGGCAGCCGCGCGGTATGAGGGTCCTTATAGAGTCACCACCATTCGGGAACATAACCTGTTTCCTATTAGGGATGTAAATTATCCCTTCCGTTCACGCACGGTTTATCTAGAAGAACTCCGGGTACCCCACAGAGTGTCAGAACTCGAACCGGGTGGCAGCGCTCAGGCTGATACGTAGTACACGACAGGAAATTATTTGTGTTTGTGTTTTTCTTTATGTTTTACTTCCAGGTGTAAATATCACATGTATATGTAAATCTCTTTTCATTTCTTAGTATTAGGTAAAATAACTATATGTATTGCTTTTCTTTGTTGTTGGCATTAGGATAAAAAGTGTAAGGTGTTTTAATTGTAGAATATGCGAAGTGATCATTTAAGTTATCTGTTATTTTATGTTTATTTTATTTTATTTTAGTTCCTCTTTATAAAGGAACTGGAGGGAGGGAGTTAGCTGAGTGTAAGATGTAAATAATAACTTATAGGATAAGAGTATTAGTAGGATTAGTAATACCATCACTATAAACAAACCTAATGTATATATATCTGTTCAGAAGCCACAATAAAGCCAGTTATTGTTCTATACTTGTGCCGTTCACTCTGTCACCCTAAACCCCCACCTTTTTTTTAGTTCGTTCATTCAGTCTAGTCATAACTTTTATGTATATATATATGAAATGAAATAAAATGAAAAAAGAAACTTTATTCTGGGACTTACTGTCCCCTAAGAATAAAAAATAATGCACAGTTAAAAGTAAAATTGTCTGGCATATTGTTTACAAATTAGATGCATCAGTAATTTTAGCACACATTTTTTACAGGAAAAAAAAATTAACTTAAATTAAAAAATAAAATAAAAATAGGTAACTCTAAGTATTCATTTGATTATTGACATATTTGCGGAAGATTGATTGTCTAAAAGGTACAGGAATAAATTATTTTTTAAGGTAGTTATGGAAGCTGCTTTACGAATAGAAGTGGGTGAGGAATTCCAGAAGGAGGTAGCACGAATGATGAAGGATTTGTCGAAGGAAGCGGTTTTATGTGAGGTTAGGTTAAAAGGTTGGGATGTAGTGTTTAGGAGGTGGATAGAAGAACGCAGAGTTAATAAATCAAGAATATAGGGAGGGTTTTTGGTTTTTAGATATCGGAATAGGAAAGTACCTAAAAAGTATTGCCGTCGGAATTTAGGAAATAGCCACCCAAGCTCAGAATATCGGCAAGTAACGTGAGACCGAATGGGGATCCCGAAGATAAATCAAATGAAACAGTTCATCAGTCCCCCAGCTTCATCTCGAGATTCCCCGACAGTCCCCCACAAACCAAGCAACCGTAATCAAAGCAAGGGAAAACAAGCGATGACACTAGAAGTTGACGGGTACTCTGGGAAAAGAAATCTCGGGATCTACACAGTTGTTTAAGGATTATGATGGATTTTTAGGGTTATTCCACGATAGGTGGTGATCAATGGTAACTCCTAAATTTTTAATAGAGTTTTGGAACTGAATAGGAAGGTTATTAAGGTAAAGGAATTGGTATTAAGGAAGGGTGTTGAGGATGGGTTTTGAACCGATGAGAATAGCCTTAGTTTTCTTTGGATTCATATATAACTTATTCTTCACTGCCCAACGGTTGATAACATCAATGTCTTCCTGAAGTTTACGAGATGCCTCGAGCATATCTGAAGGATGGAAAAATAGGTAGATTTGAAGGTCGTCTGCATATAGGTGATAATTAGAATTGTGGATAAAGCTAGGTAAATCATTGATATAGATAGAAAATAGGGTTGGTGACAGGGAGAATCCTTGTGGAACACCTTGGGTTAAATGTAGGAAAGATGAAGGAGGACTGTTGTGTATGATGACTGACTGGGAACGATGAGATAAGAAGGAGTGGAACCAATGTAGGGCACCATTAGATAGGGAGAAGTTTTGAAGTTTAGATAGGAGAATTGAATGGTCAACACAATCGAAAGCTTTTGAAAAATCAAACAAGACAAGGATCGTAATTTGTTGTTGGTCCATGGAGGAATAAAGGTCCAGTGTGATTTTCAACAAAGCTGACTGAGTGGAATAACCGGAACGGAAACCTGATTGGAACGGATTAAGGAGGTTATTATGCTCTAGGAAGGAGGTAATTTGGGCATTGACCAATCTTTCGAGTGGCTTTGGTAAGTTTGAAAGGATGGAAATAGGCCGAAAGTCTGATGCGTTGGATGGAGAAGGGATTTTATTTAACGGGCGGACTAAGGCCTTTTTCCAGGCTATAAGAAAAATGGAGTTTTGTAAGGAAAAATTATATATGTGTGGAAGGGCCGGAAGAATAGCTGGAAGACAGAGTTTGATAATTTTTATCGGGATTTGATCAGCACCACAGTCATTAGTTCGGGATTTGAGAACAGAAGTGATAAGGTCATGGGAAAGAATGTGAGGGAAATAGAAGTTATCGGGATTGAAAGCAGCTTGAGGAGTAAAGTATGACATTGGTAAAGAAATGGTTAGAGGTTTATCAGGAAAAAGATTTGCAAAGAAATAATTAAGTCGTCGGGAGTGACGGGGAAATTGGAACAAGAAGAGGAGCTGGTAATAGAGAATTTTCTTAAGATTCTCCACTTGGACTTTGGATCTGGAGCCAGGGATAGGATATTACGGAAATATTGTGCCTTGGCACGGCAGAGAGAAGTTTGAGCGAGATTTCGAAGGTGCTTGAACATGGAATAATCCTCAGGTGTCCCAGTGCGTCTGAAACGTCTTCTGTCAGCATCTCTTCTCTTCATAATTTCTTTAATTGCTGGGGAAGCAGGAATATGGATGTTTTAAGAGGAGCTAAGTGATTGAGAAGTGAAAGGAGATTTGATGAGAGGCATTCCACCATCTCATCAACGGAATAGGAAGAAAAGATAGGTTCAGTAGAATGTGAGAGGTTATCAAGTAGAGGATTTTTACTTTCCGGAGTTAATGAGTCGAGATTTGGCCAGGAGATCTGCTTAGGGATGGGGATGGGAGTGAGGATGTTGTACGATATTTGAATGAGGTCGTGGGAGGAGAGAAACGGTACAGGATGTTGGGAGTATGTAAGTAGATTTTTAGGAGAATCAATAATAAATAGGTCTAGGAGAGAGTCAAAAGATATATATATATATATATATATATATATATATATATATATATATATATATATATATATATATATATATATATATATATATATATATATATATAGTTAAGACAGTAACCTTTGTAAAAGGGGTCATCACCTTTTATCCTACGCCCTTCGATTCCTTATTTACTATTTGCTTTCACATCGATAACATCGATCCGGAGAGCATAGAAAAAACAGCCTTTTCTACGGAAAATGGTCACTATGAATTCACAAGGATGCCATTTGGACTTTGTAACGCACCACCTACGTTTCAAAGAGCCATGACCATGATGATAGAAAATATACCGAACGCTATGATTTATGTAGATGATATTATAGTTTACTCAAAAACAGAGGAGGAACATTTAAGAAATTTAAAACAGATTTTCGAAGCCTTGAAAAAAAAACATAATTTATCAATTCAGTTAGACAAAACTGATTTTTTTAAACGGCAATTAAAATTTTTAGGCTACATTGTAACACCGGAAGGCTTAAGAACCGACCCCAACAAAATAGAAGCGATCCTAAATTTTCCTTTACCACATAATGAAAAAACGACACGTCAATTTCTGGGTATGACAGGTAAATAACTAAACCATTATGTCAATCTTTACAAACGAAAGTTTATAAAACGACAGAAATAAAGAACGCATGTAAATCCTTAATCGATCTAATGACAAATGCACCAATTCTAAATTATCCGGATTGGAACAAACAATTTATTCTTACTACGGATGCAAGTAATCAAGCTTTAGGATCAGTATTATCACAAAAGGACGAGAATGATGTAGAACACCCTATAGCATTTGCCTCGAGAGTTCTGCAAAAAGCTGAACTTAACTATAGTACAAAGGAATTGTTAGCTGTAATATGGGCAACACAACATTTCAAACCCTATTTACACTGCCGGTCAAAAGTTTGAGACCACCCTGAAACGATACCAGTAAATTTAAAAGTTTGATGTTAGGTGAAAAATAAATGGATTTAAATAAAATTAAACGCATTTATATAGTTTATACCAAGATCTTTAAAGTTCATCTACCTTTAAGAGAAGAAATTAAAATTAAGTTTTCAATACATAATTTAAAACAAACTGTATTTTCCATATTAATTCCAACAATTTCGTTTGCCGACAGAATAACCTTGGATTAAAAAATTTGAAATTTGAATTAAAAATTGAGAAACGAAAATCTCCCATTCATATTAAATGAAGGCAGCGGGAATTTTTGTTGAGCCATTTCAAATTTAATTAGATATTTATGAACTAAGTTCCTTTTTTTCCTGAGTGGAATAGCTCGTAATTGATTTATTACGGAGAAAATCTCAAAAGTGAAACAAAGTGTTTTTACTTATAAATAAAAACATCAACATAAAATTAGATAGAAAAAGAGAGGCGGAACGATATTAAAGATATTAAACTTTTAAATTTACATACTTTGGCTCAGGGTGGTCTCAAACTTTTGACCGGCAGTGTATATGGTACCAAATTCTTATTACAGACAGACCATAAACCACTGACATGGATATTCACGATGAAAAATGGAAACACGAGAATAATGAAGTGGATATGGAAACTGCAAGAATTTGAGTTCGATATAAAACACGTACAGGGAAAGACAAATCATGTAGCAGACGCGCTTTCAAGAAATAGTCAAATAACAGAATTAAACCTTTCCGAAGAAATGGATCTAGACGAAGTCTTACAACAACCTATCAGGCATTCACCAGAATACGAATCACTAATGCAAGAATTAGAGATGCCACTGACACGAGAAAACTCAGAAGATCTTGAAACGATTCACTCACAAGAATCTAGCGCAGCGCAAGTATGGTTATGCGAACCAGACAAATGCATAAACATAGAAAAATATCAATTAGTAATAAAGAGAGGTAACGAAAAATACGAATATACTAAACCATTTAAGAAAAACAGATATACAATACATGTGATTAACAAACTAGGAATTAAAGAACATTTAGAAGAAATACGACAACCCGGAACGACATTTGGAGTATACTGTTCTTCAAATCAAACGGTACTAGAAGATATTCTAAACGAATACTTTGAAGAATTGAGAAGAATCATAGAATCAGAATACCCCACAGTCAAAATCAAAAGATATTACTTAATGAACACAGACGTAGAAATCGAAGAAGAACAAGAAAATATCATCTCCAATTAACACCTTGGAAAAACCCAACATAGAGGAATAGGAGAAACATATGAAAAGCTCAAAAGGGAATATTATTTTCCTCGGATGAAAGATAAGATAGGTGAATACATAAATACATGCACTACTTGCAAGAAAGTTAAATATGATCGGAAACCTATTAAAACAAAATATGAACACACACCAACACCGGACAAACCATTCCAAGAAATAATGATCGATATTTTAAAATACGAAGGAAAATTAATTTTTACAGCAGTAGATACATTTTCAAAAAGATTATTTGCACAAGTGATACCGAATCACAATGCGATTAATATTTGCGAAGGTATAAATAGCTATTTATTATTTTACCCCACACCGCTACAAATTTCACTCGATCAAGGAACGGAAATGGAAAATAAACTAGTCAAACAATTCTGTGAAAAGAATGACATCAAGTAACCATTCAAACTCACTCGGTTTTTAAACAAAACTCACAATTATAAATTCGGAGAAAAATTAAGAATAGCAATTACAGCTTTCAACAATATGCTTAATTCTAATCTTAAACTAACCCCTAATGAGATAGCATTCGGAACAATAAATAATCTAAAAAATAGAGAAATAGATTTAACTGAAACCTATGTTCAAAAGTACCATAAGGACATTATCTTTATTCTATACTAAAAGATTTAACCAATAATGTTAATCATCAATTAGAACTATTACAATATAAGCATAGTACAAAAAGAGGATTAATTAACGGTTTAGGAAGTATAATTAGTTGGCTAACTGGCAATATGGATGCCAATGATAAAGCACACTACGATAAAATAATAGGAACGATAGAAGAAAATAATTATAGAATTGAACATAATATAGAAACCTCAGTTAATATTGACAAACAATTAATATCTGATTATAAAAATAAAATTAAAACACTAAATAAAAATTTCGAGCTTATCACCAATAATACGATGACATTAAAAACAAATGAAGACGCTTATAATTTATACATACATATTTCTCAATTACTAAACCAAGTAAAAGAAATAACTCTATCACTAGAATTTTGCAAATTAGGTATAATTCATTCCAGTATTATGACTAACGTTTTGAAAAATCTTCCTAACACAGTTCATTTAGTATCTAACAATACAGAAATTTTATGGGCAAATAGTAAAATATTTTGTTCAACACACAGGAAGGTAATTCATACTTTTATAAGACTACCAACTCACGAGAACAAATACCAAGGATACGTAGTTCATACAGTACCTAAATATACTAATGGCACATTTTACGAAATCGAGCTTGACAACGATTTATACATTCAAAACCAAAACAACATTTTTACAGCAGACTGTATATACGAGGAGGAATATTATTGTAAAAATCTTATTAAAGTTAATAACAGTTGTATTTATTCAATAATTCAAAATGGCAATGTAAAAACTTGTAAACTTAAGCATAGATTAGATAAAAATATAAGATACCTGTATGTTACAAAACAATATTTAACTTATAATATAAGTAAGATAACCAATTGTAATAATTTTTACCTAAAGTAAGTCTGATAAATATAGGCATAAATGATTGTTACCCCACATTAACACAAATGTATTATCACAATTATCACAACATATTACAACCATTTTATGATGTATCAATTTCAGAAACATTAAACTTAAATACCACAAATGTAACTATACCAACACTCAACATTCTTAAATTTAGCGAAAATATCGCAGTGTATTATTATTATTCAATTATTATCACTATTATACTATTAATCATTATTATAACCGCTTATGTATACTATTATAGATATAAGAAAACACAAAAAGTATTGACACCCAGTGCTCCATTCACTGAGGACTCTTGTAAAATTATCCTATCTAAATTGTATGAATCAACATTTTAGCAAAAATTGTTATCAGGAGCTAACAATCTTAAAGAAGGGAAGAGTTAAGACAGTAACCTTTGTAAAAGGGGTCATCACCTCTTATCCTACGCCCTTCGATTCCTTATTTACTATTTGCTTTCACATCGATAACAACCCCTATAAGTTAAGACAGTAAACTTTATAAAAGGTCATCACCTCTTATCCCACGCCCTTCGATTCCTTATTCACTATTTGCTTTCACATCGATAACAACCCCTATAAGTTAAGACAGTAAACTTTATAAAAGGTCATCACCTCTTATCCTACGCCCTTCGATTCCTTATTCACTATTTGCTTTCACACCGATAACAACCCCTATATATGACCTCGTATTTTAGGACGAAAGGGAGAAGTAAGTTAGGATTGTCGCGGTCAGTACGACCCGTCTTATAGCTATCAGTCAGTCATTGTTAGACACAAGTGTTGTATTTATTATATTTGAAATAAACCTTTTTTTTTAAAAAAGTCTAAGTTGGAGTAAGCTTATTTAACTTATTAATATATATATATATATATATATATATATATATATATATATATATATATATATATCAAATAAACCGGCGCACCTTAAATGTTCACATATTGTTTGTATTTTCTCTTTCACGACTTCATAAAATTTGCCAATTTTTTTATATAAGTAGTGGATCTATTATGTTTATATGACACTAAAGGACAAGTAATAAAACATGCAAATTAAAGCAAAAAAAAATATCAAACATTAGTGACGTGTGGCCGTGCATTATCATGCATAGACATAAAATTAGGACCAATTAACGGCGCAAAAGGGGCTAAATACCCTTCAAGGATGTCTCTTATATATGTTTGTGCATTGAGCGATGGCCTTCGGAACACAGGGAGGTCTGTCTTCGCTTCTAAAAAAATCCCCTCCCACACTATCTCCGACACTCCTCTAATCTGTACTGTACCTACAACATTGCAATGAGCGTAGCGTTCTCCTCATTTTCTTTCAGCTGGGCCTTTATTTATTGTATGCACGGAGACATCCACACCTCAAGCAACACAAAGCCGATGGCAAGCCATTACAGATGTCTGGAAGCGGTTCCTTAGAGTCTCCATTTTAATAAATCGATTGTAAGCTTGGTTTGTTAATTTCGAGTAGCTGCTCGTCTCCCAGTACCTCTGAATCGCCCGCCGAACCCCCGTTTCCGGTACCTCGAGAGTGTTGGCCGCGTATCACTGACTTCTTAAGTACTCAATTAACGCTACGAACACCATACTGGGAAGAATTTAATCAAGGGGGGATAAAGAAAATTAAAGAATATAGAAAAACTACACACGAGTGTTCATTGTACTCTTCTAGAGAACTGAAGAGTAACTGGAAATATGTTTATTTGTAAAGTTGGGCCCTTCTTTGTTATTCCTAGAGAGGAATACTGCAAAGGATTACCGCAATGCTATCACTAATGCCCCGGCCTATGTGTGCTGGTTTAATCACAACATTATTCCGTTAGTTAATATTTTTTTAATGATATTCAAGGTGCGCCGTTTTTTATATATTTTTTTTTTTGTAATAATGTTTTATTTAATATTTATGTATAACTTCTTGTGTGATATTTCTTTTCTTCTGATCAAAACGTTCATGTTCATAGAAAGGTATATGCTAATCAATAATGTGTTAACATAAGTAAATTAATTGATATCTCCGAGTCTGAATCCTGATTTTAATGAAATACCGCTTTTACCGCCGGAGAGCTTTCGGCTTTAGCAGAGACCAACTCAATTTACTTAATGCCACAGGTTATACATACATTGCAGATTTGACAGATGGCAGCAAAGCTTAACTGTAATTCGATTTGTATTAAAGTTGATGCCTGGAAACAGTTATAAAGTTAGCCGCCATATGTGTGGGTGGCTCTTTCATTAGCAAGATCTGGAGCAAAAGTTGCCCCGCGGCCGCAAGTGTTTTAATTCAGTATTGTTAGCCTTTGCGGTACTGTCTCATCTCTCAGCTTGGATTGGATATATTTAGGGAAGCTTCTTTAAATAGGAAATTATTTATTTGTATTTGTATCTATAGATACGAGAGCTAATTTGTTACTACTTTTTTTTTAATCTGTTTCATCTTTTCCGCGCATATCAACAACTTCAATCCCATACTGCAAACTTTCAAGAATAGTGTCAAAATTAGAGAATTAAAAAAAAATTCAGATAAATCTCATCAAATAACCTTTACTCTTGGGTACCAATCTATAACTTCCTGTCCGTTATAAGGATTATTATTAAGTATCGTTTAATAATATGTAAGGTTACTTGATGAATCTTAAAATCAAACTGTGTATTTTTTATTTATCTTGAAACCTTCTTTAACCTATTTCAATTATTGTGTATTGTTGTTTGCTGTTACTTAGCGTTGAATTTACGTGTAATTTATTTTTTATTTTTATTGAATAAATAAGGTTCTAACGTTTCTAATTCACTGATCCTCGTTCAGTGTGTTAGCTGCAATCCACATACAAGTATTAAACAACAAAAAGCTGCCCGTGTTTCGACTACTCCAACAATTACTAGACCAACGATCTTCTTATTAGACGCCTCGGAGTATTATCGGGAATAAAGTGTGAATCAAGTTGGGAGAGAAGTGGATTCAAGTGGTTATGGAGTTTGCTATAAAATGATAGGTATCTGGATAAACTGTCATATGTCATATGGGCATTTAGATCGTTATGGATAAGTTCATTTGTTACATAATAAGGAGCATTGAGGATTTTACGAAGAATTTTGGATAGTAAGAATTAGATACGGGAAGATTTGGAAAGTTTAGTGAAGCCTCAAAACTCAACTCCGCACGTCCTAATATGTGTGTAAATATTGTCATGCAAAGGTCTTTTGTAAATCATTTAGAGCTTTGGTTGCTTGTTTAGTAATTGTTGAAGTATTCTTAAACGACGAGCTGTTTCTTTTAAGTCTGGTATGTTAAAGTAGGTAGATTAGTAGCGTTAGATTTCAGATATTTGAATATTGTTCGTTCTAGAAATAGGTCGAATGTTTGTGTGAAATCTGTATTTTTTCTAATTACTAGGAAAATCTAAATAACGTGAGAAATATTTTTTAAAATATTTATATATTTTTTTTCTGTATTATTTATTATCCTGGATTAAAACGTACATGTTTATGGAATGAATAGAATTCATTTTTAGAATAGAATACTAGTTATACCATTTTCAGTATGTATAAACTTTGTGGAATAGCACGATCGTTCCACTCCTGCTGACTAACTCCACGCCCAGAAAAGATATCACCGATGATGAGAGGTTGATTAAACAGGATAAGCAACAGTATACACATATTTTATGTGATATTGTAAAATAATTAAGGAATGGTTTAATATTTTATGCAGTAAAGTTGGGCATTAGTGTTTATCTCTGGTATAATTAAAAATATCTGTATCTAATAAATAAAAGCTATTTATTCGATTGCTAACGTCTCAACGTTGCAAACCCTATGAGTGCAAGATCTTATTCAAAACTCAGGTGGGTAACATTCGAGTTGATTCACCCTTGAGAGCATCGTACGTAACGCGTCTAGTTTTAAAGGTGCTCACCAGATTCTTTGATAAGAGCACAAATTGCCAATTATTTTTCAAATTTCGTATGGTAAGGCTGCTTTCTTCAGAGTAGCGTGGGCCGTCAATGAAGTCCGAACGCTGGCGGCCGTATAGGCATATCTTCGATGACGGGATCTGATAAGCCATGCTCCAGCCTTCAAAACCAAAACCACAACCGGTATCTTAGGAATTTATAGCTCCCAAATCATATTCTTTTCTTTATCATTCTGCTTCCGGTTTGTTTTTCAAACGATTCGGCCCTGCCGTTTATGGATATCACGTTACAATGTGTTGACATAACATTTTTATGTCCACAAAAATATAACTGACAAAAAGACTGATCGCCCTAAAATCTGATACCTAAATAGTGCTTCTAAAAATAATACTAGCTACTGTATGAATTTTAATTGTTTTGTAATAATCGTTAGAACGTTAAAAAAAAAAAAAATAAATAAATTATGGAGATTACTATTAAATGATAGGTATTTGGTTTGGGCTAAATCAGTAAGGTATGGAACATTAAGGACTTCATGGATAAGGATATATGTAACAAAGTAAGGAGCATTAAGGATTTTTCAAATGATTTTGGATTGCAAGGATTGGATACGAGATGAATTAGATGGTTTGGTGGAGCCCTAAAGCTCAACTCCATATGTCCAAATAGGTCTGATAACTGTCGTGTAAATGAGGCTTTTGTTATTAATTGGAAGGTTTGAACGTTTGTCTGGTAAATGTTGAAGAAGTCGAAAACGACTAAACTTTTGTCTAGTTGGAGTCCTAGATAGCGAATCTGTTCACAAGGGATCAATGTAGTGTTATTAAAAAATACTGTAGGGCAGGAAGTCGTAGGTTCACAACGAAGGTCACATTGTCAGCTCTATAGACTGTGCAGAGGATGGGACCTAGGATACTACCTTAAGGAACACCTGCAAATTGTTTAAGAGAGAAGAATAGGAAAATTTATGACACCATGATCGACCTCCTTCTGCCACAACCCCATCGAATCACTGGCTGCACGGTGACTGACTTCATCACCTCAGATCACTCGCCAGTGATCTACGAAATAGAAGGAAGGAGGGACGAGCCAGCCCTAGAAAAATTCATATATCAAGAAGCTGACTGGGGCAAATACAAAGCTGAAATTTGCCATAGACTACCGTCGGTGCAACGCTACGCTCTCCGGAGAAAGTTGATGATTTCATCAACACCCTCACTGACACCGTTCTCGAGGCTGCCCACTCCTCTATCCCTACCTTCCGTCCTTCCCCACCTCACCTCCCAAAACCCCCTCCTCATATCGAGCAGGCGGAACCTCAACAACAGGTGGCATAGATCCCGGGACCAAGACGTCAAGATAGCCCTCAACGCCCTTACCACCCAGATCAGAATTCTGCTCCGCCAATGGAAAATCTCCACGTGGCAGGACAAGCTGAGGGCGACACATGATGACTACAGGACGTTCTAGAAACTAACCAGATCTGCGATAAAAAAACTTCTACGATCAGCCTGCACGATGGGGACCGACTCCTTTTCCCTGCCGACCAAGCGGAGCTGCATGCTGAGCACTACAGAGAGGACATCACCAAAAGGACCACCGATGCCGAACCTCTCTCGTCCATGGCCCAGGAGAACAACTTCATGTTCATCAGCCCTAAACAGCTGAAAGCCATCCTAAGAAGAACAAAAGGGAACAGAGCTCCTGGGCATGACGGGATCCAGACAGTCCTTCTCAAGCAACTCCCCAGAAAAGGAATAATGCACCTCACGAACCTGTACAACTCCTGCTTGAGGTTAAGATACTTCCCCGTTCAGTGGAAGCATGCAATACTGTTTCCACTCCTCAAGCCGGCTAAGACAGGAGACAAACTAGAACACTGCCGGCCAATTACCCTGTAGCCTCACCTCGGAAAAGTCTACGAGAAAATTGTTCTCAATTACCTACGGGACTTTTGCGAGGAGAACTCAGTTATTCCGTTCGAACAAACGGGTTTCCAAGCACGTCTCAGTACTGAACACCACCTGATGAAGCTGCAAACTGAGGCGTGCTCAAACTTCAATAGGAATCCTGCAACAGCGCTGATCTCCATAGACTGCACGAAAGCATTTGATTCCGTATCTCACGGGATCCTATGCAGCAAACTTGAAGATCTAGAATGCCCTGAGCAGCTCTATGGAGTCATTGTCTCCTTTTTCAGTGAGAGAAGTCTCGCTGTGCGGGTTCGTGACGTCGATTCACATTCAGTACCCCTCACTTGCGGTGTGCCACAAGGAGCAGTACTATCCCCAGTGTTGTTCAACATCTACACTGCTGAAGTGGTTGGCAAAAACAACGGTAGAGCGACAGTAGCCGCTTTTGCCGACGATGTTGCCATCACTAGCAGCAGCATGAACCCCACTAGAGCACTACGTCAGGCCGAAACGGTCTGTGCAGAGATCATTCGACGGCTAGATTCACTTAACATACAAGTAAATCCAGCTAAAACGGACTGAGTAGAGTTCTCACACTAGCGTGGGAAAAAGACAACACTGCCGAAGACCCTGCGAGTGGCAAACACCACCATTACCCCTTCCAACTCCATTATCTACTTGGGCGTTATCATGGATAGAGGGCCTAAATTTTCAGCTGACTGTTACAGGGTACACCGCAAAGTGAGAAAAATATCCTACCGACTTCATCACCTCCTATCCTCTCCAGCACCTATCCTCCGTCTCAAACTCTGCATATATAAAAGCATGTTGAGACCTGCCCTCCTGTACGGTGCCCCTCTTCTCACCCGTCTTTCAGACGGAACTAGACGTCACCTGCAGCGGTTCCAGGGCTCCATGCTCAAGAAGATAGCAAAAACTACCTCACTGAAGAAGAAGAAGACAGAAGACCTCCACGAGATCTTCGATCCTCCGACCCTCCCGGAATTCATCCAGCGCCGACATGTCAAGTTTCTGGACTCTTTGCAGTTCTTAACGAGCCCCCTATTCAGAACCTTGACACCAGCGCCACCCCCGGTCCACTGGCAACTAACAACCGGACCGTAATGAAGAAACCAACGGACCAATCAGAGCCCACTGGACACTGGTCAGGAATGTGATCATAAGGACATTCTTATTAGTTTTATTAGTTTTAAAAAAAGTTATTTATAAGTTTCCCCACAACAAGGTTTAGGTGAGCCCCATCACCTAAACACACATCTTTCTGAAAATATCCTCACTCCATGATCCCACAAACTTTATGCAGGTCTTACAATGTACCCAGTACAGAAAAAGACCAAACCTCAAAGAAATCCTATTCCATAAAAATGCATGCATAATAATCCAATAGGGGCTTGGAAAAAAAAAAAAAAGTTAGATGGTGCCAAGATATTCTCGAGTCTAGATATTGTACGTGCATGCCACCATATCGCCGTTGCTGAGGAAGACATCGGAAAGAAAGACGCCTATCGGCCTGTTTGAATTTCTCAGAATGCCATTCGGTCTGAAAAACGCAGCACAAACTTTCCAGCGTTTCGTGGATAACATGTTGCGAGACCTGCCATACGTTTTTCCATACCTGGACGATTTCTTAGTAGCTTCTTAATCGCTGGGGGAACATGAACATCATCTCAAAAAAAATTTTAAGAGGCTCAATGAATATGATCTCTCTCCCAACCTAAGCAAATGTGTTTTTGGAGGACCTCAGGTCGACTTTCTCGGCTACAAGGTGGACGCGATTGGTATACAGCCTCTTCCTGCAAAAGTTCAAATGATTCAGGAGTACCCGAAACCCAGAAACATCAGTGAACTTCGCAGGTTTCTAGTTATGATAAACTTTTACAGGAGATGCCCCCCTCACGCTGCCGAAACACAAAAACCCTTGAACCAACTCACACACAACTGTAAACGGAGGAATAAGAGACACTTGCATGGACGGAAGAGACACTACGAGCTTTTTAACAATGCAAACAGAGTCTCATTGAAGCTGATGGGCTCTCTCATCCTCGAATTTCAGGTGAAGTCTCTTTAACCAGTGATGCATCCGAAAAAGGTATTGGTGGTGCCCTGCAGCAGCAAAAGAACGGTAAATGGCAACCGCATGGATTTTTTTCAAAAGGTCTACCAAATACACAAAGAAATTATGCTACTTACGACAGGGAACTCCTCGTGATTTATGAAGCAATTAAACATTTCCGACCTCTCCTAGAAGGTTTAAATATCCACATCATAACGGACCATAAGCCCTTAATACATGCTTTTCAACAAAGATTAGAGACAGCCTCAGGCATTTAAATTTTAGAAGTCAATTTACCACAGATATCAGATATTGGCCTGGATCCGAAAATGTGGTAGCTGACACATTATCCGAATCGAAGACATTCAACCACCGGACGAATTCTCGGAAATCGCGGACACACAGAAGAAGGACAGTAGCATAGAAGACCTCAAGAAGAATACCAGGCTGCAACTAAAATTCATCATAATCCCCAGTACAAATAAAAAGCCTCTTTTGCGAGACTTCAACTTTGACAGCTCGGCCCTGCGTCCCAAAAGTGTTCTGCCGCGTCATTTTCAACCGCCTTCATTCATTGAGCAACCCAGGTATCAGAGCTAGTAGGAAGTTGCTCGATAGTCGCTACTTATGGTCAGAAATTAATTGGGATGTTGGTAAATAGGCAAAGACCTGCATTCCTTGTCAAAAGTCTAAAATTCCCCGCCACACAGTGACTCCTCTCAGCAGTTACTTACCCGCAACCAGATATCAACACGTGCATATCGTGGGACCACTGTTGTCATCAGATGGAATGAGATACCTTCCAAATATGGTGGACAGAGCGACACACTGGCCAGAAGCGATTCCACTCGCTGAGATCATTGCTTCGGCTGCTGCTCAGGTTTTTATGCCAATTGGATTACACGATTCGGCTCTCCTCAGCGGATCACGACAGACCTAGGCATTCAATTTGAGGCAGAACTTTTTCTTATGTTATCAGCAATAATCTGGATTCGGAGGCAGAGAACTACAGCTTATCATCCGCAATCCAATGGATGTGTGGAGAAATAGCACCGGAGCTTGAAAACAGCATTAACGGCACATCTCAGCTCTACACGTTGGACACAGATTTTGCCATCCGTGTTATTAGGACTACGGGCTACTTTCAGAGAATATGTGGGAGCTAGTGTGGCTGAAGCAGTATACAGGCAACCCTTACGTCTTCTTGGTGACTTTTTAGAGGACACAACTAGTGGAGAGCCTGTTGCCCTACAGCAGTTGAAAGAGGATCTCGCACGACTCAAGCCCTCAAAGTCACGGGAAGTGTACTATAGAAAAACCTTCCAACATAATGATTTAGCATCTTGTTCGCACGTATTCCTGCGTGAAGATGTTGTTCATAAACCACTAACACCTCCATATTCTGGTCCTCACCAAGTCTTACGTCGAGGCGATAAGATATTTACTCTTTTGTTTGGTAGAAGAGAAGTTACTGTCTCCCTCGATCGTCTCAAGCCTGCTTATATCCTGTCTAGTGACACACCTACGGAAACCGCTATAATAAAACCAGCATCATCACCAATCAAGGAAGACCATATCAAAGATAAGCAAGAAAAAGCATGTTCACCATTTGGACAACCCCAGACATCAAATAATCAGGAAGACGGTTACAGAACAAGGATCAGACGTTTGGTGAAGAAGGTGCTCAGTGACTCCGTGACTAGGGGGGGGGGGTGATCTAGCGGTAGCTACTAAGCATAACAAATATTAGTTTCACTAATCACTTTTTGTGTTTAACGGACTACTTTTATATGTTGTGATGGAAACCAGTTTTGTTTATAATGATTGATAATGTATTAATTGTAACCTCCTCAGTTTTGTTGTTATCGTTATAAAATAAATTATGTTTTTTGTTTTGTGTTGTTTTGAAGACGTAGTTTTTGTCGAGACCTTCTGGTTTACATTAAAATTAATCATCCTCGACAACACCATTCATAGCACCACACAGTTTGCCCCATCATACCTACTGCTCGGAAAGAAGACTGCTAGGTGAACTCTTCAGGAAGACGAGAAAAATACTCTTGAACAAGATAAGTAAAGGAGGAGAGGGTTTCGGAACGGGATTTGAATGCAAGAGAAGCAGAACAGGACTGTGATCTGATGAAAGGTCATCTATGAAGTTGATAATGATATGGGAGGTTGAAATTTGGGAAGAAATTAATATATCCAGGATATCTGAACGTTTTTGAGATATGTTGGCCAATAAGTTGGATTAAAGAGAGAATGATCAGAATAACAGTTGGAGGATGAAATACGGGATAAGATGCTGCCAAGGGAGATGGATGTTCTACAACACCATCGATGGTGTTTGGAGTTGTAGTCTCCTCCAGCAATAAAGTGCGGTCCGAGTGATCAGAATAACGACTCAATACGTTATAAGGAAGAAGTATTTTACAATCAATAAGGTTATAAGAAAGGAGATTGTCAGTAAAAATAGTTACTGCGATGGATTGAATATTGCCAGTTAAAATATAGGGGACAAAAGAACGGGTTATAGATTTATGGATAAGGATGCAAGAACCAGCATGGCTGTGTTGTCTGGGTGGTCTGATCAATAAGTGATGTAGTCACATATGTAAAAATATTATCGTTTAGTGAAATGGGTTTCCGTCAGTAGGGCTATATCTATGTGATTGTCAAGAAAAAATACGTCTAGTTCGTCTCGATGATTATGAAGGCCATTTGCATTCCACGAAATGACTGCAAGGGGCTTTTTGCTCATTTCGGGATATTAAACGGGATGCATTGTATTATGGGTACGCGATGTAAAGTTTCATTAATAATTCATAATAAGACGGCGAGATGAAAAAAGGGCTGGCACTCCTTTGCTGTCTGGAGTTTGAGGATTAAGTCCTAAATCCGTCAAGTGGATTTTGAGCCAGGTAGAAGAAGGCAAACCTTCGGAATGGCTGCCGCTGATACCTGGTTTACTGGAGGCAGAGAATGTTTGTTAACAAATATTCAGATAAAGGAAGGCAATTGTAAAGTGGAAGGGATAAGGGTGTTTAAAAGGGTGGCCCTGGAAACGGAGAGGGATAGTTTTTGATCGACGAGGGGTTTTGCGGAGGAATCTTGGGGACACAGAGTTGATGAGAAGAAATGATAGACGGTTGGAGGTGATATGGCTGAGGGAAGATGCTGGAGGGCCTCAGTGATGAACTCTTGGATGACCAGCCTAGAGAAACAGGAAGGAAACTTTGATTAAGACAAGACCTAATACGCAGACTGAAAACCCATATTGATATATTGATAAGTACCCAATATTTTGTAAAAGTCTAAATTAAATAGAGAAATGTTAAATTGTGTGCTAACCTTATAATACAGTATTTGTAAATCATTCTATAGTTTCATATATATAGGTATTCGTTATAATAAATAAAGTAAGTTTAATAATAATAATAATTATTCTATTTTCTAATTGCCACTAAAATAATACTGAATTGGTTTACACGGATTGGATCAGAATCCAATAAAGATAAGAAGTAAGATGTTGATAAATGGGGTTATATTTATTTAATAACATAGTATTTTCTAAAAACCCCAAGAGCAACACATCAGGGAATTCAGAAAGGACTCTGGTGAGAAGGGAAATGGGAGGTCCAATTGTCTTTTTCGGTTCTGTCAAGAATGATGAAAGGATGTAAAGGAGGTAATAACTAGATTTTGGTTAGGAAAAGGATGTAGAGGATTTATTGGGCCGGTAGTGATGGCTGAGTAGGGATCTTGGGATGTAAGTTGCCTGGTTTTTTGAGGTTGAAGGTTATGTTGGAAACGATGTTTGGGAGGGAACTGGATGTTGAATCTCAGCAGGTAGTTTTACTCTTAGGGGTAGTTGGTTATGAGTATGGTGCTGACTTGGAGGTTTACGAGAGGGAAAGAATTTGGAAATCAGAGGCTGAGGTTGGAAGATTTGAGGCGTCTGCTTTCGATGTTGTTGTGATCAAAGCCGTCGCGACGGTTTATTTGCTGACTTAGGATTTCTCTGTTTCCAATTGTATAATTCATTTCTAGAATTCTTAAAAAGAAATATTCAAAACTATATCCACAGCGTATTGAGAAGTTTTGATAAATAAAAAAAGTTTTAGATTTTTTTTTTTTTTTTTTTTTTTTTTTTTTTTTTTGTCGAAACACTTACTTTGAGGTGCCTTAAATCAATTATTTTTTTCCTTCATTCTCTCCGATATTGCCTTTCTTCTCTCCTCTGTCACTACGGTACCCCTTCTAGCTTCTGCTTTAGATTTTTCTTGGAATTTTTTTTTTGGAATCATCTTTCAACAATTTTCTTAAATGCACAGATTTTTTCATGGTATTGGTATTGGTTTTTTATGGTATACTCTGTAATATTCAATTCATTAAAATTAAGTAGAACTAGTTTGAACCAGTCGAATTTATTTTTCAGTTTTTGAAAAAAATCGAATACTTTTTAATGTTCTAGATTATTTATTTAATTTCTTATATTTAGAAAGCTTTCAACATTTACAAGACAAATATTCAAGGCCTCCCAATAATTACAAAAAACTAATTTACAACAAAGTGATTTGACTTATTTGGACGTATTGAGTTGAGCTTTGGTGCTTCACTATACTATCGAATTCATCACGTATCGAATCCTTGGAAGTAACTCTTCTTCGAAAAATCCTCAATGCTCCTTAATTTGTCACCAATAAACTTATCCATGAAGAAAATTCTATTCCATATGTAGCTAATTTATCCGAAATGTTACTAATTTATAAGATATCTATCCTTTCATAGTAAACTACATACTCACACGAATCCAGTAGTCCTTCAACTTGCTTCCTGAGACCTTCTACAACAGAACTTTTATTTAAGTGTCAAGACTGGGTGGTTGCTTTACAAATCGTTGTCATGTTACTGTATTAATTTTTTCCCACACACATACTAGATGTATATGACCTATGCAGTTTTAAATATCAATGAACAAATTTGTAATAATTTGCACTGTAATATATAAACTTGTAACAGTTTCCAGACAACATAATGCACTGAGAATATTAAAAGTGTTTAGGAGACGAGCGAATGGATCTTTCATTTGTATAAAAAATAATTAATATATTTTAAGAAAATAATACATAATTATTCCATTTTAAATATATCTACATTATTCGGTTTTTCGAGCGATCTGTATGAATAGTTTAAAAGTTTTACATTGAGAAATTATAATTTACACTGATTGGCCAACGAAATATTGACTGGATATTACATGCCCAGATGTTATATAGCACGACACTATGAGAAAATACGTCTGTCATCAATGTTGTCATTTAAATTGATATTTTAAAAAATATTGTGGTAATTAAACTATAAACTGAGACGACTCAGGTCGAATAGTAGTTCATAGCGAATAACATCACGTATTCACGTATTCACACTGGAACATTTGTTAAATATCGATTTAAAAGACTTAAATAATAAATGTCCATGAATGTATAATAAAGTTCGGTTATTTTTACTTGATACCTGTGGAATAATTTAAAGATGAGCAATTTTATGCAGTTGTTGCTTTTTACTGTGTTGATTCAACTTGACAGTATTGCAACGGGGAGTCTTTGGTCACCAGGAGGGCACTCGTATTAGGGGAGGCTGTAATGTTTTCATTGAACCTTTGGGTTTCACCGTATACTCTCTACAAGCAAAGTTACAATTATCAGGTTTTAACTTTATTTGAGATTACATATTTTTAATATTACTGAATACTTCTTATTTACATTATTGATTCTAAAAAATAGGTTACATAAAGTTTTTATTTAGTACTGTAGAAATTTTCAACTCTTTTTTACTTTATTTCATAATCTTTCGGTTTTCTTGTAGATAAGTGATAACAAAAAAAGAGTTTATATTTCTAGATTAAATGACAAACTTTTAAGATGAACTTAAAATAAAAAACATTATCAATAAAGGTCATGTTTTCATTCCAATTAGCCTCATTGTGAGCATAATTATCAATGAAACAAAATAGCCGACTAGATGGCGCTTTTTACCGACTAGTCGCTAGTTACCGACTACAAAAGAAGCCCATTAGCTCGCTTAAGCCGCTCCCAACTATTCGGTTTATCTCTGCAATTTATATATTACAATTTATTTTTATGCATAACTAAAATCAAAGGGTACTGGAAACAGAAAAAAATACATTCCATACATTACGATTCGCGCCTCTTAGGGGTGAGCTTACGGTGGGGGGAGGGGAAAAGGTCCAATTTCGGGTTTTTTCCATTATATCTCGAAAACGGTGGACTCCAGAAACTACTCCCAACGATGCTGTGAAGTCAAAAATTATCACATACTTCATGGACACAACTACCCTTCATTTCAGCACTCTCAAACTGGAATCGCACTTCGCGCACACGTTAATCAGTACTCTTTTGGCTATAACTCCGAAACTAATAGTTCAATCCAAAATTTCTTCTTTCTGAAAGCTGGTTAAATTTACAATAAGATCATGTACATTACATTTTGATTAAAACCCGTATTGCACCCAACCTAAAAGTTTGAATAGCCATGGTGGAGTGTCTGTTGAGATTGATTCTAAAAATAAGTTCCAGGATTTTTTTTTTTTTTTTTTTAATTATTCTGCGAGCTATTGATCTTTTTATATATATACATATTTATATTCTATTATATTTTTTTGATTAGGTTCTTTTTGGAATAATTTTAGGGCTTTTCTTCGGTTATTAATAGCTATTTTGCACTCGTTATCATACCAGGGGATGTTTCTATTGGCTTTTGTACTGGTTGAGTATTGTGGGATCGAGCATTTTGCTGCAGCCAGGATCGATGATGCAATTTGATCATTTATCAATTTACTGCTACTTCCCTTAGATATATCGGTTTCCGCTACCTGGATACTGCTTTTGAATTTCAACCACCAAGTCAGATCTTTGCAGAAGAATGAGTGAGAGGCTGGGCTCAAGTACGTTAGCTGTCCTGTATTAAGAATAATAGAATTAGAATGTTCGCGCCAATCGGCGCTCTTGTAGAGATGTATTAACTCCATTCCAGCCAACAGGCCTTTTGTGAAAACAGAAAAACAGGAAAAAAAAAATGTACATAGATACGCCCTCTATCGAATTTCTTAAACCAACTGGCCCTTAAGTGTTACAATGGCTATCTAGAGGGCAGCTGATAACTAACTTTCTTATCTCCCGCTAATCCTTTCTGTCGTTAGAAGCTGGGTGAACCAGACTTACTTTTCTTTGCCCAAGGCCCTTTGGTCTTCCTTAGTCTGTTTCATGCCTATTAGTCTGTTTGAGTATCTACATGATTTTGTTTTGATAGTAGAGCATTTAGGTCACTGATTTTTTCATTTACCGCTTCAAACCTACCTTGTAAATCTTCGTAAAGAGCCTGAACAGAAAAATATCCGCAACAGAAGAAGCTTTTATTTGGCCCCAACTACTAGGTATGTCAGCAAACACCGTTTCCCTTTTTGCTAATAATTGGGCTTGAATTATAAGATTTTTACCTTCTACAGGCATTGTAAAAATTGTAGTATGCGAACTTAATTGCTAATAACAGACGCTTGAAAAAAAAAACAAAATGGCGGGGATACAATAAGAGATGATATAGCGAGTAAGTCACCAGTGACATGATAGCTGAGCGTTGTCACGTCAGACCACGGCAATATGAAACGGCTATATGGGCTAGGAAAAATGGCTGACCTTAGCGTCGGTTGTAAATGTGTAAATTACAGGAAATTATAAAATTTTGAACGAAAAATGGGAAAAACTTCAAAAATTTATGGAAATTTCAACGGTAAAATTAGTGAAATAATTAGTACAATCAAATGAACTAAACTTCACCTACACAGAGCGGATAATCAATCGCCCCAAAATTGCAAAAAAAAAATTATTATAAAGTTTAATCGGGCAATGTGGTACAAGATCTGGCCCGGAGGACGAAATTTTTTATCAAAGATCGTAAATTTTCCTGATGCAATTTGAAAGGAAGGGTAACTTCCTCAAAAATCGAACCAGCCTCGGGAGAGTGGACTATATACAGAAGCTGCAGGATCTTCCTGGTGTCTCAGGGGTCCCAAAGAGACTCACCGGTGGCTGACTTGTTCCTAGATACTGATATAATCGCTTAAGAAATCCTCCAATCAGATCACCACTCATTTGCAAGGGAAAATATAATGTCTTTGGAATACATAAAGAAAACACAGTTAAAAAAATCTTCGGAAGGCTAATTTAAGCCTTGGGCATGAAACAGACTAAGGAAGACCAAAGGGCCATGGGCAAAGAAAAGTAAGTCTGGTTTGCTCAGCTTCTAACGACAAAAAGACGTGTAGTCAAGAAGGATTAGCGGGAGATAAGAAAGTTAGTTATCAGCTGCCCTCTAGGTAGTCATTGTAACACTAAAGGGCCAGTTGGCTTAAGAAATAATATGAAATAAGGAAGATACTGGAAAAGATTTGGAGGCTGTGAATGATGTGGAGAGAGCAGGAGAAGGAGTGGGGGTTTTGGTCAATTTACTTACGACTGAGACGCTGACCGGGGCGCATTTAATAACATCAACGGGCTGCTTAAAAACAGTTTGCTTCATACTAATTTCTTTAGTTTGGACACTAACACTTTTTTTATTATTTTTTAAAACATTAGAAAATGAAATATTTACTGAAATCGGGTGTAATGTCTCGTATTTCTTTTTTGCTGCCAAATAAGTAATTTTTTCAAATTCTTGAATGCGTTTAATTTCTTTTTCTTTTACAAAAATAGGAAATACTTTTGAAAAAGAGTCATGTTGACCCATACAATCAACACATTTTACAGTGCCACTGCATTCTCATGTTTAGTTTTGCCACAAAACCTGCATAGCGCCTCTGTTTTAACATGACCGAATTTCAAACACGAATAACAACGAGTGGGATTTGGTGTAAATTATTTAATTTCAACATTATAAAAACCTATTTTAATTTCTTTCGGCAAGTTGGGGTTTTTAAATGTAAAAAGATAATTGTGACTATTGAATTTTTCACCGTTTTTAAACTATGTCATTCTTTTTACATCCGCCACATTTTGTGGTTTTAGTTCTTCTTTTATTTCATCTAAACTAACACAGTCTAAACCAGGGCACCACGCGAGGCCAAGACTTCTATTTAATTTGAAATGTGGTTCCACTTTAATCTTTAAAATATATAACATATTGCATTTTATAATTTTATCAGATTGCATTGTTGAAAAGGTTTCCACTAATAGTGTGCCATTTCTTAATTTTTTAATCATTTTTACCTCACCTACTTGAGAATTTATTCCTTTATAGAAAAAGGTGAAACCTTTTTAAAATCCAGGACATTTCCCTCAGCATCATTTTCCTCTCTACAAATAATAAAAAATTTAACACATGATGGTTTAGTGTCACTATTAGTTTCAGTAAGATTTTTAAATTTTTCTTTTTTCCTCTTGCGAGGAGATTCAGCCATAACGGTTAATGAATATTAATAAGAATAAAGACAATATAATAAAGAATAATAACAATAAAAAAAATAAAGAACAAAAACGATATACAATAAATAAAGAAAAAGTAAAAGTTCAGCTCTTATCTGAGAAGTTGTTCGAGTTAATCCTCGGCAGCTCCACAACACACGTCTTCACTCTACCGATTCTAAACACAAACTCGCGAACAATTAAATGCTATCGTGTGCGACTTATGAAAAGACGGAATGTAGTTACTTGAGTTGTGATGAGCATCTACTTGAGATTTCCAATTGATTTACTGCAAGAACAGCAAACATTGTTTTCCATTCTAATTTCAATTCTAGATATAATTTTATCCAAATGTTAATTTTTACGATTGGCTGGCTGTCACTTTAGGCATTTTCACTATTACTATTATTACTTGAGGTACGCATGATGATATAGAAGGATCAATACAATTAGGATTGATGAATTAAATGCCACTTCTATTGAGATTATTTTATTTGAAAACTAGCTTCGAATGCTAAACATTCATCTTCAGTTCTAAAACATACAATAAAATTTTCAACACATCAGTACTATGTTACATAGATTAAATATACTAAGGTTTTAAAGAGATAAGACAAGAAATCAAGCACAGGCACTCACCTTCGAGGTAACTAAAACACTGAATTTGTGAGAAGTAAAAGGGGGGGGGGGGGGGGCAGGTAGGTTAAGTTTTAGATTTACAACGGGGTTTCCCTTATGACTCATTGGGTTTTTTTCGTTCCTATGGGAAATAAATTTAAAATGGGGCTATTGGATATGTTAATCTGATCATTTAAACAAAAATCTGGATCGGTTTTAAACGATTTTATTATTTCTAGTGATTCAAAAGTATTTAATTTTAGGCTATTTTCTACTTGATGTAATATTTTTACTCCCGAGTCTTTATTAAATTTGTGGTTATTTTCATTTAGATGGATAGCGAAATTGGAATTTTGGGTCTTATTAGTGTATGCTCTTATATGTTCATTTACTCTTTGATTTACTGATCGTCCGGTTTTTCCCGTGTATTTTGCTTCACAGTCATTACATTTTAATTCGTATACGCCGCTTTTTTGGAAAGGGTCTATTTTGTCCTTCGGTGAAGGGAAGTATGATGACAATGGCTTATCTATTTTAAATGCAGGGTTTAAACCTAATTTTTTTAATTCTTTCCCGACTTTAACGGATATTGGACCGTAGTATGGTATCAAAATATATTTTTTAGGGGTAGCTTTATCCTCTGGGGGTGTTTTGTATATATTATTCATATTTTTTTTTATGTATTTGTTTTCTTAAAATATTATCGATTGTGGTTTTACTGTATCCGTTGTTGTTAGCTATAGTGTGAATCGTTTGTATTTCTTTGTTAAAATTTCGTTCATTTAGCGGTATATTTAAAAGCCGGTATATCATGCTATAAAATGCTGCGAGTTTGTGTGTTAGTGGTCTCCTGGCATTGTTGTCTATAACTACATCTGTGTGTGTGGGTTTCCTGTATATATTAAATTCGTGTTGTTTATTGTTTATGGATATTTCAATGTCTAAAAAATTTAAAGTTTTATTGTTCTCTAACTCCAATGTGAATTTAATTGAAGGGTGGATTTCGTTTATTTCGTTTAAGAAACTATTGATTTGTCTGGTCGTCCCAGACCATAGGCAAATTATGTCATCAACATACCGATACCAGTATATGATGTGTTGAGCTAATTTTGAATGAAGGATTTTCCGTTCTAGTTTATCCATAAAAAGATCTGCCAGAAGGGGTGAAAGAGGGGACCCCATTGGTAATCCTTCTTCCTGTTTATAGAATGTATTGTTAAATTGAAAATAATTATGTTTTATGCAGACTGACATTAAATTGTAAAAGTCTAATTTTTCTAGTGGTTGAAGATTAGACCGGAAGATTAGTTTTTCTAAAATTTCTATTGTTTCTGAAGGTGGGATACTGGTAAACAGATTTGTGACATCGAATGATATTAACTTTGCATTGTCTGGAACATTTACGTTTTTAATTTTGTTGACTAATTCTATTGAGTTTTTTATTGTATTTCGTGGGGAAAAAGAAATTTTCGTTTTGAACATGTTGTTTAAATAATGAGCAAGTTTGTATATGGAGCTATTAATGTAGGTAACTACTGGTCTTATTGGAATGTCTGCTTTATGTATTTTGGGTAGGCCGTAGAGACGGGGCGGCAGGGGATTCATTTCAATCAAGTTGTATTTTATATTATCAGGTATTAAAATACTATTATTTATTAACTCCCGAACTTGACTGTTAAATTTTTTAGCGGGGTTTTTTATGGTGGGGAAGCTGTTTTTTTTGGATGAAGTCATAGATTTTATTTTTGTATAACTCTTTTTCTATAATTACTGCGGTGTTCCCTTTGTCCGCTTTTATGATTGTAAGGTCGTTTTTTAATATTTTAGTTGATAAAGCGCGTGCTATCTTGTATTCGGATGATGTCTTTATCTTATAGTTCTGGGCTTTTTCTATTTCTGTTTTTAGTATGTTTGCGCATATTGATTTCGAAAGTGGGTTTTTGTCGTATTTTTCTAAACCGGATTCAATGTGGACAGCAAGGTTTTCGAATGTTTGTATAGTCACCGGTGAATTTATAGAATGTTTTAAACCTTTGTTGAGCAAA
This sequence comes from Euschistus heros, assembly GCA_003667255.2. Lineage (NCBI taxonomy): Eukaryota > Metazoa > Arthropoda > Insecta > Hemiptera > Pentatomidae > Euschistus > Euschistus heros. Next base: position 837,310 of record RCWM02000147.1, read on the forward strand.
TTATTTTCATTTTTAGTTAATGTTATGTTGCTGAGGTTGAGGATACGTGGGGAAAATTGCTTATCGGATATGGGGTTTTTTGCACTGTTAGATGGGCGATTAACGGGGTTATTCTTGCTAGACAGCAAATTATTAATTTTCTTTTCTAATGTTTTTTGTTTTTTGGTTACGAGATATTCAACTCGCGTCCGGATTTGATTGTCTAATGAGTCAAACTCAAGTGGGTGGAGTACAGAAGTGAGTTTATTGTGGAGGATATAAATATATAATTTTAAATTATCTCTCACTGAGTACCAATGGTTAATTTCAAATCTTACCCATTGACGTCTAGCATGGTGAGTGGCTTTCGACGCTGCTCTTGTTTGTGCTCCGCTTCTTAGTTGCACGTATCTGGGTATGAGGTCTTCTCTTGAGCACGTCTGGTTAAACCAAATATTCTTGTTAGCGATGGCGTATTTAAGTCTAAGTTTGGAAAACCAATAAGCTGCATCCTTCCGGCTTGCAGTCTTCAGTTCTGCAACAACTTTTTCTGATAATGTGTTGAATCTTGATATGCTGAGTTTTGATCGATTATACGTAGTAGCCTAGTATAATCGATCAAAACTCTATTATTTAAACAACATGTTCAAAACGAAAATTTCTTTTTCCCCACGAAATACAATAAAAAACTCAATAGAATTAGTCAACAAAATTAAAAACGTAAATGTTCCAGACAATGCAAAGTTAATATCATTCGATGTCACAAATCTGTTTACCAGTATCCCACCTTCAGAAACAATAGAAATTTTAGAAAAAAACTAATCTTCCGGTCTAATCTTCAACCACTAGAAAAATTAGACTTTTACAATTTAATGTCAGTCTGCATAAAACATAATTATTTTCAATTTAACAATACATTCTATAAACAGGAAGAAGGATTACCAATGGGGTCCCCTCTTTCACCCCTTCTGGCAGATCTTTTTATGGATAAACTAGAACGGAAAATCCTTCATTCAAAATTAGCTCAACACATCATATACTGGTATCGGTATGTTGATGACATAATTTGCCTATGGTCTGGGACGACCAGACAAATCAATAGTTTCTTAAACGAAATAAACGAAATCCACCCTTCAATTAAATTCACATTGGAGTTAGAGAACAATAAAACTTTAAATTTTTTAGACATTGAAATATCCATAAACAATAAACAACACGAATTTAATATATACAGGAAAACCCACACACACAGATGTAGTTATAGACAACAATGCCAGGAGACCACTAACACACAAACTCGCAGCATTTTATAGCATGATATACCGGCTTTTAAATATACCGCTAAATGAACGAAATTTTAACAAAGAAATACAAACGATTCACACTATAGCTAACAACAACGGATACAGTAAAACCACAATCGATAATATTTTAAGAAAACAAATACATAAAAAAACTATGAATAATATATACAAAACACCCCCAGAGGATAAAGCTACCCCTAAAAAATATATTTTGATACCATACTACGGTCCAATATCCGTTAAAGTCGGGAAAGAATTAAAAAAAAAAAAAAAAATTAGGTTTAAACCCTGCATTTAAAATAGATAAGCCATTGTCATCATACTTCCCTTCACCGAAGGACAAAATAGACCCTTTCCAAAAAAGCGGCGTATACGAATTAAAATGTAATGACTGTGAAGCAAAATACACGGGAAAAACCGGACGATCAGTAAATCAAAGAGTAAATGAACATATAAGAGCATACACTAATAAGACCCAAAATTCCAATTTCGCTATCCATCTAAATGAAAATAACCACAAATTTAATAAAGACTCGGGAGTAAAAATATTACATCAAGTAGAAAATAGCCTAAAATTAAATACTTTTGAATCACTAGAAATAATAAAATCGTTTAAAACCGATCCAGATTTTTGTTTAAATGATCAGATTAACATATCCAATAGCCCCATTTTAAATTTATTTCCCATAGGAACGAAAAAAACCCAATGAGTCATAAGGGAAACCCCGTTGTAAATCTAAAACTTAACCTACCTGCCCCCCCCCCTTTTACTTCTCACAAATTCAGTGTTTTAGTTACCTCGAAGGTGAGTGCCTGTGCTTGATTTCTTGTCTTATCTCTTTAAAACCTTAGTATATTTAATCTATGTAACATAGTACTGATGTGTTGAAAATTTTATTGTATGTTTTAGAACTGAAGATGAATGTTTAGCATTCGAAACTAGTTTTCAAATAAAATAATCTCAATAGAAGTGGCATTTAATTCATCAATCCTAATTACTATTATTGTACTTGTTTACCGAATTGAACTCTACTGTAAAATAAAATGAAAATAAAAGAGTAGGTTGTAAAGTGGAGAAAATCAAATTAGAAATTCTACGAAGCTAGTACAAAGAAGACGTTTCTCAACATAATACCATTTCTTTAACGAGTTGGAAGAAATAATTGGGAGCCATGGTTTTCTTTTTTCTTTATTGGATAATTATGTACGGTAAACTAGACAGTTATTGACACCGTTATGGCAGTATCCTACAGTATAAATTAAAAGAAAAATAGTCTAAGTAATTGAAACAACTTGAAATTTATTGAGGATATTCTTTAATTACCTTACTTTGTGCTGCATACAAAAGTTTTGGCTAAAAATATCATTGGAGAGAGTTTTAAATAAATTAAGGATAATTAGTTCAAATTACAGATATTGACACCCTATGGATCAGTAATTGACACCACAGTTATTTACTAAATGGGTGTAAATAACTTACGAGAATATTTACACTAGTATAAATGATAGTTCTTTATTATTCTATCTTTTTATTAAAATTCCTACAGTTCCTTTAAATAAAAAAAATAAAAATAAGGAACGAAATAACACTCACGGGTAGTGGCAGTTGACTGACTTTATTTCTGAGAAATCCTCTTTATTTACAATCGATGGTTGTTTGGGATTAAGTTTGGGGATTAAGATGTATATTATTCCCCTATACACCCTAATTCCCTCCATCAGTTTACGAACAATCCTTGTAACCTCCTAACAGTCTGAACAACCAACCATATAAAAATATACAAAAATCAATGTTACAGATAAAAATAAAAAAAACCTTTTCCATTACTCAAAACTTATACACTACGTTTACAGATACTCACTAAAAGAGAACAAAAACACACAAACTGTTATACTTTTCTCAATTACTTACATTATTACTGTTTACATAAGTCTCTTTGCTTAGAAAAGGGGATACTCCTTGAAGTCCATATAACAAAACGGGTAAACAAGAATATAAGAAACGAAAAAACCGAATAAACAAACGAACTCGAAAAATGACATACTAGAAATAACGAAAATCAACGAGAAACGACCCAAAATTACGAAAATCAACGAGAAACGACTCGAAATTACGAGAAAAAAACGAGGATAACAAGGAAAACGAGAAAATTAATTTAACGGAATTTTCAGCTGTTCCAGATGCACCGTCCTTCGTTTCCGGGGATCTTCTTTACTCTGGATGGTGACTACGTTATGTTCCCGAATGGCAACGATTTTGAAGGGCCCATCATAGCGTATATCTTCCTTACTCCGGTTCGACACTACCTTCCGGTACACAATAGTTCCAATTGCAACTCTTTCCATCCCATCGCGAACCCTGAGATTCTCCCGAGTCACCCTCCTACTTTTTCCCTCACTAAGCATCTCTCCCATCTGTGTCCGAGTGCCACTTTGTTTGCCACCAACGTTTCCGCGAACTCCTCATCCATTACTGCCCCGCGGGTATCCCTCCTACGTTCTGGAAGGTCAAATAATATTTCAATTGTCAAAAAGCCCGTAGCTGAATGAATCGAATGATTGTACGCCACTATTGCCTTAGGCATTGCCATGCCCGTCTCGATCTCCTTTTCCGCGTAAAAAAAAACGAAGGTGATCCCCCAGCGTACTGTGTAAGCGTTCGCCTGCCCCTCGGCCTTTCGGGTGTCCTGTAGTATTCAGATGCCATGCCACATCCAACTTCCGCATCTCCGACCTGATACTGGCGTTGTCAAATTCCCAGCCCCGTCCGCAGTTATCCTCTCCGGTACTCCATAGAATTGAAACCAGATTTGGAGGGCGTCAAGTACCGCCTCAGCCAACCTATTCTCTACCGGGTATGCCAACGCTACTTTGCTAAAAATGTCTAAGACGGTTACCCATTTATAACCTTTCCATGTGAAAGTGTCTATCTGTAAGTCTGTCAGTGGTCCTATTGGTGTTTCCGTCTCTTCCTGTCTTCCGGTTGGAAGATGTCGATCATATTTCGTCCTGTTGCAGATTTCACACGATTGTATCACTTCCTCTATCGTCTTCCGCATTTTCACCCAAAAATACTTTCGCTTCAGTGCCTGCAAGGTCTCCTGCACTCCCCGGTGATTTGTTTTCCCTTGGTGATACGCTACCGTGTCCTCTTTTTGCCTCTTTTACCGCGCCTCTTCCAAATTCGCGTAGGCTGCTTCTAGCGTCTCTGGTGGTAGAGGTTGCATGTCTGACTGTACTTCAAACGATGGAGGTTTCAAAATGTTATTGCCTTTCATTTTGTATTTTTTTAAATTCAAAAATGAAAATACGAAAAATATCAGGAGTTCAAAGCAGAACTAGGATGATTGAAACGGATAAGAACTGCTTGGCGGGGAAATAAAAATAAATTGCTTGCCCGGAAATATGCTTGAATGATCCCGGATTTCGGCACCAGTTAAGTTCCTTTAAATAAAAACAATAAAAAAAAAGGAAAATAGGAAACTAAATAACACCCACGGGTAGTGGCAGTAGACGGACTTTATTTCTCAGCAATCCTCTTTATATACAATCAGTGGTTGTTTGAGAATAAGTTTGGGGATTAAGATGTATATTATTCCCCTATATACCTTAACTAAAATTGAATTAAATTAAGAATAATTAGTTCAAATTATCGTTATTGGCACCCTAGGGATCAGTAATTGGCTCCACAGTTATTGACACCCATTTATTCTTCATTATTTTATCTTTTCATTACAATTGGATTTATTTAATGGAAACTTTAAGCATGTTATCTTACAAAACAGACTTATAAGGATGTGTATTCCTGATCAGGGCAATGCAATCTTAACTCATATCGTGTTTTCTCTATTTGTTTCTCAATTAAACCATTGAATTAAATCATGAAAGGAATGAACGTTTCCAGATTTAGCACAATCTTCATTGTTTATTAGTATTGCTTAATTAATGGAAATAAAAGGAAGTAAATAGGCAGATTAATCATACAAGAAATAAAATAGTTCACTTGCTAAATCCAAAATTTATTAAAACTCCAAAACATATCTATTAACTAGGTATATTATTTTGATGTATACTATAATTTACAATATCCATGAGCATATAGAATTTCTAGCTCAAAAAGATAAAAAAAATAAATTAAATTGCTATATTTTTACTGCCATTCACTAAAATCGTCTACCATATTTTCACAGTGTAACATATTTGATATGTTAATATCAACAAAATGAAAAAAACAACAATGAATTGATAATGAAATAAATGAATTTCAACCCTACAACAAAATCTTGACAGTGTCAATATCACAAGACTCAGAATCATTAGACACAAGATTCAGTTATTGTCACCCATGTTAATAACTAGAAATAAGAAAAATAAAATTTTAATAACTACTTGAGCATTATTATATCATAAAATGATAATGATTTGTAGAAGAAATTAATTAATTTTATAAAAAAACAACAATTCAGTTATTGTCACGGGGTGTCAATAATACATTAATGCAAGATTTGACGACCGGTAATTGACACCCTCATTAAAACATGTTAAAATTAGTAATTTTAATTTGAAATATGCATTAAAATGTTAAATAATAAGTCATGATTATAATTAATGACTTATCGTAACTTATTTGTACGATAAAAAGAAAATTAACCATAATTCACTGAAGACGTTTCTTAAGGAAAGCCGAAGAAAACCTTTTCTAAATCACTGAATTAGTAACCTTCTGTATTAAGGTTACATTACCTTTTTTGGAGTTTATATTTTGAAAATATTCTACCACAGCTGATTTCTATGATCCACAAGCAACACTTTCCCCATTTTTTTAAAACTAAATATTAGCACAAAAGGTTATATTTTTTCAATTAAAGATTAGGGTGTCAATAACATAATAATATGGTTTACCCTAGGTAAATGTTATTGTTGATAATATTAAAATAAATCATAACTTTTCTCGAAATGCAACATAAAAAGAAACTTCAATATTTTTAATGGAATATCGAAAAGTGCGCTTTCGGGCACTTAAAACCTGAAATGTGCGAATTTGTGCAGTTACCCCCAAAACGTGCAATTTCACGGGAATCCGGTATCTAGTAATTAATAATCTAATTATAAATAAAATATCTACTGACTGTTACACTTCGATAAAGGTGGGAAAAAAAAAAAAAAAAAAAAAAAAAAAAAGTTTATAGGAGTTTGGAAGTCAAGTTTTAATGTTAATTTTTTTTTAATGTTAATTTTTTTTTTATTTCGATTTCATGTTAGTTTTCCTTTTTTTTCAATTGCTTTAATAAGAAAGATGAATAGTGAAAGCTGAATGTTAAATAAAACAATGTTGGTGATGCCCCTATCCACGAATTATTAAATTCTAAATTTCTTTTGCCAATAAATTTTTCCATTTTTTTTAATAATAATTTTCATTACAGAAATAATTAATATTGCTAATTTTATTAAGGTAAATGAATTGTGATGGTAAAATAGACCAGAATTAAAAGTTTGATAAAATACGTCGACGGATTAAGAGTGATAATAATAGGCGACGAAACGAAAACAAAAGCCAAAACAAAAGAAGATAGACAGGTCTCAACGGAGAGAAGTGATTGTGTTGAGTTAGGAGACAGACGCTCATTAAACGGCAAGGCCGGATTTTCATTTCTTTATTTGAAATTGGACTCCAAATATTGTAATTTTGGATTCTTACCCGACAGGGGATTTATTCATCGAAGAAAATGTATGAGTCAACGTCATCTACAGCTCTAAGTGGACTCAACAACAAAATTGGAGAAGAAGAAATTGTGGCCGTCCCTTGATACAGTTATGGTAAAGAATATTGAAGTGTCAGCAAATAGTTGGCTCTTCCTCCCCCAAAGACATTTAGACCATGGGAAGTTCCTGTTTTTTTCTCACTGAGTTCGAAATCTTCAGAAGGGAGGAGTTATGGTAAAGAATATTGAAGTGTCAGCAAATAGTTGGCTCTTCCTCCCAAGCCTGTATATATACCCCCTCTCTTTGTTCCCCATCATCAGTAGCATCTTAGTCTCGTAGTTAACTAGTTTAATTATAGTATATTTCATTTCATGTTAATTGTACAAGTTGCCTAAATAAAGTTTTTTTTTATCTTTTTGTGGAGAAGAATATTTAATTGGCGCCCGAACAGGGACCTGGCGGTTCTCCAAGTTTGAAGATTGAAGAAATATTCTGGTAGGCCAAGAAGACTCGAAGAAATATCCCTTGAGGTAACAGAGTTGGGACTACTTGATAACAGATCTGATTGTAAGGCCATTAAGTAGATCCGAAGAAATATCCATTTGGTAACAGGATCGGGACTTACTACTTGGAGGTGTGTTTCAACACTTTACGCCGGTTTCAAGAAAAACATCATTGATATCTTCTCTTCAAAATTTAAATAGCTTTGAGGTATTGTACAATTAATTTTATGTTTATGATTTTAATTTAATTTAATTTAATGAATCCTGAATTTAAGCTAAAAGAAAGTAAACTAAGTGAAATTATAAGTAAAGATAAGGAATTAACTGTTATTGATAGTAATATTAACTGTAGCAAAATGACTTCAAATTATTCTATGACGAAAGAAGATTATGGTCACTTACCATATTATAATGGTGACCCAACTCTTTTAATTGCATTTATCAAGCCGCTAGAAATTATTTATAATAATGTATGTAATGAACAAATTTTGAATCGCGCACAAAATGAAAACAAACTAATTCAAATAGCTTTATCGCGACTTACCGGTGATGCCCAACAACTTTGTATGTATGAAAATTTTGGGTCTATTGACGAATTCAAACTACATTTAGTTAATCATTTTAAAGATTCGCGGACGACTTCACATTTACAGCATGAAGTAACACAAATTAGAATGCACAAAAACGAACACCCCATAGACTACATTAACAGAGTTTTACCATATCAAATCCTTATTCAAAATAGAATTATGGTTGATATAGATATTATAAACAAAGACCAGGAAATAAAATCCCAAAAAGGTCAAATAATTGACCATGTCCTTAGAAATTTACCCCCAAGGCTTAAAGATGCCCTTAATCATATCGTCATACGTGACTTAATTGATATGAAAAACACACTCTACAATAACTGTAGAATTATAGTGGACGATTTATACCCACAAGGTCAAAATAAAAACGAACACCACGGACCAAACAAAAAAAATCATCATAACGGTCCTAGGCATAATAATCCTTACCATAATTATAATAGTCCAAATTTTAAACATAACTGGAACAAACACCATGAACAAAAACCACACAACGATGAACGACATCGTTATCATAATTATGAACAAAAGCGTTACCAAGATTATAAACATAACAATTATACACCACATAATCCACAACACCAACAAAATCAGCCCCATTTCTCTAACGGACAACAACATAATAAAACACCTTTCCCGTCACAACCATTTAATCCTAATTCTCAAAATACCGTGTCTATGAGAACAGTAAGAAGTAACAATGTTCACCATATGGAAGATGAAAACGATCATTTAAAACAAAGGGTTGCAGAATTAGAGCAAAAAGTAAATAGTTTTTTATGCTTAAACGAGCCCGAACCTGCCCCCGACATATCCTCAACTTAATTGATGGACTTCCAACATTCAAGGACTTATTAGGCAATGACTGGCTCGTGGACACCGGCTCAGAAATAATTATATTAATCCCAATTCCGTACCTGAAGGAATTAAAATAAATTCAGAAGAGTTCATTGTGACTACTCCTACCGGCAGTGAGTTAGGTAATGGTTCAATACTATTAGACCTCGCCCCGTGTTTAGGACTAGACCATGAATTATTAGTTAAGTTTAAAATATTTAAATTTAGTAATAAGTACAACCTATTGTTAGGTATGAAAGGAATGGAGGAATTAACAACAGATATTCATATTAGTAAAAATGTAAAAGAATTTAAGATAAGAAATGTAACAATTAAAGACGGTAAGATAATAAATAATAACAATTTAAATTTAATTAATAATCAAAATGAATTATATAAGGTCATTCGCCATGATCACATTAATAAGGAAATAAAAGAAAAATTATTTGATACCCTAATGAAGTATCCCGAAATTGTTAAAACAGAGGAAGATATTTTGCAGAGCACAAATTTAGTAAAACATTCCATCCGTTTAAAAACTGACAAACCTATATTTACCAGAAATTATCGATTTCCGCAACATTTTCAAAATGATGTAAATTTAGAAATAGAAAAACTATTAAAAAATGGAATAATAAGAGAAAGCAATTCCCCTTATAACAGCCCAATTTGGATAGTACCCAAAAAAGCGGACGCAAGCGGCACAAAAAAGATTAGAATGGTTATAGATTATCGGAAAATAAATGCAGAAACCATTCCAGATAGATTCCCCTTGCCCAATATTGAAGACCTATTAAACAAATTAAATAATTCAAAAGTCTTTACTACCATTGATTTGGCCTCTGGTTTCCACCAAATTGAGATGGATCCAGACTCAATTGAAAAAACAGCATTTTCCACAGACTCCGGTCATTATGAGTTTCTTCGTATGCCATTTGGTCTGTGCAATGCTCCCCCCACCTTCCAAAGAGCAATGAACGCTATGCTCGCCAATGTCCCAAATACTCTAGTGTATATGGATGACATTATAATTTATTCGGAAAATATAAAAGACCATTTAAAACATCTTGAAACAGTTTTTTCTAAATTAAAAGACCACAGACTATCTATACAACTAGATAAAACAGAATTTATGAGAACTGAATTGCCGTTTTTAGGTCATATTCTTACATCTAATGGAATTAAAACTAATCCTGACAAAATTGAAGCAATTCAAAAATTTCCGCTACCTAAAACAGAAAAAGAAATAAAACAATTTCTTGGAATGACAGGTTATTACAGGAAATTTATCCATAATTATGCCTCTATAGCAAAACCACTTACTTCTCAATTAAGAAATAAAGAAATTATTAACCCTGCGTCTTATAAAGATGCGTTTGAAAAATTAAAAATGCACCTAATGAATGCCCCAATTTTACAATATCCTAATTTTGAACTCCCTATGTTGCTCACAACCGATGCTAGCAATGTAGCAGTTGGAGCGGTGCTTTCCCAACTTTCAGAAGGGAGAGATCACCCTATCGCATTTGCTTCCAGAACTCTTTCAGCCACCGAACAAAAATATTCCACCATCGAGAAAGAACTTTTAGCAATTGTCTATGCGTGTAGACATTTTAAACCATACTTATACGGAAAAAAATTTACTATTCATACTGATCATAAACCATTGCAATGGCTGTTCACTATGAAAAATGATAATACCAGAATAATGAAGTGGATCTTTTACCTACATGAATTTGATTTTGATATCAAACATGTAGAGGGTAGAACAAACAATGTCGCAGATGCTTTAAGTAGAATCCAAATTACCCCCACATATGAATTAAATGCTATTGAAGATCTAGATATGGATCTGGAATTAGATAGAGCTTTACAAGAAGCAAGTCAAACAAATTTAACCCCTGTCCCGTCAGTAAATTACGACGAACTGCTAGAGGAATATGAGGCAAGTCAAAGACCTGAAGGCATACATGAAACAGCTGAGGAAAGCAGAGAGGTCGAGGACAACAGAGGAGATAACATGAGCATTGTAGCTACTCAGCACTCTCAAGATTCCAGTCATGAACAAATACTTATTGTTGATGAAAATAAACCTGTTAATATAGAGAAATATCAAATTTTTATACAGAGAGGTTCAGAAAGAACTATAACAACTAGACCGTTTGGAAAATTTAGGTACTTAATAGAATCAGCATATCCATGGAAACATGATATAGAAAAAAACTTCTGGAAATTATAAAGCCTAACACGGTATATGGTATATACTGTGAACCAAACGTTGAATCTGTAAGAAATGAATTTGAAGGGATTTTCAAAAAACTTTCGGAAATAATTGAAACCAAATTCCCAACAGTAAAAATTAAAAGATATAAACAAAAAGTAATAGATGTAGAAGAGAATGATCAAAATGAATTAATTGAAAACTATCACTTGGGTAAATCATTTCATAGAGGAATACTTGAGACGTATGAGAAAAATTAAAAGAAATTATTACTTTCCAAAAATGAAAGATATGATCACTGAATTCATTAATAAGTGCCCAGTATGCCGAAAAACAAAATATGATAGAAAACCTGTCAAAACTAAATATCAAATTTCACCGACACCTATTAGGCCTTTCGAAGAATTAATGATTGATACCTTACATTATGAACGTCTTTTTTATTATAACTATAATAGATACATTTTCTAAAAAATTATTTGCTAGGATAGTTAAATCATGTAATTCCACGAATGTCTTTGATGTCATATCGGATTATTTGTCATTATTCCCTAACCCGATTAGAATCAAAATGGATTGCGGTAAGGAGTTTAAAAAAATAATTTAATACAAAATTTCTTAGAAAGTTTAGGAATAGAACCATATTATACAACTCCCAATCATCCTAATTCCTTAGGATTATTAAATAAAGCTCAGTCCACATTAATAGAAATTTTAAGATCCGTTAAAGAAGAAAGACAAAATTCCAAATTAGAGACAAATTTAAAACTTGCAGTAATTACTTTTAACAATTCCCTCAATCAAAATTTGAAGCTTACTCCCCTAATGAAATAACATTTGGACTTATAAAAGACCCCAATAAATTAGAAGGAATAATTAAAGAACAACTAGTTAATAAATATCACGAAGACTTGGACTTAATACATAAAAATATTAAAACTAATATCGAAAAAGAAAAAGAAATTAGAACCAACAAATTAAACACTAATAGAGAAAATCCTGATATTGAAGACAACCCATATGTTAAAGTCAGAACTAGAAATAAAAATGAAAATCCTTATAAACCTGTTCATAAATTTCAAGATAGAAATAAGACAATCAAAGTACATACTGACAATATACAAAGACAAAGGAAAATTAAGAAAAACCAATTATTTGTTTCAGATGACGGACCTATGGAAATTAATGATAATAATATTTCTGATACCGACGGATACTCTACAGTATAAAATGACTAACGTAGAACATTCTTCAGGTTTAGTTACTTTTAGATTACCGGATGCAAAAATTATTAATAAATATAAAACCATTGTCCATTATTTAAACTTCACATCGCTAATATTAGAAATAGAAACAGTAGAAAAGGAATTAAAACATTTTAAAATATTTTCTATGGATAACATGTATAATATAATTAATAAACAATTGATTTTTTTAAAAAATAAAGTTAATAACATCACTCCTAAGAGACAGAAAAGAGGTCTAGTGAACGGACTAGGCAAAGCCATCAGCTGGATTACTGGGAACTTAGATTCTGATGACAAAGAGCATTATGACAAAGTCATTGACACCTTAGAAAGAAACTCGTACCACTTAGAACACAATATTGCACACGAAGTTAGTATTAATCATAAACTTATAGAAACATTCCAAAATGATATTAAAATTTTGAATAATAATAACCAACAAGTATCACAAATTCTAAAATCTATGGATAAAACCCGATACATCTTACATTTGGAAGAATTATATAATATACTTAATTATATCACAATACTTGTATTAGATATCGAAAATTCATTAGAAACATGTAGACTTGGAATACCACATTCAAATATCATAAAGCATACTGACTTAAACGATACAACATTAATTTCACAAGATTTAGAAACAATTTGGTTAACCAGTAAAATCTCTTGCTTGATTAAGGAAAACATTATTCATTATATTATTTCTCTCCCAGTCAAAACCCAAACTTTAAGCGCTATATACTTTCTATCAATACCAGTTAGCCATAAAAATGAAACTATTGTAACCCTTGTTAAGAACAGTGTAATCTTGTATAATATTTCAGAAATATTCACTGGTAATTGTACATATATTAAAGATAACTATTATTGTACTAACCTTAGAAATTTAAGTAATAAATGTATTAAATATGCTATTCATAATGATTTAAAATATTGTACCACTACTAACCTTATTGATAGTAAACCTTTTATAAAATATATTGATATAATAGATATTTATGTAACATTTAGGATTAGGAATATTACTATTAAAACTAATATATCTCATCCTTTATCTTTGCCTGAAACTTCTGTAATTAAACTAGACAATAATGAATTGATTGTAAATCAAACAAGAAATATGTATATAAATGTAGACACTCTTTCATTCAATCATAAAATTGAGACATATAAGAAACTTAATATAACTTTAGAAAAATTAGATTTACCTATAGAAGATAATAATACATTTGAGGTATTAGAAACTGAAAATTATAATATATTATATTCATATCCTATCATTACTATTACTAGTATTATATCATATTTATTATTAATACATGTAATCTCTGTATATTACAAAGCCTCAAAGCTATGCCAACGAACAACGGAACAAATAGCACCAGAACCCCCAAAGACATTTAGACCATGGGAAGTTCCTGTTTTTTTCTCACTGAGTTCGAAATCTTCAGAAGGGAGGAGTTATGGTAAAGAATATTGAAGTGTCAGCAAATAGTTGGCTCTTCCTCCCAAGCCTGTATATATACCCCCTCTCTTTGTTCCCCATCATCAGTAGCATCTTAGTCTCGTAGTTAACTAGTTTAATTATAGTATATTTCATTTCATGTTAATTGTACAAGTTGCCTAAATAAAGTTTTTTTTATCTTTTTGTGGAGAAGAATATTTAATTTACCAATACATCGCTCGTTAACGCCGAAGGGTGCACCCAGATAAGTTTTATTTTATTTTAAGTTTATTTGTGCTGGTACCAGAATAAATCAAACAATAAATTATTTAATGGTTGCTGAATTTGGTTAATTAGTATTAAAAGAAAGAAATTGTTTAACTTAATTGTTTATTTTGTAATATTTTTTTTTGAAAGCGAGCTCGCAAATATTTTATATTTTTGGACCACCTATTTACAAAGCAATATTAGATATTGTTTGTTTAATTAATTTGTAAATTTTGTTAAATTGAATTTTGATAATCATAATATGTAAAAATAATTTTCGTTAACAGTAATAAATATGGTCCAATTTTCTTATTAACAAAATTGGTGTTATTTTTTTTTCTTTCCTTCCCGTTTGAAAATTATTATTATTATTTTTTTAATTTCCTTTTGCATCTTGGTCTCAAATCAATTAAAAACAAAAACCAGGAAAAGTGGTGACCAACATTGAAGGAGAGATAATTTTGATTATTGAGTAAAAATAATAAAAATAATAAGTGTTACTATTTAATGATTATACATTCAGATTTATGGAAATGGTCAAGGGTCATTTCTAAGGATTGAGTGCATGGTGGTGGATTTTGAATTCAGAGGTGAGAATCACAAAATTATTAATAAAATAATTTTATTTTATTTTTATGTTTTCAACATTAATGGGTTTTTGGTTTTGATTAATTATCGCAATTAATTGGTGGAAGTATATTTAAGAGTTAAACTATCTATTGTTTTCCTTACCTTTCTTCGAAGATTTTACAGTTTAAAATATTTTTTTCTTGGGGCTATTTTATTGATTTATTTAATCTTATTTTATTTTGTCCCTTATATTTTTTTATCTTAGGTTTTCGTCGTTTTACCATTAATAAACGACGTGGCGCTCAACAATATATTTGGTGTGTTTTTTTTGGGCTTTTTTTTTTTTTTTTTTTTTTTTTTTGGCTCATTCTCATTTCCTGACTAATTCTCCCCACCCCCTTCTCCATTAGCTAGCCTGACACTTACTGTCCTACTTGTACAAGTACTTGTGGCAGTACTTTAGTACTTTCGAATCCGCGGCAATACCATCAAGACTGATTTAGGTGTATTTTAAAATTAAATAATTCGAGAAATATTCTAGTTAGTAATTGTATTTCTGTCTAAGAATAAAACGATTGTTTAAGAAATATGTCTCCAAGACGCTTTGACATATAAATTGAAGACAGGATTGAAGAAGGCGCCGCTCTTGACACGGACGGGATATAGCTCAGTGAGTGAACGCTTATGAGGTAATTTGGAGAGAGGTCCCGTCAACTCTAAGCAGCTTTTTGAATAATGACAGATGTCAGAAGCAGTGGGATCCGAGCCACCCCATGTCGTTCCAGTAAACAACAGCAACTTCCTATCAGTCAGCTCCAAATACACAACTTGAGGGGGCTTTATCTAGGCAAGAAGCCCTCAGCTACAAAAGTTTATGCACTTTCAACACCTTAAATTGTTCTTACAAAATGTGCTCAAAAAATAAAAAAAGAAGAAAAAATAAACATCTTAGTAACTATATTGGGTGGTCCAGAAAATAATTAGGGCTCTCGTTTTCTTAAAAATCACACCTCTGTGAAATAACTTTTTTATATTTAATAGATTATTTTTTGTCCTTTCTTAGAAAGAAAAAAAAAAAAAACATCTGACCAATTATCGGGGCAAAACTGTTACAACTAGTCTAAGCCACTTATGCGGCCGTTTCTTGAAAAATATATTAGAGTATATATATATATATATATATATATATATATATATATATATATATATATATATATATATATATATATATATATATATATATATATATATATAAAGGCATATTGTAATATTGATTCAATAAAAACACTTTTGGTGTCTACGAGTACTGTTAATGATTTTTGTTAGTTATATTTATTTAATTTTGTATTCTTGTAATAATGAGAAAATATGATGTAAATCATTTAAAAAATAAATAAAATATGTTTATTAATATTGACCCGAAGCTGGAAGGTTAAAAATTCTAGTTTTGAACTTGTAGCAGTTTATCTTCTATTAAAGTTTATTTTATTAGTTTTCATATTTTAAAAAGTTGTTTTTTGTTTTATTCATTACCTTTTCAATACCTTCAGTGACTGATTCCAGACAAAACTACTAAAGTAAAAAGAAAAAACATGGCACATATTGTTTTTAAAGGAACTATGGTACTTACATATAATGTATATTATACATAGTAGAAGCAATATAAATATTACTCATAATATTGAATAATATATTACTATTTAAACAAAAACTAACCCTCTTCGTTATGATCTTTCCAGTCCTACAGTATCCTTTAATAATATTCCACTGATCCGTAGTGAACAGATCCGCTATCTGGGATTCCAACTGTCCAAACGTTTAACTTGGAAACCAACTAAAAGACTATAATTACAAGAAGCTATTCTTCGTTATCGATTTCTTCAACATTTACAAGACAAACTCTCTAAGATGCCTATTGACCCTCCAGTAGTCCAACCCTAGGACTAACACCAATAGTCGCGAACTATTGTTATCTAACGCGCTAACAATCTAACAGATCACCTCTTGAAATTCAATCGTTTTATTTATTTCATCAATTTTATTTTTCTCATTTACTCAATTTGATTTTTAAAGGTATGTGCATTTAAAGGAATGATAATAATAATACTCGTTAATAAAATAAGTAATACAAATATTATTTTTCTGTTATAACAACTTTTAACTATTTTTCTGTTAACATAACTTTTTAACTATTATTTACTTCATTAATTTTATTTATACAGCTTTGACAGGCAATTTTTGAATGTTCTAAACATAAATACATTTTACATTCTTTACAAAAGTATTTAGTCAGCCTTCGTGTTTCACATAATTCACGTAGTCTTATAGGGCCGCGTCCTTCATGATTTGCTTCATGGTGGAGCATCCACTTTTCTATAATATATGAAACATAAACAAACTCTTACCTATAAATAAATTATTGGTTATGCATCCCTCATCACCAGATACATAATATTTGTGTTCAGTATCTGAATGCTCAATTCTTTCTTCAACAACGTCTGTTTCACTTTCAGAAGCTGTCTCACATTTATCAAAACTTTCTACATCATTATTATTCTCCCTATTACATAAAATGATTTTAGGAGTCATTTTAATATCGTCTGAGTTTTCTAAATTGAAGGTGCGCTTACGTTTCATAATGTAATAATTGTTTGATCAATGATCGTAAAATTTTCTGTTGCGGCTGAAAAGGAAGGGAAACTTAAGGGTAATCGCAGCAGCCTCTGGGTAATGGACTGTATGTAAATTTATTAAAACGAATGCTCGCAATTTTGGGAAAACCTTTAATAGTAGATATCTAAACCAATGATATAATTGTAAATCACTCACCCAGGTGCAGTTGCCGCTGTACCTCCGTGACTTCTCAGAGGCCTCTAAGAGAATCGCCGGTGGCTGATTTGTTCCTGTATGCTGATATAATCGGTAGAGAAATCTTCTGCTTAGATCACCACTCATTTGCATGGGAAAATATTGTCTGTGGTAAATAACATAAGAAAACACTTTTGAAAAACTTAAGAAGGCTAATTTTAGCCTTGGGCAGTAACAGACAAAGGAAGACCATAGGATCTTGGGCATAGAAGGTGTCAGGTTCGCTCAGCTTCAAAGGTAGAAAGAGAATGAGTCTAGACAAGCTGGGATTAGTGGACGCGATAAGAAAGTGTATTTAACTTTCCGAGACTCGGAATCAGTTATCAGCTGCCCTCTAGGTAGTTATTGTAAAACTAAAGGTTTCTGTATGCCTCAAAAGGCTAGGAAGGGTGGAAAAAAAAACTAAAGGGCCTATTGACCGAAGAAATTGCGATAAAGGGCGGCAATGTACAATATATTTTTTACCCCTCTTTTTCCTTTTTCACAAGAGCGCCGATTGGCGCGAACATAATGATAAAATAAAATTTGTCGCGTCAGTAGTCGCAATGAGCCTAATAGATGTTGTCCCGGTAACAGCGGAAGAGAAACTAAACAACTAAAAATCTAGACAGAATATTGAGGATTTGACGACACTAATGCATTCGAGGAATTTTAGTTGAAAGGTACTGATTCGCTTATCTCATTTTAAAAATCCTACTGGAAATATTGCGCAAATAATACCTTGGGTGATCTGCCAGATCGGTTGCGACAACTGGAGGGTTAATTACAAAGACTCATTTACATGACAGTAATTAGATCTATTTGGACATACGGAGTTGAAATTTAGGGCTCCACCAAACTATCAAATTCATCTCGTACCCAATCCTTGCAATCCAAAATTCCTTACTTTGTCACAAATAAACTTATACATAAAGACCTTCATGTTCCGTATGTTTCTGATTTAGCCCAAACCAGATACCTATTCTTCCGAAGTTAACTCCAATTCATTCAAATTCACCACTCTCTTAACTTTGAAAACTCTCCGAAGCCTCTGAAAAAAAGTTGGCCTCAGGACCTTCTCAAATAGAACTATGGAAGTGCTTCAAAAGCAATCGACATGTCATTTTGAACGTTGTGATCACATTTACTCCATGTATTTTTTTTTTTTTTTTTTAACAGTTCTGAATTTTTATAAACAGATAATAAAATATATATATATATGTGTGTGTGTGTGTATTCCACTTCACAAGTTAATTACAGTGGAGTGTTCTTGGGCATAAATATATAATTTATACTGAACAGTGCAATTTATAACCATAAAATTGTATTTATTAATATTATGAAAAATTTAAGTTATTATGTTTTCGAGGTAATTTCATATTTTCCTTATAAAAACAGAAGCTGTACCTATATATAATATTCAGTTAAAATTCTGAAAGCTACGTGTTCTCGACGAAGTATACGCTTCGTTCCACGCCCTTTAAGAACTCTCCATACCTCAGTTTGTTCATGATTATAATTTTGCTGTTCTTCAATACTTTTCGTTTAACTAGCTTCTCCGTTGTTATATTTCCAGGTGCGGCAAGCGATGAGGGCTTTACCCCAAGGAGTAGGTGCCTTGGCGGTAAGATAAACACAACTTTATAGGAAGTAGAGATAAAGACAATATGCTTATGTACATAAAGTCTGCTAGGTAACATGTATTCATTGATGACTTCCCTGATACATATAAAATCTCTGTATCCTATTATTCATGCCTTATCAAGGGTGAGTGTGTCCCTTGTATGATACCCAATCTTTCCACCCTTGAATATATTATGCCAACGTTTCATCCTCTTGGGTTATTATGAGTTTCAGGGTGAGGATGTTATATGGCTATACCATTGTCATATGTAGTTGACACTGTGAGCATTTTATTAACCCTCATTGACATTTTTTTCGGCTTGTTTTATTACTCCTCAGTTGCTGTTTAAAAACTATTTCGATTTAATGTAATCAACCAGCATTACAAGTTTTGATGTTATGCCATGATAGATTTAATATCAGCGAAGTTTATTGATATAAGAATATCTTTAAATTTTTGTTATTATATTGAAAATTTATACAATAGTAAATGTACAGTAAAATGATTGGTCAATAACTTCTAAAGAATTCTACATTAGAAAGCACCTACGCCATATTCTTTTCAGAGCCCTCAGGTGGTTTTTGAGTATTGAGTAATAAGCGAGTTGGGAGATTATTGGATTTGAGTTGGTATGTAACTTGTCACAGAAGGATAGGTATCTTCCTTAGGCCAAAACTGCAACATATGGAACATTTGAATAATTATAGATAAGTTTATTCTTGACATATTAAGGAGAATTGAGGAATTTAAGTAGGATTATTATGATTGGATACAAGCAGAATCAGAGGTTTAGTGGAGCTCCAAAGCTCAAATCTGTATGGCGAAATGGATCTTGTTACTGTTTTGTAAATAGGTCCTTTGTAATTAATTGAGAGCTTTAAACTCTTGTCTAGTAAATGTGGGAGTAGCCGAGGACGAGTAGCAGTTTCTTGTTGTTTAGGTCTCGTATGTGGATTCCAAGTAAGACGTTTGTCCAGATGGAATCCTAGGTAGCGGGTCTTTTTAACGGGAATCAGTAGAATATTATTTAAGAACTATAGAACAGGAAGTAACAGGTTGACGAGGAAGGGTATAGAGTATTAGCATATGTGGTGAGGACTATGCTAGAAGGAGTCAGAATGTCCGTTGTATACTCCGTGTAGAGGATGGGTCATAAGAAACTATCTTCTTATAGGACATAGGAATCTGGACAGTTCACTAATTTCAATTTTATAATCACATTATTTAATTTACTTTTATGGTAAAAGGTAACAGTTTTGATTATATTTCCAAGCTAATTTGCATTTCATTATCCATCATATAAACTTTGAGACCAAGTCTTGAATATAAATATGAATATAAAGGGTATTTAAACATTGTTATGCAAGATAAAATGTAAACTATATTTTATAAACAATATGCAAATACATATTTTTGTTTTAAAATAATACATGAAATTCACAAATAAAATTCTGTCAAACATAATTATAGGACTTGATAACACAAAATACAAAACTTATTTTTGCAAGTAATTTGTAAATGAAACCCTTAGAATAGATGCAGAATCTTAAGTATTATGAACAAGTATTACAAAGTAAATGAGAAGAAACTTTTTTCTAAAACGTTTAACATTACATAGTCTTAAATTATCCTAAAGATAATTGGGCTTATCTTATAGTTATCCTTATATCTATATTAGGCTTACATGACTAGATAGTTACAAAAACTACTTTTACTAGATTTTATAAAACAAATGAAATATGCAAAAATTAAAATATTTATCATAAAATAATAATTATCACAGAATTATTATTTTAGCACCATTCATTTCAAGACTAGATTATTGTAAACATAGTAAACACTTTAAACATTATTTATACATATAATTATACATTAAAAAGAATATAGCTCCCATTCAATAATTATACTCAGAGAAATTTTAGGACTGATACAATAATAAAAGAAAATCGCAGAAGTCCAGTCCTAACGGGTTATTCAACCTACATATATTATATTTGATTGAACTTTTAGATAGAAAATACCGTCTTTGAGAGGAATCGAAAATTGCATATTAGGATAAATAATTGGATAGAATTAAACAATCTAAAAACCGAGGTAATAGATTAAATAAAAATATATGGTTTTCTAAAATAACTAATGATACACTGGTGTAATAATAACCTTTTTAAAACCTGATTATTATTATATATTTTTAAACATACCAACAATTTAAAAAAAATGGTATTTCACCTTGGTAAGAATACCTACAAAAGTTTATAATTAAAAAAAAAAAATAACAGAACAATCTCTGTTGATGAAAAAAAACTGGAGAGAATTAACTTAATGATGCCTGAAAAAAAAAAAAAAAAAAAAAAAAAAAAAAAAAAAAAAAATCCAATAGTTAAAAAAAATGTACACATTTAAAAACAAAATAAGCATAAGCATGGGAAAAATGGGAGGTCAAAGAAAGAAAAATTTTTATTAAGGAAAACGGTGAATATAGACGACGTGACAATCATGAGCTCTATTTTAAAGTTCAAAAGATCACTGACGTTATGAGGAAAAGGAGAATCACTTTATATGGCCACATAGCGAGAATGAATCCTACACAACGGACCAACAGGATCTACACTTACTTTAAGGATAAGAAGATCAAGGGAGCCTGGTTTACCGAGGTAGAAAAAGACCTGTTGGAGATCGGGATTACTTTTGAAAACATCTAGAAGCACGATCTACTTAAGAAGATACTTGGGGACCACTACCTATAGTTTTCAAGAAAAACCAAAATTCAAGATGGGAAAGATGTGGACAGAAGACAGAAAGGAGCAACACCGGCAATGAATGAAGGAGTACTATGCTAATGTCAAAGCCAAGAAGAGACAGCTGAAATGACGTGGTCCTTTGTAGGCCAATAAAAAAAAAAAAAAAAAAATAAAAATAAAATAAAATAAATAATAATAATAGAAAAAAAATAAGCATTGTATTGGACACATGAATAATACAAATTAAAAAAATTATAAACAGAAAACTCTTAATGAATTACTAAAGAGGATATATTAACATGATAAAGATGATTTCCAAATATTCCAGCACATTTAAGCTCACCTAATGATTATTTTATCAAAATTCAATATCCAAAGATAACGATAAATAAATAAATAATTACTAAAAAAATTATTTAATTAAATATGATCTACATAGGAACAGGGTTTAGATCCCTTATGAATTTTTTTCAAGTGTTTAGTTAAACTCGGTCAGTTGAGTTTTATTTTGTGGTGTTCCTTTGGAATAAATCTTAAAATTCTCATTCTCATAAGAATAGGATAGTAAACTGTTAGATAACTGATTCTTTGACCATTGACTATACTAGCTCACTAATCAGTGAACCTATCTGCAATAATTATTAGATTGATTAAAATACTCTTCTCACAACCAGAAAATCATAAAAGTTTAGACACCCAGAAATTAATAAAATTATTCATTTTAATAATGAATGCCTAAGAAGAAGAAATATTCAAGAAATCCATTACAAGGAAGATCTATGACTGGGTAAATGCAAGGTGAAGAAACAGTAGTCTATTGACCAAAATATCTAAAGATCTTTCTTTCATTAAATCATGCAGAAATTACTTGAAAAACTAGGGATATTACCAGAACTGATACAACAGAACCATAATTTTTCCATTCAAACTGCTAATTCATATCTTGAAAGAGAAGTTCAGGCGTATAAACACTAAACAGAAGTTTTAAAATATTTAAACTTCTCTTAGTAGAAACAAAGAAGTTTAAAACATGTTGAATGAATTTCATCGCAATGATGATACTTAAGATCATAGGCAAACATTTTTAATAAAATTTGCTAAAGATTAAGGTTGTAAGATTACTAATTTTAATTTGAAAAAGTACAACTTTTGATTATAGCAAAAAATAAGTACATACATGTGTTATTAAAATTCAAGAAGTAACAATCGTAGCAATAGATCACAAGTAATGTTCTTCATTGGATTGAGACTAGGAAACAATCTTCCAATAGGTGACACTCTCATGGAAACAAATCCATTGTTATGAAAAACATTTGTTGTGTGAAAAAAGTATGAGAAACCACCACTTGAGCATGGAATGCATGTAGGTATTGTAAATAAAACAATGGGGAATGTGAGCTTGATAGAGGACTAGTTTCAGCACAGTATCTACCAAAAAATGATACCTTGTAAAGAAATGGGCATTTTCCTTTAGCCATCAGACCAAAAAAGAAAAAAGAAAAATAAGAATAATAAATAAATAATGAAAACAGAATCAGTGGCCTTGAATTTTCAAACAGCAGAAAAGATATGTAGTATACTAAAAAATCAGGGTATACAAAGGCCCAGGATTACAGGGAAGAAAAGTATTACAAAAGTAATTCATGAGAGGAACCTAAGCAAGAAAGAAAGAAGATTGGTAGAGAACAAAGAGTGAATGGTTGTGACTTTACAAGAATGAACCTTACACCTCTATGGGGTAAAGACCAACAGATCATAGAAAGTTATTTTTCTATTAACTACAGTTATAAAAATATTTGTTTAATATAATCATAAGTTATGTTTCTTTGTTAAAAAAAAAAAAAAAAGTGATACTAATATCATATCATCCTCAATATGATGTAGGAAGAGGACAGACGGTCTGGGGTTTGTAGGAGATGAGGAGGACATCCTTCATATTTTAGATGTAAGAGGATAGAGAAGAGCAGCTAGGTATTATAGGAGGAAACCAAAGTTCTGTGAGTACTATTGGGCCATCAATTGATAATGATAAATGAATAAATAATAAATATGTTACTTCTTTGATGATCCTTTGTTAAATATGTCCAAAGTTTCTTTTATCCAAAGCTTGTCAGCTCGTCTTCTATTTGTGCCCTCAAACCAATCATATGCATAATACTTTGTTACCTCCTTGATAGTATTATCATTTTCCCAGGCAATACAATACTTGACTGGTAAAGTGAGATTTTCCTGAAAAAAAAAACACACAATAATGTAATATAACATATATAGAACGAGTCATATTAAGACTTTCAAACAGGATTTATATTTCTTTTAAAAACTAATAACAACTAACTACAGACAAGAATAACCTAATAAATACCAAATTAAAGCAACGTTTAAAGGTGAATTCAACAGAGCAATTCAAGTTATGTTTCTCGTCAACACGAATTTATCTAATATTATTATTATAATTGGTCACTTTTTAAAAATAATATCAAGAAGATCATTTAGAAAGACATAATTATAATTGTTAAAATGTTAGGTTCCTAAAACTTTTTAAAAATTCCTAAAATCTTATACTGGGAAAAGGAATCAAAATTAAAAGGTAAAGTTAAAATCATTGTCATTTAATGAAAATTATAAAATCTGGAAGATCAAGGTGGAGAAATTAAGAAGGAAGATGATTCCTAAAATTTGTTCGGTGAAACTAGGAAGACAGTTGAGGGAAAGGTGACTATGATTAATAAGTAAAAAACCTGAAGAGCAAGGAATGTCAGTCTTCATACAGTTTTCTAAAATTGAAAAATGAAATAGAAAATGTTTGGGTAAAGCAGGATGCCTGAAAAGTAACTAAATGAAAATATTCTTAATTACGTTTCAAAGAACAGCTCTGGGATGTATTTTTATCCAAAAATCAAAGCTGGTATCTTAATTACGACAATATGTTAATTGCAGAAATCCACCAAACTAGACTGGTGGTTAAGTTAAATAATTATATAGAATGATATACAATCAAGATTGTGTTTATTCTTTTTCAGAAATTTTGAAATTTTAAAGTACTAATCTTTATATAGAAAATAAAATTTGAAATAGATAAAATGGTATTATGGCAAGTCTCTATTATACAGATGCTCTATTAGACTTTTTGAAAGATAAAAAATAGTTAAAAAGGTTTGTACAAAGGCAATGTATGTACATGCAATAGAAAAAAAATTAATCAAATTCTCAAGTTGGTAATTTTTTTTTTTTTTTTTTTTTTTTTTTTTTTTTTTTTTTTTTTTTTTTTTTTAAAGAGAATGATTTAATATAATACTATATTTTGAAAAGAAATACAAGTGGTGTTTCAGATCTGTAAAGAAGAGTAGAAACATTATTTAAGGCTTAGTGATAGTAGGTGATAAATAATCATAATACTTTTAAATACTAACTGTTTTAGGAATTTGAGACTGGTCTTCATGTAATTAGCTCACCATCAATTAACAAGAACTTTTTAAAATATATGTACTTATGACTAATTATTATAAAATATACTAAAGTTACTTACAAATATCGAATCAATATTATCAATAGTTTTATGAATGATGTTGACTGGCTTCCACTGCTTAGAAATTAATACTTCAACCCAATGATCCAACTTTACTTTTTTTGATTTGACAGTTTCATTTTCAACATTTTTTTCCTCAGTGTGGTAAGTATGATGACCATTGTTTAATCGTTTCACAGCTTCTGGAGAGAGCAGGTCTTTTCCTTTTTTGGAAGGAACATAGCCTTTCCCTTTTTTATATGATATAATTATGTCAGTAAAATTATCTACTTTTGATGAATCATCATCACTATCAAAATCATCAACATTGATGGGATATGGATGAAATGACATTACAAATCTGGCATGAAAACCTAAAGCTCTCAACAATGTTCCGAACAGCATCACATAGTCTCGGATGCATGAGATTCTTCTAGATTGTAAAAAATATTTAAAATTCTTATATTCCAGTATCCCATGAAGTTTATAATCACACAATACAAAGGCACTCCTATACCATTCTATTAACTCTAATAAGTAAAGAGAGGTCAGAGGACAAGTTGGTAGCAGAGAATAAGGAACTAAAGACAATAAGACTGCTTTGATGTAATCATCATTGATAAAATCATTAATTCTTATTCCATAGGATATGAGACACAGGAGGTTCACTTTATGCATCAAAATCCGGTTTGCCTTGGGAAATAAATAAAAATTATTTTTGAATTCTTTTCTTATAGATTTCTCATTACAATCAGTTACCCTACTAGCTTGCCCCCTCCGTCTCTGTTTAAAGATACTAACGGGGGACTCTTGCTGGCCAAGTCCAGATGGCCCTGGCTGCATGTTTTGAGAAGAACTATTTGAGATCTTCCTAGAATTCTTATCATTTTCATGATAATAACCTGATGTGCTGGGCGTATCTATATCTCGCGCACCGCTCATGGAACCCATAGTAAAATTTACTTTAATTCTAACCTTGCTGAACAGTTGAACAAAATCTAACACCTCAACTAAGTTACGAATGCCTAACCTCAACTGCCTCGAGTTCGCTCTTTCTATTCGATTACCACTATCGATTTTCTCAGTCACTTAAACTTTGTTTAATATTATGTATAAAAACACAATATATAACATTTTCACACTCAGTATTTTCAGTAAACCGCAACTAAATCTGCTAAATATAAAATAACTATTTATGTAAAATAACTTGAGAAATAATTTTAGACACTACTTACAGTAGAATAGATAACAACAGACATTGAGAACATAGAAAATTTGAAAATGACCTCTTTTTAAAGGAAGGATTATAGTTATTTCATGATTCTTCAAAACTGGAATTTTTAAAAAATATTTGGAGATTTTGACAATTAAATTCTAAACAGCATTTACTAAAATTACCGAATCATCTGAATACATATCAAACTCAATAAAAGGATTATTTAAAGTTAATTTTGCTTATTAAAAAATAATACTCTGTCAAACTATAACCTTATAAGTGTAGCGATTTAAAAAACAGCACTAAAACACAACCTTCCTTTAGCGCGCAGGCGTTGCCTAAACTGTCTTGAAGCAGTGAGTCAGTGAACCAGCGAGAGAGTGAATTAGTTAGTCCGTGAGTTAAAAAACTTTTATTTATTACAAATAGAAGTTGTAAAATAACAGATTTACTACTTAGGTAAGATCAGTAAGCATTAGTGGTTATTAGGGTGGATAATTTAATGTAGACAAGTTACCTATCTGGTCCATTCTAACATATAATAAGCTGCCACGTCAATGAGTTTTACATTCGATCGTTCACGAAGGTTGTTCAATCTCGCAGTAGACAGTATCGTTCTATAACCAACCTAATTTAGGCCAAGAACTACTAAAGTAACTTTATGAAGCAACAATATGAAGATAATATTTTATTCACATTGAAATCGAGAAGGATATATTTATTTATAATTCTATAAAATTTAATTTTCTATAATAGGATCCTTCTGTTCTTTTACAATAAAATTATACAGCTTTTAAAATAAGTTAAATTTAATTTATGAAAATATATTTCTATTTAATGAATAATAAAAAACTTATTGTCTTAATTTTAATTTTATATCAGTGATTATTAATAAAGGAAGAGTGAAACCGAAAAAAATTGAAATTAAAAAGGAGAATTTGTCCTAAGAACGATAAATCGATGTTTTGACAAACTGCTTTCTAAGGATCTGGTTTCACAAAATAATTCCACTCGAATCTAAGTTACAATTCAATTGTGGTTTTAATTTTAACTTGAAATGACGTACAATTTGATATTAACCTGCTAAATTTTGCTTGATGTGTTACACGGTTTAAGTTTTATACTAAACCTACAGTAAGTAATATCTTGCAAAATGGGATTGGGGTACAATTTTCTGAGAGAAATCTTATCAATCATTCAAACCCTTATTATAAAATGATAAGGTACCACTATCGGCGAGGCACTCCAGCTTCCTCACGCGTCCAGAATTACCTTTTATCAATTCTAACCTTGTTCCGATTTATTTCTATGTCTTAGACGCTACTTTTTCTGTGGAGGAGGTTATACCTCTTCATTTACAAAAAACTCTTAATCCACTTTCAAACTAATATTAATTTCTGTTATACCTTCTCATATTGAAATGAGAAGTAAGAAAATAATTATGTGAGAATAAGAAAATATCAAAACATAAAACATTAAATCAATGTTAAATTAATATTATAGTAAATCAGAATTAATGTTAACATCTGAAAAATTTTCTCATGTTAGAAAAATGGAAATAAATTATAAATACATACTAAACAAAATATTTTCTCACATTATGGGAGTGGAAATAAGAAAATATGAATCTTCAGATATACTTTCTCACATTTATTTGTAGATCGGAGTGATTTATTGAATTAATATTGCAGTCTGTCTCGCCTTCGGGCAGTAAATAATATGGATGACAAAGAATTCATTCAGCTAATATGTAAACTCATAATTGTTTATATCATGGAAGTGTAATAACAAAATACAAAACACTAAATCCATTCAGAAACTAATGTTGTAAACTTTTCTTACTCCTTTTTACATTTAGTAAGACGAAATATTGATCACACACACTAAACAACACAATCCTAGTTGAAACTTTAGAAATGGATATTTACTTGTGCTGTTATAGGAACGTGAAACTCGATTTGAAGGGTTGGGATTGATCTCGTAGTGCATTGAAGGTCTAATAATTATTGTTTAGAACATTCAAAACTCTGTATTGTTTATGTATAGCAAGTAATCTTATGTTCTCTTTTATTCAGGTTATTTTACATATATATATATATATATATATATATATATATATATATATATATATATATATATATATATATATATATATATATTTTCGAATTATTTATTTATTTTTTCTCATTTTACATAATGTGTGAAAGTAATCATACGCCATCTATATTACTTATTGCCCACATTTGTGGCAGATTGTAATAATTACTCAATAAAAAAAATTAATAAAAAAAAAAACATTCAAAAAACAGGTTATATTTTAATGTTTCAGGAGACAGGGAGATATATTATCTATATTCCCCTTCTCAAAACCTAAACCTAGAAGAAACTAAAATATATTTTTACCAAAATGAATCTTAATATTAAATTATGTACATGAATGATTGGTCATTCTAAAGATGCAAGGTTTGCCTTCCATTTTAGAGTATTTTATAAATATGGTGCAATTGATAGATGATGTAGGTTCACCAATGACAATGTGTATCAGAGTGATCTATATGCAACTGCCAATAACATGCCTAGGGAGCGCTATCGACATGTCATCTACATCTGCCTGGTTATTCAAGTCAACCATCGACCACTTGTTTGAAGAAGTGGGTGTTAATGCAACAAAGGATCCTAAAAATCGAGGCATCCGCAATTCTTGCTAAGCAAAAAACCTAGGACAATGGCTCTGTCATCTGTACAAATGGTATTTTCAAAAATTGTTCTTCTTAATTATTTATTTATTTATTATTATTATTTTTTTTGTTATATTGGTATAATTGAAACATTTGTGCGATTTTATTGTGTAATGCGACCTCACATTGCCTACTGCCAAAAATGATTTTAAAAACCTTTGCTTTTATATAAGCCTCACTTATCCCTTATTCTTTCAAAGTTTCGCAGATGACACCTTGACTTTACCAGGTTTTTAAAATCTGGCGGACGTATTAAAGTATTTTACTCTATCTCTCCTCTCTCGGGGAGATATAAGTAAATGGTTAATAGCATTGTGTGGCTGTTGGAAGGCTGTCATCAGGTGTTATTAGTTAATTTAATTTCAAAAATTTAACTTGCCCCATCCTCTACACGGTGCATAAAGCTGATATTCCAACTCATCCTACCACTGTCCTCACCACTTACGCTGATGAAACTTGTGTGTTATCAGTAAACAGTGATCCCTTCATTGCCTCCCAAACACTCCAATCCCATATCTTAACCCTTCAAGAATGGTGTCAAATATGGAGAATCAAAATAAATCCAAAATATCTCACCAAATAACCTTTACCCTTTGTCGTAAACCCACGACTTCCTGTCCTACAGTATCCTTTAATGATATTCCACTAATTCCTGTTTAACAGATCCGCTATCTAGGACTCCACTTGGACAAACGTCTAACATGGAATCCACATACAAGACTAAAACGACAAGAAGCTGCCCGTCGTTACAGACTACTTCAACATTTACTACACAAACGTTCAAAGCTCCCAATTAATTACAAAAGACTAATATACATGACTGTGATTAGACCTATCTGGACGTACGGAGTTGAGCTTTGGGGCTCCACTAAACCATCCAATTCATCTCGTATCCAATCCTTAAAATCCAAAATCCTTCGAAAAATCCTCAATGCACCTTACTTTGTCACCAATAAACTTATCCATAAAGATCATAATGTTCCATATGTTGCAGGTTTAGCACAAACCAGGTATCAATCCTTTCATAGTAAGATCCACTATCCACTCAAATCCCCTAATTTCTCAACTTGCTTCCTACACCATTCCGGATAATCCTCCGAGGTGTCTGAAAAGAAGATGACCCAGAGACCTTCTAGTGTAGAATTTTTATTAAAGTGCTACTGATGAGTAGTTCTTTACCAGTTTTTTCAAGTTGTTGTAATAGGTAACATCACATTTACTTGATGTATAAATATTGTACAGTTGTAAATTTCAATAAATTGTTATTAAATAAAAACTAAAATAAAAGAAAATTAACTTCTTTCTAAAATACGGGTTTAGAGCAATACAAAATACGGATGATTATGAATCCATTCATACAATATATACAATAAAATATAAATAAAATAAAAGCTCAAACTAAAGAATATATGGAATTAAATAAAATAAATTAACAAATATATGCATAGTAATAAGAAATGCAAAATTAAAAATACAATCATACTGCATAAGGATCCAAATGCAATAAATCATTTTTTGGCAATTTTTTTTTTTATGATTAAAATATATTTTATTGAATAAATATTACAATCTGCTTGTTAAACGGCAATGAGTGATATGGATGACAAATAATTCATTCATACTATATGTACAATTAAATAATAAGAAAAAAAATCCTTTTAAAAAAATAATAATAAAAAACTATACAAAATATTAATTAGAAAAATCAGAAAATAAAAGTATTAACAATGTAAACAATAGTAATTATAAAGTAGCAACAAAAAAAAATAAAAATAGTAAGCATTAAAAGAAATAATATAAAAAAAATAAATCATAAATAAATAAATTTTAAAAAAAGACAAAAAACAATGTTAAATAAATTAAGAAGCACAATCACACTATATATACAATGTACACAGACATCCCAGAAACACCCCAGACCTAGCCTGTTACCCACTTGTGGGAGGGCAAAAAAAAAAAAAAATAAAAATACAGACAAGTTGAGAACCTCCTCTTTTTTGAAGTCGGTTGATAAACTGCTGAACTAGCTGAACTCATCTCTGCTTAAAAGGAAACCACAGTTGTTAACTTCCGCTCACTCAGGAGATAAACAAACTTCGAGCGGCCCTTTAATTCATTTGGGATTTGGCCTTATCAGCGTGTTTTATATATATTTAGTTTTAAAACAATATGATATGATCCGATTTAAACAAATAAATATCAAAAACAACATAATAAATGATTAAATGATTAAACAGCACAACAATTGTACATATTAAATATTGTTACATGTTTTGGTAATTAAACAATTTACACTACATTGACAGCTGCGCTTAGCTAAAATGGGTATAATTTGGAATGCATTTATTTTAACAGTAGGAAAAATACTAAAAAACCTACAAAATAAGAAGAAAAAAAAAAAAAAGATTGATAAAAGCAAATACCTACATAATAAAATTTACTAAACTATAATGCATATTTATTAACTTTTTGTACATTAAGTTAATCAACATTTTGGATAATTAACTTATATATTATTTGTGTTCCAATGATTTCATTTCAAGCCGAGACAATAACTTTTGGATGTCTTGTTAGCAAAATATTGTTATAGTAGTATGTGGTTTGTACGTTTGTGTATGTATCTTCTTAAGGATTGCTTGTTATAATTGCCTATTGTTTGAATTATAGGATTTCCTGAATTGTTTGTAGAGTTGAAAAAGTTTCTGGTCTGTGAGTGAATAAATTGTTTAATAGTCTGAAAATCTAATTCGAGTAGCATGTCGGTTATTTTTGTGTATCTAGGGTAGTCATTTATTATTCTCATGCATCGGTTTTGCACCCTTTCAATTTTTTTATAGTTTGAATCACAGGTGTAGCTCCATACGGGAGAGGCGTACGTTAGTAATGGTCTTATGGCTGATTTATACAGAATTATTTTGTTTTTGATCGACAGTGGGGATTTTCTTCTGAAATACGGAGCCATAGTACTTAAGAGTTTTTTGGCTTTGTCGCATTTGTTATTTATATGTGGTGTGAATGTTAATCGTTTATCTAGTTCCAAACCAAGGTAGGTAACAGTTTGAGTCCAAGAGATTTTAATATTTTTTAGATTGATATGTCTTGGTATGTTGGGCCTTCTTTTTGTAAAAATTATTGCAGTTGTTTTTTGTTCGTTTATTTTTATTTTCCATTTTTTATAATATCTATTAAATCTGAAGTATAATAACTTTATCTGTTTTCTATTGTGTCTATCCTGAAGGAACTTGTGTAAATCGCCGTGTCATCGGCATATAATGATCTTTCAACTGAAGGGAGAGAAGGTAGGTCGGATATGTATATATTAAATAGCGTTGGGGAAAGACAGGATCCTTGAGGAAGACCTGCTGATAAGGGATATTTGGGAGAAGTGGAATTGTTAATTGTAATCTGAAAGGATCTATTGGAAAGGAATGAATGGATAGTATGTATGATGTAGGGAGGGAACCGATAGGTAATAAGTTTGTACAATAAACCGTTGTGCCATATTGTATCAAACGCTTTTTCCATGTCCAGTAAGATCATCCCTGTTTTTTTTTTTTTCGTTAAACCCTGCCGTAATATAATCTGTTAATCTTGCTAACTGTGCTACTGTGGAATGATGGTTTCTGAATCCGAATTGCTCGCTAATTATAATGTTGTTTAGAGATATGAAACTGTTTAACCTCTTCAAGAGAATTTTTTCAAATATTTTTGAAAGAATGTTGAGAAGACTGATTGGTCTATAGTTTATGACTAACGCTGAGTCTTTATTGGGTTTGGGAATTGGGATTGTTTTTGCTGTTTTCCAGGATGTTGGAAAGTGACGAAGGCGGAATATGGAATTGAAAATTTTGGTTAGGAATATTATTGCTTTTCTGCTAAGATTTTTTATGACTATTGGAGGTATGTTGTCTTCACCCGGAGCTTTTTTTGTTTTAAGATGTTTAATAATGTTGATAATTTCTTTTGGTGATACGGAAGAAAAGTTAAGGGGCACCGTTTTCTGAAGATACATTTGTACAGTTTTGTTTACTTCGCGATTGTGATGGAGTGAGCCAAAGTCTTTGGTAATTTGAGTGGTAGAAGCAAAATTTTTAGCCAGTAGTGCTGCCTTGTCCTTATCCGAGTAGGCGAACCCATCAGGTATTTTAAGAGGTGGGATGCATTGAGAGCGCAAAACACGAAATAAACATTTTGTATTATAGTTTATTCTTTTAACTATTACCGACAACTCCAATATTTACTAGACAAGCGTTCAAAGCTCCAAATAAATTATAAAAAAAACTATTTAATGACAGTAATTAGATCCATTTGGACATACACAGTTAATCAATTATTTTATTGAAGGAGATTAATTTTTTTTAATTATTTCATATTAAAGGCATAACTCCTATTTATCTTTTATTTTCTTCTACATGTTTCGGAGTACCTTTGCTCCATCTTCAGGATATCTATGATTTTCTCATATAGTCGCATGAGCTTGCCTATACTATAGTAGAGTATAGAGAGTATAGTATAGTATAGTATAGTAGAGTATAGTATATCGACTATTTGAGAAAATCACAGATATCCTGAAGATGGAGCAAAGGTACTCCGAAACATGTAGAAGAAAATAAAAGATAAATAGAAATTATGCCTTTAATATGAAATAATACACAGTTAAGCTTTGAGGCTCCACTAAACCTTCCAATTCTTCTCGTATCCAATCCTTACAATCCAAAATCCTTTTTAAAATCCTCAATGCTCCTTATCATGGGACAAAAAAACTTATCCATAAAGATCTTAGTGTACCATAATATGGTTAATTTAGCCCAAACCAGATAACTATCCTTTCGTTGCAATCTTCATAACCATTCAAATCCAGTAGTCTCTACATTTGCTTCACTCTCAATTCCAAATATTCCTGTGAGACGTCTGAAAAGAAGAAGGCTAAAAGACCTAATGTAGAACTTTGATTGAAGTGCCACTAGTGAGTAGTTCTTAATATGTTATTGTCATGTCATTGTTATCCTTATTTTCAAATTTATTTGTTGTATGTAATGTTTGCAGTTGTAAGTATAAATAAATAGTTTCATTAAATTTTACTAAATATCACTAGTAGTTTGATTTCATATGGTTCTAAATTGTTTGACAACTTCTGGGCAATTGGAAAAATTTTCAGCGAACGGCGATTCGCTTACTGTAAGATTTTCTTCAATTTCTCAGTGGTCTTGGGTTTTTTTTCGACAAAAGCTCTGAGAATATCCTCATCGAGGGACGGAGTCCTTCTACGACCTTCCTGCAACAATGAAATCTCTTTCGAAAAATGTTTTAAGCCACCGTTCAACAGTGCTCACTCACAATGCCATCGCCTCAGATATAGTTTTCAGTCAATATATTTTTAAGCGTTGAAATATAAATGAATAAACTGGCTGACTAGTCGGCGCTTTTGTGGATTTATTGCCGATTACGGCCGTCTCTATAAAAACCAAAAATCTACCTCTAATAATAACTTCCTTAGTATGTGTTCCTCTACTTAGTTGGTCAAGTAAAATGAAATATATGTATTAAAAAAAAATTAATTATTACTTTTTTTTTAAATTTTTTGGCTAATAATCATTTAAAGTTCTATTATCTCTATCATAAATGATTTTAGGACACGTGTTTATTTAATTTTTTCATATTTATGGATGGAGAATAGTAGTCCAAGAGCCGACGACACTAAATCTGTCATGATAGGTCTTCCAAAGCTCACACGTATGATTCGTCATGTTATTCACAGAAGAACACAAAACGGCCCTGCTGCCATGGTACCGGTCAACGCTTAAAAAAAAAAAAAAAATAAACAAAAACGTTTTTTTGAGGTTTCTGTTGAACTTCCAACGATTTCCGAGATGCACGTTATTTAAAATTGATTATTTTAGAAAAAAATTAATTTTTAGCTCACTTTTTGTCAAACATTTGCTTTTATTACCTTCCCCGATCTATTCTCAGGAAAAATGTCAGGATCAGTGTTGCAGAACATTAACTTTTCTTTAATTTTATGTTTCTTACTCTTTAACCAAATGTTTTACAAAATGTGAGGTAAAAATTGTTTTTGTATAGAAAATTATTGATTTACAATAACGTATACCTCGGAAACCGTTGGAAGTTCTACAAATATTGTACCTTTTTATTGTGCACATTAATTATTCTTAGGGGACAGTCTATCCCAGAATAAAGTTTATTTTTCATTTCATTTCAAATATAAAGTTAATGTTCTGCAACATTGATCCTGACATTTTTCCTGAGAATCGATCGTGGAAGGCAATAGATGTTTGACAAAAAGTGAGGTAAAAATCAATTGTTTTCGAAAAATACCAATTTTCAATAAGGTATCTCTAGGAAACCGTTGGAAGTTCGACAAATATGTATAAAATCAAATTTATAGGAAATTTAATTATATTTACTTTTAATTTGAAAAATATGTTTCTGGAGTCCACCGTTTTCGAGATATAATCGAAAAACCCGAAAACTAGAGGCGCGGACTTTTAGTATGTTTACCTTTTAACAACTCCTAACGAAGCTATGAAAAATTATCGCATATTTCATGCACTCTAGAAATATATTTATTGACAGGGCTAGAGGGTTTCAAATGCTGCTGCCGCCATGTTCTCCACTTTTTGGAAATGGAAGCAGTGGTTTTTTTTACACAAAAATTAATGATCTTTCAGGTAAGCTTTTTTGAGGAGGCAGATGATGATAGAAACCTGGTTGCGAGCTATCCATTTTTTCCCGGCAGCAACTGATAAAACCCGCCAGGGGGAATGGCAGCACTGCATTTTCGTATAACCGTACCCATCCCTTCTTTAGCGAACTATGTGTGAAAATCATATTCAATATACGGTAATTTTCTGAAATATTGAATAATTTTTTTATCCTCTAGAAAATTATTTATTTGACTAATTATTGAGTTTGTTTTCATAGTTGAGAGACGAGAGAGAGGTGATATTAGTTCCTATTAGGCAAATAAGGCATTTCCCTATCCACTTACGATTTCAAACACACGGTTGCCTTTGACAAAGGCAATGCCATATTGATCCATCTTCACGGATTATTGCTGCTTTGGTATAGCCATGATTGGGGCCTATTCTTTATATAAGCAGTTTTTCTGTGGAATAAAAGTCTGGCTTGAGACGCTGCCCGATAAACATCTCCGTTAACTGCTTCTGTAAATTTAACATTTTTTTTTTCTCTCTCTCTCTACTCTATTAGTATTCTCTTATTGTTTTCGTTATTTTGTTTACTCAAAGTTTTATTATTAATTAAAGTCGTAAATGAGGAATATAAGTTTCGTTTTTATTTTTCTAAAATAATTACGATAACTGTTGACGAGTTGGTGAAGCAAGAGTGCCTAATCCCCACTGTATTACCGCTAATTCATGCTGCTCTACTAAGCAAGGTTACCTGTCTATTTATTAACTCGCGCTAAGTTGGATATTTTTAAAATGGCTGTATGTTCAATTTGTGAAACATCGATCGCACGAGAAGAAAAAAAGATTTTGAACTGTCAAAAATGTAAGATGATACTTCATGAAAAATGCTGTATTCTTCATGAAAAAGAAATTGAGGCCATAAGAACAGGAAAAAAAATATGGTTGTGAGAAAAATGCGACAAAACAAAACAAAAAAACAGCATCAACCGAGGAAAAAAAAAATTCATTAAAATCTATTCCGGATCCCTGAACCGACAGCATCTCAATTATTTTCCGCAATAAAAACAATTGAAGCAACCACCAGTGATCTGGTTTGAAGCTGAGTGATCGGCTCTCAAATATTGAAAAACATATAGAAGGTCAATTCAGGCATCTGAAGGAAGAGGTGCTGGAAAACAAAGCACTAAAAACAAAAAAGTAACCGAAAATGATTCCCACCGGAAATATCTCGCCGAAGAGATGACACCAGCGAACAGGCACCTATACTGGCTTGCACGACAGAAGAGGTCCGTCCACCGGAAAAGTGAAATATGTCTGGTTTGCGGCTGGTAGAGTGCGCTGCCGGAAAGATGAGGGCCATCCGGTAATCTTCATTGACCAGGCTCACTGATTACTACTTTATCTATAACACCTACCATATCATTGCCTTTTCTGAAACTTGGTTGAAACCATATATTCCTTCCTCTTCCATATCTATTCCTGATTACACCCTTATTCGCCACGATCGGACGGACCGAACTGGTGGAGGTGTTTGTTTATATGTTCACAATAAACTAAGAGCAAAACTTCTTCAAAAATCCAGTTCTCTTGATATTCCACACCTTGAATACATGTTCACTGAAATCTCCTCGGAATCATTTTCCCTCCTTTACCTGATAGTTTACCGCCCTCCTCAGGTCAAACCGACCCATCATTCGAATCATCTCTTTTTACCTTTGTTCCTCTGTATAATAATGTCATCATAGCTGGTGACTTTAATACTAACCTCCTCTCAGATTCTTCTGATAAAATGTATTTTATGGACTTGGTGTATTCTCTACATCTTTTTGCAGTACCTTTCCAACCCACCCATTAAACCCAGTTCACAGATACTTTAATTGACCTTATGATTGTTGATTTTCAGAAAAACCTATTATCCTTCTCTCAAAATCCAGTAACATTCCTCTCATGCCACTATCTCATCCAAATCTCTTATGACATATCTGTTCCTATCCTTATTCCTGAGAAAATATCTTGGAGAAATCTAGACCATATAACCCCAGATAGAATAGACAGATAGATACTTTACTCACTAACCCATTGCATTGAATCCATCTATTCTTCCCCCTCAATTGACGAAATGGTGGAATGCCTCACATCGAATCTTTATACTGTCCTTAATCATCTCTCAAAACCTCAATTATCCGACGACTACCAGCTCCGTAGATTAACCCTGACATTAGAAATCTGATGAAGCGAAGAGATGCTGCCAGGAGACGTTTTAGGCGTACTAGACATTCAGATGATTATTCATCGTTTAAGCTTCTCAGAAACCTCACCCAGTCCTCTTTACGCCGTGCTAAAGCACAGTATTTTCAAACTATTCTATATCCAAGCTCCTGACCCTAAATCTAAATGGAAAATTAGGAGAAAATTTGCAGTACCCAGTTCCACATCTGATGACAATTATCCATTCACTCCAGATGAACTTAATTCATACTTTGCTGATCCCCACTCTAATGAACTCCCTGTAAACACCTTATCATATTCTATTCCTCAAACCCCTTTTAATTCTTATAACGTTTATTTTCTTAATATTTCCCGTAATGACCTAATTGATTCAGTCTTTAAATCTCGTACCAATGACTATGGCTTGGATCAAATACCTTTAAAAATAATAAAACTCTGTCTTCCTGTTATCTTACCTGCCCTGCTCCACATATATAATTTCTCCTTACAAAGCTCTATTTTCCCTACAGCTTGGAAAAAAGTCCTTGTCCGTCCATTAAATAAAGTTCCTTCTCCTTCTTCAGTTTCCCACTTTAGACTTATATCAATCCTATCAAATTTATCTAAACCATTAGAAAGATTAGCACATACCCAACTCACTTCCTTTCTTGACTGTAAAACCCTCCTTAATCCTTTCCAATCATGATTCCGTTCCGGATACTCCACGCAGTCCGCTTTGGTAAAAATTACTCAAGACTTTTACTTCTCCTTAGACCAACAGAATATTACGATCCTGATCGTTTTTGATTTTTCAAAAGCTTTTGATTCTTTTGACCATACAACCCTCCTCCCTAAACTCCATAACCTCTCAATATCTAATAGTGCGTTAAGCTGGGTTCAATCCTTTTTATCCAACCGTTCCCAAACAGTAATTATACCTGAAAAACCTCACTCATCTTCACTACCACTCTCTCGAGGAGTCCCCCAGGGATCTTCTCTTTCACCTACCCTATTTTCTATTTATATTAATGACTTACCGAACCGCATCCACTACTCCCAATATCATCTTTATGCTGACGACTAGCAAATATATTTATCCTTTCATCCTTCAAATATGCTAGAGGCGACTTGTAAGCTACAGAAAGACATAGATAGCATTAACCTTTGGGCAGTAGAGAATAAGTTAAGTCTGAATCCAGAAAAAACAAAGGCTATCCTCATTGGGTCAAAACCTCACCTAAAAGCTTTTCCCTACTATCCACTGATTTTCCTCAAAAACCGTCCAGTTCATTTCCCAAATTCCATTAAATATCTGGGAATAACTTTCGATCAACATCTTGCTTGGAATAACCATATCTCTCAAAAATCAGGAGAAAATCTATTTTTATTCTTAAGAAACTTTCACATTACCGTGATTCATTACCATTACGTACTCGAAAACTGTTAGTATCATCACTCATTTTTCCTAACTTTGACTACGGATGCATAGTATATGGAGGACTGTCTGATGAGCTCGAGATGAGATGTAAAAGAGTAATGAACTGTTTTAGATAAGATTAGTGTTAGATTTATTTTCGAGATCTCCAGACGTTCTCGCGCTCCTCCATTCACCTCTTATATACTAGAACCCAACCCATCAACTTATACACTAAGGCGCATCGAACTGCATCCTTCGAGAAATCCTTTATTATCCGTGCTTCCTCTTTATGGAATTCATCGCCCATCACAATTCGAAAAAGCTCCACTCTTACTTCCTTTAAACGTCATTTATTTCTTTACCTCCTTAATTTTCAATCTTCGGAGCTAATTTAAAACATGAATACTTATGCAATATATGTACATTATAATAGTATGCATAAGATGTATCCTTTTACAAGATGTCTCAGTTATTTTATTCACATAATTTAATTATTAATCATTTTTTATTATTATCTATTATTATTATTTATTATAATTAATTATCAAAGCCAGATGATTGTCCTATGTACTGTAATCATATGTTATTCTTAGGGGACAAGTAGTCCCAGAATAAAGTTAATTTTTCTTCTTCTTCTTCTACTTAATCTGGTCGATGTTGAGTGTTTTCATCATGAATTCTATTTACCTTGGTGGGTGGCAGTCGCACGAATCACTCCAGTAGCGTGGTCTTAGTGACAAGATTTTACTGTTATCGATCTGTCAATTAGTAATGTACGTTACTTTAATGCATTTGCAATAATTGAATGTGTAACAGCAATACATAAAAACGTTTCGAGGATTACTTTCAAGTACTATTCTTTAAGTTTATATAGGAATAATTCTGCGACTCCGTTTAAAAGTTTGTTGAAAACTAAGTGTTATGTTGCCGAAACCTGGAATGAATTATTCCTTCGTAATTCCAGCGTGCATCATGATTTTCTTTCGAAATTAGTTCGGAAAGACCTTGTGCAAACTAAAAACTTGCTATTTTCGTATAATTCAGATTCTATTTTTATTTATAATTTACTTCTACGTTTCCGCGATTCGTTACCGCAAACTACTCCACAACTTTCGGAATCATCTCTCATTTTTCATTATCTTGACTAAGGATACATAGTATATGGAGGAATGTTTACCTAGCTGGAAATGTAAGCATAAGTCTAATGAACTATTTCATCAGATTTATTTTCAGGATCCCCAGACGTCCTCACATATCTCACATGTATTCTGAAATTGGATGGGTTTACTCTAATTTCCGTCGTCAAAAACTCCTAGGTGCACTCATATTTCATTTCTTAAAAGCCAAAAAACCCACCTTCATGATCTTACTCAGCGCTTCTCCATCCACCTCTTAAATACCCGAATCCAACCTATCTACCTTAACGCTCCTGCTTATCAGGACAGCATGCTTTAAAAAAAATGCTTATTCGTGATACTGGAATTCATTTTTCATCTCAAAAATGCTCCTCTCTAGCTTCCTTTAAACATCATCTAATTCTTTACCTTCTGAATTTTCATTCTTTCGGGGAACGTAAAATATGAAAAATTGTACTATAGATATTATAATGGTATACGTACGTAGTATCTGTTTAAAAGATTTCTCATTAATTTTTTAACTCATAATGTAATTAGTAATCAATAAAAATAGCCAGACGATTGTCCTATGTATTGCATTTAATTCTTTGGGGACAAATTGTCCCAGAATAAAGTTGATTTTCTTCTTCATTTTCTGAATCTCGCTTCACTCTATATACATTAGATAAACACTTAAGAGTTCATCCTAGGTTTGCTAAGCGTCACGTTGAGTCAAATGTCACTCGGAGGGCTCGATTTGGAGCAGAGTTATACGTGTTTTGTACTCTTTTCTTAATGCTGACTTACATGTGGGAAGACATACTCATCCTCGGAGATCCCTGTTATTTGTCTTTTGTTCACTCGATCATTTATTGCCAAAAATTCTATTTTTATATCAACTAATCTATGACTGTTCGTAGCTGGGATTGTTCTTCACTAGCTCAGTGATGTGGATATACGAATATTGATAAGAATAGCTCGAAGTCTGAATTTATATTTTTCATAGCACATTTAAGATACACTTTGTAGACGTGCGAGACTTGTCTGATAGAGACACGGGAAGATATGAATCAAGAGTTTGCAGAAAACTTGAAAAGAAATATGCCTTGAACACTTAAGGCTCAGATTCAAGCTAAGAGAACGTGCCCCTTACTAAAACGTTATCGAAAATTTTTATTTAATAACACAAAACTTAGCATATATTCTCCGAATTATTACAAACACACTATACATAGTTGCATAGTTATGTTATAAATAATATTTTAGATGCCTGAAGTTGGGAAAAATAAGTTACTGAAACATGTCGCGAATCATCCATAAAAGTAAGAATACATAACAAGTATTGTGTAGTTATTTTCGTTTGCTACAATTTTAATATCATATAATATGTATAATTAAATAAGTTCTTGTAAAATTAAAAAAAATATATTTTTGACATGAATATGTCTTTTAGCTTCGGGTCTATTTGTACTTTTTGTGTCGAACGTTTTTTTCACAATAATTTTGACTCACTGGCAATAGCTCTGTTGTTGAAGCTCGAATCGAAAACGTGGTGACTATTGCCTCACCTTAAATATAATATAGAATATTTTTTGTTGTATAACATTTGCCGCTAGGTCGTAGTTTTTAGGAGCTATATTGGTTTGAATGAAAAAGTTTGAAACTACTATTTTCTCTCAACTTTTTTTATTTCGTACAATCATTAATTGTTAAATTAATTTATGTGATTTGATCCTTTTAACTTTAAAATGTAAATTAGGAAAAGTAGTTGATTATAGATAGAAATATCTATCATCTATTGTTTTCCCCACTCAGGAGGAAATTGGTTTTTTTGTATGTAATTATTGAAGCAGAAATAATTTTATTAGGTAGCAAATATTTCTGAAAGCTTCCCTTTTTTTAGAGAAACGGTGAACTTCAATAATAAACCTGTGTGTCTTGTGTTTTCTTTCATTGTCATTATAAAATTAATGTTCTCTACTGTAGGTCTACAATTAATGTCAAACGACTTATATTAGGTTGGCCATGGGGATATTTAGTTGATGGCATATGAAACCCAGTTTTATTTGCCGGCTATCTATGAAATGGACTTTTGCTCGCCAGTCATTTGGCTGCATTATTAATGATCACACCCCTGCAATATCGGTCGGATATGGACGGAATATGTGTTTCACGATACGATCAAATAACTCCGTTCTTATTCTTCATGCAGAACAATTCTAAAGAACATGCAACTCGATTACTCTTAATGGTGCATAAGATGCATAAGAAAGTGAGGTGTGACCGGCTTGAATTAGAAAAGCAACGTTAAATATATCCTGTACGTGACTATTATGAGCTGTTTTCGAAGTGCTACGAGAGGGGGGGAGGAGATGTTAGGTAGCGTTTGTCGTGCTCGATGGACTTAAGCAAGGCGGCCGCTTCTATCACGCAATTGGTTCGTGCCGCGAAGAACACGCACCTCGGGTCCGACGGAGAGTCGCTAACGTTTCAATACTAAAGCGATAAAGCTGGCCCCAGTCGCAATGCGGCCGACACATCGATTCATTGAAGCTGCGCCAAGACTAATCACCTAACGACAGGATCGCCAGTGACTGGTCGCAGGATCAGAGGTCTCCTTTATCGCACCCCCCCCCCCCCCGCCTCCTCCACCATTATTCCTACTTGATTCAGCCCCTCCATTTTCTTTTGTACATTGATAACTGGGACGGTGATAGGAAGTGAGACTGTTGTTTTTAACATACAACTAAAAATATTAATTATTGTTTGAATTACTTAAGATACGCTTGATGGTATTGAAGGACCTATACGATTAGGAATTACTTGCCTTTACTTATTTATACATCACGCAGATAATTGTCAAAAATTAAATATTTAGCAATCGTTAGAAATAAGATAGCATGATCATAAGTATTTCTAATCGTCCCGTTTTAAATTTGTTTCTAGTAAGATCGGACAAAACCAACCAGTCATAGGGAAATCCAGAAAGACAATCCATCTTTACCTGACCCTTTCGTCTCATTACATTCAGCAATCTAGGTCTTGATATCTTTCAGAACGCTTTCGATTTTTCCTCATTACGCCAGTATCAGCATATTTGATTTCTTGTATTACATTTTTAATAAAATTAATATATATAATATACGAAGAAAAATGCTGATGTTTTGAAATTATTTGTATAATTTTTAGAACTGATGATGCAGATTCATAATTCGAAACTAAAATGTTGCTATTGTCATAATTTTACTCTAGTAGTTGGGAGTTTTTTCACTTTTGAAAAAAACAATTCCCAGACCCAGTGAGCGCTGGCAGCAAAAACAATTATCTGAGGAAGTGCCAATTACAAACAAAGAAGAGAATATAACCCAACCAATGATTTAAAAAATTGAGAAAACCTGGAAGGACACGTTCCTCGCGAGGCCGTTATTATTATTTATTATTATTATTTTCCGAATTCACGTGATTCCTGGATGGTAGCTTTGACAATTCTAATATCTTAGCTACTCGATTAGCCGCAAATGATTTCAAGCGCGAATAAGGGAGGTGAAGTCACGATAAAACGGTAGTCGAATCGGAACATAAAACGTTGGACGTTACATTCCAGTGCGACAAGGTGTTCTTAAGTGACTTCAAAGTGTCAACTAATAATATGGCTGCACACAACTCGAGCCGAGGAATCGATAAAAGCTTAAGAGGAGCTAACCGAGTTTTCGCATAGAACAGATAGTATGAACAACCCATTAGTAATTCCAGATGGACATATACGACTGCGGCATAACCTGCCGCGGACGCATCTACAAACCCAACAATCGTTACATTTGAGGAACCCTCAACAAAGATGCAACGAGAAATACGGATCTCACTCAGATGTGTTAGATTGTTATAAAACGCTCTCCACTGTTTGCCAATATCGTGGGGCTTGGGAATATCCCATTCGAGTTTCTTCTCCCATAATTTCTGCAAAATCGTCTTTCCTCGAAATACTGCTGGCGCCAAATATCCTAATGGCTATGGTGGACATAATACCTCTTAGTCAAAATTCATTCTTTGATGACTATCTTGTATGACTGGCAGTCATATTTGGGCTCCTACTGTATGCCTACCAATTTGACTATGGTGTCTTTTATGTTAGGTCTTCTATTGCAATGGCTAAGGTGTTCCACTCAAGTGTGCATTTGTGCAAACTCTACTTTA
The DNA here is from genome assembly GCA_003667255.2 of Euschistus heros. Classification (NCBI taxonomy): domain Eukaryota; kingdom Metazoa; phylum Arthropoda; class Insecta; order Hemiptera; family Pentatomidae; genus Euschistus; species Euschistus heros. The sequence continues at coordinate 882,254 of RCWM02000147.1, forward strand.
TGCCGCTGAAATATGGGGTCTTCGTCACTTGGAAGTAATAGAGAAAGGCCAAGTTAGATTTATAATCATTGCTCCAGTTGCCAAGATGTACGCCGAATCATATTACACGCCGAGAATGCGGGAAGTATCCACTCAGTGCTTAAGTGTTAAAATAGGTTGTGAACTACTGGGCAAAGTTGAGCTTAATGGAGGAAGGGCGCTTACCGAGGCAATGCTTTAATAAACTTCTTACCCGGGATGTATCTGAAGGAAAGTCTGAAGAAGCATATAATTGGGTGATCCAAAAATTAATAAAATTAATAGCTGTGGAGTTGGGCTGTCAAAACTTGTTCTCAAAAGTACTCTCCCAACGACTAAGCAGGCTTAAAGAAGACATCCTAGAGGAGATGAGGAACCATCAGCTTTCAAAGGATGTAAACAGAACTTTAAATTCTACTAACAACCCTAGGTATAGGGAAATATGCAATTTTAATGTAGCACGTCCGGAAGATTACATCCAGTTTCAGAGGAATTTTAAAAAAATCAGAGTTTTGAGTCGTCTTCTTAGACTCTGGCTTTAAACTAGTATTGGCATTTTTGTGGAATTTTTTTTTTTATGAAAAGGAATGGATCAGTCTTGTGTGGCCTATTCTGATTCTTGTCAGTATTGGCATTTTACTTTGTTATTCTTGGTTTATTTGGGCTCTCATCCAACATTGACTGCCATCCATCATTAATTTATTTTTTTCGTATTAGTATAAGTCTGATACAGTTAAATCCATCTTAGCCTTTTCTGGAGCTGCTATTATTTCATTTCATACAATCATTTCACGATTGTACCATACGTTGCTGAGTTGGCCTAAGCTACTAAAGTCGATACCCACGCAGGTATCTGAAAAGGATGGATCAAATCAAAATTTAAAATATCTGACCTTATCAGTAAACTCGGAGTTAAGATTTAGGGTTCTTAAAAAACACCCTCGGTTCGTATCCATTCTACAATATCTGAATCTTCTATACTCCTTATAATTGACATATAATTAGCTAGCAAAAAAAGCTGATTAGTCGGGCAAGCCGATAATTGCTTCGGTTAGAATGAGAGTGACATTGGAAATGTTATCAACTCTTCGGGTCACAGTTATTATAGCTATTGGGGTACGTAATTGTACTTTTAGATCCACTTAACCATTCAGTTCATCTCGTTTCCTCGTTTCTAAACCTTACAATCCAAAATCCTTTGAAAAATTCCCAATGCTTCTTATTTTGCCTCAAACCAACTTATCCATAAGGTTCATAATGTACCGTATGTTGCTAATTTAGCCCACCCCTATCATTTTATAGTAAACTCCATATTCCTTCAAATCCATTTGTATCTCAACTTGCTTTCCATTCTACTTCAGACAACCCTCCATGGTATCTGAATAGAAGATGACCTTTGGACTTTCTGATTTATAACTTTTATTAGTGATACCTACATATGCTTAATATATTTATTAATAGCTTTATTAAGTCATTGCCATAACAATAATTTTGTTGATTTACTTATTATAATAATTTAAAAAAAAAAAAAAAATCAAATGTTAGTGATGTCAATGGTTATATGCTTTACAAATCATTGTTATAATTTTTCCACTCATTACTACGCTATATACTATATACAGTTGTGTGTAATTATAAATAAATAAATAATAATAATTCCTGTTGTAAACAATCACAAGCTACAAGCTAATTTATGTATTTATTATATGATATATGACTTGGTGCACATGCTGTCTGTATAAAATGAAGTAGGTCAAAGAGGCACTGAGATGGCGAGCAATATGGGCACAATGCAATAATACCTTGCCTCATTTTCATAGTATTGTGTATACACCTGGAATTTTATTTAAAATTTTATATTTGTATAAATAAATACAGATCTCAATATGTTCATAAATGTTACTCTATATCTGGAAAGCGTTTCTAAAAGAAGTGATATAATTTGTTTTCAATTAATTAAGATCATTTAATTTCAAGTAAATTAAGACTTTTACTTTTCATATATGTGGTATATATAATTTTCAATATGTATGTAGCGGGTCAGCACTAACGAGGGGAGGACACACTCAGCCTCTCACAGGTCTTGTTGGCAATTTTTTTTAAGGTTCTTGGTAAAAAAATATTAGACAAGTATTTTGCCGTTCCGACTAATGGGCCCTAAAAACCAGGAAAATAAATAAAATAGCATTAAACTAATTTAATTTGTATTTTGAGTTTAAAAAAATTATATCAACTTATAATTTTTTAGTTCAAAAATTAGGAAAAATACAACCGCTTCATTGTAAATATGATGACATAGATAAAAATGACACGTCATTTGTTTTTAAAGAAACTACCCATTGATAGTACATATAAAGCTTCTATATAATGAAATTCTATGTTAAAAGTTCCCGAGGCCATCTTCTTTTCAGATGCCTGGAGGGTTATTTGGAATTGAATGAGAAGCAAGTTGTAATACTAATGGATTTAAATGGTTTTGGAGATATCTATGGAAGGATTGTTATCTGGTTTGACCTGTCAGAAACGTAAGCTATATTAACTTCTTTGTGAATAAGTTTGTTTGTGACGAAGTAAGAGTATTGAGAAATTTTCTAAGGATTTTAGATTGTAAGGATTGGATACGAGATGAAGTGGATGGTTTAGTAGAGCCCAAAGCTCAACTTCATATGTCCAATTTGGTCTAATTACTGTTATGTATATGAGTCTTTTGTAATTAATTGGAAGGTTTGAACGTTTGTCAAGTCAATTTTGAAGTAGTCGAAAACAACGAGCAGTTAGTCTTGTATGTAGATTCCAAGTAAGACGTTTATCCAGATGGAGTCCTAGTAAGCAAATCGGTTTAACAGGGTTTAGTGGAACATAATTAAAGGACACTATCGCAAAGGAATTGGTAAGTTTACGACGTAAGGTAAAGTTTATTTGATGGGATTTATTTGGATTCTTCATTTTGACACCATTCTTGAAGGTTCATTACATGGGATTGGAGTGGAATTAAATTATAAACATATTATTAGATCTTCAAGCAAGCTACCTTCATAGATTGTTTTATGTAAAAACTGGCATCGGATTCAAATTCAGCATTCAAAAAAACCCTTAACGATGAAATTTTATCCAAATAGAAGAATTTAAAAATCGTAACTTTCAAAATTTACTTTTGAACTACTAAACTGTAGTAATACGCTTGAAATGTCTATGGTTTCATCTTCTTATTTAGTTTTGAACCAAGTTAAGAATCAAAACGTCTTTCGGATTTATCAACTTTTCACATATGTTTTTTTCCCCCTTTTGTTCATTGAATTTCGCATTTCTATATTTCAAAAGAAATCTGAAGCTCTCCTCTTGATATTTTTTGTAGATTGTAAGAAAGTGTTTGAGATTTACAGGTAAGTTACCAGTAATCGGTTTAAACATTTCATTCCTCTTGAAGAGTTGAAGAGGCTGAAGAAATTATATATTTTTGTTTTTATTTATTATTATTCGTTACAGGCCGTCTAAGGACCACGCTTAAGCAACCAAGTCAGCTTTACGCTTTCTCCAATACTCTTTAATCTGTTTACTTTTTTCTCTCCTCTCTTCTGCCGTCCATTTTCTCCCTGTCTTTTTGGAGCTGCTTTGTCTGGGAAACCTTCCCACTCTTTAATGTTTTGTCTATAGCTTGTTCTGTCTTCAATTTCTTCTTTATGTAGGCCAATTTCTTTTAAATCTTCATGTGTCTTCTGAAGCCAGTTGGGTTTGCCTTTTAATTTTTCAAAATGCACAATTTTTCTTGTTAATCTGCTTGGACTCATTCTTTGTATGTGGCCATAGAACATCAGTTTCCTTTTCTTAATTTTATCAGTTATGTTTTCTATATGTGTGTATACCTCTGTGTTACTTATCAATTTGGAGGTTTGACCTTAGTATTTAGTAAACTTTTTAAATGTTTTTGAGGGTGCTGAATTCGAATAAAATGTGGGCTTTATCATGTCGATATCAGTTTTTAAACTCGAGGTATAAAATAATTTAAAAAAAAAAAAAAAAAAAAAAGGAATGCCACACTGTTTCTGCACTTACTGGCTTACCTAACCAGTAAAATACTTCTATGGCTATTTGGGGTGCATTCAAACGTGGATTTCTTTTAATTTCCCTGTCGATCCAAGTCTCATCAGTTAAAATTTATCTAGAGCTATTAACTTTTTTTTTTTTTTTTTTTTTTATTTTTTATTTTTTTTTAAGGGCAAAAAAACTGCTATGGTTATTATTGCCCATATACCCGAACTTTACAAAATATCAAATTTTTTATCAAATTATATTATCTAAAAGAAAAAGATGAATTTAAAAAAAATAAATAAATAAATAAAAAAAAAATAATAGGGTAAATCACTAGTTAAGGTCACCTCACCAGTTATGGGCAGGTTTTTACGTTTTTAACAAAAATAAGCCTTTGCTCGTTTTTTTTGTTAGATCCTTTTAAGAGACGTTTCACGGAAGGGCTTACGACTCACTTGTTAATGAATCCTTCTCTCCCGTCCATTTCCGTTTGGCTAAGTTAATGTTTTTAAATTAGTGTTGTGCAATAGCTCCTGTGTGTAGTAGGTGTGATTTTACAAGTGAACATTATTAAGGAATTGCTTTGAAATTCTTCGCCAATTTCAAGTTTTAAAGGTATGTATCTGTACATTTTGATTTCTGTATTTCTTCAGACCGCTTTGTTTTTCATTTTGTCACTTTAATAAATTAAAATTTTCAACTGACTACAACCGGTCTATAAATATCTATGATTTTAGTTATGGTCACCCATGACCATTTCAAGTTTTTTGGCATAACAAGTTTTCTTACTCCTAAAAAATGTAGATTTTCCCTGGTTTAATTGTATTATCTTAAAAGTAAAATACGATAACGTTTACTAGTTTTGGTCATGAGTGACATTATTCATTGTTATTATTGATTATTCATTGCTCTAGACGGGGGTTTCCCAAACAAAAAATTGATTTATTCTTGAGCGTCAAAGAACTAGCAATAGTTTCGAACCGACAATGTAAATTTATTGATGGTATGCCCAGTGACGGATGCTATAGGGGTTTTCTCCGCCGCCACCCAAATATCTCCAGTAGAACCACTGAAGCCGTATCACCAGCCAGCTCTTGTGTGTCTGAGAAAGACATCCGTGGCTCCGACCAATGGGCCCTAGAAGCCGAGAAAAATAAAATAAAATAGCATTAAATTAATTTATTTTTTATCTCGAGTTTAAAAAATGATATCGACATGATTCTTGCACCAAGATTTTAGTTTTAATTGCGGATTTAAGGAAAAATATAGTCGCTCCCTAGATTTTGGTATTGGTTAATTAAATTCTAGAAAAATGATTAGTTTTTCAAGCAAACTAACTCTATAGATTTTTTTTTACACAAAAATTGACGCCGGATTCTAATTTAGGACGATCAAAAACATTAAAAAACGCTTATTGAACAAAATCAAAAAATATCATTTTTTTTCACCCTCTTCCATGAAAATGAAATTTAAAAACCGATTATTGGTTACATACTTTTAAATCGTCATTACTTTGTCATGCGATTCACTGGTTGGTATCACTAGAAAGAGGAGGGTCTCAGCTTTCTTTTGATGTATATGAATGTAAAATTCGATAAACAAAAACCTATTAAAAAAATTGGAAAATCCGAAAAACATTTTGATTTTTAACTTGAGTTTCAAACCAGAAAGGATGATAAAACCAAATACATTTCAAGCGTATTTCCATCCCATATTTTTTGTAAAAAAATAAAGTTGATACGTTAAACCGTCTAAGCGTAATTCATGTATTTATCAATTTAAACAAAAGTTGCCTACCATTATAATAGGTCAGGCAAACTTTGAAGCTTACAAACTTTTATTTCTCTATTTGGATGAAATTTCGTATTTAAGGGTTCTCTTGAATGCTAAATTTGAATCCGATATCGGTTCTTGTGAAAAAATTATATTGAATATACTTCACTTGAAAAATTTTAGCTTTTACACTTTAAAATGTGATAGAAAAATTCTTTTAGCCCTAGAATTCCATCTCAGCATCCTCAAAACTCAGGAAACGTATGTATATATATAGATATAAAAAAAAAAAAAAAAAAAAATATACATACTAATTGGGAGAAATAATTTGTTACTTTAATTATTATTAAAATAATTATAATTATTAATTATTTATTGTAATGATAAGTTATTACAAATTAATATTTACATTATATACATACAGAACCACATATTAGATTTGATTGTTAAGTATGTACAATTTTTATTTACTAATCTAAAAAAATGATTAGTTTTTTAAGCAAACTAACTCTATAGATTTTTTTTTACACAAAAATTGACGCCGGATTCTAATTTAGGACGATCAAAAACATTAAAAAACGCTTATTGAACAAAATCAAAAAAAAATATCATTTTTTTTTCACCCTCTTCCATGAAAATGAAATTTAAAAAACCGATTATGATACATCATATTTACTAAATGTGTTTTTATTAATACAGTTGTTAATTTCAATTAATAAAAGAATAAAAAAAAAAAAAAAAAAAAAAAAAAAAAAAAAAAAAAAAAAAAAAAAAAAAAAAAAAAAAAACCGATTATTGGTTACATATTTTTAAATCGTCATTACTTAGTCATGCGATTCACTGGTTGGTATCACTAAAAAGAGGAGGGTCTCAGCTTTCTTTTGATGTATATAAATGTAAAATTCGATAAACAAAAATCTATTAAAAAAATTGGAAAATCCGAAAAACATTTTGATTTTTAACTTGAGTTTCAAACCAGAAAAGATGATAAAACCAAATACATTTCAAGCGTATTACCATCTCATATTTTTTGTAAAAAAATAAAGTTGATACGTTAAACCGTCTAAGCGTAATTCATGTATTTATCAATTTAAACGAAAGTTGCCTACCATTATAATAGGTCAGGCAAACTTTGAAGCTTACAAACTTTTATTTCTCTATTTGGATGAAATTTCGTATTTAAGAGTTCTCTTGAATGCTGAATTTGAATCCGATATCGGTTCTTGTAAAAAAATTATATTGAATATACTTCACTTGAAAAATTTTAGCTTTTACACTGTAAAATGTGATAGAAAATTCTTTTAGCCCTAGAATTCCATCTCAGCATCCTCAAAACTCAGGAAACGTATGTATATATATATAGATATAAAAAAAAAAAAAAAAAAAAAATATATACATATATATATATATATATATATATATATATATATATATATATATATATTTATATATATATACTAATTGGAAGAAATAATTTGTTACTTTAATTATTATTAAAATAATTATAATTATTAATTATTTATTGTAATGATAAGTTATTACAAATTAATATTTACATTATATACATACAGAACCACATATTAGATTTGATTGTTAAGTATGTACAATTTTTATTTACTAATCTAAAAAAATGATTAGTTTTTCAAGCAAACTAACTCTATAGATTTTTTTTTACACAAAAATTGACGCCGGATTCTAATTTAGCACGATCAAAAACATTTAAAAACGCTTATTGAACAAAATCAAAAAATATCATTTTTTTCACCCTCTTCCATGAAAATGAAATTTAAAAACCGATTATTGGTTACATACTTTTAAATCGTCATTACTTTGTCATGCGATTCACTGGTTGGTATCACTAGAAAGAGGAGGGTCTCAGCTTTCTTTTGATGTATATGAATGTAAAATTCGATAAACAAAAACCTATTAAAAAAATTGGAAAATCCGAAAAACATTTTGATTTTTAACTTGAGTTTCAAACCAGAAAGGATGATAAAACCAAATACATTTCAAGCGTATTTCCATCCCATATTTTTTGTAAAAAAATAAAGTTGATACGTTAAACCGTCTAAGCGTAATTCATGTATTTATCAATTTAAACAAAAGTTGCCTACCATTATAATAGGTCAGGCAAACTTTGAAGCTTACAAACTTTTATTTCTCTATTTGGATGAAATTTCGTATTTAAGGGTTCTCTTGAATGCTAAATTTGAATCCGATATCGGTTCTTGTGAAAAAATTATATTGAATATACTTCACTTGAAAAATTTTAGCTTTTACACTTTAAAATGTGATAGAAAATTCTTTTAGCCCTAGAATTCCATCTCAGCATCCTCAAAACTCAGGAAACGTATGTATATATATATATATATATAAAAAAAAAAAAAAAAAATATACATACTAATTGGGAGAAATAATTTGTTACTTTAATTATTATTAAAATAATTATAATTATTAATTATTTATTGTAATGATAAGTTATTACAAATTAATATTTACATTATATACATACAGAACCACATATTAGATTTGATTGTTAAGTATGTACAATTTTTATTTACTAATCTAAAAAAATGATTAGTTTTTCAAGCAAACTAACTCTATAGATTTTTTTTTACACAAAAATTGACGCCGGATTCTAATTTAGGATGATCAAAAACATTAAAAAACGCTTATTGAACAAAATCAAAAAATATCATTTTTTTTTCACCCTCTTCCATGAAAATGAAATTTAAAAACCGATTATGATACATCATATTTACTAAATGTGTTTTTATTAATACAGTTGTTAATTTCAATTAATAAAAGAATTAAAAAAAAAAAAAAAAAAAAAAAAAAAAAAAAAACCGATTATTGGTTACATATTTTTAAATCGTCATTACTTAGTCATGCGATTCACTGGTTGGTATCACTAAAAAGAGGAGGGTCTCAGCTTTCTTTTGATGTATATAAATGTAAAATTCGATAAACAAAAATCTATTAAAAAAATTGGAAAATCCGAAAAACATTTTGATTTTTAACTTGAGTTTCAAACCAGAAAAGATGATAAAACCAAATACATTTCAAGCGTATTACCATCTCATATTTTTTGTAAAAAAATAAAGTTGATACGTTAAACCGTCTAAGCGTAATTCATGTATTTATCAATTTAAACGAAAGTTGCCTACCATTATAATAGGTCAGGCAAACTTTGAAGCTTACAAACTTTTATTTCTCTATTTGGATGAAATTTCGTATTTAAGAGTTCTCTTGAATGCTGAATTTGAATCCGATATCGGTTCTTGTAAAAAAATTATATTGAATATACTTCACTTGAAAAATTTTAGCTTTTACACTGTAAAATGTGATAGAAAATTCTTTTAGCCCTAGAATTCCATCTCAGCATCCTCAAAACTCAGGAAACGTATGTATATATATATAGATATAAAAAAAAAAAAAAAAAAAATATATACATATATATATATATATATATATATATATATATATATATATATATATATTATATATATATACTAATTGGAAGAAATAATTTGTTACTTTAATTATTATTAAAATAATTATAATTATTAATTATTTATTGTAATGATAAGTTATTACAAATTAATATTTACATTATATACATACAGAACCACATATTAGATTTGATTGTTAAGTATGTACAATTTTTATTTACTAATCTAAAAAAATGATTAGTTTTTCAAGCAAACTAACTCTATAGATTTTTTTTTACACAAAAATTGACGCCGGATTCTAATTTAGCACGATCAAAAACATTTAAAAACGCTTATTGAACAAAATCAAAAAATATCATTTTTTTCACCCTCTTCCATGAAAATGAAATTTAAAAACCGATTATTGGTTACATACTTTTAAATCGTCATTACTTTGTCATGCTATTCACTGGTTGGTATCACTAGAAAGAGGAGGGTCTCAGCTTTCTTTTGATGTATATGAATGTAAAATTCGATAAACAAAAACCTACTAAAAAAATTGGAAAATCCGAAAAACATTTTGATTTTTAACTTGAGTTTCAAACCAGAAAGGATGATAAAACCAAATACATTTCAAGCGTATTACCATTCCATATTTTTTTGTAAAAAAATAAAGTTGATACGTTAAACCGTCTAAGCGTAATTCATGTATTTATCAATTTAAACGAAAGTTGCCTACCATTATAATAGGTCAGGCAAACTTTGAAGCTTACAAACTTTTATTTCTCTATTTGGATGAAATTTCGTATTTAAGGGTTCTCTTGAATGCTGAATTTGAATCCGATATCGGTTCTTGTAAAAAAATTATATTGAATATACTTCACTTGAAAAATTTTAGCTTTTACACTGTAAAATGTGATAGAAAATTCTTTTAGCCCTAGAATTCCATCTCAGCATCCTCAAAACTCAGGAAACGTATGTATATATAGATATAAAAAAAAAAAAAAAAAAAAAAAAAAAAAATATACATATATATATATATATATATATATATATATATATATATATATATATATATATATATATATATATATATATATATATATATATATATATATATATACTAATTGGAAGAAATAATTTGTTACTTTAATTATTATTAAAATAATTATAATTATTAATTATTTATTGTAATGATAAGTTATTACAAATTAATATTTACATTATATACATACAGAACCACATATTAGATTTGATTGTTAAGTATGTACAATTTTTATTTACTAATCTAAAAAAATGATTAGTTTTTCAAGCAAACTAACTCTATAGCATTTTTTTTACACAAAAATTGACGCCGGATTCTAATTTAGCACGATCAAAAACATTTAAAAACGCTTATTGAACAAAATCAAAAAATATCATTTTTTTCACCCTCTTCCATGGAAATGAAATTTAAAAACCGATTATTGGTTACATACTTTTAAATCGTTATTACTTTGTCATGCGATTCACTGGTTGGTATCACTAGAAAGAGGAGGGTCTCAGCTTTCTTTTGATGTATATGAATGTAAAATTCGATAAACAAAAACCTATTAAAAAAATTGGAAAATCCGAAAAACATTTTGATTTTTAACTTGAGTTTCAAATCAGAAAGGATGATAAAACCAAATACATTTCAAGCGTATTACCATCCCATATTTTTTGTAAAAAAATAAAGTTGATACGTTAAACCGTCTAAGCGTAATTCATGTATTTATCAATTTAAACGAAAGTTGCCTACCATTATAATAGGTCAGGCAAACTTTGAAGCTTACAAACTTTTATTTCTCTATTTGGATGAAATTTCGTATTTAAGGGTTCTCTTGAATGCTGAATTGAATCCGATATCGGTTCTTGTAAAAAAATTATATTGAATATACTTCACTTGAAAAATTTTAGCTTTTACACTGTAAAATGTGATAGAAAATTCTTTTAGCCCTAGAATTCCATCTCAGCATCCTCAAAACTCAGGAAACGTATGTATATATATAGATATAAAAAAAAAAAAAAAAAAAAAAAAAAAAAAAAAAAAAAAAATATATACATATATATATATATATATATATATATATATATATATATATATACTAATTGGAAGAAATAATTTGTTACTTTAATTATTATTAAAATAATTATATTATTATTAATTATTTATTGTAATGATAAGTTATTACAAATTAATATTTACATTATATACATACAGAACCACATATTAGATTTGATTGTTAAGTATGTACAATTTTTATTTACTAATCTAAAAAAAATGATTAGTTTTTCAAGCAAACTAACTCTATAGAATTTTTTTTACACAAAAATTGACGCCGGATTCTAATTTAGCACGATCAAAAACATTTAAAAAACGCTTATTGAACAAAATCAAAAAATATCATTTTTTTCACCCTCTTCCATGGAAATGAAATTTAAAAACCGATTATTGGTTACATACTTTTAAATCGTTATTACTTTGTCATGCGATTCACTGGTTGGTATCACTAGAAAGAGGAGGGTCTCAGCTTTCTTTTGATGTATATGAATGTAAAATTCGATAAACAAAAACCTATTAAAAAAATTGGAAAATCCGAAAAACATTTTGATTTTTAACTTGAGTTTCAAACCAGAAAGGATGATAAAACCAAATACATTTCAAGCGTATTACCATCCCATATTTTTTGTAAAAAAATAAAGTTGATACGTTAAACCGTCTAAGCGTAATTCATGTATTTATCAATTTAAACGAAAGTTGCCTACCATTATAATAGGTCAGGCAAACTTTGAAGCTTACAAACTTTTATTTCTCTATTTGGATGAAATTTCGTATTAAGGGTTCTCTTGAATGCTGAATTTGAATCCGATATCGGTTCTTGTAAAAAAATTATATTGAATATACTTCACTTGAAAAATTTTAGCTTTTACACTGTAAAATGTGATAGAAAATTCTTTTAGCCCTAGAATTCCATCTCAGCATCCTCAAAACTCAGGAAACGTATGTATATATATAGAAAAAAAAAAAAAAAAAAAAAAAAAAAAATATATACATATATATATATATATATATATATATATATATATATATATATACTAATTGGAAGAAATAATTTGTTACTTTAATTATTATTAAAATAATTATAATTATTAATTATTTATTGTAATGATAAGTTATTACAAATTAATATTTACATTATATACATACAGAACCACATATTAGATTTGATTGTTAAGTATGTACAATTTTTATTTACTAATCTAAAAAAATGATTAGTTTTTTCAAGCAAACTAACTCTATAGCATTTTTTTTACACAAAAATTGACGCCGGATTCTAATTTAGCACGATCAAAAACATTTAAAAACGCTTATTGAACAAAATCAAAAAAATATCATTTTTTACACCCTCTTCCATGAAAATGAAATTTAAAAACCGATTATTGGTTACATACTTTTAAATCGTCATTACTTTGTCATGCGATTCACTGGTTGGTATCACTAGAAAGAGGAGGGTCTCAGCTTTCTTTTGATGTATATGAATGTAAAATTCGATAAACAAAAACCTATTAAAAAAATTGGAAAATCCGAAAAAACATTTTGATTTTTAACTTGAGTTTCAAACTAGAAAGGATGATAAAACCAAATACATTTAAGCGTATTACCATCCCATATTTTTTGTAAAAAAATAAAGTTGATACGTTAAACCGTCTAAGCGTAATTCATGTATTTATCAATTTAAACGAAAGTTGCCTACCATTTTAATAGGTCAGGCAAACTTTGAAGCTTACAAACTTTTATTTCTCTATTTGGATGAAATTTCGTATTTGAGGGTTCTCTTGAATGCTGAATTTAAATCCGATATCGGTTCTTGTAAAAAAATTATATTGAATATACTTCACTTGAAAAATTTTAGCTTTTACACTGTAAAATGTGATAGAAAATTCTTTTAGCCCTAGAATTCCATCTCAGCATCCTCAAAACTCAGGAAACGTATGTATATATATAGATATAAAAAATAAAAAAAAAAATATATATATATATATATATATAATAACTGGGAGAAATAATTTGTTACTTTAATTATTATTAAAATAATTATAATTATTAATTATTTATTGTAATGATAAGTTATTACAAATTAATATTTACATTATATACATACAGAACCACATATTAGATTTGATTGTTAAGTATGTACATTTTTTATTTACTAATCTAAAAAAATGATTAGTTTTTCAAGCAAACTAACTCTATAGAATTTTTTTTTACACAAAAATTGACGCCGGATTCTAATTTAGCACGATCAAAAACATTAAAAAACGCTTATTGAACAAAATCAAAAAATATCATTTTTTTCACCCTCTTCCATGAAAATGAAATTTAAAAACCGATTATTGGTTACATACTTTTAAATCGTCATTACTTTGTCATGCGATTCACTGGTTAATATCACTAGAAAGAGGAGGGTCTCAGCTTTCTTTTGATGTATATGAATGTAAAATTCGATAAACAAAAACCTATTAAAAAAATTGGAAAATCCGAAAAACATTTTGATTTTTAACTTGAGTTTCAAACCAGAAAGGATGATAAAACCAAATACATTTCAAGCGTATTACCATCCCATATTTTTTGTAAAAAAATAAAGTTGATACGTTAAACCGTCTAAGCGTAATTCATGTATTTATCAATTTAAACGAAAGTTGCCTACCAATATAATAGGTCAGGCAAACTTTGAAGCTTACAAACTTTTATTTCTCTATTTGGATGAAATTTCGTATTTAAGGGTTCTCTTGAATGCTGAATTCGAATCCGATATCGGTTCTTGTAAAAAAATTATATTGAATATACTTCACTTGAAAAATTTTAGCTTTTACACTGTAAAATGTGATAGAAAATTCTTTTAGCCCTAGAATTCCATCTCAGCATCCTCAAAACTCAGGAAACGTATGTATAGATATAGATATAAAAAAAAAAAAAAAAAAAAATATATACATATATATATATATATATATATATATATATATATATATATATATATATATATATATATATATATATATATATATATATATATATATATATATATATATATATATATATATATATATATATATATATATATATATATATATATGTATACTAATTGGAAGAAATAATTTGTTACTTTAATTATTATTAAAATAATTATAATTATTAATTATTTATTGTAATGATAAGTTATTACAAATTAATATTTACATTATATACATACAGAACCACATATTAGATTTGATTGTTAAGTATGTACAATTTTTATTTACTAATCTAAAAAAAATGATTAGTTTTTCAAGCAAACTAACTCTATAGATTTTTTTTTTTACACAAAAATTGACGCCGGATTCTAATTTAGCACGATCAAAAACATTAAAAAACGCTTATTGAACAAAATCAAAAAATATCATTTTTTTTTCACCCTCTTCCATGGAAATGAAATTAAAAAACCGATTATTGGTTACATACTTTTAAATCGTCATTACTTTGTCATGCGATTCACTGGTTGGTATCACTAGAAAGAGGAGGGTCTCATCTTTCTTTTGATGTATATGAATGTAAAATTCGATAAACAAAAACCTATTAAAAAAATTGGAAAATCCGAAAAACATTTTGATTTTTAACTTGAGTTTCAAACCAGAAAGGATGATAAAACCAAATACATTTCAAGCGTATTACCATCCCATATTTTTTGTAAAAAAATAAAGTTGATACGTTAAACCGTCTAAGCGTAATTCATGTATTTATCAATTTAAACAAAAGTTGCCTACCATTATAATAGGTCAGGCAAACTTTGAAGCTTACAAACTTTTATTTCTCTATTTGGATGAAATTTCGTATTTAAGGGTTCTCTTGAATGCTAAATTTGAATCCGATATCGGTTCTTGTGAAAAAATTATATTGAATATACTTCACTTGAAAAAATTTTAGCTTTTACACTTTAAAATGTGATAGAAAATTCTTTTAGCCCTAGAATTCCATCTTAGCATCCTCAAAACTCAGAAAACGTATGTATATATATATAGATATAAAAAAAAAAAAAAAAAATATATATATATATATATATATATATATATATATATATATATATA
The DNA here is from genome assembly GCA_003667255.2 of Euschistus heros. Taxonomy (NCBI): domain Eukaryota; kingdom Metazoa; phylum Arthropoda; class Insecta; order Hemiptera; family Pentatomidae; genus Euschistus; species Euschistus heros. Next base: position 897,649 of record RCWM02000147.1, read on the forward strand.
TACTAATTGGGAGAAATAATTTGTTACTTTAATTATTATTAAAATAATTATAATTATTAATTATTTATTGTAATGATAAGTTATTACAAATTAATATTTACATTATATACATACAGAACCACATATTAGATTTGATTGTTAAGTATGTACAATTTTTATTTACTAATCTAAAAAAATGATTAGTTTTTCAAGCAAACTAACTCTATAGCATTTTTTTTTACACAAAAATTGACGCCGGACTCTAATTTAGCACGATCAAAAACATTAAAAAACGCTTATTGAACAAAATCAAAAAATATCATTTTTTTCACCCTCTTCCATGAAAATGAAATTTAAAAACCGATTATTGGTTACATACTTTTTAATCGTCATTACTTTGTCATGCGATTCACTGGTTGGTATCACTAGAAAGAGGAGGGTCTCAGCTTTCTTTTGATGTATATGAATGTAAAATTCGATAAACAAAAACCTATTAAAAAAATTGGAAAATCCGGAAAACATTTTGATTTTTAACTTGAGTTTCAAACCAGAAAGGATGATAAAACCAAATACATTTCAAGCGTATTACCATCCCATATTTTTTGTAAAAAAAATAAAGTTGATACGTTAACCGACTAAGCGTAATCCATGTATTTACCAATTTAAACGAAAGTTGCCTACCATTTTGTTTGGTCAGGCAAACTTTGAAGCTTACAAACTTTTATTTCTCTATTTGGATGAAATTTCGTATTTAAGGGTTCTCTTGAATGCTGAATTTGAATCCGATATCGGTTCTTGTAAAAAAATTATATTGAATATACTTCACTTGAAAAATTTTAGCTTTTACACTTTAAAATGTGATAGAAAATTCTTTTAGCCCTAGAATTCCATCTCAGCATCCTCAAAACTCAGGAAACGTATGTATATATATAGATATATAAAAAAAAAAAAAAATATATATATATATATATATATATATATATATATATATATATATATATATATATAGATACTAATTGGGAGAAATAATTTGTTACTTTAATTATTATTAAAATAATTATAATTATTAATTATTAATTGTAATGATAAGTTATTACAAATTAATATTTACATTATATACATACAGAACCACATATTAGATTTGATTGTTAAGTATGTACAATTTTTATTTACTAATCTAAAAAAATGATTAGTTTTTCAAGCAAACTAACTCTATAGATTTTTTTTTACACAAAAATTGACGCCGGATTCTAATTTAGCACGATCAAAAACATTAAAAAACGCTTATTAAACAAAATCAAAAAAATATCATTTTTTTCACCCTCTTCCATGAAAAAGAAATTTAAAAACCGATTATTGGTTACATACTTTTAAATCGTCATTACTTTGTCATGCGATTCACTGGTTAGTATCACTAGAAAGAGGAGGGTCTCAGCTTTCTTTGATGTATATGAATGTAAAAATTCGATAAACATAAACCTATTAAAAAAATTGGAAAATCTGAAAAACATTTTGATTTTTAACTTGAGTTTCAAACTAGAAAGGATGATAAAACCAAATACATTTTAAGCGTAGTACCATCCCATATTTTTTTGTAAAAAAATAAAGTTGATACGTTAAACCGTCTAAGCGTAATTCATATATTTATCAATTTAAACGAAAGTTGCCTACCATTTTAATACGTCAGGCAAACTTTGAAGCTTACAAACTTTTATTTCTCTATTTGGATGAAATTTCGTATTTGAGGGTTCTCTTGAATGCTGAATTTAAATCCGATATCGGTTCTTGTAAAAAAATTATATTGAATATACTTCACTTGAAAAATTTTAGCTTTTACACTGTAAAATGTGATAGAAAATTCTTTTAGCCCTAGAATTCCATCTCAGCATCCTCAAAACTCAGGAAAGGAAACGTATGTATATATATAGATATAAAAAAAAAAAAAAAAAAATATATATATATATATATATATATATACTAACTGGGAGAAATAATTTGTTACTTTAATTATTATTAAAATAATTATAATTATTAATTATTTATTGTAATGATAAGTTATTACAAATTAATATTTACATTATATACATACAGAACCACATATTAGATTTGATTGTTAAGTATGTACAATTTTTATTTACTAATCTAAAAAAATGATTAGTTTTTCAAGCAAACTAACTCTATAGAATTTTTTTTACACAAAAATTGACGCCGGATTCTAATTTAGCACGATCAAAAACATTAAAAAACGCTTATGGAACAAAATCAAAAAATATCATTTTTTTCACCCTCTTCCATGAAAATGAAATTTAAAAACCGATTATTGGTTACATACTTTTAAATCGTCATTACTTTGTCATGCGATTCACTGATTGGTATCACTAGAAAGAGGAGGGTCTCAGCTTTCTTTTGATGTATATAAATGTAAAATTCGATAAACAAAAACCTATTAAAAAAATAGGAAAGTCTGAAAAACAATTTGATTTTTAACTTGAGTTTCAAACCAGAAAGGATAATAAAACCAAATACATTTCAAGCGTATTACCATCCCATATTTTTTGTAAAAAAATAAAGTTAATACGTTAAACCGACTAAGCGTAATTCATGTATTTATCAATTAAACGAAAGTTGCCTACCATTTTAATAGGTCAGGCAAACTTTGAAGCTTACAAACTTTTATTTCTCTATTTGGATGAAATTTCGTATTTAAGGGTTCTCTTGAATGATGAATATGAATCCGATATCGGTTCTTGTGAAAAAAATTATATTGAATATACTTCACTTGAAAAATTTTAGCTTTTACACTGTAAAATGTGATAGAAAATTCTTTTAGGCCAAGAATTCCATCTCAGCATCCTCAAAACTCAGGAAACGTATGTATATATATAGATATATAAAAAAAAAAAAAAATATATATATATATATATATATATATATATATATATATATATATATATATATACTAATTGGGAGAAATAATTTGTTACTTTAATTATTATTAAAATAATTATAATTATTAATTATTTATTGTAATGATAAGTTATTACAAATTAATATTTACATATATACATACAGAACCACGTATTAGATTTGATTGTTAAGTATGTACAATTTTTATTTACTAATCTAAAAAAATGATTAGTTTTTCAAGCAAACTAACTCTTTAGATTTTTTTTTACACAAAAATTGACGCCGGATTCTAATTTAGCACGATCAAAAACATTAAAAAACGCTTATTGAACAAAATCAAAAAATATCATTTTTTCACCCTCTTCCATGAAAATGAAATTTAAAAACCGATTATTGGTTACATACTTTTAAATCGTCATTACTTTGTCATGCGATTCACTGGTTGGTATCACTAGAAAGAGGAGGGTCTCAGCTTTCTTTTGATGTATATAAATGTAAAATTCGATAAACAAAAACCTATTAAAAAAATTGGAAAATCCGAAAAACATTTTGATTTTTAACTTGAGTTTCAAACTAGAAAGGATGATAAAACCAAATACATTTTAAGCGTATTACCATCCCATATTTTTTGTAAAAAAATAAAGTTGATACGTTAAACCGTCTAAGCGTAATTCATGTATTTATCAATTTAAACGAAAGTTGCCTACCATTTTAATAGGTCAGGCAAACTTTGAAGCTTACAAACTTTTATTTCTCTATTTGGATGAAATTTCGTATTTGAGGGTTCTCTTGAATGCTGAATTTAAATCCGATATCGGTTCTTGTAAAAAAATTATATTGAATATACTTCACTTGAAAAATTTTAGCTTTTACACTGTAAAATGTGATAGAAAATTCTTTTAGCCCTAGAATTCCATCTCAGCATCCTCAAAACTCAGGAAACGTATGTATATATATATAGATATAAAAAATAAAAAAAATAAAAATAAAAAATATATATATATATATATATACTAACTGGGAGAAATAATTTGTTACTTTAATTATTATTAAAATAATTATAATTATTAATTATTTATTGTAATGATAAGTTATTACAAATTAATATTTACATTATATACATACAGAACCACATATTAGATTTGATTGTTAAGTATGTACAATTTTTATTTACTAATCTAAAAAAATGATTAGTTTTTCAAGCAAACTAACTCTATAGAATTTTTTTTACACAAAAATTGACGCCGGATTCTAATTTAGCACGATCAAAAACATTAAAAAACGCTTATGGAACAAAATCAAAAAATATCATTTTTTTCACCCTCTTCCATGAAAATGAAATTTAAAAACCGATTATTGGTTACATACTTTTAAATCGTCATTACTTTGTCATGCGATTCACTGATTGGTATCACTAGAAAGAGGAGGGTCTCAGCTTTCTTTTGATGTATATAAATGTAAAATTCGATAAACAAAAACCTATTAAAAAAATAGGAAAGTCTGAAAAAACAATTTGATTTTTAACTTGAGTTTCAAACCAGAAAGGATAATAAAACCAAATACATTTCAAGCGTATTACCATCCCATATTTTTTGTAAAAAAATAAAGTTAATACGTTAAACCGACTAAGCGTAATTCATGTATTTATCAATTTAAACGAAAGTTGCCTACCATTTTAATAGGTCAGGCAAACTTTGAAGCTTACAAACTTTTATTTCTCTATTTGGATGAAATTTCGTATTTAAGGGTTCTCTTGAATGATGAATTTGAATCCGATATCGGTTCTTGTGAAAAAATTATATTGAATATACTTCACTTGAAAAATTTTAGCTTTTACACTGTAAAATGTGATAGAAAATTCTTTTAGGCCAAGAATTCCATCTCAGCATCCTCAAAACTCAGGAAACGTATGTATATATATAGATATAAAAAAAAATAAAATATATATATATATATATATATATATATATATATATATATATACTAATTCGGAGAAATAATTTGTTACTTTAATTATTATTAAAATATTTATAATTATTAATTATTTATTGTAATGATAAGTTATTACAAATTAATATTTACATTATATACATACAGAACCACATATTAGATTTGATTGTTAAGTATGTACAATTTTTATTTACTAATCTAAAAAAATGATTAGTTTTTCAAGCAAACTAACTCTTTAGATTTTTTTTTACACAAAAATTGACGCCGGATTCTAATTTAGCACGATCAAAAACATTAAAAAACGCTTATTGAACAAAATCAAAAAATATCATTTTTTTCACCCTCTTCCATGAAAATGAAATTTAAAAACCGATTATTGGTTACATACTTTTAAATCGTCATTACTTTGTCATGCGATTCACTGGTTGGTATCACTAGAAAGAGGAGGGTCTCAGCTTTCTTTTGATGTATATAAATGTAAAATTCGATAAACAAAAACCTATTAAAAAAATTGGAAAATCCGAAAAACATTTTGATTTTTAACTTGAGTTTCAAACTAGAAAGGATGATAAAACCAAATACATTTTAAGCGTATTACCATCCCATATTTTTTGTAAAAAAAAAATAAAGTTGATACGTTAAACCGTCTAAGCGTAATTCATGTATTTATCAATTTAAACGAAAGTTGCCTACCATTTTAATAGGTCAGGCAAACTTTGAAGCTTACAAACTTTTATTTCTCTATTTGGATGAAATTTCGTATTTAAGGGTTCTCTTGAATGATGAATTTGAATCCGATATCGGTTCTTGTGAAAAAATTATATTGAATATACTTCACTTGAAAAATTTTAGCTTTTACACTGTAAAATGTGATAGAAAATTCTTTTAGGCCAAGAATTCCATCTCAGCATCCTCAAAACTCAGGAAACGTATGTATATATATAGATATATAAAAAAAATTAAATATATATATATATACTAATTGGGAGAAATAATTTGTTACTTTGATTATTATTAAAATATTTATAATTATTAATTATTTATTGTAATGATAAGTTATTACAAATTAATATTTACATTATATACATACAGAACCACATATTAGATTTGATTGTTAAGTATGTACAATTTTTATTTACTAATCTAAAAAAATGATTAGTTTTTCAAGCAAACTAACTCTATAGAATTTTTTTTACACAAAAATTGACGCCGGATTCTAATTTAGCACGATCAAAAACATTAAAAAACGCTTATGGAACAAAATCAAAAAATATCATTTTTTTTCACCCTCTTCCATGAAAATGAAATTTAAAAAACCGATTATTGGTTACATACTTTTAAATCGTCATTACTTTGTCATGCGATTCACTGATTGGTATCACTAGAAAGAGGAGGGTCTCAGCTTTCTTTTGATGTATATAAATGTAAAATTCGATAAACAAAAACCTATTAAAAAAATAGGAAAGTCTGAAAAACAATTTGATTTTTAACTTGAGTTTCAAACCAGAAAGGATAATAAAACCAAATACATTTCAAGCGTATTACCATCCCATATTTTTTGTAAAAAAATAAAGTTAATACGTTAAACCGACTAAGCGTAATTCATGTATTTATCAATTTAAACGAAAGTTGCCTACCATTTTAATAGGTCAGGCAAACTTTGAAGCTTACAAACTTTTATTTCTCTATTTGGATGAAATTTCGTATTTAAGGGTTCTCTTGAATGATGAATTTGAATCCGATATCGGTTCTTGTGAAAAAATTATATTGAATATACTTCACTTGAAAAATTTTAGCTTTTACACTGTAAAATGTGATAGAAAATTCTTTTAGGCCAAGAATTCCATCTCAGCATCCTCAAAACTCAGGAAACGTATGTATATATATATATAGATATATAAAAAAAATTAAAATATATATATATATACTAATTGGGAGAAATAATTTGTTACTTTGATTATTATTAAAATATTTATAATTATTAATTATTTATTGTAATGATAAGTTATTACAAATTAATATTTACATTATATACATACAGAACCACATATTAGATTTGATTGTTAAGTATGTACAATTTTTATTTACTAATCTAAAAAAATGATTAGTTTTTCAAGCAAACTAACTCTTTAGATTTTTTTTTTACACAAAAATTGACGCCGGATTCTAATTTAGCACGATCAAAAACATTAAAAAACGCTTATTGAACAAAAATCAAAAAATATCATTCTTTCACCCTCTTCCATGAAAATGAAATTTAAAAACCGATTATTGGTTACATACTTTTAAATCGTCATTACTTTGTCATGCGATTCACTGGTTGGTATCACTAGAAAGAGGAGGGTCTCAGCTTTCTTTTGATGTATATAAATGTAAAATTCGATAAACAAAAACCTATTAAAAAAATTGGAAAATCCGAAAAACATTTTGATTTTTAACTTGAGTTTCAAACCAGAAAGGATGATAAAACCAAATACATTTTAAGCGTATTACCATCCCATATTTTTTGTAAAAAAATAAAGTTGATACGTTAAACAGTCTAAGCGTAATTCATGTATTTATCAATTTAAACGAAAGTTGCCTACCATTTTGTTTGGTCAGGCAAACTTTGAAGCTTACAAACTTTTATTTCTCTATTTGGATGAAATTTCGTATTTAAGGGTTCTCTTGAATGCTGAATTTAAATCCGATATCGGTTCTTGTAAAAAAATTATATTGAATATACTTCACTTGAAAAATTTTAGCTTTTACACTGTAAAATGTGATAGAAAATTCTTTTAGCCCTAGAATTCCATCTCAGCATCCTCAAAACTCAGGAAACGTATGTATATATATATATATAAAAAAAAAAAAAAAAATATATATATATATATATATATATACTAACTCGGAGAAATAATTTGTTACTTTAATTATTATTAAAATAATTATAATTATTAATTATTTATTGTAATGATAAGTTATTACAAATTAATATTTACATTATATACATACAGAACCACATATTAGATTTGATTGTTAAGTATGTACAATTTTTATTTACTAATCTAAAAAAATGATTAGTTTTTCAAGCAAACTAACTCTATACAATTTTTTTTTACACAAAAATTGACGCCGGATTCTAATTTAGCACGATCAAAAACATTAAAAAACGCTTATGGAACAAAATCAAAAAATATCATTTTTTTCACCCTCTTCCATGAAATGAAATGAAATTTAAAAACCGATTATTGGTTACATACTTTTAAATCGTCATTACTTTGTCATGCGATTCACTGGTTGGTATCACTAGAAAGAGGAGGGTCTTAGCTTTCTTTTGATGTATATAAATGTAAAATTCGATAAACAAAAACCTATTAAAAAAATAGGAAAATCTGAAAAACAATTTGATTTTTAACTTGAGTTTCAAACCAGAAAGGATAATAAAACCAAATACATTTCAAGCGTATTACGATCTCATATTTTTTGTAAAAAAATAAAGTTAATACGTTAAACCGACTAAGCGTAATTCATGTATTAATCAATTTAAACGAAAGTTGCCTACCATTTTAATAGGACAGGCAAACTTTGAAGCTTACAAACTTTTATTTCTCTATTTGGATGAAATTTCGTATTTAAGGGTTCTCTTGAATGATGAATTTGAATCCGATATCGGTTCTTGTGAAAAAATTATATTGAATATACTTCACTTGAAAAAATTTTAGCTTTTACACTGTAAAATGTGATAGAAAATTCTTTTAGGCCAAGAATTCCATCTCAGCATCCTCAAAACTCAGGAAACGTATGTATATATATAGATATATATAAAAAAAATAAAAATATATATATATATATATATATATATATATATATATATATATACTAATTGGGAGAAATAATTTGTTACTTTAATTATTATTAAAATAATTATAATTATTAATTATTTATTGTAATGATAAGTTATTACAAATTAATATTTACATTATATACATACAGAACCACATATTAGATTTGATTGTTAAGTATGTACAATTTTTATTTACTAATCTAAAAAAATGATTAGTTTTTCAAGCAAACTAACTCTTTAGATTTTTTTTACACAAAAATTGACGCCGGATTCTAATTTAGCACGATCAAAAACATTAAAAAACGCTTATTGAACAAAATCAAAAAATATCATTTTTTCACCCTCTTCCATGAAAATGAAATTTAAAAAAAACCGATTATTGGTTACATACTTTTAAATCGTCATTACTTTGTCATGCGATTCACTGGTTGGTATCACTAGAAAGAGGAGGGTCTCAGCTTTCTTTTGATGTATATGAATGTAAAATTCGATAAACAAAAACCTATTAAAAAAATTGGAAAATCCGAAAAACATTTTGATTTTTAACTTGAGTTTCAAACCAGAAAGGATGATAAAACCAAATACATTTCAAGCGTATTACCATCCCATATTTTTTGTAAAAAAATAAAGTTGATACGTTAAACCGACTAAGCGTAATTCATGTATTTACCAATTTAAACGAAAGTTGCCTACCATTATAATAGGTCAGGCAAACTTTGAAGCTTACAAACTTTTATTTCTCTATTTGGATGAAATTTCGTATTTAAGGGTTCTCTTGAATGCTAAATTTGAATCCGATATCGGTTCTTGTAAAAAAATTATATTGAATATACTTCACTTGAAAAATTTTAGCTTTTACACTTTAAAATGTGATAGAAAATTCTTTTAGCCCTAGAATTCCATCTCAGCATCCTCAAAACTCAGGAAACGTATGTATATATATAGATATAAAAAAAAATATATATATATATATATATATATTAATTGGGAGAAATAATTTGTTACTTTAATTATTATTAAAATAATTATAATTATTAATTATTTATTGTTATGATAAGTTATTACAAATTAATATTTACATTATATACATACAGAACCACATATTAGATTTGATTGTTAAGTATGTACAATTTTTATTTACTAATCTAAAAAAATGATTAGTTTTTCAAGCAAACTAACTCTATAGATTTTTTTTTACACAAAAATTGACGCCGGATTCTAATTTAGCACGATCAAAAACATTTAAAAACGCTTATTGAACAAAATCAAAAAGTATCATTTTTTTCACCCTCTTCCATGAAAATGAAATTTAAAAACCGATTATTGGTTACATACTTTTAAATCGTCATTACTTTGTCATGCGATTCACTGGTTGGTATCACTAGAAAGAGGAGGGTCTCAGCTTTCTTTTGATGTATATGAATGTAAAATTCGATAAACAAAAACCTATTAAAAAAATTGGAAAATCCGAAAAACATTTTGATTTTTAACTTGAGTTTCAAACCAGAAAGGATGATAAAACCAAATACATTTTAAGCGTATTACCATCCCATATTTTTTGTAAAAAAATAAAGTTGATACGTTAAACCGTCTAAGCGTAATTCATGTATTTATCAATTTAAACGAAAGTTGCCTACCATTTTAATAGGTCAGGCAAACTTTGAAGCTTACAAACTTTTATTTCTCTATTTGGATGAAATTTCGTATTTGAGGGTTCTCTTGAATGCTGAATTTAAATCCGATATCGGTTCTTGTAAAAAAATTATATTGAATATACTTCACTTGAAAAATTTTAGCTTTTACACTGTAAAATGTGATAGAAAATTCTTTTAGCCCTAGAATTCCATCTCAGCATCCTCAAAACTCAGGAAACGTATGTATATATATAGATATAAAAAAAAAAAAAAAAAAAAAAAAAATATATACATCTATATATATATATATATATATATATATATATATATATATATATATATATATATATATATATATACTAATTGGAAGAAATAATTTGTTACTTTAATTATTATTAAAATAATTATAATTATTAATTATTTATTGTAATGATAAGTTATTACAAATTAATATTTACATTATATACATACAGAACCACATATTAGATTTGATTGTTAAGTATGTACAATTTTTATTTACTAATCTAAAAAAATGATTAGTTTTTCAAGCAAACTAACTCTATAGATTTTTTTTTTACACAAAAATTGACGCCGGATTCTAATTTAGCACGATCAAAAACATTAAAAAACGCTTATTGAACAAAATCAAAAATATCATTTTTTTTACCCTCTTCCATGGAAATGAAATTTAAAAACCGATTATTGGTTACATACTTTTAAATCGTCATTACTTTGTCATGCGATTCACTGGTTGGTATCACTAGAAAGAGGAGGGTCTCAGCTTTCTTTTGATGTATATGAATGTAAAATTCGATAAACAAAAACCTATTAAAAAAATTGGAAAATCCGAAAAACATTTTGATTTTTAACTTGAGTTTCAAACCAGAAAGGATGATAAAACCAAATACATTTCAAGCGTATTACCATCCCATATTTTTTGTAAAAAAATAAAGTTGATACGTTAAACCGTCTAAGCGTAATTCATGTATTTATCAATTTAAACAAAAGTTGCCTACCATTATAATAGGTCAGGCAAACTTTGAAGCTTACAAACTTTTATTTCTCTATTAGGATGAAATTCCGTTTTTAAGGGTTCTCTTGAATGCTAAATTTAAATCCGATATCGGTTCTTGTGAAAAAATTATATTGAATATACTTCACTTGAAAAATTTTAGCTTTTACACTTTAAAATGTGATAGAAAATTCTTTTAGCCCTAGAATTCCATCTCAGCATCCTCAAAACTCAGAAAACGTATGTATATATATATAGATATATAAAAAAAAAAATATATATATATATATATATATATATATATATATATATATATATATATATATATATATATATATATATATATATATATATATATATATGCTAATTGGGAGAAATAATTTGTTACTTTAATTATTATTAAAATAATTATAATTATTAATTATTTATTGTAATGATAAGTTATTACAAATTAATATTTACATTATATACATACAGAACCACATATTAGATTTGATTGTTAAGTATGTACAATTTTTTTTTACTAATCTAAAAAAATGATTAGTTTTTCAAGCAAACTAACTCTATAGAATTTTATTTACACAAAAATTGACGCCGGATTCTAATTTAGCACGATCAAAAACATTAAAAAACGCTTATTGAACAAAATCAAAAAATATCATATTTTTCACCCTCTTCCAGGAAAATGAAATTTAAAAACCGATTATTGGTTACATACTTTTAAATCGTCATTACTTTGTCATGCGATTCACTGGTTGGTATCACTAGAAAGAGGAGGGTCTCAGCTTTCTTTTGATGTATATAAATGTCAAATTCGATAAACAAAAACCTATTAAAAAAATTGGAAAATCCGAAAAACATTTTGATTTTTAACTTGAGTTTCAAACCAGAAAGGATGATAAAACCAAATACATTTCAAGTGTATTACCATCCCATATTTTTTGTAAAAAAATAAAGTTGATACGTTAAACCGACTAAGCGTAATTCATGTATTTACCAATTTAAACGAAAGTTGCCTACCATTATAATAGGTCAGGCAAACTT